>JALMGJ010000012.1:22300000-22900000 GCA_023362775.1 Charina bottae | reverse complement strand
AAAACTATTTCCTTTGTTCTTGTGTTTTTACTTCAAAATTCAGAACAGTTTTCCATAAAGAAAATAGCAGCCCTGATGCTTTCTCACAAGTTACAGTTTCAGACAGGGAAGAACACCGTGAATTACCAAGAACTTCATTTTCCTCCGTGAGGAGAAAGAAAGAAAGAAAGAAAGAAAGAGTGGCATTTGTAAAGCAGCTCTGGTGGTGTTTAGGGAGGGGAGGGGGGATTTCCAACATCTCCTTTTGGTCCTGAGGTTTCCATGTTAAGGTGTACATTTGCCTTGGGTTCATTTATTATTTTATGAATTTCACATAAGCAGAAAATACCTTCAACAGCAATAAAGCTTCATGCTTTATTTGTGGGATAATCAACATTCAATAACCAAAGCAAATAAATGTCTCAAAAGCTGCCAATAGGTCTCAAATACCTGTTCTGTTTTTGAAGGAAGTCAAATTCATCGGTCATATATTTCCATGAATGCTATATATGCAGAGCAGACTTTTCTAGGGTTCCCCTCCCCCCCGTCTTTCTTCAGCTACATCTGGCATATAAGTACATAAGAGGGAAGTATATATTTATGGAACAACTCTCTCTGAAGTGATGCCCTGGGTGCATGTTGCATCAGTTTAACATATGCAAAGCAAAGCAAAAAAAAAGTTACCAAAGGGAGGGAGGGAGGGAGGGAGGGAGAACGCGAGAGCAAGACCCCTTCCTTTTCTCTCTTGATTGAGAGCAGATATACAAGAATAATTGCAAGTCACAGATCTGGCTTTTAATAGAGCCAGATTTCTACATTAAAAGCAGTATTATTTAAATATGGTATGGTGTACGTGGCAGGATTCCCCCAAAGCTTAAAATTCTACATATCCAAGGGCACTGAATATGTCTCCTGATAGATTACAGGTAGGGTAGGGTACATTGCAATCCAAACATGGGTGAACAGTCAGCAACTGCTACAAAGGAACAGAATCTGTATCCAATACATGATCCAATATATGGCCCAATTCATGGGCGGGGTGGAGGGAGTTGAAAGGGGGATCCTGCAAAAGTACCTCTCTCAGTGATGAACCTCAAACTAGAGGCAGCCTATTTTCAGAATGCACATGTGTTGATTATAAACATCAATGGTCCCCCTTTATCTTTTAATAATGCAGTGCTAGAGAGAAAAGCACTTTCAGAGGTGATCTCTGTGGAGTTCCTTCACTGAAATGGTCCTTTCTTCCCATTTTTAATAACAAACAAAGCTCTGTAGTAATAACGGCCACAAATTCCATGCTTTTTATCCTGATATGAATTAGGAGACCAACTACATCACCAACCGTGACTTGGAACTATTAAACCTGGACAGTAAGTGAGCATTTGGGCCATGAAAGCTTAGCTCATGTTGGAATAATCAGTACAGAATGCTAAGTGCATTATTTACTTGCCCAGTGGTCTCCACACTACAGTTTCTTGATGTTTTCAGCCTGTCCCTTAGCTGTGCTAAATGCTGAGAGGGTATTCCATGAGTCTGTATGCTATGTGTGGGTAATCAGGATGAATTTCTGGTCACAGCGATATATCAAATTGGTCCCTATTGCAAGATCTTCTGAGTTGTTTCCTGTTTTTGATAATACTTGTTCAGAATTCCCCAGCCTACATATCCAGTGAAACTGAACAGGTGCAAACTGTCTGTGACTAAACAGAGATTTAGGTAACAATAAGAATGCAAACGGCTCTATTACATGTTTTATATTCTCTCAGAGCTGTAGATTTCTACAGTGCTGCTTACATGAGTTTTGTTATTTATCTGAGAAAAACAAAAAGGAGAAATGAATCCAACAAGATATCCACAGTATGCCCGGTGAATCGGATAATTATTGACTGGAACTATCAGCAAGACAGTATCTTTAGCATATGAAAACAGGCGAAATGGTCTAAAGGTGGCCAAATTTAGATCAAAAACATACATTCCAGAAACCTGTAATGATTGTGAGTGATTAGATACAATTTCAGACAGGTGCCATGATGAAGCATATCAATAAAATTCATCCTGCTTTTTAAAGTATTCTACGATTTTCCTTATTAAATTATTCTCTCCTTAATAGGGCACCTAGTGATCCCATAGACCTTGTTACCTGCCATTTTAATTTTTCTTCTATCAAATAAAACAGTTTTTGTTTCTACAGCTCCAAATTATAAATACCCAATAATTATTTTTACAGCTTGTCCAGTTGGACTCTAAATTAATAGATAAGGTTCTTTCAATTTGGATATGATGAAACCTATCAATTCTCTTTTGGTATTTGTGCTAGGTCCAGCAAGAGGGGTATATTGTGGGTCCTGTCTGCTAAAGAATTCCATCTGACAGGACCCAGACAATGTGCATTTTCAGTTGTGGCTCCTACCCTTTGGAACATCATCCCCCCCCCCAAGGTGAGGTTAGCCTTAAATTATTTGTTTAAAGTGTTTTAACAGTGGTGACATTGTTTTAAATGTTGGTTGTACACCGCCCAGAGTCATGTTCAGTGAGATGGGCAGCCATATACATTTATTAAACAAAGAAACAAACAAATAAAAATTATCCTGTAATTACATTAGTGTCAAAATTGCCCCAGCAGATATTCATAGCAAACGTATCTGGGTCGTTGAGTATAAAAATGACAATTCAAGCACATGACAGTTTGTATAGATGTCTGACTGCTGATTTTGTATTAATATCATGAATTAATTAATGGATTAATGTTTATATTCCAGCCTTTCATTGAGAAAAGTATCAGGGTGATACCTATACAGAAGCCTGCCCTCATTTCTTATTTCTGGATGTGTTGGGACTTTAAATTCCAGAATTCCTACCCAGCATGGCCAACAGAACTACAGAATCATAAAAACATACTTCTTTTATGTCAGAAAGTATCTTTTTTTCTTTGTTTCAATAAATCATTGGCGATCACTCGTAGCCGAGTAAGATTGTCTTCCAAAGGTAAAATTTTAACAGTGGATCCGTAAGTGGCTATAAAGGCCAATTCTGGATCCGCACAACCTCCCACAATGAGGGCATAGGTTTCCGGGTGGGTGACGGTCATGATGAGGGTTTGCCTGACGTGCCTTCCTTTTAGCTCTTTTCTCCTTTTCGCCCTGTACTCGTGCTTCTTCAAAGTCCATAGCGCCATTAATAAAGGATGACCTCCAATTGAAACGCTCATGAGTTAGGGCTTCCCAGTTCTCAATGCTGATATTACATTTTTTTAAATTAGCTTTGAGAGTATCTTTGAATCTCTTTTGCTGTCCACCAATATTCCGTTTTCCATTCTTAAGTTTCAATAAATATCCAAACAGAGGCTCCTTAAACAAAATGTGGATATTAATATAGCCTTCCTCATTATCTTACACTGTAATTAAAAGCCTTAATTTTAACCTAGTTCAAGTTTTAACCTAGTTCTAGTAACTGCTCAGCAATAAACTCTTTGGATTGTTTTTAGACAAGCTAAAATCCCTTATCCTCAGATCCTCAGGCAATAATTAGTAACAACGACAACATCACCCCACTCTAGAGAGATATTATAAAGATTATGTCACAAATCTTGATCACTTTGAAAAAAATTTGTTATTTGATTTTCTTTAATATGTAATAACAATATTCTTTCATATGTACATACATATGTACATACATACATACAATTTCTCAATCAAATGAGAATTGTCAGAATAATTTTTAGCTGAAATTTGCCAGGTATTTATCATCCAAATAAAATAGGCAGGTTCTTTCAGTAACCCAAACTCTGATTTATACATATACTACAGATACATGGACTATATTGAATTACCTATTTTTTAAGATGACCTATCCTGTCTGATTCATAACACCATGAAAGATATTTGCAATAATGCATGTTAGCTGTATTCAAACATAGTATGATAGTTCTAAAAGTGAAAAGGTAAAATACATAATTATATAGCCTGTTATTCCAACTCAAAACACGACAAGCATATACCAGCTTTGTAGCCCACCATTACAATCCAATTATTCTAAATCAAGAAACTTAGATGACATTAGGAGATTGAGTGAAGGTAGCAAGAATGGAGAAGAGAGAATTTGGGTTTCTTAAACATTCTTCTATGTACTAATAGGCTGAAAGTTTGGATATTATCTCAAACCATATAGAAATGGCTTTCTGTGAGCAGCTGCTATACAACTGGGGTCATGTTTAAATGCTCTGGCATACTTGGGATAAATGGCAATGTAGTCAGTGGAATTCCTTGAGAAGGGAGAACAAACATGAATGAAAAGCAATGGGATCATCACCAAGGGTAAGGAAGAGCAAGGCCGTAGTCCTACAGACTAGAGCAGGGTTTCTCAACCAGGGCTCCGGGGCACCCTGGGGTTCCGTGAGAGGTCACTAGGGGTTCCCTGGGAGATCACGATTTATTTAAAAAGTATTTCAAATTCGGGCAACTTCACATCAAAGAAGTAAGTTTCATTCTTTATTTTGAGTTTAATAACACTGTTAACGCTTATATACAGGCCTACACATGAAACGAATATAATAATTTTGTAACTTCTGGCCTATATTTGAGCCTGAATGTGCAGGGGTTCCCCGAGGCCTGAAAAATATTTCAAGGGTTCCTCCAGGGTCAAAAAGTTGAGAAAGGCCAGACTAGAGATTCTCTGATTTAGACATTATTTTAACATGTAGGAACAGAACCTGTTCCAGTTTTGTGCAAAGAGAACCAATGTTAACCAGCTCACTGGGGTTATATGTGTGGTTGAGAACAATCAACAATGTGCAGAAAATGCATGCTTTAGAAGGCAGTTGCTCCAAAAATGGAAAGTAACATTTTAAAATTAACTTCAGTGGTATTAATAGACAAGGCTGGTACAACACATTTAACTGTAATAGTGCTTAGATGAGACAGTGGGAATTAAGCCCTCATCTTGCTACAAATATATTTATTTATTTGTTAGATTTATACCCTATCTTTTCTCCAGGAGCTCAGGGCAGCAAGCATAACATTCTCTCCTCTTCCAACTTTTTCCCACTGCCATTGGGGTAGATTGGGCTGAGAGAGAGTGATGAGCCGAAAGTCACCCGGTGGGCTTCCATGGCTGGGTGTAGACTTGAATCTGAGTTTCAGAAGTTCTAGTCTAACACCTTAATCCAGTGTTTCTCAACCTTAAGTTGTGTGGACTTCAACATGGTGGCTGGGGAATTCTGGGAGCTGAAGTGCACACATCTTAAAGATGCCAAGGTTGAGAAACACTGCCTTAATCAGTACAACACATTTCCAATCAACAAGATGGGAAGCCCCCCCCCCCCATTCTGAATGGATAGGGACTAAGCTCCTATCGAATGACATACTTTCCCCCCGTTTGCAGGCTTTGGATGATAGGTTAATTCTAGAAACATACCTAAGGGTATTATTTTGCATTTCCCCCCATGTTGCATTCATGCTAGCCATAGAAAGAAGACAAATATTTTAGCTAAAAATATGTCAGAAATAGATTTTAGGAAGGACTGGTGCAACAGATTAGCAGCTTCTTGCTAAGCAGATACTTTGAAAGCATGGGTTGAACATATTCCAAGCATGCTAGATTCTATAATTTAAAAAAAAACTGCAAAAGAAATCAAGAGATGCATTTTAACATATATTGCGGAAGTGTAATTATTGCTTATGCAATAGAATGATTAAAAGTTGCTTACTTTGCCATAAGTACTACACTGCCTTTCTTCTGCAACACTAAATTGTACTGGAATTAAAAGCTTGGTAAAAAATAGTTTAAAAATCCTAATTATGCCATTATTAACATTATTTTTTTAAAGAAACCTGTAGTGTTGAATCTTTATAGCTTACCATTAGTGAATGTCTATTGGCTGAAAGAAGGCCTGTCCCGTATCCTGATCCGAGGCCTCCCATTGCTCCATTATGAGAAGGGCCTATTAAGCCATGGAGGTCACCATGACTACCAGGCATGGCAGTTGAAGGCCCCACTGCATGGTTCCGGAGAACATGAATAGCATCATCCAGTCTTTCCAAGCGGTCTTCAATCCGGCTTTGCTGATAGTTTATGAAAAAAACAAATCAAGAGAGCATCAGAAAATGTAACAGGCTGTTTCCTGTTTGAGCAGAACTCACATAAATTATGAATCATACATTTTGCACTGCTACTGCTAGGTGTCAGGCAGTTGAAGGGGAGGATGGTTGCTTATAGATGGGCTGTTTCTGATTCTGTTTCAACTTTATTAACATAGTTTTGCTTATTTTTTGCTTGCTCACAAAACACTGTATATGAAACAATTGACACCCAAAACTAGCTTGCTAGGACACTATGAAAATTTTGTTTTCATTTTCGTGGGCAAAACAGGTTCATTGACTCCTCATGAATGTAACATCTACAGCACATTTGTTGCCCCAGGCTCCTGAAATATTTTGCATCAGAAATATCAAGTTGCCATGACATTTTAAATTATTTCAATATACTAACTTCCTATTCAAGGCTTATTTACTCCTCAATGTTTTAACTGAAGCTAAGTGAAAATTAATAGGTGATGTTCTATGACCAATAGTAGGCTGCATTAGGACTTACTATTCCTGCAATCAAAAGGAAGAATGAGAAAGAATACAGTATCTTAGGGTATAATTCATTTACAGCACAAACATCTAAACAGGTTTCAGAACATTTTAAATAGGCTTATTTCCACCACAAATCTTAAGAGTTACACAGCTACACATACATAAAGCCCCCCAAGAATTTCAGGTGATGAGTTGTGTAATCTAACTTTGTCTACAATACAAACAAACCCTCATAGGTTTTTTAAGAAACACTCCCTTGATACCAATGCATTTTCTGATTATTTAAAGTGCAAAGAATTATGGTGGGCATTTTTTTTAAGGAGGGACTTAAGATGATAAAATAAGGTATAGCAATGTGTACTCTGGTTATATTCTGCCAAAATTCTTCTTTATACAATTCCAAAGAACATTTATGAAGTGGCTACATCATTCTTACTGAAACCACATGGAAAAAGGACTGGTGTCAACATACTTATTTAAAATATTATGCAATGCTCAGTGGAAAAACACTACTTAATTTTCACTTAATGGAAATGATGATGTTCCCATTCCCATTCTGAATGAGGCTTCTATATTAGGATCATTGTACAACTGAAGCTTCTGATCTTCCCTTAGCTTCAGAAATATTCTGCCACATAGTATTGTGGGCATTTGTGGAAATTTATTCTTTGAGGAAGTTGAATCCAAGGCATCTTTTCTCATGACACTAGCTGAGTGATTCTTTGCATAGTGGCTCTCATTAAAGGCATTATTCATTTCATCTCGCCAGGCTTTGATTGTTTATAGTCCTACTACAAGCCATATGGGGAAGAGGCCAATAACAAGCTACTGTCATTAACCTGGGGGAGTAGGGGTTCTCGCTTCATCTTTCCACGACTTCATTCTGGAACCCAACATTCAAACTGAAATTAAAATTTTAATTAAGCCCACAGGCTCTAAAAGACAGACTTGTCAGTTTTGATGGCCATGTATAGCTGAAGGATACCAATACAAGGGGAACCTCTTGCCAGAAATATTACCGTCGGTACTGGCTCTCATACTGATGTTTTGCAAATATCACTTGGTAGCAGAATATAGTTTACGTAGACTGATATAGTTCAATGAAGCAAAGATATTAAGTAAAAGATATTAAGAATGTTACAGTGCATGGACATTACCCATGTATGTAATGCACTACAATTAATAAAGTAAACATTAAGAAAAGCTTATTATGGTTTCTTGTTTTCCATACAAAGATTAAGGCTTGATTATCTTTTCACATTTCCATTTCCATGTACACCTCTTTTTCAATATACTATATTTACATTCCCTGATTAGATCACTCCTTGATTTTTCTTTTTAAACAAGCTAAGTCCTATCTTCTTGTTGTTTTTCTTTCACATATATAGATTCTAACCTTACACAGCTAATCCTAGACTTCATGCCACATTTGCATGTATGATATTCTACTACATAATGGTTGTTGATATAGTTTATAAAAAAGAGTAGATAAAAATCTGTTGTGATTTATGGGTGGAACTCCTATTTGGAAATGATCAGGAAAAGGATGCGCTAACTAGTGTTGTGCTCTGTTAGAAAAATGGATAGGAAAAAGAAGTAGACAGCAATAAAATATTAACAGGTAGGAGGTCACCAGTGAAAAACATACCAAAGAATGTAAGGGACCTTCATAATTGGGAGATGATGATGCTTGCCCTCCATTTCTAGACCAAACAGCTGTTCCTGCTAATAGTAAAATGGGAGTTACCATTGGAACTATGCAAACAAAATGTATTTTCAAAGATACTGAATAATACCGTAGATATGTACATGCAATTTAGCAACAGTTATATCAAACAAAGTCTCTTGTGCAGAACTTTGAAAACAAACATTTACTATGCAGCAACACCCAGAAGACACATCATGTCTCCAAACTGCATGCCAGCATAGAAGATTTCATCTATTTAGCAGTTGTGCATCAGAAAGCAAGTTGTCACAAGTGGAAATTCATGTAACTGTTTTTACAAGTACTAAGAGAACTGTAGGACAATGCCACTAGTCTAGCCATGGCAGAAGGCATTATCAATACCTTTCATTTATTATTATAAATGAAAAATCTAATCTATGGCAGGTTAGTTGGTTGCTCTATTGGTCTGTATACAGTGTGCTGTTCTGTGCATTTAATTCTATTTAATACATTAGCTGAAACATTTTGTCTATATGGTTTCTAAAAATGTAACCTCTAAAGTCTTATAACTGATAGAGGTTGCTTTTTTTCTGTTTTATTAACTCTTTTCAATCAGCTGTCATAATTTTTACTGCTTTTAAAAAGAATGAAATATGAGAGTCAACAGTGTAATGTATTGGTTTTCTAAGAAAATCTCACAGAGTACTCTAGGATCAGGTGGAGTTTTGAAAACTCTTTCCTTGCAGAATGTGTTTATGAAGTATAGTAATTTCAATATTGGAAAAGATATTTCTGTGTATGATACAAATAATTCACAAATTCTGAGTAGCTATGGAGAAAGAAGCCTTCTTCCCAGCCCATCTATGGCACAGCTATATTTTGCATCAAGAAGAATCATTGGGAAGATCAGTCTTCCTTAACTTGGTGTCCTGCAGTTGACCACAATTCCCAGCATCCCAGCCAGTCAATATCCACACAACCATACAACGCTGTTGTAATACTGTACATCGGAATTCCTGGTTGGGCAAGGTTAACATACATGAAAGCAAAATACCAATTTTCAAATCTAAAATAAGGGATTAATCACACAGAAGTTCTTTTTAGATCTTAGCTAAAAGTTTATCACTCTGGGATAATAATAAAAATAATAATATCATTTTGGAAATGGGCAGAAGGATTCATTATCAATCTCTGCTGTCAAGATATTATTGTTGACATTAGATACTGTATGTTTTATGGAATAACTATTTAACTCATATGGCCTTAGGACATTTTTCTTTCCTTCTCCATTGCATTTATTTATATTGCGTGTGCACGCACACACACACAAGCACATACACACAATCAGTCCCTCAGCCATATAAACTTCGCTGCATGAAAGTGAAATGCTTTCCAGACAAAAGACAGACTATTCTGTCTTGAAATTCAATTGGTATTCCTTTTGCTGATAAGATAAAAACTGATAGTAACTCCTCTCTTCCTGCCTGTCTGAACTGCAGGAAGTAAGGCTGTGAGTTTGCTAGATTGAAAAAATGTAGCGTACACGAAGTTATGGCTGTCTGCTAAACCCCTAAAGTCTTGCTTACTCATGAATTAAATATTCAACCTTGGCATTTATTCTCCAGTACCATGTGGGAATGTTTTGCTTCTGCCATGAAATCTCCCTTGGAACAGGATGGACCACAATATAGGAAGAACTTAATAATGGAAGAGGAGACCTTGCATTACAAATAGTCACACCTCCCTTTTAGAAATTCACTATTCCCCAAAAAGAAGAGTTTGGATGGAGGATTAGATTCAGGCTTAGTTATATTCAGAGTAAACCAATTAAAATTAATGTGTTGTGACAAACTGACAAATGTATTGACTAATTTTAGATCCAACCCAATATATTGTATATTCTATTTCCTTTAACTTGGGTGAACGTAAGCCCAGTAATAATAATACTTGTCTTTTATTATTGTTCATCTGCATGTTAAATTCTTCCTTATGCATGGCCTAAATAATCTATTGTGTAGTGTCCATGTGATAAACTAATGGATTCGGAAAACGAAACAAATGGCCTAGAATGTTGGGATGTTCAGAAACCCAAGTTGAATCTTTGGCATCAGGGCGGTTTACTATGGAGCTCAGCCTTGGGTTACAGTATAAAGCATAACTGAGCATGTTAGTCTGCTGCCTGGAACTAGCCTACACAGTTGTGTAGTAGGGCAGAAGACTTTGCAAGCCCTTCCTAGGGGTCTTTGACCGTCTTCATGCCATACTTGTATTTTACTATTAAGCCATAAGTCTTTCCGAAATATTAAATTGGTGGCAGTTCTGAAATTGTTTCTGGGACAACCAAACTTTCTTATCGTGATCAAAAGCAGTATTTTTAAGATCCTCTTGCTATTTCACAACATTAACTGTTCAGTAAAATATAATTTTAACCACAATACCTGAGAGAGAAGGGGGAGAGCCAACAGGAGTTGAAGGATTTGATGAAAAGCTGTTGTTGGTATGATCTGGAGAGTAGATCTTTAAAAGATGATACAGAATTAATCTAAAGCCATTCAGAATGGATACAGAAAGAGGATTGGCGCTCTTCATTATGAAGGTAAATATACAGTAGATATATATCTTTCCTTATAATTATTACTCATAAGACAAAAAGGATGCTATGAAGAATCTGAAAGCAGCATGACAAAAAACATCATGAAGAAACAAGACCGTTGTGATGAAGGATAGCTCATGGGAGGTTTTTTACCCCTTATTTTTAATCATCTTGTAGGTTCTGTATGTTGTACAATACTGAAAATGTATTTTGTATATGCTGTACATACAAATGCAGGAAAAATGAGAAAATCACTCCAATTTAAGCTAAAAATCTTATATTACAGGAATGAAAATTTGGAGAAGACAATATTGAAATGTATCATAGCTAAAAATACTTATTACAGCACACTCTACAAAATAGAGCATAGAAGAATAGTCCTGACTGGTGTGCAGATCTGTATATATGGCTGAGTGGGTATACTATAATTTTCAGGTAAGATCCACGAGATATCACCCAATACCCTGAATAGATAAAACTTCTCTGACATGATTAGAGATCATAATCATCATTAGACTCTTATCTTGTCAAATTATCAAAGCAGACACATGCTGGGAACTCATATTGGCCACTATTTAAACTGAGCCTGTGAACTTTTCCTTAGGGTTCTGCATAGGCAATTAAATTAATTAACCCCTTGATCATCTCCCAGTTAATCAATGCCTCCAGGCACCAGTTAAAGTAGTACTGTGTCCATTATATGGGAGTTGTGCTAATTTATGTCTTTGTAGCATATGTTAGCTGGACATAGAAAACATCAATTCTCATGAGAACTCAGTGGAACCCACTCTGCCCAGAAAATACATTACAGTGAGAGTTCATTTAAGAGTCAGTGTAAGTTTTAATTCGTAGAAATGCACTGTATATATACTTAATGGATTCTTACCCAAACTTGAGATGGGAAATAAATAGAATGGGTGGCAATTGGAAGTCAATGCTGACTTTTAGATATCAATCACCGCAGCAAAACAGATTGAGAGAGGCCCTTTGATCATTACCCTGACTTCTGGGAGTCTGCTTTACCATATGTAGTGCCTAAGCAGATAGTATATCATTCAAATTACTGAAAGATGTGAACTGGGAATGATGACACAGTTTCTGATTCCAGATTTACCACCCCACCAGGAAGTGGAAATTCTGTGGAAAAGATTCATAGGCTTGGCCCCTGCCCACATGGGTGGATCTTATATCTGTATCTATCTCTTTCCAAGGAACTACGCATAGAAAAGCAGGTTCCACAAAACTAGGGAATTGCCAAAAAGGCCTCTAAGGCTAGAAAGGAAAATCCAAAACTCAAAACCACATCCCACCTCAGTGAGACTTACTCCCCTTTACTAATGTGAGATTTGAAAGACACAGTTGAAGTAATTTTGCATTAAGATAGAGATATCTTTTGAACACAGCCCATCCAGTCCCTAAGATAAAATTTATAGCAATTTGAACTTCAAGGACCTATCTATTCTACAACATTAATTATGTTCATGGCTTTGTCCCAAAGAACTTTAAAACCTAATTCTATGATGTAAAATAGGCATCTAAACCAGAAAGTTCAGCATCCTTACATGATCTAAACTTCCAGCATTCTTTGGATGAAAACACGTAAGTGAAATTGGTTTACATCTGGTTTAGGCTTCAAATGTGACAAGGAAAGCCCTACTCAGGATTGCTAGAACAGACCTGCCTATTGACTCATATAACATAAGCTTTTTACGATTTCCAAGCGAATGGAAAACTGTAAAGCACAGCCTGCAATTAAGAATTTATCCTGAATTATCCAGATTTTCCAGAGAGCTATATATACAATCTTAACACTGCTTTAATTCTAAGTTATTTTAACTGGCAATGATAGATTCGTATATATTTGGTTACTGATTCCAATCCAACTTCATGCTATTCAAATCATCCAAAGCAAATACTTTCTTACAGATGCAAGTGCTTTCCCCAGTGCATCGCCTGTCTGTGAACTTCCTGCTGCTCCGCTTCCTCGGTTTGCTGAAAAACAAGCCCAAAAACAAAACAAAACAAAAAACACATGAAGACAAGAAAGTAAATCTGTTGTCCATACCCACATCCATAATTCAACTGCATTTTAATGGTGAGTTATACTAATCTCAATTAGCATTACTGTTATTAATTATGGTAGATTTCATACATCTCAAACGTACCTCTTATATTTCATGTTCAAAGTATATTGTTTTTGTTGCAAGCTATTTTGATACAGTCTTCTCTCTGTTGTGAGTAAGATATAGAGCAGTGGGCCTTTGTACAGTATTTACTTAGCATTTTACAAGAATGGAACTGCACGTACTCCTAGATGTTTTATTTTGCCATTCACTTTTTCCTTGAATGATAGAACACAGGGTTTTATTCAATTGCCTTCAAATGTATAGAAATGGGAGGCTGAAATCAACACAATTCTATATAGTATCCACCTCAAAGTAAAGACTTACTCACTGCCTCTACCCTATCTTTAATCATATTGAGGAAGCCAGACTGTCTTGTGTCAACCCTTCAAGTAGATAATGTCAGGAAACAAAGATCACACGAATTATTGGAACTATATTGATAGAAGGTATAATAATAGAATCTGGAAAGCCTGACAGAGATTTTCTCTATCCCCTCTTATATTAAAAAGAATCCAAGCAGGACAGTCTTGAGTTTTTTTTCCTCACCCCCTCTCGTCTATGTAGGCTAAGTTGATGTTTGCACAACAGTTTTTGAATTCCTTCTTCAAAGCCATCTCCATACCTGCTTATAACTTGGATCAAAATCCCCCAAACAAGTCATTCTGAAAACCTGAAATAATTTCTCACTGGGAATATCTGACTTTACAGCAGGGCTTTCCAAACTTTTGCTGTTGGAGACACACCAACAGCCGGCCCACAAAAACCCGGAAGCGCCGCGGCCAGTGCCCTGCAAAAACCGGAAGTGCCGGCGGCGGTGTTTCCGGGTTGCCGCCCATGGCGGCAGGAGCTGCCCCTTCGAAAGGGCAGGCTCCGGGGACCCCAAAAATGCCCTCAGTTCCGGCAGGGAGGCGAAAAGCCTCCCCGCACACGCACGCTGCCGAGCTTTCCACCGCTCAGCTGATCCGCGGGGAGAATTTCCACCCCAGCCCCCATCAGCTGTGCTGGCAGCGTGCGTGTGCGGGGAGGCTTTTTGCCTCTCTGCCGGAACCGAGGGCATTTTCGGGGTCCCCGGAGCCTGCCCTTTCGAAGGGGCAGCCCCTGCCACCGCGCAGCAACCCGGAAGCACCACCGGCGCTTCCAGGTTGTCATGCGACACACTTGGGACCCCCAGGCGGCACAGTATTGTGTCGCGACACACAGTTTGGAAAGCTCTGCTTTACAGAGTTGCTGTTGTGTGGAACAATATGAGGAGGGAGCATTGCCTTGAGCTCCAGTACAAGAGATGGGATATAATCTAGTAAGTAAATAAATAAACCCTACAGCCCGCTTCACATAACATCCTAAGGGAACAGATGGGTTTGCATAAGAGAATTCAAACCCTATTTGAGTGATCCCAAAAGCCATTGTGATTCACACATAACACCAATGCAGTGGGGTCAAGAAAACTACATGTGCTTGTCTATGAACTCATCAGGAACAGAGCTCATAACTGAAGACTTTACCTTTATGAACTAATGGTGTGATCTCAAGGCCTCTGTTCTATCCAACTCAAGTAAACATCATACAGACTCATAGCATGAGAAAGCTAACAATTAATCCCACCCTTTTAAACGTAAAAAAAAAAAATCTATACCAGAATGTTAAATGCAACTGTTTCATGAGGGTGAAATTATAATGGTGATATTACAATAATTATAATTCCACATATATCTGGCATAATATCTAAATCAGAGCTTTCCAAACTGTGTGTCGCGACACAAAAGTGTGTCGCCACACACAGTCTGGTGTGTCGCCACACAACCCGGAAGCGCTGATCATAATCAGCGCTTCCGGGTTTTCCCGTGGCGACACACCAACTGCAGCGCGCAAAACCCGAAAGCAGCAGCAGTGCTTCTGGGTTTTTGCACGCTGCCGCACTTCCGGGTTTTCCCGCGGCGACACACCAACGCCGGATGGTGTGTCGCCGTGGGAAAAACCTTGGAAAGCCCTGGTCTAAATGATCATCGGCATTAATGCATTTGTTTCTGGATGCCCTTTTTATACTTGTATGAAATCTTTTGTATATGCCAAGGTTACATAAAAATTGTCCTATATATGCACAGTCTTCACTGGCAGGAAAATAATGGTCTTGCAATCTAGAGCTAGCCATATCAAACCAAAAAAATTAAGAGTTCTTATAGTGCAGTTAATAAATGCATGATCTAGCCTGTACACCAGAATCTAACTTGAAAGGAAGCAACAAGTAAATTCAGGAAATAGAAAACTTGGGCCAATTTGATATTTTCCTAAGATAAGATGTACTGACACAGCAGGATAAAATTCATGTCCCTCTTGTGCCATATGACAGTTTAGCACCCCACTGCACTGGAAGCTTAACACACTAGTAAAAATATTAAGTGCAGTATTATGTGACTGTTCCAATAATAAAATCACAGTAAAACCAAGGCCTCAAGGGAAGGCGCACATCATGTTCCCACTAAAAAGCCACATACTGCTATGTATCTTGCAACTCAAAAATGTCATTTCAAGTGAGTAGAAAGTGGTATTAATACATGAATGAGGCATATCTTCTGGACTAATCTTTAGCATATGCTACATTAAATCTTTCTTAGTAAGTGGCTGCTTAAATGCTCTGAAACTTTGAAAACACACAGAAAATACTTTGCATAGATTGAAGCATCACTTTAAGATAGTATCTTCTGGTTTGTTGTTGTTTTTTACTGCCCGAGTCAGTGTTGACTCCTGGCTACTTCCTGGACAAGTCCCTGCATTTATCTTGGCAAGGTTTTTGGAAGTAGTTTGTCCTTGCCTGCTTCCTAGGGCTAAGAGAGAGTGACTGGCCCAAGGTCATCCAGTTGGCTAGGGTAGGACTAGAACTCACGGTCTCCTGATTTCTAACCTTAACCACTACAACAAACTGGCTCTCTTATAATATCTACTTAGACAATTATCTTTTGCTTTGTCTACAGTTTTCTCTTAGGATATCACCAGGTAATAATCATGGTCTGTTCAAGTTTCTGTCCTTTTCAGAGTGCAAGTAACTTTGAGACTGCAACCAAGTAAGACATGTAATAATACAAGCTTACTTTCTTGGAGAGCAAAATCAGACTAGGCAAATAAATGGGTCTGGATTATTCACAGATAAAATTCTAATTCTATACTCTTGTTGACTAGAGTTTTTAGTCAGTACAGCAAGAACTCCAACCAAATACCCTTTTTAGTTTGTGACATCTGTGACTACATGAAAAAGAAAGTTTTCTTCTATAATATCTGATGAGTTCCACAAACTCTTGTCCCAGAAAACCGATGAGGAGAAACTGAGAGGACTTGTGTTCTTTATTAATCAAATTTATCACCACCCATCTCCCCCCAAACGGGGGACTCTGGGCGGTTTACAGAAAAGTCACAATTAAAATTCGATACAACTTGCACATAGAATAAATACCATAAAAATATAAATAGAATAAAATCCAGATGGCTAAGTTCTTTATCAAATCGCGAGCGTAAGGACCATTCTAGGTCAAATCTAGCTCGCTAGCCATTCCCAGGCATGACTATTCCCCCTCCCGTTCCAGGCCTGCTGGCAGAACCAGGTTTTTAGGTGTTTTCAGAAGTCCAGGAGCGAGGGGGCCTGTCTCACCTCCGGGGGAAGAATGTTCCAAAGGGCGGGAGCTACTGCAGGGAAGGCCCGCTTCCGAGACCCTGTTAGATGGAATTCTTTTACTGATGGGGTCTGTAGCATGCCCTCTCTGCATGACCGAGTGGGACAGGTCGATGTAATAGGGATGAGACGGTCCCTCAGGTATCCTGGCCCCATGCCATGTAGGGCTTTAAAGGTAATAACCAACACCTTGAATTGGACCCAGAAGCAAACTGGGACCCAGTGCAGCTCGTGAAGCAGAGATGTTACATGTGCTGATATTGGTGCACCTAAAATTGCCCGTGCGGCTGCATTCTAGATCAGCTGTAGCTTCCGATATTCTTCAAGGGTAGCCCCATGTAGAGCACATTACAGTAGTCTATATGGGAGATAACCAGGGCACGAGTGACCGTTCAAAGGGCCTCTCGGTCAAGGAAAGGGGGTAACTGGCGCACAACCCAAAGTTGAGCAAAGGCCCTCCTGGCCACGACTGCCACCTGCTCTTCGAGCAGGAGTTGTGAGTCCAAGAGGGCCCCCAAGTTGCGCACCGGGTCTGTCTGGGGCAGTGCAACCCCATCCAGAACTAAAGATGACAATTTCCCAGATGCCGAGGAGCCATTAATCCACAGCCACTCCGTCTTACCAGGGTTCAGCCGAAGCCTGTTGTTCTCCATCCAGGCTCTTTTAACTAAGTAAGAAGCCTTCGACTCACCCATTATACTTTCTGTTCCATTTGCAGGAGGTGTACACGAAGAAGCACTGTAATGGGTTGTGCCGCTGCGATGGAAAGTGGACATTGGAGGAAGACTGGAATTGATGTCTGCTGAGGAGTGTGATGGGTAGCTCTGTGGCACACAGCAGGGAAAGATAACATTCAGTTAATAGGTGACTGCATAATAGTTGGTTCTACAGGGTTGCTGGCTGGTTTTCCATTTCTTTGTACAACGAACCACTATTTTTAGGAGAGCTCTTACTGCTTGTAAACCACCTTGATCATCCATCTTGGATGAAAAGGTAGAATATAAAAAAACAATTCAGTGACAACTCTCAGAGGGACTTTTGGGGGGTGTACCCTTGTTCACCATAAAATCTCTGATATCTAGCTGAAAGACCCACAGGTGTAAGATACAACATGACTTATACCAGAAGCCCAGCAGAACATAAGAATAGTGGATCAAAGAATAAAAGAAAACCCCACTGTAAGGCTGTAAAAATAGCTCACATTTATGTCAGAGAAGGCTGTTTTAAAGATTGTCACGCAAAGAAGCATCTTCAAAGGAAAAAGAAAAGAAAAGAAAGCATCTTCAAGACAGGGGACTGCTGCTTGGGGTTAGCTCTGCTTGCCCTCCTCCACATTTTGCAATCAAGTTTTAAAGTCTCACACATATGCTCTTTTTAAACAATGAAATGTACAGAGGTGTCTCTCTCTCTGTGTTGTCCATGGAAGGACACCAGACTTCTTCATTTTTAATTCTTCTTATGTTAGAAATAGTTTTCCTTTAAGTAATGGAATACATAGGCCTTCTCTTCCAACAGAGAAAAACGTGTGTGTGTGAGAGAAATTGGTTTAAATTTGGCAATAGTTTCTTCTTTATTTGTGGCACACACAGACCGACATACATACTGCACCGATTTGTAGTCTTACCAAGCGGTCATGAGGATGAAGACTGCAATAGCTACTGGACTGTGGAATATGAGATGAATTGCCCAACATTCCTCCATATCCAGGCGGATTCATTCCACTGGATGAGTTCCATGGATCACTGCTATGATGGCCGTCTGTAAAATGTACAGAAGAAAATATGGCTTCTCTGAACACTCGGTTCCCTAACGTTCTGATGTTGTGTTTTAAGTAAATGTTAAAATTAGCATTCTAATAGGGTTTGATGAACACCTTATGTGTCACTGTGTTGGATAGCAGTTTACAATAAAAGACGGCAATCACAAGTGGGAAACTGTGTTATCAACCTTCGCCTCGTAGGAGCCACACTAATCTTATATAACTACGTGAGCGTGATTAAAAGAAAAAACTTTTCTAAACAGGAGTGCAAATGACATTTCTAAAATCACTACTGATTAGTCAGAGATCTTCTGGGCAATTTTTAAAACATTTTGTGCTATTTTTATCTGAAACCCACATAGTTGTGACCTATATTGTTACTATTCCTTGCTCGGTAAAACTGGAACTTGACACTTTTTTAAAAAGAACATTTAAATTAGAGTCCAGGTATGAGAAACTGGATTTGGGGGGTTTATTTTATTACATAAATACACAAAAATTTTGATCACAGGACTTCACTTTTTGTCCAACTACACACCCCAATGTCAGTATATTAAATATTTATGAATCAGAACAGAGATGTGATTTAGGGAGATGCACAGAAACTTCCAGGGGTATGGTGGCTCAGCAGGTAAGACGCCAGGCTTGTTGATCGGAAGATCACAAGTTCGGAGGTTTGAATCCCTAGCCCTGCGTGCAGAGTGAGCTCCCGCACTCGCCCCAGCTCTTGCCAACCTAGCAATTCGAAAGCATGCAAATGCAAGTAGATTAATAGGTACCACTTCGGTGGGTAGGTAACAGCGTTCCGCACGTGTCATGCGGCCACATGACCGTGGAAGCGTCTTCGGACAACGCTGGCTCTTCGGCTAACAAACGGAGATGAGCACCGGCCCCTAGAGTCAGACACGACTGCACAAATGTGCAGGGGGAACCTTTACCTTTACAGAAACTTCCCCTGCAGACAGAGATTTACCAACAAAAGCTAATTGGAAAAGATACACATTTAAATTTAAAAGAAATTTGTCTCCAGAATTTTTTCTTTCCCACCTTGAGTTTGCTGAACCCCTATTTTTGAACCCAGAAGCTTGGTTTAGGGGGACAGATGAGAGATAGCTAAAACTTCATTATGGTCATAGATCAAAATACAAGGATCAACTAAACTGCACTCATTATTTTATAATAAATTTTAGAATAAAATACATTACGAGCCATTTTAAGATCTGGCATCAACACAGCTATGTTCTTCCTGAATGTAAATTGGTGCCGAGTCTCACAGATTAGCAAAGCAATCTGGAGTGTGATATCTTGAGTTTTGTTTACTCAGAAGATATCTGATGTACTAGTCATCAGGGCATCCGAGAATATTCCCAATCAGAGGCAATATTATGTAGTTATGTTTATCCATATAAAAAGTACGATAAAGCAGGATGTGCTCCAGGTTTTTAATGGTATAAGCCACGAGGGTAGGTTTTAAGGCTGTAGGGGATGTTCCTGAATCTGCCTTCCAATATCCTTGAAGGAAATTAAATCAAGCAAGTGTAAACACTGTTTTAAAGTTGGAAGCATGGTTGCATATTATATTTGTGGGGCACATGTGAAGCTCTGTGTGGTTATTGGAATTTAATAGTTTCTGCTTTACTGCAAACTTACTTGATCATAACCCAAAACTAAAAGCAACAATGGAGAAAATCAATTTGAAGCATCTTCTCTTTGATCTCCACTTTCAAGAAGACAGCAAACTATTTATTGTAAAGCGCCCAGAGTCTACTGCGGTAGAGATGGGCGGTGATAAATTTGATTAATAAATAAATAAATAAACTGTCAACAAGTATTGAGGGAGTTAGGCCATACAGAAAGTAGTCTTCAGCTTAAATTGGAGGTATTAACCCATGCCTAGTCTCTATTTCATAGCTTTCCAAACTGTGTGTCG
Source organism: Charina bottae (assembly GCA_023362775.1). Taxonomy (NCBI): domain Eukaryota; kingdom Metazoa; phylum Chordata; class Lepidosauria; order Squamata; family Charinaidae; genus Charina; species Charina bottae. Next base: position 22,879,711 of record JALMGJ010000012.1, on the reverse strand, counting down.
CAACACATCAGTGTGTTGCGACAAAACCCAGAAGTGCTAATAGCGCGTTGCCGCTGCCCCTGCAGCAGTGTGCGCAATGGCGCGTGTGGTGGCGGCAGCAGCGGTGTGCCATCAGTGCTTCTGGGCTTTAGCGCAAAACACGAGGCTGCTGCCGCGCACGCCGTCACGGCTGTTGGTGTGTTGCCAACGGCGGGACTTTGGAAAGCACTGCTCTATTTATTAAAACCCATTTCTATACAATGGGTCGCAATAGGGACACAGTGGGCAACATGAAACAATTTTCTCAAAAATTTTGACTGGTTTGCTTGTAAGTGGCTAACCATCTAAAATTTGAATCAGGAGCTGAGCAACAAAAATTGTAGCTGGGATGTAACAGAAAAATTCTCTAGCACAGAAAAATGATGTGATATCTTTAAAGTACTTTTGTGCATTCTGCACAATGTAGGTGGTATGTGCTTGCCCACTGAGAGGCATCGCTTCCAAAATGTGCATAAAGTGTCATACTTTTAGCACATTCTAATTTTTAAAGCTGAAATTCACTTTGAAATCCATGGTGTTCAAACTTGATCAGCACTAAAGAAACTGATCTTCCATCTTTCTTTTAAAAGTGTGCAGACTGCTTTGCTGGTTCCGATTAAAGATCTGGAAAGTTTACTCATTCCAAGAGTAACCAGTGAGATACACCTTGGCTAGACTAAGAAACAGTGACTTGCCCAAGGCCACACCATGAGTTGTCTGATTAAATAAGGATCTAAATGGAGGGTTGTCCATTAAATTCAAATATTCTATCACCATAAAAGTTTTAACTCAATTCATTTAGCTATCATGGCTAACAGTTACTGATAGATACATTAATTAATAAATAATTTGATGAAATCACCCGTCAGGTACAATGGGAGGGAATCTAGAACATAATATTGTTCTTATTGTTGTTTTTTGTCCTTCCTTCCTTCTGATCATGTGCATTTATTTAAGATAATGACATTAAATATTAATGCTTAGAGTTTTGCAGTGATTTACAATTATTTCACAGGATGATATAATAAGTTTAGTTTTATATATTCAATTAATTATTTAATCAATGAAATAATGAAATAATTTTAAATTTTATGACAATTGTAAATTCTTTTTATTTACTAGTATTTTGTTTCCCGTCCAGAACGTTTTTTCTCATTTTTTTCTATTTTCTTTTGTGTAGTCATTTATTTCATTCTTTAAATATTTTAAAATGAATTTATAACAACAGAAATTCTCCATGGTTATCACATCCACCAGACTGCCATCATACGATCTTGTTTAAGGTATCTTAGATGATTTTAGGGAAGGATGGACTGGAAGACCGGCTATTAGGCCACTGTGGCATTTGGAGGATAAAATTCACTTAGACATCACTTAGACTGGCTGGGAAGGTCCAATAGAGATAAAAGCAGCAATATCTTGTAAAATTATCTGAGACTGGATTGAGCCCATAATTCATGATGAAGTGGACAGGGTCCTCTGTGGTATTAGCACCACCAGCTGCACAATAGATCCCTGTCTAACTACTTGGTGAAAACTATCAGGGAGGTGATGGGAAAATGGGTGTGGGTGGTACTTAATCCATTTGGGGGAAAGGGTTAATGCCACATGTCTTAAAATAGATGCCCTCTCAAGAAGCCATTGCTTGACCCAGCTGTTTTGCACAACTACCAGTCTATCTCTAATCTTTCTTTTTTGGAGAAAGTTGAGAAAAGGATGGGGCTTCAGATGCAGAGAGCCCTGAATAAAGATGATCTGAATCTTTTTCAGTCAGGATTCAGCCTCTGATATGGGAATGAGATTGCACTGGTTGCTGTTGTTGATGTCTTGTAATGAGACCATGATGAAGAGAGTGCGACTCTCATGGTCCTGCTGGATCTCTCAGCTACCTTCAATACTATTGACTGCTGTATCCTCCTGGACTATCTGTGAGGGTTGGGAGTGAAGGAAACTGGGTTGCTCTGCAAGAAGTTCCACACAGCTGGGCAAAATCAAGGAAGCATAGATTTCAGCAAGGGCTGTTTAATGCTAGTTTGGGGGTATATACAGAATCTCAAAAACTGCCAAAGAAATTTCCCACCCTCATTCTTATTGCTTTCATTAAGGTGGAGTCTCTTTGAATTATTTGAAATGCTTCTTCCCAGATTTCTTGCCACCTGGGCTGAACTGTTTATACAACAAGCTGCTGTCTTTTGATTGTCTATGTCTACTCTCCCTTCTATTATGAAAGGTTGCATTTTTCTCCCAGGGAAGTGGAGCCAGGAGGTAGAATGAGGATGACATGATACTGGTGATGTTACTGAACTATTTTTGTTTATATTACATTTTGTATGTTTTAATTCTAAATACTACAAGGAGGAATTGTAAGCGACTGAGTCAGGCTGACCGGAGCAGCATAAAAGCCTATGTAATAAATAAACGTGGGAGGCAATAGCTGTAAACAAAACTGTATACTTTAACAAAACAAAGCAGTGAAAGAAGCATAACATTTAAGGAAGGTAAAACCCCAGGAGGAAACAAGATGGGTTTTTGCAGGAAAAGTTCACTGCGAATAAGTATTGTGTGAATAAGTCACACAATACTGCTTATCTGTAAGATCTTATTTCTGTTTTCCTTCTGCTTGTTTTGTTTAAAACAGATATCCTATCTCATCTCTGCTATGGTAGTTTTCCTGTTTGCAGTAAGTTTTATTCATAGAGGAATATTCATTTTTTAAAAGCCTGATATGAAGTCCTACAGTTTATTCTTCCACTTCTGGACTTTTCCATTTCACTCAGCTGCATTTGCATGCCAAGCTAAGGAGAGAAACTATCAACACATCTTGTTGAAATGAATTCTAATTCATTAATATAGATGGTTCTGAACCTACTTCCTATCAAGTTCATTAGGTGACAATGATTGCGGTGAAAGACAGTGAAAACGTTATTCTCTGGGATGAAACATTATTTTCCAGAGCATTCATAAATTCAGTGATCTGCTAAGAATAGTGTCTGAAATCTCTTCCAGAGAGATGCAACAGAGAAGATAAGCAAAACACTTCTGAGAAATTAAAATATCTACAAAAATAGCCTTGCCTTACCTGATGTCCCATATCTGGTTAGGCCACAACTCTAATAATCTGGCCTCTTTGCTGTCCTTGTCTTTTCCCCAGGGGTCTCATTATCCTATTGATTTCTATCTTGATTTATTGTGTTTTGATTTTAGTATATCGGTTTTCATATCTTGAGTGAAAAAGCAGTATATGTATGTTTGTATAAACACACAATACACTGTTCATGTATTACAAAGGTAAACTTAGATAATGAGTGACAACAGAGTCGGAAAAGCCCAAAGGGGGAAAACACTGGAAAATGCCCCTAATTATACTTCAAGCTTTGTTATAACTGAGAAGAAAGATTAAAAATTCAGAGTCAATGAAGAAAAATGGTTTGAAGGAAAATTTAAAGGAAGAGATAAAATCTGCACCAAATTTAAGTGACAAGAAGCCGTTCCACAAGGAAGGGCAATGAGAGTAGATGAGACAAATTAAAATCCTTGCAAATTTTCCCACCTGTTTCTTTCTAGCTGCATTGGTCTATAGCTCCCAGCATGGCCAACGGATGTGTGGGAAAAGTTGGTTTGTGGGATTTTCATGGAGCTCAAGCATTATTAAACACAGCTGTGGAATATAATGTTCCTTTTAATATCATTTTTTCCTCCATCAATGATTGGTTTACATGTACACTCTCACTTCTGGGATTATATTTTAAGGTGAGGAGACCACTCCTCTCTCTGTGTGACTGATTATTCCTTAGATTTTTCTGATCAATGTGATTGTTCTACCAGTTGAATATTGTTACAAACTATTTGAGCTACAACGGTAATATGAACTACTTCGAAGTGAATGCAAAGAACTGAAAATGTTCATCAAATAAGCTGTTTTTATGCAAAATGTTTTTGAGTGTATCCAACACCAGGCCTTCAAGGTCGTAATTCAAACCACACAGAAGGACAGCAAGCCCCACTGAATACAATGGGACTTACAGCATGTGTCAGATTGTTTTGCACATCTTGATGAAAATATCTCTAGTCAAATACTGTATCTCCACTGCAGAAAATTAAACTTCCAGTCTTATCATTATTTCCTAAGAACTATTATACTCCATTGCTCTTAATAGTTCCGAATACAGGATTTTTGTCATGAATATCTTCAATTTAAAACCATCTATAATAGAAATAGCATTTCGCATCTTAGAGTTGTAGGCTAACTCCTTACTTTCAAGTGGGAGGAGGAGGCATAGGGACACATTTTTCTCTATGCTTACCGTCTTTCCCAATGAATGTGAAGATCTGGCAAGGGAGACCTCCATTTTTGCCCCAGGCGCCCAGCCATTTATTTTTGCATCAGATCACAAGCACGTTCACTATGTAGGAGTCTGTGTGTGTGAATTCAAAGTGACACTAATACTATTATTTTACCACCAAATATGTTCGCTTCCATAAACATTTGGAATGGCATCAAAGTAAGCAACGTTGCATATTGTGAATTCATATTTGGCAGCAAAACTGACTGTACAAAATGTTTATTAAAATATCCCTTTCAATCTGCAACATTTCTTGTGGTCCTGATCGTCCTCTGTCTGTCCGGCATGCTGCTACATAACCCCTAACTTCCAAAGAGACATCAAGACGTCCTGGAATGGTCCATCTGTCAGGGGATTCTGTGAACAAAGAACTGAACCCAGGTCTTCAGCGTCCTGACTGCTGACCCTCAAAGGTAGGACACCATCCTACCTTGCATGAAGAAAGAACTAGGAAAAGTGCTGGCTGCTGGTTTTGAGGATGGATAGCCGGGCGAGTCCCGATTGTAGTCGGCAGTGCTTGCAGAAGGGGCATAAACCTATGGAGAGGGAGAGAGAGAAAAGTTAAATGCATTAATATCCTTCCAAGAATTGGAATCTCTTTATTTGTTATATGCACACCCAGCCTGTCCAGTGCTTAAAGCAGCTAGAGATAAAAGGAGAATTAAATGAAAGAATAGTAATGTCAATTAAAAAAAAAGCAACACACCAATAAAAAGAATCCTACAGCACCACAGTAGCTAAAATCTACTTTAGTGAACAATTTATGTTAAAATGACTGAAATTTTCTCAGTGAAAACCTTTTCTGTCAAGTGATCACACCTGGCTCCCCTTATCAATGAGTTCAGAGCCTGGGAGTAGATACTTAGAAGGCCCACTCTAGTATTCCCATCCAGCGTAAATCCAAAGATAAGTTCACCTTCTGTTTTGTGAATATATCTCTCAGGATGTTTTCTGCCATCTAAGCAGCAGTTTTGTGGAGGTCAAAGGCACTGCTGCTAATAAATAAGATATTAGAGTCTCACAATTTTTTTTTGTAGCATGCCAGCTTCTTATTCAGTTATTTTCTTAAAAAATCCGTTTTTGGAAAAAAAATAGATGGGATCATGATCCTCATTGGAAACACAAGATATTTGGGAGCCCTTAGGAACTATAGAGCATACAGGTAGTCCTCGATTTACGATCACAATTGGGACCAGAATTTCCATTGTAAGTCGTTGCAGTTGTAAGTCAAGTCACCATGTGACCGGACCTGATTTTACGACCATTTTTATGGCAGCCTTTAAGTGAATTACCACGGTTGTTAAGCGAATCCAGGTCCCCCAATTGATGTTTTTTGCCAGAAAACGGCAAAAAAGGTCACAAAACATGATCACATGATGGCGGGATGCTGCAACCAGTCAAGCTGGTTGCCAAATGCCCGAAATGCAATCATGTGACCACAGGGGGTGGTGGTGTGATGTTTTGCAATGCTGGGAAGTGCTTTACAGGATGTAAAGCACCCATTCCGAGGCCGTCGTAACTTTGGACAGTCGTTAAATGAACGGTCGTAAGTTGAGGACTACCTGTACATCAGACTTGAGATAGAAAGGTGTTACCAGAGAACCACTCAACGTTACAAACAACCTGCTTTATGGCCTCCTCCAATTTTCCCCAACAAGCAACCTCAGAGGTAGTTTTGGCCAAGTCACCCAGTGAGCTTCTGTAGCTGAGGATGGAACTGAAACTTCCTGGGTCTCTCTGGTCCTAGTCTGATACCCTATTATACCACATTGGCTCAATCTTGTTTATTTTCATTGTTGAAAATAATACAGCCTGCAAACCCCGCCCCCAGTCCACGCAATTGGCTCCTGCCTGCAAACCCTGCCCCCCGGTCTGCGTGATTGGCTCCCGCTTGCAAACCCCGCTCCCCCCCCGGTCTGTGGAAAAATTGTCTTCCACGAAACCGGTCCCTCGTGCCAAAAAGGTTGGGTACCCCTGCCCTAGCACATTGCTCAAGAATGAAATATGGCAGGCTGAAAAAAATAAAATGTTTAAGTTAGGCTGCATCTATCCAACAGAGAGCTTCTTCCATTCCTAAAATGCAATCTATCTGGCCCTGGAAATTTGAATTCACTTATATATCATACTCCATTTAAAAACCAAAAAAGTGGGACTTTTATGACTAATATGACTAACTTTAATTTAGGCTGTACCATTTTCAAATGCAGATGGAATTGCACATGATTGAATAACTAGTATGCTAGACAGAACAAAAAGCTAGATCAGAATGTTTCTTCTTGGTTATGAGGTTTTGAATAGAGAAATAATATTTTCATATGGAAGACATACAATCATGCTGGTCCTTCTAACCATATTAATAGCAGAATGCAAATGCAATATTGCTCCAAAAATGCCTTGTCATTGCAGAACTTTGTATTCTTTCCTACATTGTTCTTTCTCTCTCTCTGGGTGGTGTGTGTCTTCCTCAACCTGGGGTCCTCTACCAAAGGCCTGGGAGTTTGAGGGTTCTGTGCAGTATCTTAGCTGTTCCTAGCATTGCACTCTTCTGGACAGAGAGCTCTGATGTTGCTCCTGGGATCTGTTGGAGCCCCTCTCCCAGCTTAAGAGTCACAGCCCCGAGTGTTCCTACCACCACAAGGACCCCTTTGGCCTTCACTTTCCACATCCTCTCTAGTTCCTCCTTCAGGCCCTGGTACTTCTCCAGCTTCTCATATTCCTTCTTCTTGATGTTGCTGTCACTTGGCACCGCCACATCTATCACCACCACCGTCTTCTGGTCCTTGTCTACTGCCATGATGTCTGGTTGATTGGCCAGTACCTGCCTGTCTGTCTGGATCTGGAAGTCCCACAGGATCTTAGCTATCTTATAAGATCTCATATATTCTCTCTCTCTCTCTCTCTCTCTCTCTCTCTCTCTCTCTCTCTCTCTCTCACACACACACACACACACACACACACACACACACACACACAGATTTGCAATGGGGAAAAGAGAACAGTAAAGCAGAACTCTGCTCATACTTCCTTGGTTTCAACCCATATATTCATTCACCTCTGGCAGAAAATATAAATGAAACAAGCTGTAAGAAGTAAAATAGGAGCAGACAGGAGAGATACATATATACTAGGCAACACAGATACCAAAATGTGGAATACATTCAATCTGGAGCAGACTTTCTGAATTTAGGAAGAAAAAACACTGTTGTACAGTATCATATCTGCTGTGTCTGATGGCCAACAGAGACATGTATCTGGAAGAACTGTAGTATCATGAATGTAATTTAAAAAAAAACCCTTTAAATTGCTATATTATGTGGAAGTAGAGTTCAAACACTAACAGAATGAAAGAAAGCAGCAAATCATTCCTTTGTTCCCAAGACTAGAAATGAAATTTCAAAAGCATGACTCAAAAGCACTGAAAGTTCTAAACATATCCCAGGATACTAAACCTGCTCTTTTTTTGAGAAGCTTGAAATAACTACTAAAAATCCAGATCAGCACAAGACCACCAAAGCAGTATGCACGCATTTGGGGAGTGGGGGCGAACACATCTTTTTTAGTGCTCAGCATATTTGTGAGTACAGTAAACTTAGTAAATATGCCAAAACTTAATTTACTTAACATTTGTTTACTAATAAGCAGAGATTTTCCTAAGAATTCTTTCCAGGGGTGAAAACAATCTCTATTTAAGAACTTTGATTTTATGTAAGTGACTGGACATTTTAGTGTCCATTGATTTTTTTCTGCATTTGTTCACTTTATAGATACAGATATTTGTATCTTTAATGTTTCTGTTTTTTAAGACTTTCCAATTCCAGATGGTCAGGAAGACCAAAACATTTTCATTATCTTGATGAAAATGGATACCTTCCTGCCTCCATTTTGAAGCAAGCAGCAGATCACAAAAGTAGCAGCAATCTTATTTGGGCATTGACAGGTTACAGAGAAATGGATGAAAAAGAAAATCACCACTACAACCAGAAGGGGAAAGAAGAATACAAATATGCATCTTATAAACCGGACAATAGTTTGTTTCAAAGAATAAATTCAAGGAGACAGATCCTAAAAATAATGAATAATGAACATTTTAAACTGAAATCTACATACTCCTGCATAAATGTTCTTACAATATTTTAATGCTTGGATAGAAAGTATTGTTATAGCCCTGGGCATAATTATTACATAGAGGTTAAAATACTTTTTGGGAAGTATTTGAAATAATTGTGTTTTAGAGAAAGAATAAATGCATAGAATCCAAGGGGGGGGGAGAATAGAAGGTGGTGATGTCATTTTTAATGCTTTGTCCATTATGTTTTTGTTAATTATTTATTAAGCAATTTTATCATATGCATGAGCCCAAAGGACAATTCAGGTTTTTTTTAAAGAAGCAGAAGTGCTGCTATCGTAATTAACCACTTACGGATATATCTACATATGCTAAGAGCAAAGAGCTGTGCAACCCTATCGTCCATCCCATTTTTATAACCCATTTTCTGGATCCAGTTTAAAATTACATCAAACAAAAAGACATTTTTATCTGGATGGAAAGACCTGGCTCAACTGCAGGGCTGCATTTTTTTTCCCAGTTGAATTAAGCTGTGGTTTGCAAACTAACCTAGGAGAAAGTGTGAGTGAATTCAGGGCCTGGTTAAAGTACACGTGAGCTTCTGAGATAGACATGGCTGGGGTTTTTCTGGTCTTAGGCTATCTGGAGTTGGGAAGTTTGCTTTCTCATTCCAATACACTCCACCGGAGAACAACAAAGAAAAGTCACATTTAGGTTAATGGCCCCTTTAGGAACTGATATGGCAAGCAGTAGCAATCACTTCACATTCCAAATGAATGAATATCTGAACACTATTTTTCAATGTAAAATATTGTGCACGTGCACACACGAACACATCCCCAACCTATTAGAACAGAGCTTTCCAAACTGTGTGTCGCGACACAAAAGTGTGTTGCCACACACAGTCTGGTGTGTCGCCACACAACCCGAAGCGCTGATCATCATCAGCGCTTCCAGGTTTTCCCGCGGCGACACACCAACAGCGGTTTGTGTGTCGCCGCGGGAAAACTTTGGAAAGCCCTATATTAGAACAAAGAAGACTCTTTCCTCTAGTCCAGAGCTTTCCAAACTGTGTGTCGGGACACGTTAGTGTGTCAGCTGCAGTGTCTGGGTGTGTCGTGGCTGCTGCCACCTCCAAATTCTGCCAGGATTCCGCGCAGGTCCTAGTGCCTGCCTTGTGCCTGGCTGCCTCCAAACCTGCCTTGCCAGGATTCCGCGCAGGTCCTAGTGCCTGCCATGCGCCTTGCTGCTTCCAAACTTGATGTGATTCCGCGCAGGTCCTAGTGCCTGCCCTGTGCCTTGCTGCCTCCAGACCTGCCCTACCAGGATTCCACGCAGGTCCTAGTGCCTGCCTTGCGCCTTGCTGCCTCCAAACCTGCCGTGCCAGGATTCCGCACATGTCCTAGTGCCTGCCATGAGCCTTGCTGCTTCCAAACGTGATGTGATTCCGTGCAGGTCCTAGTGCCGGCCTTTGCCCTGCTGTAAGAGTGTGTCACGAAATGATTGTTGTTGTTTATTCGTTCAGTCGTTTCCGACTCTTTGTGACTTCATGGACCAGTCCACGCCAGAGCTTTCTGTCGGCCGTCACCACCCCCAGCTCCCCAATGGTTGAGTCCGTCACCTCCAGAATACCATCCATCCATCTTGCCCTTGGTCGGCCCCTCTTCCTTTTGCCTTCCACTTTCCCTAGCATCAGCTTCTTCTCCAGGGTATCCTGTCTTCTCATTATGTGGCCAAAGTACTTCAGTTTTGCCTTTAATATCATTCCCTCAAGTGAGCAGTCTGGCTTTATTTCCTGGAGTATGGACTGGTTTGATCTTCTTGCAGTCCAAGGCACTCTCAGAATTTTCCTCCAACACCACAGTTCAAAAGCATCTATCTTCCTTCGCTCAGCCTTCCTTATGGTCCAGCTCTCGCAGCCATAGGTTACTACAGGGAATACCATTGCTTTAACTATGCGGACCTTTTTTGTCAGTGTGATGTCTCTGCTCTTAACTATTTTATCAAGATTTGCCATTGCTCTCCTCCAAAGAAGTAGACGTCTTCTGATTTCCTGGCTGCAGTCAGCGTCTGCAGTAATCTTTGCGCCTAGAAATACAAAGTCTGTCACTGCCTCCACTTTTTCTCCCTCTATTTGCGAGTCATCAATCAAACTCATTGCCATAATCTTGGTTTTTTTGAGGTTTAACTGCAACCCAGCTTTTGCACTTTCTTCTTTCACCTTCGTCATAAGGCTCCTCAACTCCTCCTCGCTTTCAGCCATCAAAGTGGTATCATCTGCATATCTGAGATTGTTAATGTTTCTTCCAGCGATTTTAACTCCAGCCTTGGATTCCTCAAGCCCAGCATGTCGCATGATGTGTTCTGGGTACAGGTTGAATATGTAGGGTGAGAGTATACAGCCCTGCCGTACTCCTTTCCCAATCTTAAACCAGTCCGTTGTTCCGTGCTCTGTTCTTACCGTTGCTACTTGGTCGTTATACAGATTCCTCAAGAGGCAGACAAGATGACTTGGTATCCCCATACCACCAAGAACTTGCCACAATTTGTTATGATCCACACAGTCAAAGGCTTTAGAATAGTCAATAAAACAGAAATAGATGTTTTTCTGAAATTCCCTGGCTTTCTCCATTATCCAGCGGATATTGGCAATTTGGTCTCTAGTTCCTCTGCCTTTTCTAAACCCAGCTTGTACATCTGGCAATTCTCGCTCCATGAATTGCTGGAGTCTACCTTGCAAGATCTTGAGCATTACCTTACTGGCATGTGAAATAAGTGCCACTGTTCGATAGTTTGAACATTCTTTAGTGCTTCCCTTTTTTGGTATGGGGATATAAGTTGATTTTTTCCAATCTGATGGCCATTCTTGTGTTTTCCAAATTTGCTGGCATATGGCATGCATCACCTTGACAGCATCATCTTGCAAGATTTTAAACAGTTCAGCTGGGATACCGTCGTCTCCTGCTGCCTTGTTATTAGCAATGCTTCTTAAGGCCCATTCAACCTCACTCTTCAGGATGTCTGGCTCTAACTCACTGACCACACCGTCAAAGCTATCTCCAATATTATTATCCTTCCTATACAGATCTTCCGTATATTCTTGCCACCTTTTCTTGATCTCTTCTGCTTCTGTTAGGTCCTTACCATCTTTGTTTTTGATCATACCCATTTTTGCCTGGAATTTACCTCCGATGTTTCTAATTTTCTGGAAGAGGTCTCTTGTCCTTCCTATTCTATTGTCTTCTTCCACTTCCGCACATTGCTTGTTTAAAAATAATTCCTTATCTCTTCTGGCTAACCTCTGGAATTTTGCATTTAATTGGGCATATCTCCCCCTATCACTGTTGCCTTTTGCTTTCCTTCTTTCTTGGGCTACTTCCAGTGTCTCAGCAGACAGCCATCTTGCCTTCTTGGTTTTCTTTTTCTTTGGGACGTTTTTTGTTGCCGCCTCCTGAACAATGTTGCGAACTTCTGTCCATAGTTCTTCCGGGACCCTATCTACTAAATCTAGTCCCTTAAATCTATTCTTCACCTCCACTGCATATTCCTTAGGAATATTAGTGAGCTCATATCTAACTGATCTGTGGGTCTTCCCTATTCTCTTTAGTCTGATTCTAAATTTTGCAATAAGAAGTTCGTGATCTGATGCATGTCTAAAAAGTGTGTCACCAACATGAAAAGTCTGGAAAGCTCTGCTCTAGTCTGTTTGCTTTATATTTTGGGATAGTATGGATAAACACACACACACACACACACACACACTACACACTTGTGTGTTGAGCAAGAAATGATTCCCTTGCAGATATTTGTCTTGGGCTTGTTTGTCCGTCTTAGTCTTCTTTGTGGGGTGCAACAGAGGACAAGGGTTATTGCAGTCCAGACTGAACCGAATCCAGTAAGAGGGCTGTGGGGACTAGCCCTCAGAGAGGTATGTTATGAAGAATGAAATGGAAAAAACCTGGAATATAACATTTCAATTGGCAGAAAGTCTCTGTGTTTTCCATATTCTCTCTCATAAAAGTTTCCTGAATATACTAAAACACTGCATGAGGGAGAAGAATATGTGAAACTTTTCTCTATATGCACATGGAGAAGTTTTATGACCTTTGTGGAAATAAAAAGAAGCACTGGACAAAAATATACCTGATCATTTTGCATAATGTGTAGAAGTTGTTGTTCAAATGTGGTGTCATGGGAATCTGAAATAATAAAAGTTATTATAAATGTCTATGTTCTAATAGTTAACTGCCCATAAGAGAACATTCAGTACTTCTGGGATAGGAAGAAAATAACTTCAGTAAAAAATTCTCCCCAACTTCTTGGATGTTTCTCATAATTGGGGTTTGAGAAACAGTTTGCAACCTTGAAATGCAGATCTAGAAATATTCTATCCTTTCCTGGGAGCATCTGGCCTCCATAAAGAATATGGTCCAGACAGAATGATTTCAGTCCACAAAACCATGGTTTATTGGGCAAAATTTGCTTTGCACTCTTTTCTATATTATAAAGCAAAATGACTTTAGTATGTTGCCAGAATATCAGGTTTAATATCATGGATTTATAGTTAGAGGTTAAATATGTTTTCCTGATTTGGATGTGATTGGGATCTGTGCTTGGTTTGTACTTGCGTGCAAACAAACTTGTTTACAGGTAGTGCTCAAGGTACGACCACGATCGGTCTTCAAAGTTGCAGCTATCACAGCACCCCCAGTCACATGATCGCGATTTGGGCACTTCGCAACTGGCTCACACTTACAACAGTTGCAGCATCCTCCAGTCAAGCGATCGCCATTTGTGACCTTCCCTGCCGGTTCCCTACAAGGAAAGTCAATGGGGAAGCTGGCAGGGAAGGTTGCAAGTCACTCCTGTAAGTCACTCCCACCACTTTTACTACCAAGGACCCCCATTATGGAATATGAGATCCCAGCAATCTCGTACTCCGTAGCACCCTCCCACCCGTCCGCACTCCATAGCGTGTGAGCCTGCCTGCGTTACTCCCACCTGCCCGTGGTCCCAGCGCCCACCCGTGGCCCCTGCCGGCTCATCCACGGCACCCCCACCGCTGGCTGCATCCGCACACCCCCTGGCACTCCATGTCTGGGACTCCTGCCTCTTTCCGTTTAACAACCCATGTGATTACACCAGCAACCGGGACTGCAGTCGCTAAGCAATATGGTCACGTGACGTTGCGCTTTACGACTGCCTTGTTTAGCTACAGAAATTCCGGTCCCAATTGCCGTCATAATCCACGGACTACCTGTATATATCTTAACAGGACTGAATTATAGGATTGTTTGAACTATGGAGAAAACTCTGATAGCACCACTAGATGTGATGTGGAAAAACTACAGGGATTTTCTCTTAACTTCAAAGCACCCATACAGGGTGCTCATTATAGTGAAAAATCTGGTATAGGAGAGAGTTTAATTCTTTTTCTCTAACACATTTTCTCCAATATAAACTCCATCTGCTGGAAACTGCATTTACTTTCGCAGAAAGCGAAACACCAGGTTAATACACTTTTCTTCTTTGATCAAATTGCTAGGAGTGTATCATAGTTATTTTGGCCCTGAAATATGACTGGCTCAACTGCTTGATTTTTTACACCAGAAAAAGGGTTAACTTGCCTTCTTATTCACATTTGAATGAACAGGTAATAGGTATGGTATTCACTAATGAATAATCGTCGTAGAATACTGGATAGAGTCTGTTCCATTGCTGAACTGTTCTTATCATTAGGAAATATTTTCTGATGTCCAGCTGAAACTTATTTCCTTATAATGTAAGACCATTTATTTTTGCTTTGTCTTCTGGAGCAACTTTGAACAATTCTGCCCCTATCTTCTATATGACATCCCTTCAGATATCTGAAGACAACGTTCATGTTTCCCCATAGTTTTCTGTCCTCCAAGATAAACATACCCAACACCTCCAACTATTCCCCAGAGGAATATATATTCCTTATAGGTTTCTTATCTTACATTTCAGTTTTTTAGTGAGATGCCCAGAGTTGGACACAATATTCTAGGTATGGTCTGCCTAACCCAGAATAGAGAGGACCAATGATTTCTCAAAAGGGTAAACAGAGTCTATTCTGTTCATATTTAGATGGGCCATTAAGTCTGGCTATAGGCCATAAAATACCAGAAGAAGGCATTAGCAATCCAAATTATTCCAAGAAAACTACTAGTAGGTATTCATAAAAACACAAGTTGAGCTCACCTTGGGGAAGATTTTACCTTTAGTTCTACATACTCTATAGTTGCCATCACTGCAGCCATATCACCTAAAGGCTACAGGACACTCTAGAAATGACAGACATTTTGTCTGCTGGTAGGAACACTCAAGGACTATGAGGACAGCAAGTAGTCAAATGAGATGAGATAGGAGTTTTGAGCACCCTGCAATGCAACTGTGCAGAGGATGGGGCTACTGGGGGTTACTGCTAGCCATTCACTGAGATAAAGAAATACTTATGTATGTTGAAGATGTAGGTAAACTACCATTACTGCATTTTGTGGGTACAGCAGACAAACTAAAACAGTGCTTCCCAAAATGTCTATGAAGGTTCTCAGTCATCCAGGTGGAATTGTTTGTAGCTTGAATCATGTCAACTGGATTTCTATTTTGTGCTTCCCAAACTTTTTCCTTCATTAGCCAAAACCGCTTCTCAGAAAGTCCTTTTTACCCAACGTAGGTAAAACACTTTAAGTCAATTTAAATGTCCCTGTTGTGATTGGGTAATGGGTTTGTGTGTCATTACCCAAAGAAAAACCACTTTTACCCAATTTTGGGTAATTTTCCCAGGTCTTGGAAGCACTGGACTAAAAGGAAGCAACCTTGAATTGGAAGAAATGGTCTCTTAAAGCAAACCAAAGAAATGGGTGGGGATCTGATTAAATTGAAATACATAAATAAGATCTAACTGACTGATATGTTGTGAAGCTACCCAGAGTTGTTCTGGACTTAACCTAAGAAATTAATCAATAAATAAATATATATCCCTATTTATCCCACAGAAACTACTGATAATGATCCATACAAAATTGATAATTGGCTATATAGACAAAGTATTAGTGGAATACAACCTATGCCCTCAGCCATCTAAATTTCTACCTCCTGGTCTAATGGCCCAAATGAATCTTTGGGGACTTTCTCTTAGCACCATGTCCACAATGATCAAATTTGCAGGTTATTCAAACTTCTCATAGTAGGAGGCATGGAAGCCAGGATTTGCTACCATTTTTAAAAATTATTCCTTAGAGTGTTAAGAGCATGGAATAGAAAGTAGTCTGGAATCATCTTAGTGTATTACTTGGAAAACTGCATCATCATCTCCTGGGACGGAACATCTCTCTTCCAGACCTAAAACCTCTGTCATTTAAAAAATCTGCTTAGATGGAGAGATCCCTGCTTCTGCTTGATCTGGGTAAAGGTATATGGTACTTCCATTGCTCTTGATTCTAGATTCAGAAGATTCATAATCTTCATCTGAGGTAAACTAAATGGTAATTGAAGCGGTAAGTCAGGATCCATGAATGCTGAAGTTAGACTTAGGAGGGAAGTGATCAGTAATTCTTAAACCTGAAAGAATTGCAGACTTTGCTACTGAGGCACGCAGCTTTCCTGACAAATTGTCAGGGTTGAAGTTAAAAGGTGGGAATACGGAAGTCTAGGAATAGAGAAGTCCATTATGAAAATGCTATGCAGGTGGCCATTACAGATGAGCCTGAGAAAATGGGGGCTGATTCGCCATATAAAGTCAAAAGAAAGAAACCCAGAATTTAACTCTGCATTATACCTGGATTTTAGCATGGTAGAAGCTGCTCTTAATTTCATTTAGGTTGCTGTGATTGCAGAAAACCAATTTCATATGTTTGAATTAGGCCAAGCAAGTCAAGGAACAACTGTTTCCTATATTATTTGAACAATCTGCTCCCAAAGAATCAGGTCTTGGTGATGATCATCACTATTTGTCTTACTGAAAGTAACGATGACATAGGGATGATCATAATCCAAATCTCTACTGTATGATGACGGAGAAGGGGGTTAACTGACACCTCCCACCCTCATGAAGAATATCTCAAGTACACTAAATGCAGAGATGCCTGATAAGGAGATTTCCATGACAGCACAGATGACCGGTCAAAATGCCCATTGAGGAATCAGGCAATGCATATAATGCAAAGCAGTCTAGTAACTCATCCTTTATTCTGAGATGAATTAGTTTTCTTATAGAGGATGAAAGGCTCATTATCTGAATGCTTTATTCCTCTAGGCGGTTTCATTGATGGCCATCATGGTGGAGCCAATTTATATAGCATCAGTTACAAGAAAGGTCGATAAAGATTCAACTGCAAGAGGGTCAGATACTGAAGATATACTGTATGTCTTAAGCCTAAATGCTGAATTCAGATGAATTTTCAATACTCAGGCCTAATAGACTGGAATTCTTTGTTATACCATGACTGCTATGTTGCTCACCTAGAAAACTTGCTTCCACAAAAGCAACTGAAGCCAAAACAAGTAATTACAATGCACCTGCCATAAGAAACTTTGCCTGTGATAACGCGAGTCCACCATATATCCCTCACACAAACATGAAAGGATGCAAACTTACTGTTACCTCAAACATAAAATAGGGTTCCAAGGGCTGTAAGATGCCAAAAGATGTGCAGTAGGAACAATGGTTAAACACAAAGTCAAAGAAACTCTTTGTCTTTTGGAAAATAAAATTTTAAAAAAATGAAAAAACAAATTCTGGACAAGATGAAAAATGCTCAGCACACGCATAGAGAGAACAATCCCCAGATGCTATCACAGTAGCAGACAAAAGGCTTTGAAATAAACAATAGTAAATCCTATGAGCGTGCAGTGGTAGATGCTTCTCTAGACCTACCAATACAGTTTATTTCTAGAATGTTCTGAGGCATAGGAGACCATCCATGTGATCGGCCCTGAAAAAGTTAGCCTTGTTCTTAGGTGTTACCATTACATCAGAATGCAGATGTTGAGTATGTCACACTTTTTTCCACCACCTTTGATAAATACACATTGCTTAGAGAATAATTTTTGAAGCATTCCCTTTCATGACCTATTTTACAAACAGAATGAGGGTTTCTAAACAAATTATTTCACACATTTACACCTTGGTACATTCCAGCACCGATCTCTATTCCTACAGCAATTTTGTTGCCTGCTCACTTCCATATGTTAGCATTCGTTTGAAACTATGCCTCAAAGAGTTCACTTTGTAAATAGTAGTTCAACAAGAATAAACTTTTGAATATTTTCAGATGAGCATAATGCAAATTCCAATTCGGCTATCAACTCAAAATATTCATTAATATGAGCAATCATACAGCACAATTAATGAATTCTTGATTACTGGTTAGTGGAAACATATTTGTCAGGTCACAGTAATTGCAAAATTAACAGCATGTTTTGAAATTCTTTCAAAACAAGACAAACTGCAACCTCAAAAATGTACAAGCAAAAATGGCACTTAAATATAGAGTATATAATTTTTACTACTTATATGTACGGTATGTACATACACACCCAGGAAATATATTTGAATATCCTGTTTTTACTGTTACCCACTTATGAAATTAAAATAAGTTTGTTAGGGCGTTTATTATGGAAAGTCCAATCAAATTAAATTACAAAATGCAGATCTGAAAAAACTGTGGTTTTATAAATTGGCTGCCCCACCTTTAGGGAAAAAAAAAGAAAACTTGGATAAATATAGGGTACAAAACTGTCAAAGCTGTGGGACTGTAACAATTGTGGTTGTCATATATTAAAAGAAGATATGACAAAATGTTTATGGACATTTCAACTGCTCAGAACATCAGATTCTTTTGGGTTGGAGGGCAGGTACGCAGTGAAGAGAAAAGGCAGACCTATCATAACGGAAGTCAGTTTTTACATTAAAAGTATAAAACTGGGATATGAAACAGAATGATACACAGAAAGACTGCTGAATATGAATCAAGTTTCTATAGTATTTTCCTAGCAGCTGTTTGTATGATTAATTGTTCAATTTGTACATTATGTATTTTTAATCTTTTAAAAAATTAATTTAATTTAACTTACTGTAGTTAATCTACAGTAAGTAATGCAGATATTTATATTGCAATGTTGTGAAAGCCACTCTGGAAAAGTTTTGTTTCGAAGGAAAGAATTTTGAAGAATTTTGAAGGAAAGAGAGCCAGTTTGGTCTAGTGGTTAAGGCAACGGGCTAGAAACCAGGAGACTGAGCGTTCTAGTCCCGCCTTAGGCATGAAAGCTGGCTGGGTGACCTTGGGCCAGTCACTCTCTCTCAGCCCTAGGAAGGAGCCAATGGAAAACCAGGAGACTGAGAGTTCTAGTCCCGCCTTGGGCACGAAAGCCGGCTGGGTGACCTTGGGCCAGTTACTCTCTCTCAGCCCAACTCACCTCACAGGGTTGCTGTTGTGGGGAAAATAGGAGGAGGAAGGAGTATTAGGTATGTTCGCCACCTTGAGTTATTTATAAAAATAATAAAGGCGGGATAGTAATAAATAAATAAAAATAAAAAGAATATACTATTTTAAATAAATAAATGTTGGAAGTAGTTGGCCAGCTTGCAAGTACTTCTGCTTGAACAAATGCTGAAAGGATTCTACTGTAAGCTGCTCCTGAGAGATATTTTAAAAAACCAACTTTCCCTTTGTTTTCCTTGTGTTCTGCGTTGGGGAAAGGAACTGTCTCTTATTCTTTGGAACAATATCTTCTTGTTATAGAAAGAAAGCATTACCTAGCTGCATTTTTCAGGCAGTTATTTTTGTTCTTGTTCTGTTGGAATCAATTCTTCAATGAGGATTGACTTCCTGGAAAAATTAGCTGTTTATAAGCAGCTACTTTGCCAAGGATAAAACTGAGGAATGGATGGCAAAAGTTGTTGCTCATCCTTTACCATAGGAATATTTACTTAACTCCACCTACACAGAAGCAAGACTCACTGAATTTAGTGGGACTTTCTTCTGAGAAAGTGATGATGATGATGATAATGATGAGGAGGAGGCGGCGGCGGCAGCGACGCCTTCAGCTATCAATAAAACCTAGGCCTTTGTGTCTTTATTAAGAGCACATAAGACCTTAGGACTGACAGTCTATCAATACATCAATCAATCTGAAATATAAACAATTAAAAAAAATCTTAGGACCTCTTGACAAACAGGAAAATCTTTCCCTCTCTCATTCCTAAGTATTTACATTCTCTGGATAAGACAGTGTTGAGGTGGCACTGCCTCAGAGAGACCAGGTGCGCAATCTGGGGGTCCTCCTGGACTTGCGGCTCCTGCTTAAAGAGCAGGTGGCAGCCATGGCTAGGAGGCCCTTTGCACACCTTCAGGTTGTGTGCCAGTTGCGCTAATTCCTGGCCCGGGAGGCGCTGCTCATTGTCACTCATGCCCTCTAGATTACCACAATGCGCTCTACATGGAGCTGCCCTTGAAGAGCATTTGGAAGCTGGTGCAGAATGCGGCAGCACGGGTAGTAAATGGTGCCAATTATTAGGCCCATGTAAACACCACTACTGTGTTGCCAGTGTTCTTCCGGGTACAATTCAAGGTGCTGGTTGTCACCTTTAAAGCTCTCCATGGCTTAGGAACAGGTTACTTGAAGGACTGTCTCTCCCCAGTTGTTTCTACCCTTTTGATCTGGTCAGGCAAGATGGGCATGCTTTGGGTCCCGTCGGCCAAAGAATGCTGGTTGGCAGGGCCTAGAAGACGTACATTTTGGCTGTAGTCCCACCTTGTGGAACGTTCTCCCTTTGGAGATCAGGATGGCTCCAATCCCGCTGGCCTTTTGTAAGGGCCTAAAGACCTGGTTCTGTGCCCAGTCCTGGGGTGTCAGACTTCCAAGGCAGACCAGACAGAAAACACAACCAGATGAACTAATTCTACTTTATTGTAAAGGTACATTAACAGAACCTTGCAAGTCTGAAAGTACAATTCTCCCCCCGCCCATCTTCTTTACAGCCCGAGAAATTAGGGAGCGACTCTTCTGAGCCTCTTGCCCCACCCACTATCCATCTGTGGGCTATGCTGTCTCTTATCTGACCGTTCCCTAGGCAGCATCTCTTGGCCCATTCTCCCAAGGTCATTCCCACAATCCATTACATCGGGCCCCAAGTGTGTGCAGGGACCGGCCTCTTGGTTGTATTAGTGATTTGGGTTTGATGTTTCTTGGCTGCTTCGTATTTTAATTTTTGTAATGCTTGTAATTGTTTTTACTTTATCTCAATTTTGTTCTGTTGTTGAGATGGGCAGCCATATAAATTGAACGAACAAACGAACTCAATGTAAAAAAAACAGAATAGTAAAGAAAGAGCACTAAGAGAGGAACACTGAAAGCACCCAAAGCATACAACCAGGCTCTGGATTTTGATCATAAACCATGAACATCAGAGTAAACAGCCAGGTCCTCACCTGGTGCTGTAAAGCAGACTGGGGCAGGCCCTTTCCTGCTCCCCACCTCTCACAGCTGCAGGGCACTGAGAAAATATACTCTACAAATATACTTTATTCCAGAGGGTAGGAGAATCTGGATGCTGCAGACAGCATTGCTTTCCTACATTTTAACTTGAAGGATATTAATTGATAACCTGAAAATGAACTAAGATCGATCCATCAAAAGGATGTACTTGTCAGTCTCATTATTTTGCCCTACTGTTCCAGTTGTAAGTAACTAGCATAGATCTCCTATTTCTGGGCAAAATTGAAATGCTTTTAATTTTATTATTAATGTTCCCCTTGGATCTATACCAACTCTTCTGAGTGGATCCACCCATATATGGACAGTTCATGGCAAAATGATAAGCATGGTGGGGAAAACCACGAAGGAAAATGGGCAGGCTGTCTTCCTGAATAAAAGATTATTCCAGGAAAGTCATTGTTTCTTGTCTCCAAAGTAAAGGGGGTACAACAGAACTAATCAACTTTCCAACTTTTTTCCAAGGACAAGATGCCTTGAAGGAAGAATTCTCTCATCCATCTAGATGGGAGTGCAATGGACGTGATAAAAGCAGAAGGAAGGAAGTGGAGGTCAATACATACATACATACTTACAAGCAATATGGTAACCTGAAAGCTTCCTGCATCTGACATGCCACTTATTTTTGATTCCAAAACCTCTCTGAAACCACATCCTTGAAACTCAGTAGCAAACAGTCCCAAAACATGGCATGATTTCCCTGCTTGTTTTCAGCAGAAAAGCTCAATACCAGTAAGAAAGCAAACAGATAAACAATGCTTCCTCAAACCAACATAAATCTCTCCAGAAACACCGGCCAGCTCATTTTCACAACCTCATTGCTTCATCATCCTACCCACTGCTGAAGAGGAAGAGGAAGAAGAAGAAATAGTAGTAGTAGTAGTTCAGCCCTGGCTTCAAAAAAATTGTGCAGTTTTGCAACTATGCACTGCAATTCTACATATGTATACTCAGAAGGAAGGCTCTTGAGCTCAACTGAGATGATTTCCAAGCTATTTTTTCTAAAATTGCAGCATTCAACTCCACTTGTACTCACCTGAGTAAGGTATTCCTCAACAAGCATGCAGTGATCTGAAATGTTTGCTCAGCCATCAAAGAGATGCTTGCCATGATACACAACAAAACATCAGTAACAACAGCAAAAGTTCAAAAAGAGAATTGGATATATGGAAATAATTCCAATTAAAGTTATTAACTCAGGCAAATAATGAATGTTATGTCATATCGATATTTTATGGAACTCATTCTTGGTAGCTTTTGAAGCAAACAATGCTAGCTACGGAAGGAGACAGGGGGCTAAGAGTCACACAGGCTTTTAGATAATGTGCACATTCTCCAAAATGGTTGTGGACAAGACAAAATTCAATACGTTAAAATGGAATTAATGAATATAACTTACTATTATTGGAAACAATTTTAGAGGCATGGGGTGGATATACTTCAGGCTTTGGGGAACTGGATTCATACTTGGGGCCGTAGGCTGAGAACTCCTGTTCAAGGTGGACATTGCTCATCTACGCTAATGCAAACTGCAAACTGGCTGTAGAGGAAGATCTGGATATTCTCCAAGGAATGGTGGTTTGAGATGGAGGCACGATTCTCCATATGAATTTTAGCAGGCCAGATAAAAAGAATTTGCAAGCAAAATCTGGCCACAGGCCAGAGATCTTCACTCCGATCTACTGTATTCAGCAAAAGCCTGATAAGTCCTTTTAGTTCTTGGCGAATGTTCTGAAAGTTAAAAATCAAACCAAACCAGTTAAACCCCTTTTTCCCTCTAATTGGCTGGCAATTCTGCAAGATATTACGAAGAAAAAAGCAAGCCTTGGGGCATACATATACTGGAAATCATACTGCCAGGCAGAAAAATAAAACATAAACTGTAAAACATGACAGCAATTTTGAAATAAATGTGTCATTTAAAGAAACCTAAGGATGAAAAGAAAGCCCAGAGAGGAGGGAGTCTCTTCCCTCCCTAATATATAGGCAAGCCTTAAAATAAAGATGTCAAGAGAGAACACTTATTATTTGTAACTGAAAGGCAAATATAATGATTTTCAAGTCTGCCAGAAGAATACTATTCTGCGAAACAACTCTTTTGTGATTTTTTTCTTATATAGGATTGAACACAAAACTGGTATTGTATCGTGTAACAGAGAACTTCAGAGGGTGAGCAGAAACATAAACTGAAATAAAAAGAAGCCACTGGGGGGGGGGGGAGAGATGTATGAAACTATTCAATGGAATCCCAAAGTTTGCAAGAATAACTCCAAACAACAGAGATTTAGCAGATCCTAAAAAGAAAGGAAGAGAGAAATTGAGGGAATGCTTTATGTGTCTATTTCAGTTCTTAGAGCCAAAATGTTCCTAGGCATCTGAGGGCACTAGGTTGGGGAAAGCTAATACTCTAGAAAAGGACATGCCTGACAGAATGGAATCCGAGGGGCAGTGAGAATACACAGCAATGTATTATTTATTAATAGGGGAGTTTTTTAATTGCACAGGTGACAGTCGGCTTTTACGATGAGTCCTTCTCTCTCATAGAAGACAGAATACCTTTTCTGAAATAGGGATTTCTATCACTATCAATACATACACAAAAGAATTAATGCTGGTTTGCTAAGAATATTGGCTCATAAATCTTTGAAATAAAATAAATATATACAAAATATTTATATGCAATATATATGCAAAGAGGGGTGCGATGGCTCAGTGGTTAAGATGCCAGGCTTGTCGATCGGAAGGTCGGCAGTTCGAGACCCGAGCACCGCGTGACGGAGTGAGCTCCCGCACTCGCCCCAGCTCTTGCCAACCTAGCAATTCGAAAGCATGCAAATGCAAGTAGATAAATAGATACCACTTCCGTGGGATGATAAGAGTGTTCCGCGCGCGTCATGCCGGCCACATGACCGCGGAAGCATCTTCGGACAGCGCTGGCTCTTCAGCTAAGAAACGGAGATGAGCACTGCCCCCTAGAGTCGGACACGACTGTGCACGGGAAAACATTTACATTTATTTATGCAAACTATCCTAATGAAAGACTACTTTTTTCATGAAAGGTTGTATTTTTGCTGTCTGCATTGCTATTTATATCTATTTGATAACTCTTAATCTTAACCCTTCTTGCCGTAACCGCTTCAGAACTCTAGAGATTCAAATATTTAACAAAATATGTAATTTGCATTTTTGCAAACATTTTATTAAAACATGCTTTATTTATTCTTTTATATAACAATGCCAATCCCTTCCTTGTTTTTCCAAACATATTGCACAAGGTGAATTAAAATTCTTAAATGCAAACTGAATTTTGAACTTGCATGAAATCCATCTACTTTTGGAGTGACGTTTAAAGTTCAACATGTCTCTCGGAGTCTTTCACACATTTCGTGCTAATTATTGTCTGATTTAAGGTACCATAAGTGCTCAAAAATTACAATGTGATATTAATTTTACATTCCATTAAACTGAAAAGTGTCTCATTCCTAAGAGCTTGTTCTTATCTGATGCCCTGATTTTTTTTAATCACAAGCTTTGATTTATTTCTTGCAATTTTCCTCAACTAGGCATCCTGGAGATATCCAGATATTCTTCAGATATATTGAGCCTTTTGCTGTACTGACTGAATTCTAGAAGTTGCAATCCTAACTCATCTGGAGTTAGGGAATGTTGACTTACTCAATTTGAAGGAAGACTCAAACCAAGTTTCAAGGACTACAATGCTAACATTCTGCCCACACGGGCAATTTCTAGTGCATAGCTTTCCAAACTGTGTGTCGCGACAGTGCTGCGTCGCCGCCACCGTTGGTGTGTCACCAACGGTGGCAGTTTGGAAAGCACTGTTCTAGTGAAATCAATAAGAAATACATAGGGATGCTGCCTACATTTTCAGCTAAAATTAGGAATTCAATTTCCTGCAGAAAAGTTTTAGAAAACAGATCAAATTGTAAGCAATGATTTTATATCTCTTGATGCAGCAGTACAGGGAAAAAAGAGGCTTACAGCACAACCAAAATGCTGGAGAATCAAAGCTCATCCATCAGCAATGTTCAAAAGGTTTTGTCTTCCCTGCAGAATCCCTTGCTTTTATGTTAGTCTCTGGTCCTCCCTAGTATGTATCCCCCGCTGAGCATGAATAATCGTTAAGAATCCTCTGGTTTTAAACAAATGACAGTGTAGAATGAATTCCAGCACCAAGCTTCTAAAAGGAAGCAAAGGTATCGTTACCCTCCTACTTGGTCTTGAAAACACTATTTTGCTCTTCAAGGGATAAACTTCTCTGAACTGCAGTGAAAAGTCAGTCTGTATTGTGCTATGTGTTAGAAGCAGATTCACCATTTCCTGGACGGATCCTTTCAAAAAAAGGAAGAAAGAAATGCATATCCCTAATTTGGGCCACATGTTGCTGGTGGTGATTTGGACCTAGGGGAAGAACGGAGGTATGTGGGGCGGGAGTCGGATGAAGGGGAGGGAGGAAGATGATGAAAAGACCAGCACCACAAGTGAAGCACATTACCAGCCCAGAGTGGAAAGGGCCGGAAGGAAAACCCACCCACCTCACCCTGCGTTTATTCTATCAACCTGCAATTGCAGCAATCAAAGCCAGATGTCGGCTCTTCCAGATCTTTCTCACAGGACAAACATGCAAAAGGCCTAGGGCCTGGCGTTGCCATCAAATAGTAATTGATTCCATATGAGCCACGGAACAGAAAAGCACATGCAAACTCCCCCTGCCCCGCGAGAGGTATGAAATTGCAGGTCCCGCTGAGACGCCGAGTGCACCATGGAAAACAAGTGTACATAGCTGTCGTAACCACCTGTAAGTCAACCAGACAAAAAGGACTCACTGGCAAAGAGGAAACCCTGGAGGTTTTAACAAGAGGTTAAAGATCAAGGAAGGTTAATGAAAAGAGTTGTTTAGCACCACAGAAAATGAATGGAGGTGTAAGGATGATCACAGGGGCTCTCGTGAGGCTTGCTGGTGTGGTATGCACCCTGTTTCCTAATTGCAATGTATTTTCTCTGCAAGGACCTTGTGCTAAGAAAGGAAAAGGAGGGGGGGAAGTATTTATTGCTCAACTTGTCCTTCCAGTTTACCATTGTCCATCCTGAAAAAGAAAATCAGCTGCTCAGAAATAATACAAGGAGTTCGCTATGAGAAGGATGGGTATGATGTTCAAAATATCTTTATGGAAACCTCTTTACAGAGATGGTTAAACGTTTACTTAGAAGGGAAGGTAAAGCCAGGGTGTGAACATCCTCCATTTTTCCTTGCTTTGATAAAAGGATCAAATATGCAGATCAAATATGACCCTGCTGTCATATATTTTATATCAATGTAATTAGGCAGAAATGGGGAGAGAACTCCCTACCTTCAAAATGCTGGTTTTTAAAACCACAACTCCTTCCAAGGTGAAATGTGGAGCTACAGAACACACCATCCATCTGCCCCTTACTATTAGTCCCAATTCCATCGCCATTCACTTCTATACAAACAACAGCCAGATTCTAAACATACCCCAAGCATTAGCAGTCTCATTTTTTTCCTTATCCCACTGTATATTATATCTTAACTCCACAGATTAAGTCAACTTAAAATATTTTCCAGATGGAACAGTTAAATTCTACATCTTGTGAACGCCCAAAGTTAAAAAAAGGTCAACGAAATTAAAAAAAAGAAAAAATCAAATACAGTATGATGTCATCCTTCTGCAGTAATGCTCATTCCACTACAGTAATAACAAAAAACGGACCTGCGTAGCATCTATTTTTTTCTTTTGTTTTCCCATTTCTTCTGTCAATATGCTATTTTGTGCCACCCCCAAACCACAGTCATCAGAATGCATTTCTGAAATTGTGCAGGATCTGTTCCAATCCTTTAAATTAGTTATAGTTCCCCAGTACATTTCGTCACAGTTTAAACTTGACAGGTTTGAAGAAACCATAGTTTAAAAGTGAGAGCTCCCAAACTGAGTCCTCTACAGCTTTCCACAGCTCTAACCAGCATGGTTAATGATCAGGAAGAGTGGGAGCAGAAGGTTGTATGGTGGGCATCTTTCAGTTCGGTTTCAACTTGGTTCTGAACCTATTCCCTGATCACAAAGATGTCTGTGAATTTTGTATTTTACACTATATTTTTCCTTGTGGCAACACCTAAGAAGGGGGGAAAAGAACCATCAATGCCCGAGGGACATAGAGGCGCATGCATGGAATACTAAAGTACGCATTAGCGCATAGCTTTCCAAACTGTGTGTTGCAACAAAACCCAGAAGTGCTGATGGCATCAGCGCTTCCGGGTTTTAGCGTGACACACCAGGCCGTGCACGCCGCCGCCGTGCGCGCCGCCGTTGGTGTGTCACCAATGGCGGGACTTTGGAAAGCAGTGCATTAGGAAAGATCTGAAAACCTGGTTCTGCCGCCTAGCATGGGAGGGGAAAAGTAATAGCTCCTCCTGGGGGTGGTTAATACCATAATGTCCTTCCTAGTATTTAAGATCACCAGCTCTAAGATTTTACCAGATTGGATTTTACATTTATTTGTATTACGTTAAAAATTTGTAATTTTATATTTATATTTTAACCTTGGTTTTATTGTAAACCGCCCAGAGTCCCCTGTTGGGGGAGTTGGGCGGTCATATAAATTTAATAAATAAACAAATAAACAAATACATTAGCACCTCGTTCTCCCATCCTGCACCCACTGGCACACTTTGACACTAGCCAGACTCTGTGCTCCACCTGAATTTATTTTAAGATTCCTTTAATTAAAATGAGGAGGCGGAGGAGGCGGCAGCGGCATGCTGCAAAATCTCAAAGAGCGTATTTATTTTAAAAATCACTCTTGGCTACACATATGCCCCACAAAGATTACTAAAAAATAAACATAATAAAGGGTTATGCCACCTGCTCAGAAAGATTAAAAAACAAACACACACCTGAAATGTTAGACGGTATATTGTCAAGCTAGTGGAAAGCAACCTAGTCACAGCTTGGTGAATTGGTGTTTGTGACTGGCCATCCTCAGCATGGATGCCATTTTGTGAGAGTGCTCTCAAATATTTAAATCTGATCACCAGCCAAAACTATTAAGAATTCTTGCTCAGCATTAGTATAAAATGGGCAATATACAGTATCACATGTGCCATACTATAATTAACAACTGCAAACAAGTCTCCTTTGCCTGCTATGGATTATATCTAACACACTGGCAGTGTTACAAACTAGCCAAAGCATTAGCCAAAGCAAACTAAACAACTCAAAATAAGCCACATGTGAAATGCATTGCAATCAAGATGAACCCATAAGGGACGCGGATGGCTCAGCAGGTTAAACAGCTGAGCTGTAGGCTGCCGATCAGAAGGTCGGCAGTTCGAACCCCGCGCGACGAGGCGAGCTCTCGTTGCTAAGTCCTAGCTCCTGTCAACCCAGCAATTCGAAAGCTTATCAAGTAGATAAATGGGTACCACCTTAATGTGGGAGAATTTGCTGGCATCCTGTTGGGAGCCGGTTCCATCGGAGGGAAGATCGGAGGAAAAGATTGAAGGGCAACGGTGAGGACAGACCCGGAAGTGACATCAAAAGGACGTCAGCAGCCGGCTCAAGGCATCCTGGGAATTGTAGTCCAGAGCCTTAGAAGAGCCGGTTCCCTTACCCCCTCTCCTGGTGCGCGAGTTAATTACACTTGGTGACATTGTATAATGATAAAAATGTGTGTATGTATGTATGTATGTATGTATGTAAGCTGCCTAGAGTCCTCCGTTAGGGAGGGGATAAGCGGGGTATAAATAGCACTATGAAAAAAATATATCCAAGTTTGAGACTTCACTTCTGGGGTGTCAGGGGAGAGGATTAAGAGCGGTATCTCACAAAGAGTAATTCTACTGCACACCCTAAAAAACACTGATGTTGCTCCATGTATACCCCCATGCATATTGGTAGAATGAGGATAATGGTTCCCCACATAGAAATATTAAAATGCACGGCAGAAAGACTTGAAGCACATGGAGTACAGATTTCATTTTTGAGGCTGAGAGGAAAGTTTGATGATAAAAACTCCTACCCGTGGTTTCCAAAGCTATATTGCTAGACACTTTATTACTTTTTCTTCTCTAAATTTATATCTTGTGCTGGACCAAAATTGAGGCTTTGGGAAAATTTAGTGCTAGATCATAGCTCTAGCAAGTTCCATACTTATGTATCTACGTGTGTGTGTAATACAGAGAGTTCACAGATATTGCTACTCTAAATGGAACTAAAGAAGCAGGTTCAGATCTAGTTTTGACCTTATGAGAATGAGGAAGGAAAGTCACAGAAGAAATAGGAGAGCATACATATTTATTACACACACTCCCATCGCGCCGTTCCTTTTCAGAGTCAGCAGCATTATGCAAGGCACAAAAAGAGTAAGAAAGAGAATGGGCAGAACAAATATGATATAAAACAAAGTCTATACAGGAACAACAAAGCATTAAACTATTCTGGTTTTGGCAACGGTGCAACTCAATTTGACTCTGTGAGGGGTCAGGACTTTACCAGTTTTTTGAGAATGGAAGGAGTTCAAAGGAAGAACGATAGAAGACAGAAATAAAAGTGATGACAACAACATAGTAGGCGTAATTTGGCAGAAATGTAGGGTTGGCTGCCATATGCAAATTCTAATTTAAATTTAATTTCAGCTAGTGTTTTTTTTAAAGGGTAGGGGGAGTAGCAGGAGAAAAAAAAAAGAAAATAAAGCAAGACATGGACGTTCCTTTCATTTCATATCAGCTATGTGGAATTCTTCCTAGCCAGATTTTCTGTGAATGATTTTGTTTTTCAATGTCCACATTCTGTTTACAAATACAAATTAAAAAAGATACCAGACATCTGCCCACACTCTTTTCTATTCTCCTCTTCCTCTGAATGCCCACCATTTCTTGAGGAGAAATTTGGTCATTAGTACCTAGTACAATGTGGATCAAATGATTTTTTAAAAAGATACCCTTAATAAATTAGCTTTTATCCATTTCTGAGAAATAACCCTCCAGGAACTTCCTGCTGAAATTATTCTACGTTTTACAAATACTGCATTTTATAAACTGCAATGCACATAATACAGCATTTTATCAGGACAAGGTTGAATAAAGTGTCACTAAATTGAGATGTCAGCGCTCAAATTTCTACCTATATCCTTCTCGCCTAAACATAAAAGTTAATAATGCAACTGGAATGGATGGCATAAATTTCCAGAGTTTGGGTCAATATTATTTGGATAATTCCCTTGAATATCAGTTTTATTGCATAAAAATGGAATTTGTGAGACAATTGGATGGTGGAAAGAAAAGGAAAACATGATTATAACTGCTTTATTCCTCCACAAGGTGATGGCACCTTTTGGGGGGATATATAGCCTAAGATATTGGTTTAGGAACACGGATGTAACACCAGAGTGAGTAGAAATGGTAAGATCATTTCAAGCCTTGAGTCAGGGCCTAGGATCTTAGCTGAGGGTGGGTCCATAGTTTCAATATACATGTTGACCACTGTGGCTTGTTTCTCCCCTGAAATCGTATCTGAATGTTCATGAGGAAAGGCTTTTATATAAAATTAACTTTCTGCTCTCCTTTCCTTAATGAATATTGAACTTGTTGCTTAACTGAGCTCCATATAGTCTGTTCCATCAGGCCAAGAAAAAAAATCAGCCTTGATTAATGCTTGTTCTTGGTTGAAGAAATCCATCCAAAGTATTTCAGGAAACATTTAACTTGCCTTCATTACAAATGAGCTACGGAACCAAAGTAGGGAGACAACAGGTGTGTTTGGAATATGATGTCTTACTTTTAAAGGAAAATGCATGGAGTGATCCAGTGGAACATTTTCACTGATGGAATGGAGGATGCAGTTTTAATGGACTCCCTCTCCTTCTCCAGACATCTGTGTCCTGCCACTGATGTCTTGCAGGGGAAATCAGCAAAATAGACCTCCTGTCAGACCTTCAAGGTAGGCCAGATCAGGAAAGCGCACCCCAAGGATTCCAGGAATGCTACTTTATTGTTACACAGTATAATAACAGAATCTTGAAAGCTTGTCAGATTTCCCCTCTGCCCCATCTTATACCGAGCAGAATCAAGGCGGGTTTATTTTGAGTTCCTTTTTTGTGCTTTCCATTTTTACAAGGACTGAGTTCCCATTTCACCTCCCTTAATGGTCCCTCCATGCCAAGGTCATTTCTACATTCCCACCCCCCTTTCAATCAGGCAGGAATGTATGGAATCGCCATTCCACTTAGGGGACCCACCCCAGAGTACTGTGTCTGCCAGTACATGGCTCTTACTGGTTGATCAGACAAACTTACGACCCACAATATCATAAATGAAAACTCATCTGAAGGACTGTGTGCAGTTTTGGATACTACAATTAAAGAAGGATATCATCAGTCTGAAACATGTCCAAAGGAGAGTGATAAAGAAGGAAGAAGCCTTCTGTAGATAGTTGGAAGGAGCCGAGTGTGTTTTTTTTCAGAGCAGAAGAGATGCAATAGTTCTCTTGAAATATTAGGCTTTCAAATAGAACTTATTTATGTATTTGTTTAAATGTATTAGGCACTCAACTCCAATGGACTCATCCAGAGAGTATATACCTAATTGAAGAGGGTCAAACTACTAGAAAGGGGATTTTAACTGAACGTTAGGGACAAAAAATCTTCACAATATACATCGGCAACACTGGGCTCAGAAAATAATGGGATCGTTTTCATTCAGTCTTATTTTATGAGTAGAGGCTTGATGGCCACCTATCAGATATGCTAGAGATGAAGCTTTCCTGCACAGGTAGGGGGTGGACTCTGAACAAGAAGGGAACTGGGATGACAGGAGCATCAGGTGCCAAGTTACAATAATACAATGTGAAAAGAAAATGCTTACTCTATATGTCAGAGGAGATGTCAGTACCCATTAATAAATCTATCTATTAAGTCTACTCTTATTCATGAGGGACATTTCCAAGTTAAACTAAAATAAATTAACTTTAATTAAATGGAATTGTCATCTTCCTCCTGCTATCTTCCCCAATTATTACATCCTAATCAGTCCTTTTGGGAAAAGGCATGAGAGGCCCACTGACTATAAATGATTTGTCTCTCCATCAAAAGGGGCACTTTTGTTTAATTGTAGGAGATTGCACCCTGTTTTTCATAAACGGAACCAAACAAATAAGACAAACAAGCAGGTATCTTTTTGTGTCACCATCCACTTCTACAATTAAAAGTCTAAAGTAAAGCAAGTTAATCAGGAAATATGTAAGTAATTTGCCCAATTGAGAACTGAATGATTTAATTTTGTCCTGAAAGTGAAAGTACCACATTAGTTAATGACCCGATCACTAGAATGTAGGACAGCTAGCAACCAGAGTTGTTGGGAATCAAGCGGCATATAAATAATAATGCTCAGATGATGATGATGATGATGATGTATTAAACTTGAATGCCGCCCAACTCTCAACAACTCAGGTAAGAAACTCTCTGTGCCTTACTTAAGCTAAATGCTAAACTGATATATTTAAACTGGATAGAACAGACAGGCTACAGATGCTCTGTAAATAGTATGATGGATCCATGCAACTCTTTGAATGGGAATCTTGAATGTACATAGGTCATCTCCTCAGCCCCCTGCAAAAGACAGCTTTTCTCCTGAAAGCCATGTGTGAAACTCATCTTATACACGATGAAAAAATTCCACAAGAAATTCTACAATGCCTTTGAGCAACCTGTTCCATTGTTAAAACATTTCCTACAGTTAGGAAACACTTCCTGATACTCAACCTACTTTTCTATCTTTAAAAAAGGTTTTCCCCTGCACAGTCGTGTCTGACTCTAGGGGGTGATGCTCATCTCCATTTCTTAGCTGAAGAGCCAGCGCCAGGATGGAGGGTGTCAGGCTGTCAGCCCTTTGAGGTAGACCAGCCAGGAATCAGACCTTACCAGAAATACTAGAACTCTACTTTACTGATGTAGGCTATAACAACAGAATCTTGAAAGCCTGACAAAAGCTTCTATTTCCCCCATTCTTATACCAAAAAGAATCAAGGAGGGGCATTCTTGAGTTCCTTTCTCACACTTTTCCTACTGGCTTGCAACCTCATGTACGCATGAACATTTATTGACTGTCAGACATGCAGGTATGGTGATGCAGTGGATGCATGCTGCAGTGGATGGTGGGAGTCAAACATCAGATATTGATCTGTGTGTGTGGGTTTCCTGTAGATCCCTATTTCTAGCTTGCCACCGGTCCCAATGAGGACTTCACAGTCTAGGAAGCTAGACCGGTGGCAAGCTAGAAATAGGGATCTACAGGAAACCCACACACACAGATCAATATCTGATGTTTGACTCCCACCATCCACTGCAGCACAAACTAGGAGTCATCAGGACATTGTCACACAGAGCAGAAACCATCCCCACCTCCATGGATTCCAAAAAGAATGAAAATCAGCACCTGAGAACAGCTCTGAAGGCCTTTGGATATCCAAATTGGGCCTTCACCAAATCTAAATTTACCAGACCTAAAACAGCGACAGATAGGGCTGAGACTCAGAGTAAACGAAAGAACCTGGTCATTCCCTACATGGCTGGCGTGTCTGAAAAGATAAAACGGATATTTGGCAAACACCACATACCTGTATATTTCAAACCCACCAACACACTGAGACAGAGGCTTGTACACCCCAAAGATCAAACTCCAAAACACAAGAAAAGCAATGTAGTTTATGCAATCCAGTGCAGTGAGGAGTGCTCTGAACTCTACATTGGAGAAACCAAACAACTTTTGTACAGGAGGATGGCCCAACACAGGAGAAGTAACACCACAGGACCAGAGTCAGCAGTTTATCTTCATCTAAAGGAAAAAGGACACTCATTTGAGGACATTAATGTTCACATTTTAGACAGAGAAGATAGGTGGTTTGAGAGAGGGGTTAAGGAATCCATTTATGCCAACTTGGAAAATCCTTCCTTGAATAGAGGTGGGGGCCTCAGGCATAATCTTTCCCCCATCTTCCTCCCTGCTTTGTCTTCTGTGCCTAGGAAGATTAAGACCATTTCACAAGCTCAACAGCAGCATGGTGATCTTAACGATCCTCCTTTAGATGATAAAAGGACTTAAAATAACATCTCAATATAACCATGACCTAGCCCCAGGTGTAAGGTCACACAGCTACCTAGAAACATATTTAGGATTCCCTTACTAACTTTGCTCAGACTGAAGAAGCTCCTTGGATAAGGAGCGAAACGTTTCCACTGAGAAAATAGAAATCCAGTTGACATGATTCAAGCTACAGACAATTCCACCTGGATGACTGAGAACCTTCATAGAGGTATGATCTTAATTTATCTAGGATTCCTGTTGGAACCCCACCCCTATCCCAGCAGCTAAAAGGTCTTTAGAATTCCACTGATTGTCATGGAGAAAATGTATCTATGTATCTATGAGGTCGCTAAGAGTCTACCATGATTTGATGGCACATAATATATCAATCAATTCAATCTGTACTAGCCAATGAGCATAGATATTATTCCAAAATGTTATATTAGTTTCCATACGTAATAAAAAAACAATGACTTCACTGGATTTTTTTTCTATATTCAAAAGAATATTTTGTATTTTTTAACATCTAATAACTAAAACCATAATTTTGAAATTTATAGTAATATTTACTTTGACCACAGCAGACCGTTTACTATTGCTTTTATAATTACTGATCATAATGATAATAATAGCATAGCTGCTGTCCCACTAAAAATGTCATACTTTTCTATTAATTAATTTTGACTGCTAAATAGCTTCATAGGAACCACTGAGGTGACTTTAAAATATTATTTCAGATATATAAACTTGAATCACTTTAAAGAAAAAAGTGGCTTTTTTGCTACAGTGAAGGAAGCAGAGACTGAAACGGTATTCTAATTAATTTACATTCTTCCCCCAGAGGTGAGACAGGCCCCCTTGCTCCTGGACTTTCGAAAAAAAATTAAAACGTGGTTCTGCCATCATCCCTGGAACAGGAGGGGCAATAGTCATTCCTGGGGATGGCTAGCACCCTAGAATGGACCAAGAATGGCCCTCACAGTAAGGATCTGATAGAGAACTCTACCCATCTAGATTTTATTCCGTTTACATTTGTTGTTATTTGTATTTGTATTTTATATTTATTGTATTTGTGGTTTGTTTAGTATTTTAATTGTGGTTTTATTGTAAACCGCCCAGAGTTCCCCTTTTGGGGGAAGATGGGCGGTGATAGAAATTTAATAAATAAATAAATAAAATAAATAAATAATTTGACATTTATTTTATAAATTAATGTTTCCTAAGGATAGCACTATTTTTTATTTAATATAGCTATGAATTTCCGCCTACACAAGTTTGAGAAAGAAAGAGAGTCTACTGATGGTTGTTGTGGGTCTTCCGGGCTGTGTGACCGTGTTCTGGAAGTTGTGGTTCCTAACGTTTCGCCAGCATCTGTGGCCAGCATCTTCAGAGGGCAGGAGCACAGACAGAAGCGTTCTTCCTGTGCTCAGGTGTGCTCTTTCTGTGCTCTGTGCTCTTCCTGAGCACAGAAAGAACGCTTCTGTCTGTGCTCCTGCCCTCTGAAGATGCTGGCCACAGATGCTGGTGAAACGTTAGGAACCACAACTTCCAGAACACGGCCACACAGCCCAGAAGACCCACAACAACCATTGAACTCCGGCCGTGAAAGCCTTCGACAATACACAGAGTCTACTGACTTTTTATAAAACGGATGGTTTTTAACTTGTTTACACTACTGGTTCCAAATCAATTCAAGATGGTGGCTTGTTAAATAAAAATACCATAACAGAAATTTTGATCAAGGAACTTATATGCAGCCATGTTAAGTTTTAAATTATCACTAATATTAGCATCAATAGCTTTATATATTTTGAGAATAAAGAAGTTTCAGTTGAACTGTTCTTCTGCATTTAGCAAACCATGGGAATATCATCATCATCATCATCATCATCATCATCATCATTATTAATAGTTGTTAGGGATATTAAATCAATTCTAGAATAACACTTATGTGGCCACTAGGAGTTGAAAACGACTTGATGGCACATAAACAATAAAAAAGAATAATACTTAAAAATTGTATTTGATATCAAGTCAAAATTGTTCCAATTAGTTTGAGTGAAATAACTTTCCTGCTACAGCTTTCTATAATATCTGTCCTTCCCTCTGCAACCATATTTGTGAACATTGGTGAAAAAAGGTGTTACTAATTTCAAATGAGCTGGGAATCTAAATGAAATGACTGATAATTATTGCAAGATACACAAGTAGAAATCATTTATTTTCCATCTCTTATTTGCTTCATTCTCATAATAGCCCTCTGAAGAACATCATTAATATACCTGTTTTACAGAAGGGTAAACTAAGTTTGGGATATAATAAATTGCAAGAGCTAAGCACTATATTAAACTGCTAATATAGGATTGGAGGAGTACTGATGCCTTTGAACCTTGGTTTTGGAGAAAACTCCTGAGAATACCATGGGCAGTCAAGAAAACAAACCAGTGAATCATCAAACAAATCAACTCAGAGTTCTCACTCGAGGCACAAATGACCAGGCTCAACTTATCCTACTTCGGACACATTATGTGAAGACCCAGCTCTCTGGAGAAGGCTCTGATGCTGGGAAAAGTGGAAGGAGAGAGAAGAGGATGACCAGCAGCAAAGTGGATGGACTCAGTTACACTGGCAATGAGTGCACCGTTGGGAGACTTGAAAGAACAGGTTAGGGACAGATTGCCATGAAGAAAGTCTGTCTATGTGGTCGCTAGAAGTTGAAAATGACTTGATGGCACATAATCAATCAATCAATCAATCAATCAATCAATCAATCTATATATGAAAAATTGGACTTGGACTATATGTTGTACTTGACTCCTGATGATTTCATTGACATATGCAAGTAGTTTTCTTAGCAATAATACTGAAGTAATTTGTGAGTGCTTTCTTCCATGATGTATTTTTTACTTCCTTGTCCAATCTAAAGCCCTAGAAATTCCTGATGGCCTCCCGACCAAGAACTTACCACATCCAACCCTGCTTCACTTTTTGAAAATAGTTAAGGTAGAATGAGTGTTGCAGGTGTTATTACAGGGCTAGATGGAAGGAGTGACTAAAAATGGAATGAAACAGTGAAATAATAATTTCACCAGTCTGTAGGCAGGAGAGAAGAGAAGCAGGACTATTAACAATACAGAGAAACCTGATGCCTGAGAAATCTGCTTTTCCAAACGCATACTGAGGCAATCGCCATTCTATATTTACTTATGCATCCATACTCACATGGATTATCTTGGCAGCCCGTTGGCTAGGTTGTCCAAGACCTCACTTTGGGTCCAGAAAGCCGCTGTTGTACTCTTCTAAATTGTTCTTATTTCATTCCTATATATTTTTTTACCACCACTATTTACTTTGGCAGGGTATTTATGGAACACACTAGTATAAATTGCTGGGGTTGACACAATGTGCCTTGAGTAACTGAAAGACCTATTGGTGGCTCCTGACCCTATGAGTATATTTTGGTATTTATTTATTTATTTCATTTATGATGGCTACCCACTCCAATAGACTCTGGAAGAGCTTACAAAATACAAACCATGGTTAAAAACAGTTAAAAACATAAACATTTGATCTAATTACCACACCAGGTTCAATTGGTTCTCTTGTGTACTAGAAGAGTTAAATTGTAGTTGTGATCCTTTTCTACTTGGCTCCCATTGTTTGGAATGGATTCCAACCAATACAGGTAGTCCTTGCTTACTGACCACTTTAAGGAGATTTATGACCGGTCCTTGAAGTTGCGGCCATCGCAGCTGTGGTCACGTGATCGCCATTTCTGACCTTCACAAAGGAATGTCAGTGGGGAAGCTGGCAGGAAGTCGCAGTCATGTGATGTTGCACTTAACGACTGCGGGTGGTTCGCTTAATGACTGCATCTGGAACTGACATCATAAGTCAGGCGTGATCACGTGACGTTTCACTTTACAACCGCATTGCATAGTGACAGAGTTACCAGTCCCAATTGTGGTCAGTAAGTGAGAACTCCTTGTATGATGCTTTGAGTCAGATTCCAAAATGTTTTAAAAAGCACAAAAAATGCTTCTGTGAAGCTGTTAATTTTTTTAAAATCACTCATTCATTTGAATGCATAGTTGCTGATTTTATTATATGTCATCGGCCTTTTCATATAGAAACTTATTTGACACTGTGATTTTACAGTTATTTATACTATTATAAGTATTTATTGCTGTTTTTATCCTGTGTCAGTAATGCACTTAATAACAGACATGTGACATATAAATTTACTACTGCTGCTTTTCAGCCTATAAAAAAGCACTATTTTGTGGGTGAAATACAATTTGCTTTCTTCTTCTCCCCTCCCCATCTTGTTTTCCTCCTGAACCATGCTTTACAAGTGATAGCAAAATAGGTTTCAGTACAAAAAATGCCATCACATTTTACAGTGAACATCACTGAAGCTTTCCATAAGCCCACTGTTTATATCGATGAGGTACAGAGCAGTGGTCTCAACAGGCATTACATGTTATCCTAATGTCTTTTGGCCACTTACTACAGCATTTCATAAAATTGTGTTTAATGAAGATCGTATTTTTTAGCTTGCTGCCAATTTTTTTTGCACTGCAGCTTTTAGAAAGTTATGATACAGGAACTAGATATACGGTTATACAGATAGACCAATGAATGTTTAAAACTATTTTGCAGAACAGAAAACAAACATCAGAAAAGCTGAACGTGTGCACAACATAAATGATTGCTAACCTTATAATTATTTCATGGAGAAATGATAGTTTGTGCATGGGATAATGAGATGCAGGAAAAGCATCTGTCAGTTTGTGGCATCCTTATCTCCTGATAACCATAGCTTACTATAAAAAGATGGTTTGAAAAACACTTCCGTAGTTTTACATTATGAAAAGAATAAACTATTTTTATCCACTTTAACTTTATTTAAAAAGGGGGGAACCAGATGAAATTTAACCAGATGAAAATTACATAATTCTCAAAAAGTTTGGAGAACCATTAAAATCCTCCCTCCTTTAATTTATTTGAACTTGGCTGAAGCCTCCCAGACACTCAACATGACACGACTAGTAAAGAATCTTTATTATATACTAAGACTGAAGTCACTACATCAGTCAATTGCCCATAAATCCTCTTAGTTTAAATTCAGTGCTTCTTTTTCCACCCGTTTTCATGGCTTAATCAAAATCCTGCTCTGTGTTTCTTATGCTTACTGTAAGTTGGCAGCTGGTTATGGACATATTCAGCCTTCCTTGTCTGAGAAACTCTAGTAAAGGTAAAGGTTTACCCTGCACAGTCGTGTCCGACTCTAGGGGGCAGTGCTCATCTCCATTTGTTAGCTGAAGAGCCAGCGTTGTCCGAAGATGCTTCCGTGGTCATGTGGCCGGCATGACAAGCACGGAACGCTGTTACCATCCCACCGAAGTGGTACCTATTCATCTACTTGCATTTGCATGCTTTCGAATTGCTAGGTTGGCAAGAGCTGGGGCGAGTGCGGGAGCTCACTCCGTCACGCGGTGGTCGGGTTTCGAACTGCTGAACTTGCAACCTTTCAGTCAACAAGCCTGGCATCTTAACCACTGAGCCATTGCGCCACTCCTGAGCTTCCAAAGTATTTCCCACACCAGCCTTCTCCAACCTCATGCCCTCCTTCACACATCTCAAAATTTCAATTGCAGTCCCAACACTAATGGAGAACACCAAATTGAAAAAAAAAAATGGAATTCTCTGAAACTGGCTGTGAAGTGCTAACAATTCAGCTATGAATACTGAGTCAAATCAAGTTTATTATTAGATTTGTTATCTAAATCTAATATACAACCTATACAATTAAGAGCAAGGCTGACAGGAATATAAAGTTGGCTTATTTTATCAAGATTAAAATAGATATGTTGTTATCTCTGGTAACCCTTAATGGACTTTTATTTATTTATTTTATTTAATTTATATGACTGCCCATCTCCCCACATGGGGAACTCTGGGCGGTTCTGAAATGACAAGCTTTATGGATTTGTTTATACATAGGAGATGGGATATGGGAAGAAGAGATCATTTGTTGTATTTTAAGAGAAGGTGATAAGTTACCAAAATTATTTATACTTGTGATGAAGGGGGAAGTCACTTTTTATATATTTCTTTTGTTTTTCTTCACTATATTCTTATTTTTCTTTCTTCTTTCTTTCTTTCTTTCTTTCTTTCTTTCTTTCTTTCTTTTCTATTTCTATTTCTATTTCTATTTCTATTTCTTTTTTCTTTATTTTCTGCACCTTTAATTTTTTCTTTTTATTCTTTTCTTTTAGTTTGTATTAGTTTTTACTGTTGTAATTGTAGCCTTTAATAAAATTACTATTAAAAAAAGGTATATAACTGCAATATAGATTATATTGTTACAGTGTTATATCTAACCCTGTAATATTATTAATTGCTTTTGGGAAAATATGTTTATTTGGTTCAAGATCGTATTTAAATCCAATAATATTA
The DNA here is from genome assembly GCA_023362775.1 of Charina bottae. Lineage (NCBI taxonomy): Eukaryota > Metazoa > Chordata > Lepidosauria > Squamata > Charinaidae > Charina > Charina bottae. Next base: position 22,839,189 of record JALMGJ010000012.1, on the reverse strand, counting down.
ATGTTATCATAAAGAAATTTAGAGGCTTTTTAAAAAATATAACTGTCACTTTCAATCCTTTCAAGTCCAGGATTGAAAAAAATGTGTTCATTCCTCAGACTTTGAATTGGCTCTCAAATGGAAATGATGATCAATATGATTCCATGTGAGAAATGCACTGTTTGAAAACTGAGCCACCTTTATGTTACTGTAATATATGTATCTGTGTGTTATTGAGGGTTTTTTTTAATTGGTTGTTTTTTGTATAGTTTATAGTTTTTCTCTTTTTCTATATTATTGCAATAACACATTAAAAAATGAGACTACTTTCTTGCAAATGTAAACTCTGGGGCACAAGCTAGGTTTTATTATTTGGAAAGCAGGAGATGCTAACTGAAATGAACTCTGGGTCTGCAGTGACGTCTCAGTCGTCTACATCTTGTTCTGAGAACGACATGTATAAAGTTCCCCTTTATGTGTCAGTCTTATGTTCAGTGCACTTCTACAAAACAAGCCATACTCAGGAAACTTTACACTGCATTTAAATCTCTGTGGACATTACAATGCCATCCACATAGCCACACAATGACTCAGGCAGATTATGGGGAACAAATCCCAGGATTCTCAGGATGTAATGATTCTATTCCCAGCTGTATTCCATCACTTAGCTTGGAAAACGTTAAAGCAGTAAAAGGGCAGACAGTTTGTGGTTGAGATATGGCAATCACCCCCAAATGAAACAATGCTGCTACTTGATCAGAATGTGCTGAGTTTTGCAAAGCAACCACCTTAATTAGTAATGTGGCCCATAACCAGCAGACAGCAGCATGTGGCATGGGATACCCACACCCTTGTCCCCAAAAGCTGGCAGAGGAAGAGGAGGGAGCTACATATGTCACTTCCTGCTAATGTAAGAGGTGCACTGATTCATACCTGTCATGGGGCTGACAAAGCACAAAATGAGCTTGGGACTGAAAAGGACCCTTTGAAGAACCGCAACCAACTAGCCAGCAGAAGAAAACTCATCCATTATAAAAGGTGGGAGAAAGATCCTTAAGATATAAACTTTGGGTCATGCATACCTCTGTATATACAACCAGATTCTTAGCCTGTCAGAAGCCGCTCTTTGCATTAATTAAGGTAACATTTAGGTGCAAAAAAGCGTCCTACATATTCAAGTCCAGTGGCTTGCAGTAAGAATGAGGAGTTGCAGAAAATGAATTAATGCAAAGGCTTGAGAACAACGTGACACATGCTCAGACAGCCGTATTAGTGCATCCCATGCCATGTCCCATAGTTTTTTTGCTTTCGTGTTTTGTGCCTTTAAGTCAGTCTTGACTCTTGGTGACTACATGGACAAGTCCTTGCAGTTTTCTTGGCAGCATTTTCAGAAGTAGCTTGCCACTGCCTTCTTTCTAGGGCTGAGAGAGGGACTGGCCTGAAGTCACCCAGCTGGCTTTGTGCCTAAGACAGAACTAGAACTCATAGTCTTCTGGTTTGTAGCCTGGTGCCTTCAACTACACCACCAAACTGGTTCTCAATCCTATAGTTATTGATTGATTATGTGCCATCAAGTCAGTGCTTTTTGCAATATAATTTTTATATAACTCTTAGCAACCACACAGATTTTATCCATGATTACCATTCAGATAACCTACAGGATGCTGAATGCTATATCCATGTATAAAACTATGCAGCTGATAAAATTATATTGCAAAAAGCAACAGCAAAGGAATATACGTAAAGGGTGCTAAAGTGTATGAACCAGTTTCTCTCACTTAAGTAATACATCCTACTCATTGGCTGTGCTGCCTAAAAATTCTGGGAATTGTGTTCACAAAATATCTGGGGTTACAAAGTTGGAAAAACTGCCAGCCAGTGTAGCTAGTACAGACAAACTCATTTTAAAGCAGGCTGAGAAGTATGTCTCTGGTACAAACATAAAATAATGGGCAAATCATATGGGCACAGATTATCTGTCAAATAACCTAACCCCAAATTTGACAGTTGTAAAAACTAAAACTTTGAACTGTGCTCAGAAACACACTGATAAGCACTAGAACTGATCTTTTTGCAGTAGGAATTCCTTCTAACACAAGTTAACTATAGGACTTTTCATTGACTAAATAAGTATGTATCTTCAGTAGAATAAGTGATTTTAAAAAAATCCACAAGACTGACCAAAATAAAAGTTATCATCCTGAAGAAATAGAGAGTGAAGAAATATAGAATGATCTTCAAGATCAAGTTCTTCTCATTTCAGCAATAAGCACAGGAAACCATTTCCAGTGCACTGAAGTTCACACTACCCCAGAGCTTTCCAAACTGTGTGTCGGGACACGTTAGTGTGTCAGCTGCAGTGTCTGGGTGTGTCCCGGCTGCTGCTGCCTCTGAGCCCTGCCAGGATTCCGCGCAGGTCCTAGTGCCTGCCTTGTGCCTTGCTGCCTCCAAACCTGCCCTGCCAGGATTCCGCGCAGGTCCTAGTGCCTGCCTTGTGCCTTGCTGCCTCCAAACCTGCTGTGATTCCGCGCAGGTCCTAGTGCCTGCCTTGTGCCCTGCTGTAAGAGTGTGTCACAAAATGATGCATGTCTAAAAAGTGTGTCACCAACATGAAAAGTTTGGAAAGCTCTGCACTAACCATTGTTAAATTTAAATCAAAGTCTAAAGCCAGCATTTGAAATAAGCTTATGAAGACTGGCAAAAGGCAATTATGGTGCTATTGAGTACAAATGTGATGCGGTTTATACAGAAATGAAGAGAATAAGCACCTATACAGAATTGAGGTAAAGGAGGAGGAAAAGAAAAAGAAGACAAAAGCTTCTGTTCATTCAGCAATGCTTAATAGATCAGGAAACTTTACATTTACAGTAGGCAGATGTATGGGACAGACAAAAATAACCTGATAAAGTGTTAGGCAATATAAAGAGTGTACATATTTGATATGCCCATCAGATACAATCTTTTCGATTTGATAGATAGCATATGGCATAATTCAGAAACAAACAATATCGCTCTAATTGGCATTATTTAAAGTTCCTGTAAACATCAGGACTCAGAGGGCCATTTGGAGAGGCAGGAAAATAGCCTTAAAATACAATTCAGCATCTGAATTGATTGGGTGGATCAATACTTTTCATTCAGGGCAGTAAAACAAATACGTCAACATATATGCCTGAAAGTTATGTCAATATTTTGGGATTCTCCACACAATCTCTTCTACTGGGCTATAAATTTCAAGGAACCACCACCACCAAAAAAAGGAGGAAAATTGAGAATACTGGAGAAGCAGGGGGGACGGTGTCTCTCAGGAGGCTTTTGGATTCTAAAAAAAAATCTGAGGGCATACGTTAGAACACCTTTGGCTCAAGCAAGTTGTTTACCTAAAGTTTTAATGAGAAATACTGGGGTGCTTCTCTTTTGGCATACATTATAATACCCTGGAGCCAACTAAAAGAGACTGCTAATTCGTCTTTCAAAAAGAATGCAATCACAGAACAGTAGAACTGGAACAGCCATTCAGGCCATCAAGTCCATTAGCCTGACCAGGGCAGGAATCACTGAAAGCATCCCCAGGAGATTGCTGCCCAATGTCTAGAACACACCCAGTGAAGTAGAGCACATTACCTCCACAGAGAATTGGTTTTAACATCAAACTGCTCTTAACTGTTAGGAAGTTCTTCCCCTAATATTCAACTGGAATCTGCCTTCCAGCAACCTGAATCCATAAATTTATGTCCTGCACTCTGGAACGATGGAGAGCATTTTGATCTTTTTTTCTATATCTTTCATCTTCAGGTATCTGAAGAATGTTATTATATTTCTCCCCAATTCCCCCAATCTTCTGTTGTCAAAGTTAAATATTCTCAATTCCTTCCATCTCTGTTCACAGAGTTAGTTTCTATCTTTTTGAATATCATTCCTGCCCACCTCTGAACCTGTTCCAATTTGTCTGGATTCTTTTCAAAAGTGTGATGCCCAGAACTGGACACAATACTTGAGGTGGAGTCTGATTGATGATGATGTATCATCAAGCTGGTGTTGACTCTTAGCAACCATATAGGTAGAATTTCTCCAGGAAGAGCCATCTGATCAGCCCATAATAAAGTGGAACTATTACTTTCCAAGAGTCTGCAGCTCTATTGATGCAGCCTAAATTGTATTTGTCTTTTATACAGCCACATGGCTGAATGATACTTAGTCTGAAATTTGTGACAAGCCTATGAACCTATCAGATGCAGATACCACTGAAGTCATTAAAGCTTAATTAAGAACATAAGTGGTGCCCTGCTGGATCAGACCCCTGGCCCATCTACTCCAGCAGTCTGTTCTCACAGTGGCCATCCAACTGCACAAGGAAGCCTACTAGTATCCCAACATATCACCTTCAGGAGCAGTCACACGGCCATCAAGGCTAATAGCCATTGATCCCCATGACTTCTATGAATTGGTCCAACACTTTTTTTGAAGCCAGCCTAGCTGATAGCCAGCACATCATCTCATGGTATCAAATCCCAAAACTGATTCTCTGTAAATGAATATTAAGACATACATTTGCATATAAGATGAAGCTCCCATGGCTGCGGTTTATTGACTAATAGATCTACCTTAGTTCTTTCCAAGTATTCATTACTAATATGGAGAAAGAAAAAGGTAGGATGATGATGACGGTATAATGCAAAATCAGTCACATCCAGAAGATGACTATGAAGGATTAAACAATAATACACAATGGAAAAAGGAACAGATAAACAACCTGTTGGCCCTACCAGATCATGCAGACCAGGAAATCAACTCCACAGGAAGGTTAAAATTACTTTGATTGATAATGGCTATAATAATAGAATCTGTGCTGTATTTCCTCCCTCTTCTTATAATCCTGTGAATTAGGGAGATGTCTATCTGAGTCTCTTCCATATTTTTCTGTCTGTTGTGGAGTTTAAGACCTGTTTCACCCCTTGTTCCTTTGGTAATGCAGATTGCACATCTCCATCATCTTCCTTACTCTCTATACAACCTATATCTCTATACAGATGTGATGCAGTGTTACTTGTCAAAAACAACGGTATCTACCCTCATTAATAATTTCCGCTGGTAACTAGTAATACAAATAAGAAAAAAGTAATCTGGTTGGGTTTGTAAATACTGTTAAGGTAATATTCCTTTCTTAATAAACCAAAATACGCATGAATGTGGCATCCATATGCAGTCATTTTTCTGATTCTATACTTCTTCACCTGCGCAGCAAAAGCAGCAAGAATCTGTCACTTTGTCATAATGTCTGATGATATGCCAACTAGGATCAAGCATCAAAGGATCTGAAACCATGATTTAAACTGGACCTACCAATCCTTGCTTGTCTTCTGAATCCTGTTTGTCGACTTGGTAATGCAAAGGGAAAAACTAATATAGATTGCTTTTAATAGCCTGGTTAAGAATTTTGGCTTATTATTTCATGTGAACTAGACTTATGGATGTGAATAATAAAAAGATAGAGTTGGAAAGGGCCATTTAGCCCATTAAGTCCATTAGCCTCGTTCCCATTTCAGAAATCCAAATTAAAGCATCCCAAACAGATAGGTCTCTTTTCTCCACTTAAGCCAGCCACTGAAGTGGAGCGACCATTTCTCTGGGTAACTGTTTTGGTTGTTGCACTTCTCTTACTGGTAAGATTTTCCTCCCTTTCAGTTGGGATCTACCTTCATTTAACTTCAGATAATCCTTCCACATCCGGAATTCAGAAGATGAAGAAGAGGTCTTGATCATCTTCTTTGTGATATTATTTATTTACTTTGGGTCTACAGGTCATTCCAATCACAAATAACTCTGAGTGATGGGTTAAAACATGAAATACAGAATAAAAATTAAAACATAGCAACCTGAGAATATAGCACCAGGTATAACACTGGGAACATCCGTTGCCTGCCAAAAATATTGCACTGTTAGAGCGAACAGTTTCACAGAATCCCTAACTCCAGGGCCTGCTGAAATAACCACATTAAAATGGCCTTCCTAAAAACCAGTAGGGAAAGAGCCATATGGATATCTGGGGGAATGCTGTTCATGATCCCCAAAGATGGGGTATCCTGAGTGAAGGGATACAAAGGAAACCTATTCCACCAGATCTTATTGAATGAGTAGATACTATTGGGAATAGGTGATCTAGCAGATAGGTGAGCCATGAAAGACTTTAAATACACCAAGTGGCACCTTGAATTGCACTTGGAAAACAAGTAACAGTCAGTGCAGTTCTTGCAGTACTGGGTAAATTAAGATACACACATAAGTACTTTAGCAGCCAGCTGTAGCTTCCAAATACTCCGCAAGGACCAAGCATGTTGCAATAGTTTAGTTGGGAGATGACTATGACACGAGTGATTGTAAGGATCACTTCTGTTCTAGGAGAGGCTGTAGCTGGCTCACAAGATGGAGCTGTGTGAAGGCCTTTCTAGCTACAAATGCCTCTTGCTCATAAAGCAGGAGTTGTGATTCCAGGATTACAAACTAGTTCCATGTGGAGCAGCACAACTCCACCCAGAACTAAAATGGCATTTCCCTTGAATCAGAAAGATGACTTCACCCTATGGCTTCATGTACTGTTATATAGGAACAGTTAGAGCCCTGAGCCCTGCAGGATGCCAAGGAGCCTTGGGCTCAGTCTCTCTGCTCCTATTATCACTGACTGGAAGCAGAACTACTGCAAGATAGTACCCCCAACTTCCAAGCCTTGGAGGCAGTCAAAAAGGTTACCATAATCAATGGTTATTGAAGTGTCAGCCCCTTGAGGTAGGCCAGCTCAAGAAACTGGCATGGCATGATTCCAGGAATGCTCTTTATTTTTGTAGGGTAGAATAACAGAATCTTGAAAGCCTGTCAAACTTTCTGTCTGCCCTATCTTATACTACATAAAATCAAGGCAGGACTGCTTTGAGCTTCTTTCTCACATTTTCCTCTTTTGCAGGACTGAGTAATCTTTTCTGAAGTCTCCCCCTCTTAAGAGTTTGCTCATTGCTTCCTCATTCCCCAAGCCGTGTCTACATTCCTTCATACCTCTTCCCCATTCAGAATTACTCCCCTCTCTCACATGAGAACATAGGCCAAGGGCAGCAGACATAGAATCACTCCCTCCTCCTTTGCTTGCAGATGAGCCTAGCAACTTGCCAAGATCAATGGACAAGCCTGAAAGAGAAGAAATAGATGGAGCTAGAAAGTGTCCCCTCCACTCCTGTTGCACAGCAAACACCACTGGAAGACCCAGTGCGGCATAAAGCAAAATGTCTTTTTCATCCTGGGGATCATTGTCTATCGATGCTGGCAGCAGTTCATGGGGACAAGGTTTATATGGGAATTTCAGACAGAACTGGCAGATAAGGAGTGGTGCGTGGAGATTCTTCACCTCCTCCCATGACCACTCTGATTCAGTGAATTCCTTCCAGCAAATAAGCTATTCTAAACATCCCCTCCTGCATTTAGAATTCAGAATACATTCCTCCTCCTATTATTCTTCCCCATCCACCAGAATCGTGTGTGTGTAGAGGAATAGTTGCAGAATGCAAGGGACAGAAGAGACGGGTGAAAGACCAGATGCATCTTCATTGAAGCAGGCAACTGACGATGGAAGGCCGCTGGGCTAACTTGATGCGTAACAGGGGAAGGGGCCTTGAATCCAGCTTCTTAGATGGCAGGAGGAAAACAAAAACTAGTAAAAAGCCACACCAAATCCCCCACCGCACTCTTGGCGCCATCTAGCCTATGACATCTGCTCACATTTGTATGCATCCTTGACCAACTCTGACTATTCTATTAAGAAGAGCTGAGCAGCCTGCCTCTCCTGGAGAAAATCAGGGTCTTGAAAAGCAGTGGAGGCAGGAGTTGTGGAGGCCAAGATACAAGGGTGGTAGCCCTTGAATCCCTTCAAGATTCCTTGAAAAGGAGACATGCTAATGGAGTAATGCACAGAATTATTATTGGCAAATTCTGGAAAACGTAGTAATTCAGGCCAATTGTTGGCCCAGAATGAGACATAGCAGCCCAAATACTGTATTCATTTTATTTGACTACCCATTAGATTGCAGGTGATAAGAGAATGACCAATGACTATGAATGTCCAGTACGTGCAAAAGGGCCTTCTAAATCTTGTATGTACATGGGGCTACCCTTGAAGAGTATCCGGAAGCTACAGCCGCACGGGCCATCTTTGGTGTCCCTAGAAGGACACATATAACACCTTTATTGTGCGAGCTGCATTGGATGCCAGTCTGCTTCCGGGTCGAATTCAAGGTATTGGTTATCACCTTTAAAGCCCTACATGGCATGGGTCCAGGTTACCTGAGGAACCACCTCACCCCCATTACATCGACCCACCCCACCCGGGCAGGCAGAGAGGGCATGTTGCGGACCCTGTCCATGAAGGATTGCCGATTGGCAGGGTCCAGGAGGGGGGCCTTCTCTGCCGTAGCACCCGCCCTTTGGAACAACTTACCCCCGGAGGTAGGACAGGCCCCCACTCTCCCAGCCTTCTGGAAGGGGGTGAAGACATGGTTATGCCACCTTGTTTGGGATGGGAGGCAGGATAGTTACTCAGGGGGTGGCTGGTGCCGTGATCGTGCCAAAATAACAGCATATGTCCACCTTGAATTTTCATATTTTATATTTTTGTATTAGTATCTATTTTATATGTATTTATATATATATATATTTATATTGAGATTTTATTGTAGTGTTTTAATAATTGTTATCTTATTGTTGTAAGCCACCCAGAGTCATTGTGTACGAGATGGGCGGCCGAGAAATTTGATAAATAAATAAAATAAAATAAAATAAATAAATTGAGATCCATGATCCTTAGCCATAATTGATTAAGCTCCTGTATCTAAAAACATGATCTGGAAAGAGTTGTGCAGTCTCCTGTACCCATAGCAGTTCCTTGCAAGAAATAAAATGAATAATCTTGGTATACTAATCAAAATGATCATGTATCCTTTTACAGCTGGATGTTCAGTAATAAAATCCAATGAAACCATGGTCCAGGGGGGAAGGGAATGGCTGGAGCAAATCAGCCAGCTTAGTTGTAATAGGATGAAACATAATTTTTGACATCAGCTCTCACTCTTGGCCACCAAAACTCCTTTAGCACAAGAATGTTTTGAACATTCTTCCATATCCAGCAGTGTTATTATCATGGCAAAGTTGTAACACCTCTTCCCTGAGAGGAGGAGGAACATATACAATAAATGACTGCTTTGAAGCAAGGGTCCTTCGGTCATAGAGAAAGGAGAAGAATCAGTCTGAGAGTCAACCTAGAGATCAGCAATCCCCTCCCTGAAATAGGCTCTGTTGTTGTTGGAAGCAAACCCAATCCAGATCTGCTGTCTGCCTTCCTGCCCCTAACTTCTCTGGAGTATCCCTATTTTTTTTTTTGGGGGGGGGGGGGGGAGACAAAATTGTTCTGTTTCAAGATTGTGGTAGGGTGAGATGGCCAGGGAATATTATGTTCAGACTTCCATGACAGTGCATCTGGCAGCTTGTTCTGTGAACTAGGAATATAGGTGACACAAAAATTGAAACAGGAGAAAAATTATGCCCATCCAATCCAACGTGGAATGAGGGTCTGTACTTTCTTCAGGTGCTCCAAATTCTTGTGATCTGTGTGCATCTATACTGGGTGGGTTGTTCCCTTCAAGACATACCTCCATTATTGGAACACTGCTTTCATGCCAAGCAGCTCTTTATTGGAAATATATTAGTTCCTGTCAGCAGAGGGATGGAGTAAAAGATGCAAGGCAAGAGATCCTCCCCTCCTTCTGCTGAATCCTGCAGAATAGCTCTTAAAGCTGAGTCTGAAGCATCAGCCTGTACAATAAAGGCCCAAATGGGATCTGGATGCCTGAGTAGTGGCTGGGATAAAAACAGGTATTTCAAGTCCTGGAAAGTGGTTTGCTCTTGAATAGACTAGAACTATGTGTCCTTTTTTCAGAAATTGAGTGGTCTTGTGCATGTTGCAAAATTAAGGATGGATCCTCTATAACTATTAGCAAAGACCAGAAATTGTTGGACCTCTTTCTCATTTCAAGGTGCTTGCCATATGAGAATGGATTGTAGTTGTCCTTTTTCAGGATTCGTTTCTACTCATTCACTAGAGATCCAATAACCCAAGTAGTCCAACTGGGGAAAATGAAATGCACATTTTTTTCAACTTATAAACAGTTGGTTCCTGTGAAGGCATTCTAGGACATTTCTGAGGAAGGAAGGATAAATATTCTGAAAGATGAATTTTCTGAAAAAACCAGTATGTTCTCTAGGTATAACACTATATATTTGTTTAAAACACTGCTGTTGGCCAGTTTGATTGTAAGCTACTATAAGCCCAAATTAGCCCTGATTACTATGGAATTCCAAACACTAGTTTTGAAAGCTAGCATACAGAAACAGTGTGTACTCTGCCAACATCCACAAAACTTGCACGATTAGCAATATTCATCCTCAAAGTAAATTTTGTACCAGAGATTCCTTCACCATGAACAATTTTGTCCCCTATTGATACCTGTATGCACAAGAAAATAAATTACTGCCACTATCAAAATAGCCAAACAGAATGACTTTTTAGAATGCTACTTTGGGCATTAGCTAAGAGTCTTCTTGTAGGACTATCTAAATCAAGTTCATACAATAAATGTCCTTCTCCTACTATTTAGCTATGTGTTTTAGATCAATAAGAAGAACCATTACGCAAATCTTCAGATGCAAGGTTTGAGAAACTTCATCTTTAATTTATGTATCAATTTAGATGAACCACTTTTCCCTTAAGTATTTTCATTTCCTAAATCTTACAATTTTACATTTTACACTTTGTTAACCACTATTATATATTGACTACATACATACATACATACATACGTGTGTGTGTGTGTGTGTGTGTTGACTGTATACACACACACACACACACATATATATATATATATGTTGACTGTATACATCATTCTCATATATATATATATATATATATATATATATATATATATATATATATATATATGATGTATACAGTCAACATTTTAGTACAAGTAGGTTATATATACACTTCCTTAATTTTTTCAAAAAGTCTACTTAGATATTAGAGTGGTCATTTTAGTGTTCCATCATGAATGCTGATTGCTAGTTTACTATGAAGCCCAGCACACAAAAAACATTTGTATTGAATAGACTCCATAAATAGTTTCTGTAAATGTATTTATTTTATTTTATTCAATTTAGGCATCACCCAACTCCAGCTGCATCTGGACTGCTCACAATATAGTACCATAAAAACCAATACAAACCAAAATAAGTATCTGGGCACAATACAAAGAAAAACAAAAACAAAAATTATAGACGCATAGTTGAGTTAAGCTATAATTGATCAAAAGCCTGATAACAATGGGTGCAAATTTAAGTGCATTTATATACATTCATGGTGCAATCCAATGCATGTCCAGGAATGTCTTGTGAATTCAATAAAGATTTATTCCCAGGACAAGTACAAACAACTTTAAAATTCAATTAAAATAGTTCAAATGTTTGAGCGTGATATATTTATTTATTTAAACTGTTTACATACCACATTTCCTATGCTTTCATTTGTAGAGGGGTTTGTTAGTTATATAAATTATTGGACTATTTCTAAAATATGCAAGTAGAATTCTGTTTGTATAATAAGATCTCTTCTTCTCCAATTTCTTGCATACCTGGGTGCTCGTAAATCAGCTCTGAAAGGTTTTCCCCAATCCTTTGGAGAAAATTTGGGTATGTGGCAGGAAGGAGCACAGGAGGGGGTGGATGAAAGGAATTTGTTCCCCTATTGGATACTATTCCATCAGTGGATGAACAAACTGGATATAACTTATTAATCAAATGCTATCAAATGCTTAAGATTAAGGTGCATTTTCAGAGGATTAATTTGGGCCAACCAGCCTCTCTAAGCCTAAACTACTTGTAGGTTGTCATAAGGATAATCTAACTCAATGAATCTTGTCATGAGCAGCTTAGAGGGTAAAATGCAACAAATAAAAGGGTAGAGAGAAAAACGGGGGAAGTGATGCATAAAAGTTGCCAGCCATTTTCCATTTGACTAAAACATTTACAAGAACTCAGTGCAATGTTCAGTTGCGTTTTGAATGAAAACATTTCCTTTATTGCCTACCACTATGTTCCTATTATTGTCACCATTTACAGTAATTCCTGGATTTCTGGATCAAGTTTGAGAAGCTCCTTTTTATAATCTGGTTTAGTCTTACAGGTTTTTGCATTAGCAGTACTAGCTGGAAAGGACTGAGTCTGCAAGAAGAAGGAATATGATAAATGTATATATTTTCTAAATTTGCTTACATGCAGACAATTTACATGCAGAAGTAATTTTGCACTGTCGTGTGTGTGTGTATATATATATATGTGTGTATGTATGTGTGTGTGTGTATGTATGTATGTATATGTATATATGTATATGTATGTGTATGTATATATGTGTATGTGTATGTATATATGTGTATGTGTATGTATATGTGTATGTGTATATGTGTATGTGTATGTGTGTATGTGTATGTATATATGTGTATGTATATATGTGTATGTGTATGTATATATGTGTATGTATGTATGTGTATGTATATATGTGTATGTATATATGTGTATGTGTATGTGTGTGTGTGTGTGTGTGTGTGTGTATGTGTATGTGTGTGTGTGTGTATATATATATATATATATATATATATATATACACATACATACATACACACACACATAAAAATATATCTTACAAAGTGAGTTTTAATTAGGTAAGGCTGTTCTGCAAAAAAAAACCCAGGTACTTCTCTGGACTCAGAACTGAAAATATCACTAAGCTATCTAGAGTTACTATAAGGCTTCCTATATATTTAAACATATAGGATTTGCAGCCTAATAATTATGGAATGTTAGTTGGTCCTACACTATATGAGACACACAAAGAGACAGTGAATGAAACATAGTATGGAAATGTTAAAACAAGCAAATATGAATGAATGGAGTCAATGAAAGGAATTTCATTTAGCAAACATTTGCCATCCTATAGAATGTCCCTTCTTCAATGCTAGCTAGTTTTTCAAAAGATATATGAGAAGAGAGGACACTATTCATAGGCCTAGAACGTAACTCACAACTTGATCCCAAATGAGCTTCTCTTCATCCTTGACTAGTTGGAATTAAATTGTTTTTCCCCTTGTTATCAAATAGAACTAATCAAAGACCATCACTCTAAATTAACTTTATTTCCCCAACACAAACAGTCAAATCAGAGTGGCTATGTGAGGACAGAACTATTACTAGTCAGTAGCTGAACAAGCACTATTTGAAAACAGAACAAAATGACACCAAAATAGCAGCTGCTTGTGGTAGCAAATAGCAATAATCTGGCATAATAAGAGAAAGCTTTTTGTACAGCTGAAAGTGTCCGTTTCGTCCATTTGTATTAATTCATTTATCCTTTAAGTTTTTACTCTACAAAATTCCATGTCTGCTGATAGCGATAGAGAGAGTAGATTGTTTAACTGCAAGTTTAAGGGAGAAAGTAGATTTACAGTCACCCATTTAGTAGATTTAGATTTACTGATAGATTTCAGAATAATTTTCAAATGGGTATAGCAAGAGATCTCTTCCCTGGCTAAAACTGTACTGTACTAAAATTGTATTATGAAATGAGTGAGGTTTGGAAACATAGCCTTAGTTATATAATAATAATAATAATAATAATAATAATAATAATAATAATAATTTTAGAAATATCTGGGCTCAGAATTCTGTAATTTTATAAATATACCTTTTGCAACAGGCTGTGGATGGTGGTTTTAGGATTCTAGTTCTTGGAAGTCTGAAGTCCACTTATTCTTGTAGTTACATATCAGTATATTGTATCCTCATATATACTGTGATCCTATGCATATATAATTGAGAATAAGCCCTATTTATTATAGGGGGGTGTTCCTTCACAGTAAACATGTGAAAAATATGTTGTATTTTAAAATTGTATTAAAGCTGGGAAACATATTTGCTCCAGTGTCTTAAAAATGGTTATACTTAATTGTGAAAACATGTCTTGGGGCTCACAAAATGTATTCTCTGTAGAATAAAAATGGTAAGGATGAATTATAGATTATTTGAAATGCACCCTTTAAAATGTATGGCTCTGCTTTTGTACAGTTAATCAAATTCCACCCATCTTATTGATAAGGACATTAACAAGTATGCCTTTCCATGTACTGTAAGCCAAAACAAAATAAGTCCGAGGGAGTTGAATGGAATTTACTTCTTGGTAAGTTTTCATACAGTGATATCAGATGTTCAAGATGACTAAATCCATTATGTAGCTCCTTCCTGCTGCAACTGATTTCAACACTGCATGCACAGGATTGCTTATTTGGAAAATGGGATTACCAAAGACAAATCAGAAGGTATCATCTTACTGTTCCAGTGGTCAGATATTTAATACTACACCAAGTTTTTTTTTCAGGTGTTAATAGAAAATTCAATTTTACATCACAACAGCTGGGATTGTTTTAAATAGCACAGCTGTCAGAATTTGAAAATAACTAATTCAAACATGGCCGCTGTGCTGAAAACTAGTTGAATGAAAACATGACTGATCCGTACATATTATCCCCTCTGCCAACCAAACTTCCGGTATGACTGGCATTGCATAGATATCTAATAACAGGTTTCTGCCTGTTACTCAGTCGTGCTCTGGCAATGGTGAATGCATGGAATTTATTGCCCATCCAGACAGGAAAAAGGGTCACTGCCATAACTGTAAAAATTATCTGCTTCATATCTGCTTATAGCTTAATTCTGTATTTTTAATTACAGAAATAGAGGAGTGTAATTTTAGAAATGGGCAACTTTGCATTAATCTGAAGCTCCAGCATTATATAGTCCATACAAAAATTGCAGGCAGCACAGAAACAATTTAACCATTACTTTCGTAATTGTTACACCCTCTTTCCTCGCCTATTCAGGGAAGCAATACATTAGCTCAAAATAAATCCAAAATGGAACTAATTTTAGTACCCACAATCCTAAAACAGCAGCAATTATTTAGAGATTAAAGGAGGATAGTAAGAGTGCTCAATTTTGAACTAATAGAAACAAGAAAAGTTTTTAATTCCTATGTTGGGAGTTGCCAAATTTAACTGCAGACTAGACCTCCCACTCTCTACTTTGAATATCTAATGGAGTAGGAGCTGAATATGCCCCTGTAATTTCCAAAGGCCCAGATTCTTGCCTATAAAATTCAATAGGCAGGGTAGGGCAAGTTGCTATATATACTGCAGTATTGACCTGCTGTGTGTATTGTATGGCTGTGAGAGTTGGACCATAAGGAAGGCTGAGCGCCGAAGAATTGATGCTTTTGAACTGTGGTGCTGGAGAAGACTCTTGAGAGTCCCTTGGACTGCAAGGAGGTCAAACCAGTCAATCCTAAAGGAAATCAACCCTGACTGCTCATTGGAAGGACAGATGCTGAAGCTGAAGCTCAAATACTTTGGCCACCTAATGCGAAGAGAGGACTCACTGGAAAAGACCCTGATGCTGGGAAAGACTGAAGGCAAAAGGAGAAGAGGACAGCAGAGGATGAGATGGTTAGATAGCATCACCGATGTAAGGAACATGAATTTGAGTAAACTCCGGGAGACAGTGGAGGACAGGAAGGCCTGGCGTGCTATGGTCCATGAGGTCACGAAGAGTCGGACACAACTAAATGACTGAACAACAACAAAAATTGACCTGCAATCGGGGTGGGGTGGGGAGGCGGCGAACCAACCTTAGAGGACTGTTGTAAGGGTTTCTAAAATGTAGAAGGAATGTTTTGAAGATGTATTTTAAATTTTACCATTATTAATCAAGCCATGTTTAATAATAGAGGAATATGAGGGACATGGGTAGAGAATAAGCATAGCCTTATGCTCCTAACTCTGAGTATGAACTGCTTTGCTCACATCACAAAACGGGTAACAGATGCTGCAGGTGACCAAGATTACTTCCACAAGGCAAACAACAATGGAAAACTAGACTGGTGTGGGTTACAAAGACTCTGCAAAGTTCACTTCACTTTTAAGATGGCAAATTGAGAAACTTGAATCAATACAATTTTTATTAAATTTCAAAAAGACATCATTTATCAATAAGGCAATTATGCAAGTCATTTTAGCAGAATGCAAAGCCAAACAGCTATGCAATGAATTGCAGTACATATGCCTGTGAAACCACAATTCTAAATTTATTTTTTGACAATACATCCCAGTGCTTTCAGTTTAATTTGCATTCAAACTTACTTTCTTCAAAGCAAGGGGCATGGCAAAGAGGCAGTCTGTTTAATATCTGGGCACATATTTCTATATGTCTCAGTACCAGAAACTTAAGAAGCAGTGAACATTATATAAAGTATATATTTTTTTCATTCTGAGTATGTTACCAACTGCTATGAACACTATTGAAAGCTTCCAAGCTAATATGCCACAGAGAAACTTTCACTAAGAGTGCAATCCTATGCATGTCTACTCAAAAGTAAGTTCAGCTGAGTCCAATGGTACCTCCTCCCAATTCAGTTTTTCTCAGTGCTCTGCTTAAGTTTATTTTCTTCTTCTTTTTTAATCCCACCCTATAAGTGCTCTCAAAAACTGCCTAAAGGATCACAGCTATACTCTATGTTATTCTGCATCTACTGGAATTGTTGTAACAGGTGCAGCGTTAATAATATGCTGGGCAATCAACTTTTTCCCGCTGATCTGTCAGTTTAGCTTAATAATGCCATTAAAAGTGTAAACATTTCTGCAATTCATATTTAAAAGTCAATAAAATAATGGGGTGCACTACTTATCTTTTTTAATTTTTTAAGTAATACATTTGATTATTTTAATCATGTCACTCCTTAATGGGGTTTAAATATGCAGGCAACATCACTGTAGATTCTACTCCCCCCCCCCCCATCAACAAAGCTATTCCACAATTCTACTTTACTCCCTTTATCCTTTAAAGCAAAGGCGATTTAGGGACAATCAGCACAATATTTAGTATCATTCTTAAACTGCTCTTAAGGGCAAGGAAATATGTGAAATTTTATTAAAGAGAAAGGGGCTTTAACCGACCATACACGTGGAGGAATCCAAGCCAGAAAAATTAACAACTTTGCAAGAATAATGGCCACCTACAAAAACTTCTCTTAATTTCAAAAAACTTTGCTAACCAAGTATGTGTGTATGTCCCTATGAGTTTATGTGTACATGTCCATACACAGACACATTGCTCCAAAGTGAAAATCCTAATATTACAGACTTTAGTGTTACATCAGCCTTATTGCCAGTAGTTAGGATTTGTTAAGTCTATAATTCTCACTAAAACACGAAGGTGAAAAAGCCAAGTCAAATGTTAGCCTATATTGTTAACATGCTCTCTGTGTTTGCAGGTCAGCTACAATGGAAGCAGCTGGATCGAACACTGTCTCACTGCCCCACCAATTATATCAACACTGCCTTCTCTCCAAACGAGTGTAATTTGGTGTCTATGAAAGCTCGGCTTTGGGTCCCTGAGAATGACAGGCAAACACTACATATTTCAGGGGTGTATAAGCAGACACACATCACAACCCCATTTTCATTTGTTATCGCTCAGCCTTAGACTGTTCCTATTTGGCTTGTACTGGCTTAAATGCTCAACCACACCTCTATTAGTATGCCTTGATTTTGCACAATGCAATATTTATAGCAGCCCTATTTCTGCCTAGGAATCTATTAAAATCATGCAGGTGTACAGAGTTTCCTCTGTTTTCAACTTCATTGATCTTTTGGGTCACCATAAGAATAAAATAAAAACTTTGAGGGAAATATACCACACATGCAGAAGTATTTCTTCCATGTATACACAAATATGCACGGTCACATAGTTCCCTGTCTCTCTTTTAGTCTATGGTATACAATACAAATGGAATCATAAACACAGATTGTTACTGTATTATGAACTGTGGCAAAATGATACTTCCAATAATAACAAAGACAACTACAGTGCGGCAAATTATGCAACTTTAACCTGGGGTATGTTTACATCTGTAGGTATTTTTAGCTCTTGTTTTGATGCTTGAGAGATATAAGACAATTCTGATCAATGAGAGCAAATAAACTTTCTGTGAACTGTATACCTCTAATGTGCTTTTTGCAACCACCTAATTTTAAGAGGGAAAATTCATCAAAATATTTAACCTCCTGCATATACAGAGCAATTTCCCTATTCCAATCACAAACAATAACAAGAAGGGCAATAAAAAGGAACAAATAAAATCTAATAGATGTCCAGCTGGCAACTGCAAGATTTTAAACCATGCATGTGGGCATATATATGATATAGAGTGGATTCTTCAAGAACATGATTGAGATTCATATGCTTCAGTTCCCAGAACAAAAACATTAAAATATGTTAATTAATAGAATGCCTGACTTCTGGAAGCTGGGGTGTGAAACTACGTTTTCAGTTTCCTTTAGCAATATCAGTCAGCTTCATCTGTGTTCTCTAGAACATACATTTTCCCGACATGTGTTTTAAGACAGACATCCTTTATGTGTATAAGAAGCTTGTCAAAAGCAAAGCTGGTCTGACAGACAACTATTCAGACAAAACAAAAGTGTAGCCGATCCACAGTCCAGTTAAGCTGAGTTACTGGAGTTTAACCAATTTATCCTCACGGATTGCAAGCCAAACAAAATTGTTTTGACTCAACTTCACTGGGTTACAGATCAGGCTTGCAGTATTCTACAATTTTATCATTTATCACAGATTCTCACAGATAATACAGTACCTTTTCCAAAGGCACCCCTTGCTCTCTCCCTCTTTACATACATACATACAAAACACACACACATACATAAAGGAAGCCAGGAATATCCCCATGATTCTAGATCACCATGTCTATTTTTTGCTTTTTCTAAACACATCATAGTAAAATGCACTGCTAAACCCTTGGTCCTTGACATACTATGGCAATTTTACAGTAAACCGAGTATAACATGAACCAGACATATTTTCAAACAGGAAGCAAACTGCTCTTCTGCACAATTTCTATGAAACACTTGGAAAGGTATTTCAAAGGCTCTACTGGGAATGAGCATTTTCAAACCAATCTACTTCCCTCCTCCCTCCACCCCCCCAATATGTTTTCAGTCCAGGATTAGAATAATATATTGCTTAAGGACACCATATAGTAATTTTCCATGTATGGGTCATCAATTCATTATTCCATAAAACAACGCTATTTCATTTGTAAGGAAACTATGGGATTCAGATTTGTTTCTAAAACAATTTCAAAACAATTTTATGCATATAATGAAGAAGTGATCTGCAGATTATTCATTGCATTTTCTATTGCAGCAGGCTACATTAAAAAATGAGGAATGACAATGTATCCTAAACCATCTATTCAGAAAAGTACAGAAGCTTAATTTTTTGTAATATAAAAAGGCAATACTGTTGTTAAATAAGCGTTCAGAAAAAATGAGTTATCTAAGAAAGAATGGTTATTTTTTTTATTCTCACAAAACTTTAAATATGAAATATCTTCTGTTTTACTTGTACAAACACGACACCAAAAAATGGAACAGGATAGGTGTGCTCACAGGATTTTTAATATTAAAGTATTATTATTAGTATAAGGTATATACTAATATTTTCCTATTATTTCTTGATATCAATAAAATATTTACAAAATAATTTATTACAGATTAAGTTACATTATGAATTGGGATGTTACTATATGTTAGAATGTTAGCAAAAAAACCTTTCTATTAGCTACATGGTTTGCAGGTATAAGCTTATATAAGTGTGCATGAAAATACTTATAATTAAAATATTTATAATATTGTCAAATTGTTTATGATATGATTAAGATGATATGCATAATGCTAATGTGATGCCTTAAATCATACAGGCCTCATGGATTTCAATGGATTGGATTTTTTACTAAGATTTTTGACATGTTATTTTGTAATGGCCTGTATATATTTTATTTCTGATTTTCAGCATTTCCAAAACTTCAGTATCACAAACTTATTTCCTCCATATGGAGGATGATTTTAACTACTGGATATGAGTTGCAATGTTTGTTTTGAAAAAAGAATTAAATATAGAGAAATCTAATTGGCAAATATTTAATTTTACGGGAAAGGAGACAACATTAAGTATGATTTGCCATTACACATATTCTTTACTCTCTGTATATAAACAAAATAAATTTACTCCTTGATAATAAATAGAATTAATCATATTATTTGGCCTAGACTGTTAGTAGGAACAATACTATGGATTATTTATTTCTTATAACTGTATGTGGCTGAAAAAGGTTAATAAGAAGAACAGACAGAATGCAAACACAAAAACACATTAGCATTTAGTTTTTTGATTTGAGAACTTCACAAATAACTATTTCAGAACCACTATTTGGTGAGATGGCTTCACGCTTGTTGGTATAATGTACAAAAAAGAGCAATTATGATAATTATAGGGCTCTCTATATGATTTAACACATGCACATGTGGGTGAGAATCAATGATGAGATCTTAAAATACTATTAAGTGAAAGTTTTGCCACTTTTGTTTTCAATTTCATTTGCAATAATGTCATCTTTGCTGTCTCCATGTTCTTTCAAGTATGTCATTTGATCAAACAACTGCTTGCTAAAATCTCAGCCATGTGCAATTAGGAATTCTAAACATGTGATTAAAAAAGAGAGACTACAGAATTTCAGACCATACATGCCATAAGAGATATCTTAAGTCTTAAGAGTTTGGAGAGGCAAAGCTTTTTCAACTGCAGAGGCTTTGTCAATAAAGTTATTATGCTAAGATGTTACATAAGTGAGGCATGCATTACAAAAATAAATAGGAAAATGAAAAAATGAAAAATCTAAGCATTACCAAGAAAGAGTGTGTCACATATATGCTATGCATACGCTTATTAAATATACAGTTATATTTCTGAAATCGTTTTTTATTTTTTAAAAAAAGAATACTTCGATTTTAAAGAAATATATGCTTACAGTACTGAGAAAGGAGATGACACGAACAACAGGTGAACGGGAAAAAAGGAAGTGTATGACTTCCTTAAACACTATAATGTCTTTGTTATAAAAACAGATTAATTTGAAAGTCCCCATCGGTCAGATGCCTTTTGCTTTTTTAAAAAATAAATAAAAGAGGCAGTAAGAGACGACATTCCCGACCAAGCTCTTTTTCCCACCCTAATATAAATACCGAAAGATCTGGAATGATTTTGCCATTTTCCCCACTTTTGTTTATTCCCAGGGAAGAGCTGCTTCCGCTGGCTGTTCTCAGTTCAGAGTTCAAACTGAATTTAAAACAAGTCATTGGCTTGTCGGGTGGGGAGAGAAGAGGAGGAGGAGGAGGAGGAGGAAGAGGAGGAGGAATTTTAAGCTATGTCTTGTCTAAAGGCAAGAAGGCTCCTGAAAGATAATGTAGCCTGTATTTGGGTTGCAAACTGGAGGATGCGCAACACTTGAAATGAAATCTAGCACTTCCCGACAGGCATTCTAAACAATTCATGCAGGGCATACACAGCATCTGCAAGATGCCTGGCACCAGATCAAGAGCTGCACAACATATAATCTGAGCAAGAACAATACTGGCCATATAAAAATATATCCTCTTCAAATATGTACCTACATGCATGTGAATGCACGTGTCCACAGCATGCGCGCACACACAAACAATTCCTTCTTTCTCACCAAGTGCCAAAACTGTGGCCTCATCCACAAAGGTTCCATAAATGTACTATTACGACTGATGACTCTTCAGATAGGTAAAATTTAGATTGCTCCAGTTTGAGGGAATCAGATTGCCTCCTGCTGATACCCCCAATGTTTATTCTCTTCACCACCACACAGGCACACAGATTCCAATGCACATGAAAGTGTGAAGTTTGTTGCCTTTTTCTTGAACACACACCAACAGATTTGTTTTTAATAAACGTCATTTAACAGTTCCTATAAATACATTTAGTTTGACAGCTATCTTGATTGTACAAGTACCATCTTCCTATTCTGATTCTCTCTACCCTCCCCTCCAAAAATCAACCCTAAATGAAAATATTTATTAATGGGTGAACAGACAAAGGTAACTTGTAATACGATGTTATATATCCTTCTGTTTATCCACCAAACTAGACAGAATACATTCCACGGTACTGAAGACATATGTGCCAAGTGAATGTTTAATTTTTTAGAAAGTTTTATAACTTTAAATCCACACTAAAACAGTGACAGCTTGAATTTATGGATCTCATTTGCCCCACCAAAACTATACTCATGCATTTCTTTCTTTCTTTCTTTCTTTCTTTCTTTCTTTCTTTCTTTCTTTCTTTCTTTCTCTTTCTCTCTCTCTCTCTCTCTTTCTCTTTCTCTTTCTTTTTGAAAATACTACAATTGAAATGCCTAAATACTGGACAATTAATTATTTCCTAACCTTAACATTTTTAGCATGATATCATTTCCTACCAAAATTTATAAACTCCACATCCAATGCATAAAACAACTGCCTAATGTATGGGAATGCAGATTTGTAAATAAACCCTAAATTATGTTTTTTTAAAAAAAAAACTCATGCAAACAGTTCATAGTTCTCAGTTAAAACTAAACTCTTCCTTAACAAATTGCATTACTCCATAATATCCTTTAGGAACAATATAATGAATCGACAAAGTTTATAGTTCTTGATTGTAACCAAATAAATTGGAAGGCATGGGGGAAAATACTAACCATTCTAAGAGATGCCTCCGTTGTAAGGATAAATTTGCTGTATAAAATAATGTAATCTACCTGTATGTGTTACATGTGTGCATATCTGCGTGTGTTTTTCTGCAACACACATTCATATGTATTGTTTAATTATTTTGTGCCAACCCCCTACTCTAAAATGGGCCTTGTTTAAAACTGTAATAGTTCCCTTTTGGCCTAACTTGCTGTACCCTGATTGGTATCAGATGCAATGCTAGAAGTTGAAACAACACAGACTTCAGCCCTGCCTTTTCTCCAGAACCTTAATATATTATTTTCCAGCTTTTTTAGAAACACATCTCTTTCCCTCAATAGCCCATTAAAAGAAAGAAAGAAAGAAAAAAAAATCTTTCTGAGGACGTAACCAAAATATAAAAAATAAACAATCTTCCAGATGGTAAGTATAAACCTTTCCCTGAAGTTGTGCGCAAAATACAAGAACATATTTCTTTTTCTTAAATAAAGTATTTCTAATGGAAGAAAAAGCTCAGATGCAGGGCACGGATTCTACGTGATTTAAGAGGATGTTGGCAAGATTTTCTCTCTCCTGTTTTGCAAATTTGCATCATCGCTATTCTTTTCATTGCATTTCAATCTCCAATTCACGTTCTACACCAGTTTTTCCCTCTGTCAGTTCTTTCACAATCCCCTCAGCTGCAAAGCCTGATTCGGGAAGCTGCAAAGCTTGTTTCAAGGAGGGGGGGGGGAACTTATCTGAACAGACAACTGAACTCTTTCTCCTGGCTTAAAGAATGTCCTTATTCCTAAACACAATTCAAATAAGTAAGAAAACACTAGCTTAAAAAGGACCAAGTTTGACCTAACGAAAAAGTTTCAGGTTCCAAAATCCTTTGCCCCTTCCTGAAGGCATTTTCTGAAATCAAATTTTCTTTCCTTACCTTACAATCCCTACGCTTCATACTAGAACATTAGCAAGAATTAGATAAATAGCTCAGGCTAGAAGGTAGGCTGAAACAGCCCAGAACAACTTCCAAAGCAATAAATGCAGCAAATGACTCTCATTCGTACGACAATAAAACTTGTCAAAATTACACCTTTAATTACAGAGCGAGCTTACCGCTTTCCCATTATAGTAGTACATCAAAGAATTTCCGCCCATGCCTGGAATTGTGTATGCACAATACATGGTCTTGAATTCTTTTTTTCTCGCCAGTACCACTCTAACAACTTTTATTTCAAACTCGCTGTCCCTTTTTTCACAACAATTCCTGATTCCTTCAGTCGCATTTTCCCATATGGCCAGGCCAAGCATGGTGAATATGCAAAGCAGGAAGAAACCATTCCTGACGTTAGGGGTGCGGGGGGGGGGAGGCGGCGGCTAGGAGTCTTCTCTGAGACAGTTAACTTTCCAGAGCAAATCTGGAATCCTTCCCAGTCCTGATTTAGCTGCAATTCCTAATGCAAAGAGAGAGAGAGACAGAGAGAGAGAGCGCGCTTCCACCGGTCCCTGGATTGGTCTACTTGCTGGAATAACGTTGATTCTTAGTGCTTAAAAAAAACTTAAAATAATATTAAAAAAAGTTGCATTCACTCTTTTCTTTCCTAAAAATTTCCACTGAACTGCCTTAGGGTAAAAAGTGGAATAGGGTCGATTATTGAAGAGAATACAAATGCAGTTAATTGACTCCCCCCCCTTCTCCCACTCTTTCTTTTTTGTTTTAATTTGATTAAAAAGCGAGTGGCAGGAAGGGAATCGTATGATGCACATCTAATAACTGTACCATCTGTCTGTGCTGCTGGCTGCCTCCCAGCATTGTATGCAGCTGCCTGAGAACTCGACTCAGGGAAACGGGGGGGGGGGGGATTTAAAAAAAAAAGGCCCACACGTCTCTGACCTCGCTGAAAAGGAAAGAGGAACAGTGTTTTCTCACAGCATGGTCAACCACCTACAAAATAAGGGTTGGGAATGCAACAGGGAAACACTGCTCCAAGCCTAGGGTGGTGGTGGCGGTGATTATTACTGTTATTATTATTATCATTATTATTTTCCTTCTAAATCCCTGGCTTTTCTGTTGGAAGCAGGAAATAGGTTGGGAGCGTTAGAAGTTAATTCAACTACGGAGCTGGCACTCGCTTCAAGGGAAATCAATCGGCAAGGAACTTGATCGTGCACTTGCTCGTTTATTTATTTCGGCTTGGATTTTTGGGGGGGGGGGTGCGACGGAGGGGAAGGAGTTTGGCGATGCACATTTGGGTTTGCTTGACATTACTACGTAGCCTCAGAGAAGTTTCCCTGGATAACGTTTGGAACGAAGAGGGCTTCATTAAGGACCCTTTAATGTTTGGGGCTGTGGGAAAAATATATTTTTTCTTTGGGCCCCCCAAAATAGGTGGTGGGGGGGAATCCTTTCCATTCCTCTGACACTGAATGCAGCTCACTAGCATCGATCTCAACAAACTGTTCTCCAGGTTTCGCGTTTTGTTGTCCTCAGCCTAGGAAGATAAATAAAGCGTGTTCGCGGCACAATCTGCTGCCAGTGGGTGGACCCTGCCTCTTAATTTTCTTTTACACTGTACAATCTAATCCAAAAATGGGAAAACTGGTTTAAAAGTGCTGGGTGGGGGAGAGAGTGCACGCCAGAGAAGAATGGGACTGGATTCAGCTTGCCAAATTCAGAGCATCAGAGGAAAGGGGTGCCCCTGGGAATTGATCCCAAATGAAACTAAATAATTTGCATATGCTGAAGCAAATGCCATCTGAGCATACAGCTATTCTCCAGAATCAACTTTAATAATTCAAAGCACCTATTTTCCTACTACTCAACATGGTAACAAAACACATACAGTATTAATAAAGAGCGAGAGATGGCAATGTTAGTCCTGAGCAGTCCTTTTTTGCTAATGGTAACATTTCTCCATGAATCTACGTAGAGTCGCCCCTACATAGATTTTAGAAAAAGGAAGAGGGAGCACAGGGCTTTATCTAACTTCCTTGTTCTGCATTTATTTGGGGGATCGTAAGAGACTTGGATAAACAGTTCTTGAATTATAATCACACATTTCATTCGAATTTCATGCTTTGAGGATTCCCCCCCCCCTAATTAGAACAGTTAGTTGTCAAACTGACTGGATCACATTTCCAACCCTTAAACTAATTTTTGTGCATAATATACTGTACATGGCCAGAAAGTCAAAGTAAAACAAGTCTCCATGTAACAGAATATAAAATCTACAAAGGAGGGGGGTGGTGAGGGTAGAGATGGAGAATTAATAGCATTTATAGAGAGAACTTGTAAATGCAGGGGAGAATTCCCCCAAAGTTATGGATTAGAATATTCCTCACAAATACGCAATTAACATTTAATTCTAATAAAAGTTTACCCTAAACTAAATTTGATTGATATCTAAGCTTCTAAATTCACTCTAATCAGTTCATGGTCACTGAAACAACCCTCTAAAATCGGACTAACACTATAAGCTTTAATTACTGGCATCAGATAATTATGAAATTTCATATTATGTTTATAGGAAAACACAAATTAATGAAGTCTGATCCCATTGAACAGTAGCCTTGAAATAATGACCTTTCAGTTCTGAAAGTGACTGCAGTTCAGACTATGGTTACTTTTGACAAGTTGGATTAATGGCTTTTTAATTACATTTGGACATCTATAAGCCTATATGAAAGTTGGATTCAGCAGATATCCCTTCTCTTCCTCCTGATGGCAACCCCTCCAGTATTTTCTTGTAATGTTACAGATAAATTTAATCTGGATTCAACCCAGAATATCTGAAAACTCAGCAACTTATTTTTCCAAATATCTGAACTTTTCCATGACACACATGTAGAGTTGTTATGATACAACAATCAAAGGAACACATGTTGAAGTTTGATTAGCATGTGTAAGGTTCACATGGGTTTGTTGGATCAATAATCACATTTGGCATAAAATAACTTCCTATACTTAAACCTAAGATTCTTTTCCCAAAGTTCAATAGCACTTCATGGTTCACCTATCCTGCTTGGGATCCACACAGTAAATCTAATTGCTCAGGTTATCCATCTAGTCCCTATGTGCATTACACATATGTAAAGTCTTCCGATTAAACAAATGAATATTAGTTTTTCCAGTTTATGTAAACCTTTTTCCTTCCAACATATAGAGATACAGACTGATCATCCACATAGTAATCTGATCAGAGTTTCTACCTGTTTCATCTGATGACAAATTAGAGATTGAGAAGCAAACCAAAAGAAACCATTTTCTTGTTTGTTCAAGACACAGTCATGTGGATTGTTCACACATTCAACAACGTTTGCAAAAGAGTGTTAGACGGGAGTCAGCATTTGTACAGTGGGCATTGAAACAATGAAGTAAATACTATAATAATGGAATAAATTCCCTCTCTTTAAAAACTGCTCAATCATTATAGTCAAATGTCAGCCCCATCAGAAAAACAATTTAAAATCTTGATTCAGATATGCAGAAACAAACCTGCCATGCCCTGCATAAACAAATATTACTTAAGAAAGCAAAAATCGAAGTGAGTACATCAATGGGAAGGATTCAAGCTTAAGTAGCATGCTGCTTAACATAGTGTATTTGTTTGGGCAACCAACATTTGATTTAGGGAAGGTTTCCTGAGTTCAAAATAAGATATTAGTCAGAGTTCTCCATTTTCATGGAGAGCTCAAATTCAGCTCACCTTTTCCTGAAAAATACTTATTGGACCAGACCCAAAATTGTAATGTTTTTTACAAATTGCTGGGTGTAGGATAAGGTAAAGGTTCCCCCCGCACATTTGTGCAGTCGTGTCCGACTCTAGGGGCCGGTGCTCATCTCCGTTTGTTAGCCGAAGAGCCAGCGTTGTCCGAAGACGCTTCCACGGTCATGTGGCCACATGACGCGCTTGGAACGCTGTTACCTACCCACCGAAGTGGTACCTATTCATCTACTTGCATTTGCATGCTTTCGAATTGCTAGGCTGGCAAGAGCTGGGGCGAGTGCGGGAGCTCACTCCGCACGCAGGGCTAGGGATTCGAACCTCCGAACTTGCGATCAACAAGCCTGGCGTCTTACCCGCTGAGCCACCACGCCCCTTCAGGGTGTAGGATATATGTCTTCTAATTACAGTCACATCTTCAAACAGACAGCAGCTCTTAAACCTGCTTCTGTTTCTTTAAGAAATATTTTATGACTAGTATGAAATAAAAGTTCATAAGGGAGACAACAGGAAGAATACTTCAGACAGATGGGCGATAGAGAAATGACAAAGGAGAAATCTGAGTAATTTTTGAGATTCTAAAAAAAAATGTTTGTAGTTCCAAGCTTTTCATCATATTTACAAAAGCTAAAGTTTTTTAAAAATAAATAAATAAAAGAAGTGGAAAAGGGTAGTCCCAACTATGCAACATTGTTTACTCATTTCTCAAGCGGATCAACGTTAGGGAGTTCATGCTTTAAAACTGGGAATGACAAATCATGATCATCATGATTCAAAACACTACAGTAAGTACTAAAAGAAACTGGTTGGACAAAAACATTAAAATAATGTTAATAATAAATGTGGACGTCCATGTTTCAATCTCCTAATGCAGCGCTGCTAAATTTGCATATGGACACAACTACTTAGATAATTTCATTGAGCCAAGCAAAGCCAGTTGTTAAGCTACATTTTGTTGATTCAAAAAGCTGGTAGTAGCACAGATTGCTAAAATGCCAAGTCCCAGTTATTCCAAACCAGTAAGAGATGCTATCCTCAAATATTGCTGTTACATTAATATATACACCTACACACAACTCAATGTATTCATGTAATGCTACATTATAGTATTTTTATTACTTAGACCTATTTATCCATTCAGACAGACATATAATAAGAATAGTGTCTGATTTCCAAACCATAGCTTTGTAGTTCTACAGCTCCTGAACATGGGCTATAGCTTTGTTATGCTTAACCATCTCCAGTAGAGGCACACAAAATATTTTGAGTTCAAATTCCCTGCTTTGAGTTGGAAGCAGCTGTTTTGACCTTACCAGAGGTGCAAACGCAGCTGTTTCAAGGTGGAAATATTTCTGATTAAGTCAGAATAGCTTCAAAACATTTTGGCAGGCCAGAACAGCTTGATTTGAATTGGAAATGCTTTGAACTGTAAACATTTTGCACCCTTCTACTCCAGAGTTAACTGAAGTGCTTATGTTTAAAATAGCTTGGTCCTATAGATTACAGTACCATTAGGCACTCCTTCTTCACTGCTGTGTGTTATGCAGAGCACAGGATCAGGAACAGAGGCTTAAAGAAATGTATATTGGGACTCAGCTCCAGTGCTAACTGCTGTCCTGGTCCCAGGATTAAAGAAGCAATACCATTTGGGTTTCCCACCAAAAACTAGTGCCAATTCACACCTCCTTTGGATGACAACTCACTACCAAACTTCAGTGAGTTATTTCTGCAGATTCTGAGCATCACTCAGATAAAATGAGTTTAAGACCTGCATTACAGTCCAGGACTTCCAGTCTCTGCCTTACAGTATTTAAGGCATGTTGGTGACACACTTCACGTCACACAACACTTTTCATGTTGGTGACACACTTTTTAGACATGCATCATTTCGCGACACACTCTTACAGTAGGGCACAAGGCCGGCACTAGGACCTGCGCAGAATCACAGCAGGTTTGGAGGCAGTAAGGCACAAGGCAAGCACTAGGACCTGCGTGGAATCCTGGCAGGGCTCGGAGGCAGCAGCCGCCGACACACACCCAGACACACCAGACACTGCAGCCGACACACTAACGTGTCCTGACACACAGTTTGGAAAGCTCTGGTTTAAGGTATCATTTCAAGTCTTTATTAGTATGGAGAGAAAACGGAGTGGACATAAGATGATTGCATTCCATCCTGGGATCCTTAGAGTAGATCCCAAGATCTGACAACCTGTGCAATTTCCGGCTGGCTAGCACTCATAGGGAAACACACTCCTTTTGGAATCAATTGGCTGACACTATTTAGTTATTAAATTTGTACCCTATTTTTCCAACAAATGTACCAAAGCAGCTAGCAAAAGACAGAGAGAACCCTCCCATACAAAAGCTCAAATTAAAAAAGCAAATCAATAAGAAATAAAGACGTAAGCCACCAGATTCAGAAGTCAGCTAAAACTTCAAATATCCTTCCTCCTTCCTTCCTTTCCTTCCTTCCTTCCTTCCTGCCTCCCTCCCTCCCTCTTCTAAAAATAAATAAAATCTATTTATTATCCAGTTTCCCCAGTTTACTCTCAAATTAATCCAGTGATATTTATGGTAGCATATGACTACCAACAGTTAAAAATTTTTTCTACTACTCTGTAGATCACTGCATAGAAAACAAAACAGATTAGTTATCATTTATAACCATTCTAGTTCTATAAATATATTGGCCAATTTCATAAGCTTTTACTCAACATGAAGGAAAGTGGGAGATAACATTTTTTTATCATCAATTGCTTTGGCCAGCACTTTTGGTCTTGCCAACCTGTCTTTCATTTAGCAAGTTAATCATAGCTCTGTCCTCATTTTCCATATTCACTGCAGTCTTCTCCAGTCAAAAAAGGCAAGGGGTTACTACATGTATTAGTGAATACTGGGAAGAAAAGGTGGAAGGCTAAGCATGTCCAGGAGAATTCTACTTTTAAAATTGCTTTGATGCCATCACTTCCTGGTTTCCCATTCTCTTTGGCCACATCACTAAAGACCACAATAAGAACAACTTTCAAATGGAAGTAATTACTAATATCTTAAACTTATCATATGAATAGCTCTACTTCTTTCAGGTGTATGATTCTGCACCCTGCTGCTTAGTGGGCAACTAGTATAGAGTTGCACATAACCTACAACACGTTTAGCTGCAGAGACTATTGCTGCTTATCTGGGACTGCATAAATTGAACAGTGTGTTAGTGTGTTTTTGTGTGTGTATGTATGTTGGAGAGTATAACTCACTTCACATATCATGTTAAGCCATGACTTGCTTAACACAGTTAAATGAATTACCCACAAGTGGCTCGGATTACCTCACATCTTAAGCCATAATACACAATGCTTTACAAATAACTCAGTTTATATAAGACAATAAGTTAAAACTAATAAATCACACTTTTGTTTAATGGAATGCATTAACCATACAATTGGGTTTATGACTGGTGAATGCATTTTTCTTTGTGAGTTATAATATATGCAGTTTCTTCAGGGAAATGAGTTTCCAATTATAGGAAGTTTCAGTAATGGTGTCACAAAACTTGATTTTGCTGAACAATTTTGTTGGCACTCATGATCAAAATACCCTAAAATGAAACGAAGAATCCAACTTGAGTTATTTAGAGATTATACAGATATAGGCATTTGCAAAAGCTGTCACGACAAAAATTCTTCTACTTGCATTGTACCTATTCCTTCATTCTTCTTTTATGTCATTTTGTCACCTTTCATGAAAACCAAATGTACGCAGAAACATTAAAATAAAATTTAGGTGAAGAAAAAAAAGACAGAAGTTGACAATAAAGTTGAAGGGCAAAAAAAGAAAAGAAAAAAATAAACTCCTGTGTGTTGCATAAAACAAAAAGAAACTATTCCTAAACCATCAAAACAAACAAAAGTCTGTCCTGCCCGTTCACATGTTATCATGGCCCTCAGCAGAAAGTAAGTTTAGGGCTCATCTCATTCTTAAATTTTATTAGTTTATTTATTTACTATGGCTGCCCACTCTAAATATTGAAGGTACATTAGTAGGTCACCAAATTATTTATGAATTTATTTTAGCTGCAGATCTTTTATTTCTGCTTGGCACAATTAGTCCTTTCTTAAAGCCTGCCTAAGAATGGATGACAGTAAGATTTTATTTTGCAAGTCAGATAATCAGGATGTAGACCGCTATTAGAGCTGCAAGCTCAACAGACTTCGGGCCATATATTGACATGGTCAAATTTTCTTTGTCTGCAACTAAACCACAGTGATCTGATGCATATGTCCTTGAAGTTTTATTGGGTGGGAAAAAATTGCAGCAATAATCAGTGTAACTACTATTATCTTCTTGAAGAGTTTGCAAAATCTTTATGTGAAAAGTGCTGAATGGGGTTATGACATAATTGTAGCAGGCAAGATAAAGTTAAACAATAAGCGCATAGCTGTGTGGTGCCATCCATGGAATGCCAAGTAGTATAAATTTGTGTGACAGGTAAGACACAATTAATCAGGAGATTCTGGAGAAAGGGCCAAAACAGCTTTGAGCCAGTTGGGTTTCAAATGCATGTTTTTAATTTCTTTTCTGAAACTGGAATTAATGTTTATTTACTTCACTTATTTTTATACATTAATAATTCACCTTGAAATTTTGGGATAAAATATCCAGAAGAAAGCACCTAATGGGATGGAAAAGACTCATTAACAACTAAAGACTCATCCTTGACTGTGCTACAGGCCTAACAAAAAGGACCGGAGGAGCTTTGCAACTGGACATACGCATTTCAAAAATAATTTTAAAAAATAATACTTGCAATAAATATAAAAAGCTGTGTATGCCATCAGTGAATACTTTCAATTAAAAGAGAAAAACTGAGTAGTTCTTATTTTCGAAATAGTATGCCATCAACGTTGTTGGAAGACCAGTATTATAGACCAACACTGTTGATGGAAGACCAGTATTATAGCCAATGTAAGTTGACAAAACAGAACTTGTCTATTACATAACAATGAAATTTAGTACAAAAAAATTCAACAGGAGTTTGAATTTTGTTAGCCTGGTCTTATACTGGCCTTGTTTTGGTAGATCAGCTCTCAATAAAATGTGTGGCTTTTTTCTTAAATTGTACATTATAGGAAGATAATTAGTCGTTCTAATTAGGTGGATCTATCTATGGGACTATTTGGCTGTAGCCCCTCTTAAAAAACTATGAAATAAAGCTTTTCAAAACAAAAAGAGTTCTGCTTTAGCTACAAATGCTAAAGTGTGTTTCATCTTCCATGTTTATAGCAATACATATTTCATATGGAATTATTGTTTATTTAGCATATGTAGTTCACTCCTCACCATTGTGCTCGTTCTGCACATGGTGATATTGAATCAGAAGATTGTGTTTGATCCAAAGTTACTAATGTGATACATCTTGGATGGGATGAAGCCTATGATCAAATCACTTGCATCCTGATCCAGTCCACTGTCTTTGTATCATGCAGGTTGCATAAATTAGGGAGCAAAGTTCCATGGCAATAAAGAAGTTCTTGCTGTTATGCTCCATCAAGTCAACTCTGACTCTTGATGACTACAGAAACAAGTCTATGCGGTTTTTTTGGCAAACTTGCCATTGCCTTCTTCCTAGAGCTCAGAGAGACTGACTGGCCCAAAGTTATCCAGCTGGCTTTATGCTTAAGGCAGGACTATAACTCACAGTCTCCTGGCCTTTAATCCAGTGTCTTTAACCACTACACCAAACTGGATCTCAGAAAGGAGGTCCTGGATATTGAAGAGCTACATATACACTAGGCCTTTAATTCCCTCCCTACTCACAACCTATCCATTCACTTTTTACATCTTTCTGAGCTGAGTGCCACATCAGTGTGTCAACTGCATTTGGTTTTCTTTCTATAGTAAATGCTAAAACAAAACTTTATGGAAACCTATAATTACGTATATAGCATGTCCTAAACACCTGAAATGCAACATATATTGGTGTGTGTGTGTGTGTGTGTATTGAAGGGAAATACACATTTAAGAACTCATCACATATAAGATCATAGGGAGAGATGAAGAACCCTTATTTCTGAGTTTACAGATTATTTTCACTGCACAAGTTATTACAACTATCCAAAGAAAAATGCATTCAATGATGGGATGCATCATACCAATAAATAATCTAATTAATGTAACCTTTTAAAACCAACTGAGGAAGGATCCAAATTGGGGACTTTCCCAGCCCTACCGAAAACTGACATAGGTTGAAGGTGAGACCATTTTTGTGCAAAAACTACAACTCTTTGCATTACACAAACATACACACACATCCAATGCTGGAGTTTGAACCTCCTGTTCCCAATCCAAATAGAGCTGTAAAGACAATAATCCAAACTTTGAGCTGAGTTCAGAAATCAATGCAGACTGCACAGAAAAGGAGCAATAAAGCACCCAATCAGATGGCAATATTTTTCACTAGTTGATGTTGTCATATACATTTTAAAAGTAGGGATTTTGAAGAGTCATATTTTAATATCCAGTATTTTTTTGATTTATTGAGGTATTTCAAATAAACTGTTGCTGATACTGTTACTTAAATACTTATTTTTGTGTACTGATCTTAGTGCATTAAATCTACATCATAGAAGAAGATGCTTCTCATGAAAAATTCTCTTCTTCCCCTTCACCCCTCCTTGTGCCCTCAACATCTGCTTTCATTGGAATTCTTTATGGCAATGAATTCCTTTTACATCCATTTTAGCAAGCCAGCAAGAAGTAACAATGAAGATAATTCATAGATAGCATCACAATTTCCTAAAATTACATTATATGAATTGCATCCTTTCTAGATAGAGTTAGAAGGGGTGTAAACAAATTGGTTCATATTACCATCTCTGATGGCAGTGCCCAGTAAGTCAGTATTTGAGGTTGAAGTTTATGGGGAAAAATGGTAAAATTACCAATAATCTTTAACAATCAATCCTACGGTCACTTTATGGTCGATAGTCACTAATACATATACAGTCAGGACGAGAAATATTGGAACAAGGATAACTGTTTTGGCAGTTGGCCTCTGTACACCACCACATTAAAGTTGAAAGGAAACACACCCAGATGGGAGCGAAGTCAGGACTTTCAGCTGTAATTCAAGGGGTTTGACAAAAGTGGGGCACTAACCATTCAGGAAGTACAGCCAGTGGCATACACACACACCCATCGTTGGTGGCTCATAAGTAATGGAACAAACCAACATCATTACAAACATAAGGATCGCCTTTAATACCTGGATGAAAATCCTTTGCAGTCAATGACTGCCTGAAGTCTGGAACCCATGGACATGACCAAATGCTGAGTTTCCTCCCTCGAGATGCTTTGCCAGGCCTTTACTGCAGCTGCCTTCAGCTGCTGCTTGCCTGTGGGTCTTTCTGCCTTCAGTCTTGTCTTCAGTAAGTGAAAAGCATGCTCTATTGGGTAGAGATCAGGTGACTGACTTGGCCACTGAAAAACATCCCACTTCTTTGCCTTGAGAAACTCTTGGGTAGCTTTTGCTGTATGTTTTGGGTCATTATCCATCTGCAATATGAAGCAGCGTCCTATCAGTTTAGCAGCATTTGGCTGAATCTGAGCAGAAAGTATAGTCCTATACACTTCAGAATTCATCCTGCTGCTTTTATCAGCAGTCAGGTCATCAATAAACACCAGTGACCTGGTTCCATTGCCCATGCTGTAACTCTGCCTGCACCATGTTTGACAGATGATGTGGTATGCTTTGGATCATGAGCTGTTCCTTTCCTTCTCCATTCTTTTCTCTTCCCATAATTCTGGTGCAAGTTAATCTTGGTTTCATCAGTCCAAAGAATCTTATTGCAGAACTGGGCAGGCTTTTGCTGGCAAAGACTAATCTGTCCTTTCTGTTCTTGAGCGTTATCAGTGGTTTGCACCTTGTTGTGAAGACTCTGTATGTACATTCATAAAGCCGTCTCTTGACTGTAGATATTGACAATGACATGCCTACCTCCTCAAGAGCGTTCTTGACCTGGCTAGATGTTGTGAAAGGGTTCCTCTTCACCATGAGCAGAATTCTGCGGTCATCCACTTTAGTTGTCTTCCGTGGTCTTCCAGGTCTTGTGCTGTTGCCAGTTAATTCCTTCTTTTTCAGGATGTTCCAAACTGTTGTATTGGCCACTCCCAATGTTTTTGCTATCTCTCTGATGGGTTCATTTTGTTTCCTCAGCCTAATGATAGCCTCCTTCACTCACATAGACACCTCTTTGGACCTCATGTTGGGAGTTCCAGTGAACAGCTACCAAATGCAAATGTAACACTCAGAACCACCTCCAGGCCTTTTATCTGCTTGATTGGTCATGGGGTACCCAGGAAACAGGCCACACCTGGCCATGCAGCTGCTTGTCAGCCATTCGTTCCATTACTTATGAGCCACCAACGATGTGGGGGTGAGCCACCAACGATGTGGGGGGGTGTATGCCACTGGCTGTACTTCCTGAATGGTTAGTGCCCCACTTTTGTCAAACCCCTTGAATTACAGCTGAAAGTCCTGACTTCGCTCCCATCTGGGTGTGTTTCCTTTCAACTTCAATGTGGTGGTGTACAGAGGCCAACTGCCAAAACAGTTATCCTTCTTCCAATATTTCTGGTCCTGACTGTATATTGATGCAGTGTAAGAAAATGATTCAATCCTTGCTGTTAAGTTCTTAATCACAAAACATCAGAAAAGTAAACTACAGTATTAATTAGATCAGTGATATTCAAGTGGGGAAATTGCAGTGGCAGAAAAATTAATACAACACTCAGGAATTATGATCAGTCCTACAATGAAGAATACACTCAACTTTAGTCACCATACTAGAAATGTTTTTCATAATAAATAATAAAACCTTTGTGGAAATAACATTTGGATTGGCATATTGAATATGGATGACTACAACATCAGCACTGTTCTTCAAGATCATGTATGTACGAAAATCTCATCTATGTCCCAGTACTCTGTATGTGTGTCTATGCGTGCATGCATATGCATTGTTACTATTAGGCTGAATCAATCCAATGCAGGATGAAAGGGTCTCCATAGAAGATTATGGACTGTAATCTCCCACACTGGTGAAGCACAGGTTGGTAGACAGATTTTCTTGACATCCCAATCTAGTCTCCTAGCTGACCTCCATGCCTAAGGGAGGACTAGAACCTCCCAATTCATCATTTTAATCATTACACTACACTAGTTCTCTTAAGAGGTGTGTGCGTTTGTCTGTGTGTGAGAGAGAGAGTGTAGAGTGTAAGACTATTCAGTAGAACTCACCCTAGTCATATTTTCTACTGACTAAAACTATTTGTTTTGTTAGGTTTAAGGTATTGCTTAACCCAGTCCATCACTATCTTCTGGAGTGTAATGGAAAGAGAGACAGGGTTGTGTGTCATCGGTAGGTTCATATCTCAAATCCTGGATCATGCATATGTGTGTATGCATGCATTTCTACAACCTTTTACTCAACTGTAGTGGCCTTCTATAACCAGATTACTTCTCCATTTAAAGTAGTTGCAAACATCTGTGACTATACTCTCTGCTTTTAACACCAACCATACTTTTATGGCATTTAAACCCAAGATATTTAGCACTTTGGATAATGTTTGCAATAGCTGAGATTTTTGCACTTCGTTTGCCCTTGATTATTTCTTTTAGTGGGCAGCTATTAACCAAGTCTTGAT
Organism: Charina bottae; assembly: GCA_023362775.1. NCBI lineage: Eukaryota > Metazoa > Chordata > Lepidosauria > Squamata > Charinaidae > Charina > Charina bottae. The sequence continues at coordinate 22,801,994 of JALMGJ010000012.1, read as the reverse complement.
TACTGTCTGAACTTCAGTAACACATCACAACATGTTTTAAGCTTTTCTGCAAAAATATTCTGTGTCAGACAAATCTACTTGAAATGCAAACATTTGTGATAAATGGTCCAAGAATGGGTTGAAAAGATGCATACATACACACATATGTCTGTCTGCCTCCCTATCTGTGTGTGTATATACACACATACATGAAAGTGAAATACTGGAACTTCTCAGAAAAAATGGCAATGAAATAGTTAACAGACATATGCTGTATAATTAGGAGATGCATTAATGATTATGAATAGTAAATGATTTGGTGCAAGAAAAAAATCTAGTCAAAAGGGACATGTACCTATCTTACATGTTTGTTAGTAACTGTATAAAACTAGAGATTTCTGCTATTAAGAATCCTGCATTATTGGTGTAAACACTTCCAAGGGTACATCAAATTGTAATCTTTCATACGACATCCATCAAACCAGGCTGGAGATTTTGACAAACATTAAACACAGTAAGGAGGCAATTATGTATGCATGATTTAATCTGCAACTAATTAATATGCAAATTTATTCATATGTTAGTTACTAAATTAAAAATGCAAAGAAGCCCTTATGGTGATTCTCAAAATTTTGCACAAACAGAACATTTAAAATGTAAGAAAAATGAACTTTTTTTAAAAAAATCTGCAGCATACTTACAGCCTTTTAGAAACCTGTTGCATGGAGAAGGTTAAAAATATTTGCTTTAATATTGGCTAAGAATAATGGAGTGTTAATTTGATGTCAAACTGTGGTTAAAGAAAGGTTATACATGATTCTATCAAAGTCTTATGAGATGCACACTAATTATCAAACAAAATGTATTTCAAAGCTAAGCCATACAACTTGCAAATATTTTGGAGCATATAACAGAAATTACTGATCTATCTATCTATCTATCTATCTATCTATCTATCTATCTATCTATCTATCTATCTCAGGGCGAGTTACTTGTTTGTTCTTTGCATGGACAAGCTGAGTGCTGAATTAAATTTTTCTTTTTCATTTGAATGAAGACAATAATATTTTCAGTCCAGGCTTACTAATATTTTGGAGTTGTGAAGGCTAATCAAATCCAAAGAACAAGAGGGGTTCTAAGGAAATCTGTGAGGGGAAAAAAAGTGAAGGGGGGCGGATATAAATATGCATCATGAAAGAATGACAATTAAAGAAATGAAAAGGAATTATCTGAAACAGTTCCTGTGCAGGTTGTTACTGCATCAGCCCTTCTCTTTCAGTGCATGTTTTAAAAATGTGGCATTTTCTCATAAAGGAGAACAATTAAATTATATGTGTAACGTTTTTAACCTCTGTAATGTTTGTTACTTTTAAAAATCTCCAAGATATTCACGCTACACTAGCAAACACTTGCACACACCTTTCCACTCAGAAGTGTTTTTGTTTTTTTAATGTATAAATAATGTACCCATGACAGGGAAGCAGGAACAAGATTCTGGACTCTAAAACAGAGACATGTACAAAATAGAAAGCAGAATCAGCATCTTCCACCAGCTGACTTATGAGGTGCTGAACTTTACTTGAATTTATTTTTTCTGGAAACCAAGTATAGGTTCATAGAGAGAATAATTATATCCATTATATCCCTAATGCTTAAAAAAAACCCAGAAAATTAAAATACTGATTACCACTGCATTCCTGGTATAATTTTCTTAACTCCTTTTTTTTTTAACCCATGCTGATGCCAAACTGACAATAGACTATCCAGGTCGTGTCAAGCATACCAGCTCAATAAGGAGTGAAAACTGCAATTCTACCCCATTGTGTTAATATAAACAAACAAGTCTGTTTTGATATCCTTAAAAAAGTAGAAGTGTTATGCCTTTCTACTAAGCTCTAAAGGCAATATAGCTCAGAAGTGGAAAATCTAATGGAATTTAATAGAAGAGACAAGCTGAAGGAGTTAAAAGATAGGGAGTGGGATGTGATGAGAATGAAGTGAGAAAATATAGAACTATGTCAGTGGGGGAAAAAAAGCTTTACTATAAACTGTCCGTTTTGAGCCCTAATAAAACCAATAGTTTTATTAGTAACTAAGACTCTTAAAACTATCTTCTATTTTATGCTGCCATTCTTATAAAATCCTGTGATAAGCTCTCACAGAAAGGACTTTCGATCAGAGGAAAACAAAAACTGAATAAACAGTTTTGACACAGGATAAGAAGTATGCTTCCTTCAAGGTTTACTGTGCAGTAACTTGAGACACAAGACACCATTTCTGTGAAGACCTGAAATGAATGTAAGGCTTTTAAAAGCTTAAACATACACATTTGTGCATTCATTAGGCAGTGCTAAATCTAATTTGTTCTCTTTACTGTAACAGGAAGCACATGTTTAAAGCAATCTGTTTCCTCATATGAATGCTTTCCTGTCTGTTTAAAATGAAAATCAGCGCACTTTACCCCAAGTAACCAAAAGGTGATCGTAAATATCCCTAAATAGCATTAAACAGATATGAAAGACATTAACACTTCCAGAATGCCAAAGTAGTATTTTTTAAGGGGGGAAAAAAACCCTAACAGATGCTCCTAGGTCAAAAAGTGAAATGTGTGTTTCCTGGAAGGAGGGAAAAAAATGAATCAGAATCAGAAATGAACTGTGAGTAGAGAATGGAGTGTCACACAGCAAACCAAAGGATCGAGACAGGACCTTATCACACCCTTGCAAAAGTTTAGGTTGCAATGAAAGAGCTCTATTTGCATAGAACTTGGTTTAAGAAATCTGTATCTTTTGTAATCCACAAGGTGGCATTGGCAGCAAATGAGGGTTGTCTGCGCAGAATCCACTCTGGGACCTGCCAACTTTCCTTGAAAAAGATTGGAGCTCTGTGGACTTTCCCATAAATCTAAGAACACCTAAAAGCACAAGAAAGAAAGGGGTGAAGATTGCTCTACCAGACTGGGTCCAGCCCTCCCTTTTCACTTACATCACAGAAGTAAGATGAATGTTGCAGCCAAAAAAAAAAGAGGAAAAAAATTCCTATAAAAAACTGAAAAAATGTAGTGCCAAAACCTGTTGTAAAATACATTTCCACCTTTTAAAAGATAGGTTACTTTCAGGCTAACCTGTTGAAGAATAGAAGATGAACAGGAACATACAAATTAAGTGTGTGTGTGTGTGTGTGTGTGTGTGTATGTATGTGTGTGTGTGTGTGTATATATATATACATATATACATATATACATATATACATACATATATACATACATATATACATACATATATACATACATATATATATACATATATACATATATACATATACATATATACATATACATATACACATACACATACACATACACATACACATACACATATACATATATATATATATATATATATGGCATGATGGCTCAGTGGTTAAGACACCAGGCTTGTCGATTAGAAGGTCGGCAGTTCAAGACCCTAGCCCCATGTGATGGAGTGAGTTCCCGCACTCACCCCAGCATTTGCCAACCTAGCAATTTGAAAGCATGCAAATGCAAGTAGATAAATAGGTACCACTTTGGTGGGTAGGTAACAGCGTTCCATGTGTGTCATGCCAGCCACATGACCGCGGAAGCATCTTCGGACAATGCCGGCTCTTCGGCTAACAAACGGAGATGAGCACCGGCCCCTAGAGTCGGACACAGGGGAAACCTTTACTTTTTATATATATATATATGTGTGTGTGTGTGTGAGATTGTGTGTGTGTGTGAGAGAGAGAGAGAGAGAGAGGGAAGAGAGAGAAACATTTCAAACTGGATACTGATTTTATTTGATAATGTTGCAAAGAAATGGGTGCAAAAGTATAAATTTGCTGACATCCAATATATTCCAATGGCAAAGAACAGTAATATTCTAATAAATAGAACCAGCTAATTATGAACAGCACTGATGGATTATTAGACTGATTATTTAGTAACTTTCTAGGTTCCCAACAAAGTCGATATTTTTACCCTTGGGCTGTCTTTTCCAAATAAATAATAATTGGGCAGTCCCAACAGTAACATTTATAAAATGAAAGTTTAATAAAAGCAGCATTTATAAAGTCAGTGACTTTCATTAAGAATATTAGTACTTTATTCCAAACAATCCAGAGAAGAAAATACTATATTTCTGTGAAAGTAAAGAAACAAACACAGTTTCTATATGGATAGAAGTAGATCAGAATGTAAATATCATAATAAACTTTCAGGTTTCTGCTTATCTATTGTATTTATCTCCTGCTGCAATTTTATAACATGACTTTCAGTGCTTCTTGCTATCATTTAGAGAGCTTCCCTCTTAATTGTAAACATCAGAGTTGTTTAAAAGGTACCTCTGATTTTATAGAATGGTCCTTAGGAATTATTATTAAGAATGTATGGTGTAACTGCACATTCCTCTCCCCTTTATTTGTCACAGCATTCTATATGATGTTTCGCATTACAAATTTATCCTTAAAGTAACACGCCCAGACATAAAATTAAACATACAAATATTTATAACATTTAACCTAAATATTTTGAAAATAAAAACAGATCCAGAAAACTTGCTCATGACAAGTAGGAACATAACGACTTTTTGACTTAGGGGAGTTCATAGTGCCTGTGCCAGCCAACAACATGATGCAGTTAAGATCTAGTAGGTATATTAAAACCAAGTAAAAATAATAAAAGGTTGGTGTTACTGAAAGTAGTTGTTTCATATGTAAATATACTGTGTTAGAAGCCATTGCCTTAGGATGTATGTTAAAACAGGATGAAAAGGCAAGTAATTTACGCTCAAGCAACCTCGGACATGACTAAACGACTGAACAACAACAAAAAAACCCAGTGAATATATGGGAATTACATACATAGATGTTGGCCAGGTAGGCAGAAAATGATTCAATGGTTGGGTTTCATGTACAACTCCTTTATATTTCTCTGTACAAGCAAATTATTACTCTGCATTATAGTAAAATACTTTAATTGATGTTTTCTTCATAGTAAATAATTCAATTGGATTCAATATTGCATGAGCTTAAGTGAAATAGGTATGTAGAGAATGGGCTCTTTCCCCAAATTTGAACTAGGAAGGAAGAGGACAAGGGTAAATCCTATTGTACGATCTGAGCTCTAATCCCTGTAATATTAATTAAACTGCTATGAACATTGCTGTAAGTACGAAAAAGAAAAGAGAGAGGGGGGGGAGAGAGAGACAGAACTTTTTATAGGTTGTGATTATTTAATGATAAAAGCTAAGGTATACATACATTCTTGCATTACAATAGACATATCTATTAACAGATACTTAAAATACATTACAGGTTTAGACCCCACAGCGATTCATTTACAGCTTATTTTAAAGTTGAATCTCACCCAATATAAGGATTTCTGTAAACCTGCAAGTATATTCTCCTAAGAATCCAAGGAGAAAAAACAAAGGTTAAAAAAATCATCATTATTTAGCTCATTAAAACCTCATATGAAATGAGTTGCAGATCTTCACACTGACTTAAACCTAAAACACTGTTTTCCTAAAATATCAGAAAGCTCGAAAATGCAATTATCTTAATTTATAGAAAATAACAGAAATCCTAGATGTTTCATGACCAAAAATTATGACCCAAAAAACTCTATCCCCTGCATTACCTATTTTCCTCTGAAGAGGGAGTCTATGTTTAAGCAAAATTCAGAGCAGTAACATTAATACACCTATGTTACAAGATGGTAAGAAATATGCTAAAGTGACTGCAGTGCTGTTTTCCTAAACAGAGTTACATCGTTTGGAACAATATTAATACTTTGCCACACTAGCGAACTCATTACATACCAAAATACACATCACACACACTTTACAATACAGAACTTTTTATTGTAAAGAGGGAGATTTCAGCTTAAACAATATCAACCAAATAGCAGCAGCAGTTTCCATTTCATTTTCCAAAAAGGCTTTGGGTTCTTTATTGCCTGGTTTGGTTTTAAGCAACAGGACATCTTTTAGAGCTAGACTACATTGAGATGGCAGGGGCAGGGGAAAGGAACCATTAATTTATTACATATGAAATACTCAAAGGTTGAAATTTTCCAAACCACATACCAGGATATGTAAGTCCTACTTATATGTAGGTTCATGCACACACGAGGCTTACTCAGTAAAGGGTCAGGTATAGCTGATCTAATCTCAGCATGGGAAAGATTGGAGACAAAATAACTCTAATATTCAAGAGTTCTAAAAATAGCTTATATCAGAGGGAAACAGAAAGGGGTGTTGCAAGCTGTGGTCCAAAAAGTATGGTAGCCATGATGATGAGACATTTTTTTAAATCATACTCTATAGACACCCCTGAAGGCAGATATTCTGGAGTGCAGCTTGATTTATATTGTAGGGGTTTACAAAAATTGGGCGGCACTAAATTGTGTGCCTCTTAAGTATATCAGATTTCTGGTTTGAATGGCAAAGGGCTGAATTATGACTGCATCACTTCCAAGTAAAGTGGCCGTCTCTTTATCTGTTAACTACTTTATAGATTAACTTATAAACAGGAAACTATTCCTGTCTTAAATACTGTCCAGAGGTGTATCTTGCTTGTTTTATTATGGGTTCCAAATTTAGAAGACAGAGAAAACAAAAGTCTCCCCCCTTGTTGCAAGCCATCTGACAATCTCAGCTAAATTTAATCCCAATTTAAAAGAAAAAGAAAATCAACCTGAACTTCCCACTTCTTTAAAAACTCTTTCATATGATATACACATTTTTACAATGACTGAATTGATGCAGAAAAACACCTTTATGGACACTTTGAATCAGAAATTTGGGGGTTTGAATCAGAGATTTGTAGAGCTGAAAATGCAGGTAACCAATTTATGTCAAATCACTATTATTCAGACTGAAAGCTCGGATTAAAAAAAATTGCAACTGATGTGGCAAAATTGTTCAAAGTAAACAAAGATCTTCAGGACCTCTAAAGGGATTTTGCTGCAGAAATAATTTGCATTTTCTAAAGATTATATAAAATGTGGAGGAAGATCAACCTACAGCAGCAACCATGGAAAAAAGTTATACATAAGATTTACCACTGCATCTGGAGTATAAATTGACACCGAAGCTGCTTATTGTGTGGGTTTCTGTTTCCATTCAGCTCAGAAACCTCATTCCATTGTTTTGAAATTCCGCAGACCTACAGATAGGAGTATACTGTACATTTCTCATCGTCACCTTGTTGTGGTGAGTGGGCTTGTGTGTTCCCAATGAACCCTGTGAGCGAAGCCGTCGGGAGTCATGTACTCCTGGTAGGGTCACCCATGGCGGTAAGGTCCAGGGGGAGGAACCAGACAAAGAACGATCCAAGAAAGTCCTCAATGGCAGAACAGGCAGAAGATAACAAGGTGTATTGTTACAACGGCTGTGAAGGCGGATGAAGGCTGCAGCAGACAAAAGGTCACCAATTGTCATGGTATCCATGCCATTGGATTAGAGCCTTTTTCTGTGAAGGTTGTGTGCTGATCGTTGTGCACCGATCTCCACACATAAAACAAATTCACGCACAGGCGTCTTCCAACCACACCAAACCCAAAACAACCAAAAGTCCCATGGCGATTGACGAATGGCAACGGGAGCAGGACTGTGAAATCCGGAAGCTCCTAGTCATGGACCAGCACATGGGCAGTGGATACGGATTCAGTCGCCCTGACTCAAGGATCGAGGCAGTTGAGTAGTTTGGCAGCTGTATCCATGACTGAGCAGCCCTATTTAGGATCCACTCTGTTCGCCCCATATGGGGAGGGGGCTAGAAAAGGTGCCCTAAACATAGTCTGCCTCATTTTCCCCCTGACTGGATTACTGCGACCAGTGGGGTCACCATCTAGCGGTAGTAAAAAACACATGAATTTTGGAACATGGAATATACGGACACTGCAAGACAATATGGATAGTGAAACAATGATCATCCAACATCAACTTCGCTGGACCGGTCATGTTGTTCGAATGCCTGACCATCGTCTTCCAAAGCAGCTACTTTACTCCCAACTTAAGAATGGAAAACGGAATATTGGTGGACAGCAAAAGAGATTCAAAGATACTCTCAAAGCTAATTTAAAAAAATGTAATATCAGCATTGAGAACTGGGAAGCCCTAACTCATGAGCGTTTCAATTGGAGGTCATCCCTTATTACTGGCGCTATGGACTTTGAAGAAGCACGAGTACAGGGCGAAAGGGAGAAAAGAGCTAAAAGGAAGGCACGTCAGGCAAACCCTCATCATGACCGTCTCCCACCCGGAAACCTATGCCCTCATTGTGGGAGGTTGTGCAGATCCAGAATTGGCCTTTATAGCCACTTACGGATCCACTGTTAAAATTTTACCTTTGGAAGACAATCTTACTCGGCTACGAGTGATCGCCAATGACTGTACATTTCTCATGACAAGTGGGAACCCTTGAATGGAAAACAAGAAGATAATGATTTTTCCAGACATTCTTCCACAGGTGGTTCAAAAGAGGAAGTTATTCAATAAAGGCCATCCAGCAAAAAAAAAAAAAAAAAAAGGACGAAAAATTACTTTTTTCCCCTTTCCAATCATTTTTTGTTTATACTTACATGTTGGCATGAAAAAAAATGACCCAGTTGCAGAAAAAAAGAAGTTTATTGTTGCAGGAATTAAAGGAATAGTGTTTCTACTTGTTAGAGATGGATAGGCAAAGACACGGGGAGAGGGGGCTTCTGCACTGCCCCATCTGGAAGCCCTAGTAGATTTTTGCTTATTTGTTTCTTTTACAGTTTTCACTTTATACTTCTTTTCTTGCCTTTTATTTTTTACTTTTAAAAATACTTTTATTATTATTTTTAATGTGTCTTTTCCCCAAAAACTTCTGTCACATTTTATTTTCTTCACTTACGGAAATATTTGTATGCGTGTACTTATAATATATGTGCGTGCACAATTTTTAGGCCAATATGAGATCTCTATTAGACATTCCTCCAAAAGGAGACAGATACTAACCAAATAGAGTAACATAAAACCTGAAGTTGCTTCTTCTTCTTTTTTACAAGAGCTTCATATTGTTCCACAAGAGAAGCTGGTTATTCAAGTATACATTAGTGGAAATTCAAAATCTTCTAGAGGTATAGTAATTTTGACAAGTGCTTAACATTTGGAAAAAAGAGGTAAGTGATCAATATTGGTGATTACAAGTTTAATAAATGTATTACATTTATTTTTATGATCAATTAAGAATTTTCCAAGTATATTACACAGATTTTTTTGAACATATTTTTATTTTGGCTGTTGGTTAGGTAATTATGATGGCCTCTCGGTATCCAGGAAGTTGTCATCTTTGGTTCTGGATGGGGTGGCACTGCCCCATTCGGAGACAGTGCATAACTTGGGGGTCCTCCTGGACTCACGACTCCTGCTCGAAGAGCAGGTGGCAGTCGTGGCCAGGAGGGCCTTTGCACAGCTTCGGGTTGTGCGCCAGTTATGCCCATTCCTGGACCAAGATGCCCTTCGAACAGTCACTCATGCCCTTGTCATCTCCCACATAGACTAATGCAATGCGCTCTCCATGAGGCTACCCCTGAAGAGTATCTGGAGGCTTCAGCTGGTCCAGAATGTGGCTGTGCGGACAGTTATTGGTGCTGTAAAATTGGCACACATGACACCACTGCTGCGCGAGTTGCATTGGGTACCGGTTTGCTTCCAGGTCCAATTCAAGGTGTTGATTATCACCTTTAAAGCCCTTCATGGCATGGGACCAGGTTACTTGAGGGACCGCCTCATCCCTATAACATCGACCCGCCCCACCCGGTCATGCAGAGAGGGAATGCTACAGACCCCATCATCAAAGGAATTCCATTTAGCGGGGTCCAGGAGGCAGGCCTTCTCTGCTGTGGCGCCCGCTGTTCGGAATATCTTGCCCCCGGAGCTGAGGCGGGTTTCCTCACTCCCAACCTTCTGGAAGAATTTGAAGACCAGGTTCTGCCGCTTTGCCTGGGATGGGAAGGTCAATAGCTCCTCCTGGGGGTGGCTGGTGCCGTAGTGCCCTCCCTATTATTTAAGACCTAGCCCTTGGATTTTATACTTACTTATTGTATTTATACAGATTCTAATTTTATGTTTATATTTTTTAACTTGTGATTTTATTGTAAAACGCCCAGAGTCCCCCAGTTGGGGGAGATGGGCAGTGATATAAATTTAAATAATAAATAAATAAATAAATAAATAAATAAATATTTTTAGAACCTTTATTAAAATACTCACCAAATTCTACCTGATGGAAAGTATTTGAATGTGCTTCCCCCCTCCCTCACTTTAACTTCATGAGAATTAAGGAGGGGCTTGTCTGAGATGTTGACTCATGTCACTTTCTCGGCCCAGGCTCAGGCCCCTCTTATCTGACCATTGCCTTGGTAGAGGCTCTTCCTCCTGTCCTTCAAGGCCATTCCCACTCTCCTCTACAATATCAGAGTTTATTTTCCTGGATTTAAATCCTTTGCACAAGAATACACTGTTTTCAATTCCATATTAGAGTTTTTCTTAACGAATTGTTTTCTGATATATCAACCTTTACCTGAAAAGACTAATAAATGAAATGTAGAGCTACTGCTATATACCCCTGTAACATAATTACTACAACAAAGAGTGGTTCAATTTTTTCTAGATGGTATTGTCATTATTAAAGATTGTTTTTTATAAAACAGATACAATAACATTTTGAAGATTTTTTTTCTTATAAACAAACATTCTTCAAATTTACTGATAGTTTGGGATGCCTTTAAGACATAGGTAAAGGTAAAGGTACCCCCGCACATTTGTGCAGTCATGTCCGACTCTAGGGGCCAGTGTTCATCTCCGTTTGTTAGCCAAAGAGCCAGCGTTGTCCGAAGACGCTTCCATGGTCATGTGGCCGGCATGATGCACGCGGAACCCTGTTACCTACCCACCGAAGTGGTACCTATTCATCTACTTGCATTTGCATGCTTTCGAATTGCTAGGTTGGCAAGAGCTGGAGCTAGTGCGGGAGCTCACTCCGCACGCAGGGCTAGGGATTCGAACCTCCGAACTTGCAATCTTCCGATCGACAAGCCTGGCGTCTTACCCACTGAGCCACCACGCCCCTTCCTTTAAGACATACATACATTATTATATTGTTGCTTATGGTTCATGAAGAAAGAAAAATAAAAAAGTTAAAACAAGAAAGTTTTTTGGGGGGGGAAATTAAGGAACTTTTGAGCAGAAATGTTAGATGCTCTACACCAACATTGCATAAAGGTTTAATGAGCACTAAACAGGAACTTAATTCCCTTTATGCACTTGAAACAGAATATTCACTGAATCATTAAGCAAATATATTGAGGGGTGAAAGACCTAATAAATTAATAGCTTCTTGGCTAAAATAGCAGCAACAATAAAATATTACATATTGAGGATGACCAAAGTAAAGTATATAATGATTCTCACTCAGTAAATCAACATTAAAAAGGTCATTGATTATATAATATTATCTAAATATATCCAAGGGGAAAATACTTGTTATGGTTGTAATATAGTTTTTCCTAAGATTATGCATTAGTAAGCTGCAGCATTAGCCCTCCAAGTAATTATAAACACATGAAATGTATGAAAACAGGAAAGCCTCCCAATGTAGATGGCTATGTCTTATAAAATACTGAATTATTTGCCCCAATATAAATTGAAGATCTATAATGATGTCTTCTTAAGTAAAAATATTCCAACTTACTTTGGTGTAATTATATAACAGATATAACTGATCCTGAAGGCTGGTAAACATGGTTGGCCCCATAATATCCTCCTTTTTTGAGATCTTACCATCTTCTGGATTTTTTATCTATTTATTATTATATTGTAATTTTAGGTTCATAGGTTTTAATGGTTAATGTTGTAAACCGCCCAGAGTCCACTATTTGTGGTAAATAAATTTGAATAATAAATTAACTAACTAACTAACTAACTAACTAACTAAATAAATAAATAAATAAATAAATAAAGGTACTAAGCACACAGGCTATCTTCCTATTTCCTTGTTGATACAAAAATATTGATAGTGACTCATTTTGTACAATGCTGTTTCATAAAAACTTGCAAGAATATTAGATTAGTAGTTGACATTCTGGATGTATATTCTGACAAACTGAAATCTGCAGTGGTGCTCTTGCCAGATGCAAAAAAGGCCTTTGACATGGTACAGTGAACAATTCTGAGAAAAGGGTTTAAATAGAGACTTCCTCCTTTAATTAATTTAATTAATTGGATCAATATGATTATGTGCTGTCAAGTCGGTGTCAACTCTTAGCAACCACATAAATTTTATCCAGGAGGATGGGTTCACAACCTGGTCCTTCAGGTCGTCCAGCGGTACACCCATAATTGCTGTAATTGAATCCATCCACCATACTACTGGTTGTCCTTTTCCCCTTTCCCAGTATTATAGGCTTCTCCAGAAAGCTAGGTCTTCATGTAATGTGTCCAAAGTATGATAATTTGAGCCTGGTCATTTGTGCCTACAGTGAGAAGTCTGGGTTGATGTATTTAATGATTCATGTGTTTGTTTCATATCTATGGTATTCTCAGGAGTCTTTCCAACGCCAAACTTCAAAAGCATAAATACTCTTTCTATTTTGCTTCTTCAAAGTCGAACTTTCACTTCCATAGTGTCTCAAGGAAAACCACTGCCTGCACAATTCTGATATATATATATATATATATATATATATATATATATATACATACACATACACATACACATACACATACACATACACATACACATACACACATATATATATATATATATATATATATATATATATATATATATATAAATATTCCAGCATCTGAACACATTTTCCAATTGCTACTCTACTCAGTGCTAATCACTGGTGTATTTCTTGACTGCAGGTTCCTTTACTGTTGATAGTTGATCCTTAAAAGGCAGAAGCTATCCACCACTTTAATATTTCAATCTCAATTCTAAGACTGGTTGCTGTACTTGTCATTAGCTGGTCTTTTCTATATTTAAACTTAATCCCATTTCTTTCACAGTGCTCCTTTGATTACTAGAGCTTGAGATGATTTGCATTTCAGCTATCAGAGTAGCGTCATCAGCACAATGCAGGTTACCAATGTTTTTTCCACCAATTTTAAAATCACACTCATTTTCGAGCTTCCCTCAATATATATTCCATATATAGGTTAACTAAATAAGGGAGAATATATAGCCATGTTCCACTCCTTTCCCAACCTGGAGCTAGTCTGTTTCGTCATGTTCAGTCTGTACTATGGCTTCCTGATCTGCATAGATTGTGAATGAAGACAATGAGATGTTCTGGGATTCCCATTTTTCTAAGCTTATTCCACAGCTTGAATCAATATATGGTACTCTAATCCTTTTGCTAGGTTAATTATTAAATATCTCTTCATCTATCAAGATGTCTCATAGAACTCATCAAGGATGTTCTTTATCACCTCTTATTTTCAATTTAACTAGATTGTTATGGATTTCCTTTAGACATTAACATTTCTATGTAAATCTGTAAAAGCCTGGGTTTCATTTGTTGCCTGAATTAAACTATTTTAGGCAATAGTTAAATTTCTTAACTATTATAAGAAATTTTCTTCATTTCTATGTGTGTGTGTGTGTGTGAGAGAGAGAGAGAGAGAGAAGTATTGACAAAAATAGGTGGTTAAATATCTTGTTGAATCTATGGAGAAAGATAAATGTAGAAATGAATACTATTTCACTATATGTGTATTTAGTTAACAGTATTCCTATGCTATGTTTTATTTAAGCAGACTGCTAAGATATTGTCAAGGTCAAGACAAGAACCACGCTCCGTCGATGTTTTCCAACTCTAGTTCTTTATTGCTCTCACCATATAGACAGAATCTTGCCAAACTAAAGCTACCTAACTAATCTAAGGGTAAATAGCCTAGTAGAGGCCCTAGGGCGGAGCTATCTTGAACCTCTTAACTTTCCCAGCAACAGAGACTGGGCTGCGAAGGCGCTTATCTGCCTGGAATGCGTTCCCTCCCTGGGAACCAGCAGCAGAGCCGGAATCCACCACATCACCCCCTCCTTCAGGAACACATTTCATCACAGATATTAAGCAATATTTATGAGAAGCAATATCTAGGTTTTGTTTACCTAAATTATGGCTAACCTAACTTTCCTGACTTTCATCTTTATCATTGGTCATATATATTCATTTCAATTTCTGTATGGACATAAGGGACCAAGCTGAATGGTCACAGCTACCATTTTTGGCACAATTAGAAAGTATGATGTGATTGCTTTGATAAATGGCAAGGCTTTGTTCCATTTTTAGCAATGGTTCTACTGTAGTTCCTGTATTAAAGTCTTCAAAGTACACTTGGAAGATGTGATGGAAATATAACTTTCACACTTATTCACATGACAATTACTCTTTGGAAGTCATGGACAGGTAGATTATTATTATTATTATTATTATTATTATTATTATTATTATTATTGAGAGGCACTTACTCAAAGGATATGGGCTTGTCCCACTACTATCTAGTTTGGTTTAATATCTCTAAGTTTTTAAGATGGTGTTAACAATCACTATGGTTTAAAGCTGTGAATGTATTCTTCAATTATACCCAAAACATTTGAACTGACCACTATATCAAGAAATATGGAATTATTACACATGGGGTAGGAAAAAGGATTAATATTTAGTGTTGGAAAGACTGAATTGTCATTATATCTTAACTTTCTTTTCATGACTGAATTCTTTATTGCTGCAGTGGGAAGTTGGATTAATATTATTCCATGTGATCAAGATTTAATGTGTGTGTAAAAAATTGAGTGATTTTTAAAATGTGCAATATAATAATTTTTTTTGGTTTTCTCTTTTTGGTGTTTCTCTTTTTTCTTTATCTTTCTTTTTTGGTACGTTAAAACAATAGCAATAGATAAATAAATAAATTTTTATGGAATTACATTTTATGTTTAGTGTTTGTTTTTAAATTATTTTAATTTGTTTTTACTGGTTTTTGTTACTGTTGTTTTTGTTATTTATATGTGTCTTGTGTTTTATTTTTAACTTTGTGAGCCACTCAGAGTCACACATGTGAGATGGGCAGCTATATAAATTGAATGAATGAATGAATGAATGAATGAATGGGCTGTATATGATAAGAATGGACAAACCATGGCCTACAAGCCATAGTAGACAAGCCCTTTACAGCAACTTATGCCTTTGACTTTGCAAGCAAGCAAAGAAACTGTGCACTATGAAACTTCTCTTTGCAGCAAAAAGGGTAAATCTCTTTTGAAGTAGGTTTGACTCCTGGTGACTTCATGGTGACATCTATATAATTTTCTTGGTAATAATACTGAAGTAATTTGCCTTGCTTCTGCTCTTCTGAGTAGTTAATTCCCCTTTTACTTATGTATCTTGCTTTCTCTCTTTGAAGGAGTGGCATGTGGCTGGTCAGACATTTGACATTTTCAACTCAAACCACCTCAGTCCTTCAGAAGTTCAATGGCAAATAGTTCAGTGGTGTACAATATGCATTTCTAAATCTAGATAACTCAGTATGGTTTGATAGCCTGTCTGCAAATTTTGCCATGCAAAAGTATATCAATATCCTATTTGCACTGCCAAATTTATGAGGTGAATACAACAAAAAATATTTGGTAAGTGGCTAGCTGCCTGGACTGTTGAAAATTTATATACATTTCAAAGAAATTTCAGTCCTAGTTTTAACAGAAAGAGAGGCATACACATAAGCCTCATTTAAGAACCACTTGTTTAGTGATGGTTTGGACTTACAATGGTGTTGAAAAAATGACTTATGACTGGTTCTCACACTTTTGACCATTGCAGCGTCCCATTGTCACGTAATCGCCATTTTCGACCATCCCGGCCGGCTTCTGACAAGCAATATCAATGGGGAACTGCGTGATTTGCTTAACAACCACATGGTTCACTTAATGCCTGCAGTGATTCACTTAACAACCACCACAAAAAGGTTGTAAAATCAGGTCGAATTCGCTTAATGACCACTTTGCTTAGCAACCGAAATTCAGGACCTAATTGTGGTTGTTAAGCAAGGACTACCTGTACAACCTTATTAATGCTGCTAGATTTCACACTGTTGCTCTGTAATGTCAACACTAGGATCTTGCCTCCTATACTAGTCAGGGTAAAATCTAGATAAAGTAACTAAGTTCCATTTCTTTTCTTTTAAATTTTCCCTCTAACTACAGCTTGTATGGATGTCATTAGAATATTTATTTTATTTTATTTTATAAATTTATATGGCTGCCCATCTCATATGCATGTTTCTGGGTGGCTAACAGTTAAAAACAGAATAAAAACAACCAAAATTAAAAACAATAGAAATAACATAAAATAACATAGCAGCCAAGAACACTTGTTTAACACAACCATGACCAAGAAATGGGATCACCCATACCAGCCTTTCTCAACCTTTTGACCCTGGAGGAACCCTTGAAATATTTTTCAGGCCTCAGGAAACCCCTGCCTATTCAGGCTCAAATATAGGCCAGAAGCTACAAAACTATTATATTTGTTTCATGTGTAGGCCTGTATATAAGCATTAACAGTGTTATTAATCTCAAAATTAAGAATGAAACTTACTTCTTTGATGTGAAGTTGCCCGAATTTGAAATACTTTTTAAATAAATCGTGATCTCCCAGGGAACCCCTAGTGATCTCTCACGGAACCCTAGGGTTCCACGGAACCCTAGTTGAGAAACCCTGACCCATACTATCAGAGCCCCAGGCTTGATGACTTGTGTCCTTGACTTTTGTCCTACTCTTTTTTTTTGCCCTCTTATTTATTATAACAAAAAAAAAATTAAACAAAATCAATATCAGGTTTGGTTTTGAGGTCTCCTTTGGGGCATCTTGGAAGAACCCCTTTTTTTCTAGTGGGCTGACATCAAGAACCTCAAAGCCAATCTTGACTGAATCCACATTTGAATTCAAACCCTTATTAAAACTAATGAATAACAACAACATAATAGAATATCAAAATAGTTAAAAACCAGAAAAATTCTGACAAGCATTATAGCCTTCAAGGTTCATTTAAATTCCTTAAGCAAGGTCACTAAAGATAAAACAATGGGAGTTTTGGAGCTTTTAATTAACGAAGACTTGGATTTTAATTATTTATAGTTCAAAAGAATGTGATTAATTTGAAGGTACTGTATGCATTCTCAATAAAAATAAGTATTCTTCTATTCATATCCATATTATCCAAAATTTCAGACTTTGACATTTACATTATTGTTGGTATACTACAGACTTCTTTAAAATAAACAGTATTGGTGTTACACAGTGCCTTGCCAATAATCATATGTGAGGTATCATTGTCTAAATGGGGGTATGCATGAATGTGATTTCACAGCTCAGTATCCTGAAAAAAATAGCATAAACCTTCTAGAGAATAGAGCCCATCAGTTACCCACTGCTTAGAGTAGAGGAAGAAATACTTTTAAAAACTGGAGAGAGAGGAACAATTTGTGTGTGTGTGTGTGTGTGTGTGTGTTTATGTATAAAAACCAGTATATCCACTCCAAACACAAAACCAGAAAAGGCTGCTACAAAACCGAAAGTAAAACCAATGGATGCTTCAAAACAGAATAATAAAAAGGCAATTAGAAGCATTGGCATTTGAAAAACAACAAAGTTTGATTTGTATTTGACATGGTGGGAACTTACTTCTTCAAGCATAAGAAAAGCTCACTTTTAATAAAGAAAAGTGCAGAGACTTTCAAGAGTGTACTTTAAATTTATGCACAGCATAAACATGTGACTTGAAGATACCTTAGTTACATGCTGTTGGGATTGCATTAATGCTATGAAAGATGTTAGTGCTGACAAAACTAAGCCCTGTTACAAAGTTCTTAAAGCACTGTCTTGGAGGGTGCAATGCATCAAGGAATTAATTTCGACATCATGGAAAAAACTAGTTTGTACTAAGTATAATTAAGCCGCACTATGAACACACAAATGCACAAATTGCTTGTTTTCTTTCTCTATTGGCTCTGTACTTGCTTCTATGGTTTAGCAGTCTCTTGAAATCGATAGATCTTATGAAACCCCGTAGGATAGGGTTGTGCCTATAATTCACAAATTCAGACATCAGCAGTATACACCATACTTACTGTAGTTTGCAAGTAGCTTTCAAGTAGCTTGTTTGATACCTGACATGGTTCACCATAACCATGCTGTGTGATTGGCACAGGCACAAATGTATCTCATAGTTTGTCATAACACCTGAATAGTGTTTCGACAGGGACTTTGATAATCATGCTGGATCCTGGAAAGGCTAGTTGGCACATTTCAATCTTGACGCAATCAAAACACATGGAGTGAAGTTGATTTTGAACTTGATCTAAAAATGGCTTGCACATCTTTTTTTTAAATATGCAGAAAGAAATACATGTTTTTCCTTTCTCCTTAAGTGTCCTAAAATTCTGTCATTCTTGCAGTTTATCACTAAATGGCACTGTGCTATTTATTATGTGGCATCTAGAGACTAAAACAAACAAAAATACAAAAGAAATAATTTAATCTTAAGCAATCATTCCTTCTATTATTATTTACTAGGCAATGGTCCATCAATTTTTAGACAAAATATGATGTCCCTTGCAGCCCCTTGCTACAGGCTATATGTGCAGAATAAAGAGACCATACAGTCTCTGTTGAACGTTGTACTTGTTGAACGACCACTCATTCATTGACTGTTCAAAGTTACAATGGTACTGAATGAGGGGGACTTAAGATGGATCCTCATAGTTGCACCTGTCGCAGCATCCCCACTGTCACGTGATCATGATTTGGGCATTTGGCAACTGGCTTGCAATTATGACATTGCAGCATCCCACGTTCACGTGATCGCCATTTGCAACCTTCACTGCTGGCTTCCAACAAGCAAAGCCAATGGGGAAGCCAGCAGGAGGTCGCAAATGGCAATCACATGCTGCGACCTCGTGGGATTCGGCTAACAATGGCAACGGGGACTGCTGCAACTGCCATAAGTCGGTGCGGTCATGTGATGTCACACTTTACGACCATGTCGCTTAGCAATGGAGTTGCCAGCCCCAATTCCCATCGTTAAGTGAGAACTACCTGTATTTCCATTTGTTTTTCTCATAAACCAAAAACCAATAGTCAAACACCCAGAAAATAATATAAAAGGCAGAGGTACACAAATATGTTTACCTCAGCCCCCAAGTGGCAAACTACTCTCTGCTCTTGCAAATGTGAAGAGCACTGACCGCTCTCCCAAGTCTGCACCTGGGAAAATGGATAGGTCAGCATGACAAGGCTATTCATCTGTTATACTGTGAGATGACAAGGGTAGAAGATTGCCCATGTTGAATCCAACTTTGAATGGAAGACCACAGGTTCCATATTTTTCTTTAAAGAAAAAAAAAAGAAACCACCTCTTCAAATTAAAATAGGCAAACCCAGGTGCACTATATTGTAAGCAAGAAAATAATTAAGCAGAATGCAAAATAAAAGTAGATCAAATTCCATTTGTATCTATGGTAGACACGTGTACGTATGTATAAGCATATCTATCATGCCATTTCCTTTACACTAAGTGCAGAAAAGAGTAAGAAATTATGAGCCAGAGATATTAAAGATGTAAGACAAAGAAATGGCAATACAGCAAAATCTAGCTGGCATTATTCACTATACCATAGTTTTCTATCCATCCCAAAACATCCTTGCTTTTGATATTTAAACTTCTTACCTCTCTCTATCAACTACATGCAACAACTTTCTTGGTTGTCTTCTTCTTCTTGACTTATTCTTCTTTCATGTATTTGTCTTCTATTTCATCCTTATTATCTCTATATGACAAAATCATCTCAACATATTTCTTTCATACTGTAATTCACTTTTGGAGTCAATCCACATTCATTCAGCACCCACTTGGCGCCATCTCTTCTTGTTTTACCACACATCTTAAGTATGCCATTCCCACTTCATTCAACATACTTTTAATTTTCTCTAGATGCACCCAACTCTCACTTCCATTTAATAAAGTGGGCAGAAGCACACTCTTATACACAGATATTTTGCTTCTTTCAACATTCATTCCTCACAACAGATCACATACTGTATCTTTTTACCAAGATCTGCACTTATAAAAATTTCCCATCCATTCCCTTATTTTTACTAAACATTCTTCCAAAGTACACAAATTCATCTATAGCTGTAGCTCTTCATCATTTGTGTACAACTTGCAATGGTTCACTTCATATTCATGCAAAACATTCCATAATTCAAGCCTATTCTGCTTTTTGAACATCAACAAACATACAATAAACTATCTTTGTTGCATTCATACATTTACCCCTGCTTGGCATAAAGCCACATTGAACTTCTTACATTTTACTCATTATCATCTCTTGTACCCTTTCAATCATAATTCTGCCAAACACCTTCCAAGGGACACTTAACACACTAAACCCACTGCAGTTTTTGCCTTCATTCTTGTTATCTTTGTTTAGCCCTTTGTATAGAGGAATAATGATGATATTCTTCCCATGCTCAGGCAAAGATGCTGTCTTCACACACAGGCATTTAAAAAGCTGCACAGCCCACCATAGCTTAACCATATCCACATTTTAACATTTTTCCAGTTACATCATCTCCACCTGCCGTCTACCATTTTTCAACCTTCTTACCACATTTATTACTAACCATTATGGCATTTGCTTCAATTCCACTTTTCAACGTATCACCACCGTCCCCATACAAATTTCTAAAGTATTACTCGCAGCATTCCCTCATTTCGGTTTCTTTCCTCTTTGTTTAGCCCTTTTTACCCACTTCCAAAACAAATTCAAAATCACTTTGTGGTTTCTCTTAATTGTTCCTTGCTCTTTTTCTGCAGCAATCATTCTCTCATATACATTTTTCCTCATCCACAAACTCTTTAATCTCATTCTTCCAGCAAACATACTTTTTCGTACAATCTACTAGAATAACTCCTTACAATTCTGTGGCACTCTGGAACACAATTCTTCTTACTCTGTTCTTAGCAGTCTTCTTTATATCCATTTTCCATTCATTGGATTGGGAATTAATCTATAGGTAGTCCTCGCTTATCTACCCTAACTGGGACTGGAATTTCCATTGCTAAGTGAAGTGGTTGTTAGGTGAAACGTCACGTGACCCCCACCACTCGGCAACAGCAGTTCCGGTAGTCCGGTTGCAGTCGTTAGACCAGGACCATGGCGTCATTAGGCAAGGACCTCATGCTTCTCCTGCTCTGCCGCGCTCAGCTCCGCTTCAACTCCCCCCACCCGCCTATTTCCCCATCTCTGCTCTTTTGGCCGCCCTGCGCTCTGCCGCCTCCAGCTGACATTCGCCATCTTCTTCCTCCTGTTGCTGATGAGGTGTGCCTGGCCTGGCCTTTCGCAAGGCAGCTGCTGGTTGTGTGAGGCCTTCCTGAGGCTTCACAAGACTTTGAAGCCACGTGAGGCCTCAGGAAGGATGCACGCAACCTTGGGAAGAAGGCCAATTGCAGCCAGCAGCAGGAGAAGGAAGACAGTGAAGGTCAGCTGGGGGCGGCAGGGGTGGAGGGGTGTGGGTGGCAGGGGAGGCAGAAAGCAGGTTGGCAGGGGGATGGAGTGCAGGGTGGGCAGCAGGGGCAGCCAAAAGGGCAGAGATGGGGGGTAGATAGGCTGGTGGGGGGAGCTGAAGCGCACCCTGCATTCATAAATGTGGCTGGGCTGCTAAGCACCTGAATTTTGATCACATGACCGTGGGGGCACTGCAATGGCCGTAACTTTGAGGACTGTTCATAACTACCATTTGTTCAGCACCGTTGTAACTTCAAATGGTTGCTGAATGAATGGCTGTTAAGTGAGGACTACCTATATGTTCTAATAGTTTTTGATGCAGAATATGCAGTGTATTTTATCTTCCTGCAATCATTCTAGTTTCACTCATTTATTTCACTTTTTTCTTTTCTTCCATGTCTGTATTTCCCAAGACGTCACTGTCTGCACCACCAAGAAATAGTACGTCCCACATTTAGAACATCTAATCACTGTTCTATTTCTTAATCTTCTATTACCAATAACCATAAACAAAAAAATCATGTTTTTATATATTCATTCCTTTGCCATGTTTACATATGAACAGATTTAAGTTCAAAGCAGAATGGCCCAATCACATTTTTTTGTACTCTTTGTCTTGTTCTCACACTCAATCAAGCCACCTAACGGAATATTTTTACTTTGCATCATTTTCAGTCAGATCTTGCACAATTTCCCAGAAACCCATATCTAATTCTTACATTATTATCATTTTTGGGAGCACAACATGAAACTATCACCAACTTATGGATTCCAATTTCATACACAGCAGCATCATAGATGTCACCAATATTTTCTGACATAAATGTTAGCCCCTTCATTCATAATTAATTCTACACTTTTACTTCCCTGTATATATTCATCATCTCCTCTCTGCTGCACAGTAAGAACTGGCTACCTTCATTCAGATGTCTTACATCCTTCCCCCTTCTCTTAATTTCCAGACAAACAATATTTATTTATTTATTTATTGTTCAAATTTATCACCGCCCATCTCTACAACAGTAGACTCTGGGCAGTTTACAATAATATTATAAAAACAATTAAAACCTATACATCTAAAATCCACTATAATAATAAACAGAAAAATCCAAAGATGGTAAGTTCTTAAAAGGAGGGTATTACTAAGCCAACCACCCCCAGGAGGAACTATTAATTCCTTCGTTCCAAGCAAGGCGGCAGAACCAGGTCTTCAAAGACTTCCTGAAGGCCAGGAGCGAGGGTGCCCGTCTCACCTCTGGGGGCAAGATATTCCACAGGGCAGGTGCTATCACAGAGAATATGTGTTTTAATGTCATTCATTCATTCATTCATTCATTCATTCATTCATTCATTCATTCATTCATTCTTTCATTCATTCATTCATTCATTCATTCATTCATTCATTCATTCATTCATTCATTGATATTCTTTATTATTTTATTTTTATGGTCCGTGTTCTATATTACGATTTTCACTAGATGGACCCATGGCTCTGAACAATCAAAGTATTCATGTATTGTTGTTTTCCATGAGACAGACTAGCTTAACAGCTCTAGTCATATACAGTATTCCCTGCTAAAGGTAAGGACAGCACTACTCTGGTTTGGTACATTTGGTGCCAATGTGCCACAAGTGCTACCAATGCCCAGTTTTAGTCCAGCATGCTCACATTATTCCAGAAGTTAGAGTTTCTATTCTAGAGACTATCTGGCATGTTAATATACTGTTGCTCACATTCCATCAATTATGAAGTACATGAACTATACTGACAGATATTTAGGATTCAATAAATAAATAAAATATTAAATGTTTCTGGAGCTGTAAACTCATCCCATATTTTGGAGAAGCAAAAAATGATGCAATTCTTAGTAAATTGAGCTATCCTGAAATCTCATATCATAAATCAAGATTCAATCTATTCCACTGAATTGTCAGATTATATACAGATTATAAATCTGGGTCATATATCTATGGTAAATGTAAAACGTATACTGTAAATAACATGAGCAACTACAACTAAGTACAAGAAACTATAGAGCAGGGCTTTCCAAAGTTTTCCCGCGGCAACACACCAACCGCCATTGGTGTGTCGCCGCGGGAAAACCCGGAAGCGCTGATGATGATCAGCACTTCTGGGTTGTGTGGTGACACACCAGACTGTGTGTGGCGACACACTTTTGTGTCGCGACACAGTTTGGAAAGCTCTGCTATAGAGATTTATATATAAGTTCTTGCAATAAATTTAACATCAGAGTGCACACTTACACTAGTGTTCATCTACCTTCTTAATGTTTTGCTTTATGAAAAGACAATTTTTCCATCTCTGAATTAGTAACCCATTTCTGTTATTTTTCTGAATTATAGTTAACAAATGTAAATATTTTGTTAGCTATATGGCTGGTGGTAATTCACATATGGTCTGATATATAAATTGATTAATATCTATCAGTATACAAGCTGTTTTCTATGGCTAGTTATCACAGAAATCAAGTATAATTCAAATATAAATTCATAGAATCAATTGTTATTAAAAAAAAGATTTAGGCTGCATCTAAGTTTGTTTAAACAGTTGTTTTCAATACAATCAATTTACACTTCCATTTAAATGTTATAAATTAAGAACAAGTCTTGAGAGAAAATCTCACTCTTGATTCTCAAAATACCCTTACTGGACTTATGTTGGTAAACTAGAATAATTTAGGAAAGGAAAGGTTCCCCTGTGCAAGCACCGAGTCATGTGACCCCTGGGGAGACGCCGCTTTCGCGACGTTTTCCTGGCAGACTATAGAGTGGGGTGGTTTGCCACTGCAATTTAGGATAATATTTATTTACTTATTTTATTTATAATTTGATTTATATCACTGCTCCATCTCCCCCTAGGGGGACTCATATCATATCAATATTCATATCATCCTCGACCACTGGCTATGCTAGTGAGGGATGACCCAAGAGTTGCATTCCAACAACATCTGTGAAACCCAGATTTAAAAAGACTAATTGAGACAATGAAGCAATTCCTTCTCTAGCCATAGGTAAGCTGGAGAAATGTTGAAAAGGCAAGCTGTCTTTCAAGTTGAGTTCAACTCCTGGTGACTACAAGAGAGCATCCACGTAGGGGTTTCCTGGCAGCAACACAGAATTGGTTTCTCATTGTCATCTTTTAGGATTTTTTTGTTAAATTTCCCAATCTAGTCCATAGTCATAGGATTGTCTGATGCTACTCCATTCAGTTTTTAATGTAGTATGATTTTGCTTAGCTTAGCCAAGATTGGCTAATTACTCCTACTTGCTATCTGGTGACTCCATTGGACATGTTGTTTTCTTTAAAGTATTTTGCCATTGCCTTTTCCCAGGATGTTTTTTCAACTTCCCAGTTTAACCTATTGCCCTGAAAGTCTCCCATCCAAATACTAATCAAGCCTGAAACTATTTAGCTTTTTAAAGATCAGCCTAGATTTGCTTGAGGAATAGAGGCCTAGGCTATTTTCCCCTTATTTATCCATATTAAAGTTAGCCACAGAAGCAAAGACTTCTGGAAAATGACTACAGATCATATCAAATGACATGCCATTGGATAACTCATCAAGGAACCTGTTATGGACATTGATACAATGACTGTGGATCTACAAATACTGTAGCATAAGATAGACACTACTCTGCAATTATCAGCTTGAGACCAGCAGTACCTTCTCTGTGCCCCATCCATACATGACTGGTGCTCTAAAAATCATCTTGAGATTGTTTGTACTTCAAATCTAAAAAAGTCTTTCATACTAGTTCAGTGCTTTCCAAACTGCCGCTGTTGGCGACACACCAATGGTGGGGGCGCGCGCGGCGGCGGGGGCATGCACGGCGGCAGTGGGGGGCGCGGCGGTGGCATGCACGGTGGTGGTGGCCTCGTGTTTTCCACTAAAACGCGGAAGTGATGATGGTGCGGCGCTGCCGCCGGCGCCATGCACACCGGCGCGCCCGCGCCGCTTCCGGGTTGTGTTGCGACACACTAAACTGTGTGTTGTGACACACTAAAGTGTCGCGACACACAGTTTGGAAAGCTATGTACTAGTTAGTTAAAGGTTTCTGGGCAAAAACAGCAGTTGGAGGTTAAGAGGACAGACACTCTTACAGGCTGGCAATTGGTAAAGAACAGGAAGCAGACAGTAAAAATTAAATGGACAATTTTCACATGAGAGAGATATGACAAGTACGGGTCCTCAGGGATCTGTGCTGGGGTGGGTGATTCTTAACTTGTTTACGGATGACCTCAAGTGACTAAGAGAGGTCAAAGTTGGTGACACCATCAAATTATTCAGGGTGGTAAAATTAAAATGAGATGGCAAATAGCTTCAAAATGATCCCTCCAAATGTTGCATATGGCCTTTAAAATAGCAAATGTAGTTCAATGTAAGCAAACATAAATTCATGCTTATTGGCACAAACAACCAAATTTCATGCGTTCATTAATGAAATCAGGGCTGGCATTAAATGATCCAGAAAGGCATCTGAAAAGGTGGATAACTCAGTGAAAATGTGACCTCTCTGGACAGCAGCCAGTGATGAAGGAGCAGAAGGCAGCAAACTCTATATTAGGAGTAATGAAAAAGAGGATTGGAAATAAAACTGGCAATATAGTAATGGCTTTATATAGATTTTGTATAGAGTAATATTTATAGCGGTGGTCAACAAACCTGAAAAATGACAGAGATGATATAAGATTATTTATGATGGAGAAAATGTACAAAGGGAAGGCTTTCTTTCTCTTTTCCAATGTCAGGATTCCAATTCAACTACTAAATTAAATGCAAGGATGACTGGGGATCTTTATACAACACAAAGTTGAGTGATTAGATTTGATGTTATAAGGTGTGGTGATGGCCATTCATTTAGAAGCTTTTAAAAAGGGCTGAACAAACACATGGAGGAAACAGCTATCAACAGCTGCTAGTTCTGATAGCTATATATTACCCTCTTGAATCAAAGGAAGGTTCCCAAATTCATGTGATTGGCCACTAAGTTTTACAGAACGCTAGATTAGATGGGCCACTGGCCTGCCCCATCACAGTTCTTCTTGCATTCTTACCCAGACGAAAGAAACTGCCTGAGATATGCCAAGGAACTTAATACAGAGCAATGCTTTTCTAAATGAAAAAAAACAGCAGCAACAAACAAACATGGGAATGCGTGTTTCTACTATTACACAAATCTATTGAAGATCTATGGATTTTCAGTTGCTAAAACCCTTTATATATAATTGTATGAATCCTTAATTACAGTTTGCTATACAATGAAAAGATTGGTTTTCATTTTAATGTAAGAAAAAAAAATTCCACAGTTCATTTTCATTCTATCAAGGAAGTATAATGTAATCTATTTAGTCAATTTACATTGTGTATTGTTTATCCAACATAATGGCATCATATACTACAATGTGACATAATGCATTATTTAAATACATTGTGCCGTACACAGGCTGTATTATTCAAGACCTCAGCCATTTATTGATACATACAACATAATTTGCTATAGCTTATAAAGGGGGATAATTGTCAAAGCCAGTTCATAAAAGAAAACCATTAGAATTCCTTGGGGGTTTTCTTTATCTAGATAATATATATCAGAGTAAAATTATCTATCTATCTATCTATCTATCTATCTATCTATCTATCTATCTATCTATCTATCTATCTATGAATAGTATCAGTGGAAAATGTTTTTATTGTTTCTTTTTCAGAAGCTCGGTTTACATATGTTCTAGGTATTAGATAGACAAAGAAATCTAAAGCTATAATCAAAGTACTACTTTTTGCTGTGTATCAAATGCTCTTATTCGATTTTTTTAAAAAAAGATAGTACAGTACTAGGAAATAATTACATGCCTGAAATATTCCAGAAGAGTTTATCAGCAGCAAAGTCCTAGCAACTTCTTTAGATAACATCCACCCAAAATATTTCAAACACTTTAATCAAAATGCCCAATCCATCTCATATTTTCTTTTTAATGTAAAACTAGGCATCTTGCAGCATTTTAAAATATCTAATACTATTGCCTGCAAACAATTAGTTTCCAAAGCAAAAATATTTTCAAATCAAAGCTCTAAAAAATATGCTGGAATGGTTTTTTTTAAATCCTTAATTTTTAAAACTTTAACAGAATACAGCACTACATTTTAAACCTTTGAACATTATTTACACTGATTTTTTAATATAAAACAATTTTATTATACTACAACATGTTAATGATGTACTCTACAGCAATTTTAATAATACCCATGTTTACTGGCTTCTTGCAAAATATAAACAGCTGCAAACTATATTTCATCTGCAGTTGTCTTAAAAACGATTAGAAACCAAAGTATCAAGTATATATTGTTTTCTTCTTACTTCAAATGCTGTTCAATTTCTATTCAAATATTCCTAAAAAACTAACAAATACAGAAACACACACACACAGAGTGTATTTCTCTGTCCTGAATCTTTCCCTGACAGTCAAGAAAGCTAAGCAATTTTCTTGTTAATCGTTTTTAGTTTAGGAGCATTTCTTCTTTAACAGATGTGCAGAAAAGTTAAAAAATCTACACCATAATTCATGTATGAATTTAATACAATCATTTCATTCCTTTAACTGTGAATACTAGCAGGAACATCTAAGATTATGAGGACTAGCATACTTACTGCTGAAAGCATCAGATAAATATGTAGTAATAGGAATAGGCTAAATATCAGTACTTGTAAAACAATATTATTTTATTTTATGCAGCCTTTTATTCAATAAGACAACAGCAGAAGTACAAATGAAAACTAACGGTTTTGCAATATACAATATTATTCATTTGGCACGTCATCAAATTTATAATTATCTCTATAAGTACAACTTATATGCCTGTCAAATTGCTTTGACGTAGGTAGAATGGGTGCCATCACCATTTCAAACTGATATTACAGTGCTTGGATAATAAAAGAATCCGGTATTTTACTATTTAGATTTAAAACTATGTTCCTAAGTACATTAATATTAAGATTAAACTTCAAATTAATCAATAAGGCAACTGTTCTAAAATATATGATATTGCATTGTTTCAGTGTTTTTTTTAAAATAAAATAATGTGCAACAAAGAACAACACATACATAAACACTATCTTCTGCAGGAATTAATTACCCATAATTTATGAACACTCTCTTTCGATAGATAGATAGATAGATAGATAGATAGATAGATAGATAGATAGATAGATAGGAAAATAATTTAAATATATGCTAGTAATTAAATAGGATATTGCCCCAATTTCTTCATAAACATACCATTTGTTAATGGTGAAAATAGGACAATTGGACAATTGCCTTAATTTATTACTGTAACCTAGAATTCCTTTGATAATACCTGAAGCCTACTGGCTGACACCTGGAATCACACACAGCGAGAGAGCTATTTGAGCAGATACATTTAACAGCTCTAATTCAGAAACTTCACTGGAAAAATGAAGATGTCCTTCTATTCTGGGCTCAGACCCATGTAAATGTTGCATAAATCCTCCTCACAAATCTCTTTTAACATGCAAATCCATAAATCATCAGAACGCTGACAAAGAACTTAGCCAGCTTGTGAAACTAATGCATATTCTGTCTGGAGCTGGATACTGATAGAACTATCCAAAACATCACCCATCACCAATTTCTTTTTGGTCAAAGGAGAATAATTTATGCAGTCTTTCATTTATCCATATTATGATTAGATGCTTAGGACAATAATTGATTTCATTTGTAAATTAGTAACACGACCCATAGCACCTCTTTTACTTAAAGGCACAATAGAAATACAAATAGTAAATTGACAAGGAGTACTTACTGAAGATGGTAAACCTGGAGGAACCTTTCGAACTTTCTTTGTTTGTACTTCTGAAAGAAGAAGACACAGAGGAACTGTGAGATGTATGTTTACAGCCTCAGACCCTCACAGTCTATGATTTAGCACTGAGCTTAGCATATCTTTATTAAGTAGTATGAGACAGTTCAGTAGAAGTTGAGTATGAGAAATGTAAGGAAGTAACTCACCCACAGAAGTGCTGTGCAGAGGCCTCCTTCGTGGGTTATTGCTAGAATACTGATAGTACTGAGGACCAGGTTTGGTGGGAGAGAGAGTTCCTGGGTTGCCCATTTCCATGTCACCTCCAAGGAGACTTTGCTAAAAGATTTTTGAAAAATAAGTATCGTTACATCTGACTTTTCCCCTATTACCTTTTCTATGCTGATTCAAACAACAGCCAATAATATGCAAGTGACAGTAAGTCAAAATGCATTTCAGCATGATAGTTTTAGACATTAGAAAACAGTTCTTTAAAAAAAAGAGAGAACAATTTCACTTTCACTGAAAGGAAATGCTTAAATCTTTAACAATTAAAATAGCTTTTTATTTTTTCTGCTTAAAGGAAACAGCAGATGAATATCTTAATTTTTTTAAAGAACTTTATTAACAAAAGATCCAGACCGCCTTCTTTTTCTGCATTATTTAGGATGAACAAAATATATTGTGTTCTTCAATATAAAGTTTTAGCCTGATGCTAATGTTATCAGTTAGCGACTGCAAGATAATTTCATTGTGAAGAGGTATACATCGTAAAAAGGTGTTTGTGTCCAAAATAATTATTTTTTAAAAGTTGCATATAGTTACAATATAAAATGTGTTGATCAAATACACGGTCTTCGAATAAGAAGTGAAACCAAAAATGTATATTATTGAAATAAGCTACTGTTTTGCTACATTATTTGGAACAGGGAACAGAGAGTGAGACACTATTAAAATTAGTGAATAGAAGTTGTTCTAACAAGCTACTTCAATATCATCCTGTTACAATAAGAATGTGAGCATCCAGAAATACGAAAAGTACTTACTTATGAATGGACAATAGTTATTACTAATCCAGAAGAAATGGAATCTGAGTACAGTAACAAGGAAAAAGCAGAGACTGACATTTTCTAAAAATTCTATTACTATAACTACATTGCAACTTACCCATAATATATAAATCCCCTGATTATACTCTGCACTGAACACATTGTTCTTTTAATTTTTCTGATATGCAATAAAACAGGTGCAGATACTACCATTTATATGATGAAGAAATTTCCCATTTAATAAAGAAATTTCAAAATTAAGTACCAAAAATCTAACTTTATCGTTACTTGTAATCAACTTTTACTGACTGAACTAATTACTGTACTTGATAAAGTACAGAATGTGTTTTCCCTAATCTAAATTCTAATCACCATGTCACTCACAACAGACTTAGTAATGCTTCACTAACACACTATTCACATGCAAAACACTCTAAATAGGCCAATTATGACTCTGCCCCTGTTCCCTGGTTAACCCACTGAGAACTGAAAAATTTCACAAGACAGTCACCAACTAAAACAAAGGCTCCTTGTTTTAAATTAAGGCAGTCTTTTTGATTCCTAAATAGTTCAACAAAGTACCATGTCTTTGTCTGAAAGCAGTTGGTCAAATATGACCTATGAGCTGGAAAATACATTGGAAAAAATAAGTAAATAAAATAAAATCCAAATATAACTTTTTCCTTCTTGGAATATATATTAAAATGTCTTTCCCTAGAAGTGCAATTTGTAAATTGTTAGTAGCAAGCTACAGTCAATATTTTATGTGCTGAACCTTATTTCCAATTTCATACAAAGTCAGAAAGGAGATTTTCACATCCACAACTGAAAATAGGAAAGCGTTAAAACCATCTTCTTTGTAGTACTTAATAGAACATAAAAATGTTTCCCTTTTGACAAAAGTAGGGAGGCTGAGAATATGCTGTGGTAACAAGCAGGTTTCAAACAAATTTAATAATTAACTTTGAATAATTTTTATATATAATAAAACTTATTAAAGCTTAGTATGGAAAGGCCATTAGAGTACATCTTAGGAATCAGACATATTAGATGTATCCAACTTCTCAATTAAATAATTTCTGTAATCTATCTATCTATCTATCTATCTATCTATCTATCTATCTATCTTACTTCTACCTGTTAAACACACCAAGTTTAATTTTTAATATAACTACAGGAGAAAAATCAGTGGCACTTCTAACAAAAATAAATCCTTTTGGGAAAAAAGACAGGATTAAACAAATAATAAACACAAATAAATGTTTCCAAACCACAATTTCAATTATTTAGTTGTATTTTGACCACTCTGTAAAGTTGCTCACAGTGTACAACTTTAGCTACAAAAGCCTTCAGTTCTCAAATATGCTAAAATACTCTAAAGTTGCGATGCTTTAAAGTCTAACATGTTTGCTATGAAATGTCTGTGGATGACTTTACTAGATGCATGCAGTATTTACCCACTGCAGTATATACTGATGGAGTGGATTGTAATCCATAACACTTCTGGGATTATAAATCAGAATAAAAAAATATGGTCCATAATACTCCCCAAGAAAGAACAGCCTTTAAAATAAGATGTCAGTCATATATACTACCATTTCTAGCATAGTAGCCCTGACTATGAGCAAAAAAGCACTGTATTCCATTTTTTGTTTAAAGAAAGAGTACACAAAAAAGTAATAAAACTTTATCAAAAGGCATACTGTAGTGAGGCATGGCAAAAACCACCCACTTTATTTTTCATTTAAGCAACGTATTTATATTTTGCTACATGTTAATAACATATAAGAAGATGTACAATAATCAAGCATCTTTGCAAATGTATACATTTGTGTATGTGTAGCAAATGCATAAAGCGGGGGAGGGGTTGGTAGCAAAACATTTCTAGCTACTCCTTCCAGCTTTTCACTTAAGTGCCTCTAATGTGGTCTTTATTTAAGTCTTTGTTTTTCATTGGAACAGCTAAGTCATTCTTCTGAGGCAACAAAACATGCATTTATGTGCTCTTTTAGGGGTTCTCTAAGTACTCCACTGGGGAGAAAGAAGATAAATATATATCTATTCATTCTGAGATACTCGTAAATAGAACAACAGCCATCTACTATTGCTCAATCATTGCTTACATCTTTTAGCTGAAGAACAACACTGAAAAATCACGAGGCCACCATTTAACATTTGAGCTTTCTCAACTTAAAAGAAGAAAGAAAATCAATTATGAAATTCAAAAGCTAAATTCAAAGAGTTAGTTTTAATCTACAAAGGCCTTGGAGTTTGGTATCTGCAGAATTGTATTTGCCCAAATAAACTCGTCAAACAACTGAGTTGTTCAATGTTTTCTAAGTATTATATTAGTGTTCCACTGCTTTAACAGTGGAACAATTGTCTGAAAATTAATTTTATATATATATATATTATATTATATTATATTATATTATATTATATTATATTATATTATATTATATTATATTATATTATATTATTATATGATATTGAAGTTCATCTCTGGAAAGCTACCTGAAGCACTCTGAATTAGAAAGGCAAGGTAGAAATATTTTGAAAGAAACCGCATGGAACCTTGGGTTAGATTCTGTATCGCCCTTATGCTAAACCTCCATCTGCAACTGAGGTCTCTACCTGTGCTACTTTACACCATGGCCTCAAAAGCACAAAAGTTACTTTTGCAAGACATACTGAAAGAAATAGATGATGAGCAGGGCATTTAAGGTAGAACTCTTGGCCCTGAGGCTATGAATCATCGGAGAGTACACTTTGTAGAATCTGCTCACCTTTCGCAACCTAACCCTAAACTTTTCTCCAGACAAAAGACAGATGCCTACGGAGAGAATACTAGCTCAGGAATTAATTAATTAATAGCACAGAATCATGTACTAACCAAAGAACACTGTGATAATTGTGATAATAAGTAAATTTTGCAGTTTGCCATCTATACCCCACAATATGAGAAGAATATTAGAATAAATACATATAAAAGTTGTCTCAATATAGACACTTTAATCCCTTTATAAGGTTCATTATGAGTTTGCTATACATATGTCTATGAAGGTTCTCAGTCATCCAGGTGGAATTGTCTGTAGCTTGAATCATGTCAACTGGATTTCTATTTTCTCAGTGGAAACGTTTCGCTCCTTATCCAAGGAGTTTGCTATACATTATCCAAGGGGTTTGCTATACATTATCCAAGGGGTTTGCTATACATAACATAACTTGTTTGGGTCGCACCTTCCTTTCTTTAAGATTTTTTTTTCCGCTTTAGTCATCATATCTTTTTGTACTTAATCCTGTCCCAGCTAAAAAGTCCTACCTAAACATATGAGAAAATGGAATTATAAATTAAAGCTGAATTTTAAGAATAAATGCAATTTAAAAAGAGAGAAATTAAAAACAGGAAATCAACTTTCATTTTTCGCCTTCTCAATGAAAATAATTGTTTGGGGCTAAATAAAATTTTATACACGCAAGTATAACATGTTTGCATGGACATAAACACACTTTTTTTCAAATATAATACATGGAAAACCATTTCCCCCCCATACTTATCCTTAATATAGATTAAAATAGGATGAGTGGTGCCTTTCTTAATGAATAACTGATTTACATAAAAATAAATGCCCTTGAATATTAAGGCGTATCGGAAGAAATTAATATATTAAAAAACAATTAGGGGAAAAACAGGATAGAGAAAAAAATAAGGCCTTTTGACTGGACTTCCTAGAATGAGTTCTCCCCTCTTTCTCATGTTTATTAAATTCTGATCAAACTACTTCATGTAGAAAAATAGTCTTATGTGAAACCAGATTACGTTTCTTTTCTGAGCACTTGCCAAATTAATGTAGGTTGAGTACATGTTGGGCATTTTAGCACTCTAATCAGCTGCATTTCTGCACTACCTTCACCATCTATGTGATCTATCGTGACTGCAAGCCATATTTCATTCTCCACTTACTGTATGTAATAAAGAAAGCATCATACCCTAAGGCAGTGTTTCTCAACCTCAGCAACGTTAAGCCGTGTGGACTTCAATTCCCAGAATTCCCCATGCTGGCTGGGAAATTCTGGGAGTTGAAGTCCACACGGCTTAACGTTGCTGAGGTTGAGAAACACTGCCCTAAAGAAGTATTGGGTAGGAGGGTGCATAGCAGTGAAAGGTAAATAATTTGATGATTTCTCAATGCTCTATATGCTATAGTTCTCAACTATATGCTATAGTTCCTGCTATAACTCTTGGCTTCTATATAGTGATGAAGGTACAACTACCAACCAACTCTTAACT
The DNA here is from genome assembly GCA_023362775.1 of Charina bottae. Classification (NCBI taxonomy): domain Eukaryota; kingdom Metazoa; phylum Chordata; class Lepidosauria; order Squamata; family Charinaidae; genus Charina; species Charina bottae. Next base: position 22,767,213 of record JALMGJ010000012.1, on the reverse strand, counting down.
CTATAATGCAGAGCTTTCCAAACTTTTCATGTTGGTGACACACTTTTTAGACATGCATCATTTCACAACACACTCTTACAGCAGGGCACAAGGCAGGCACCAGGACCTGTGCGGAATCCTGGCAGGGCAGGTTTGGAGGCAGCAAGGCACAAGGCAGGCACTGGGACCTGCGTGGAATCCTGGCAGGGCTCGGAGGCAGCATCAGCCGCGACACACCCAGACACTGCAGCCAACAAACTAACGTGTTGCGACACACAGTTTGGAAAGCTCTGCTATAATGTTTAAGAGATCCATGAAAAGAAAAGCATCACTATCATATCTTTTAATCTGCACTTCCAGGAAAGGATAACACCACAGGGAAAGAACTGCTTTTCTTGAATTAGAAGACACAGTGAATGAGGGAGTCTAGTTTTTAGCAACATTGGGGGAGAGATAGTATTATCATGCTAGAGAAAGAAAAAAGGATTTTTAGAGGATTCTCAGGTAAAGGAAAATGATACCCTGTCTTCTCAGCCATATAAGTACTCCAGTAGGTGTCACTATGCATTTCCATAAAATGTTGCATGTTGCACAGAAATATAACATACATCAGCACCATTGTTACCAAAAATACAGTCCTATGCATACATTCTGGGATTAAAAGAAAATTCCAGCACATTCAATGGGATTTCTATAAATAATATGCATTGTGTTCAACTATATTGCGAAGGACAAGTTATTCTCACATTCCCCCGTTTCTATGTGATTTTTTCATTACCTATTTGGATATACCTACTTGACTAACAGAAAGAAGATAAGGAGGGGAGAAAAGGTGAAATATTGTTAACTTAAAATAGGAGTACCTTGAGTTGGAAATCCCCTTTCACATTCATTTGCTTTGAGTAAAAGCATTCAATTTCTCTTTGTAATTTCATGCTCAAGTAAAAGATGAAAATTTATTTATTTATTTGTTTGTTTGTTCAATTTATTCCCCGCCCATCTCCCATGCAAGGGACTCTTGAAAATATACTACAATTGTGGTCACAAAGCAAAGAAGGGTAGATTCATGGTGGAAAGTTCTATTTTTGGAAAGTAAACTGTCTATGAAAGGAAATGGTTGAGATCTGGAGAACAATGGAGAGCAAAGCATTAAAGCATTTCTGTACAAGGGACTCATACTGGACCAAGGGTCCTGTACATACTTTTAAATGAGAGAAAAAATGTTGTAATTGCATGAAGATAAAGCTTACTTCCTGGGGTGTGGTGGCTCAGCGGGTAAGACACCAGGCTTGTCGATTGGAAGATCACAAGTTCGGAGGTTCGAATCCCTAGCCCCGCGTGAATGAGTGAGCTCCCGCACTAGCCCCAGCTCTTGCCAACTTAGCAATTCGAAAGCATGCAAATGCAAGTAGATGAATAGGTACCACTTCAGTGGGTAGGTAACAGCGTTCCACACGCGTCATGTGGCCACATGACTGTGGAAGCGTCTTCGGACAACGCTGGCTCTTCAGCTAACAAACAGAGATGAGCACCGGCCCCTAGAGTCGGACACGACTGCACAAATGTGCGGGGGGAACCTTTACCTTTTTAAAGCTTACTTCAGTCCTCAGTAAAAACCTAAGCATTAAGGTCAACATTTGGAAGCCACATTTTGTGCTGTCTTCCTGTTTAAGGGAGGAGTTAAGAGCAGCAATGTTTTGCATTTGGTAAGAGAGGAGAAGTAGACTCTCCTTTGTCATAACTGTTACTTTTGTCCTAGTTCAGGTTTGGCATCTAAAGTTAGCCAAACTGGTGACATAGAATGAAATATTTAATTTCCATTACCTACATCAGGGTTTCTCAACCAGGGTTCCATGGAACCCTAGGGTTCTGCGAGAGGTCACTAGGGATTCCCTGGGAGATCACAATTTATTAAAAAAATTATTTCAAATATGGGAACTTCACATTAAAGAGGGAAGTTTCATTCTTTATTTTTAGTTTAAGAACACTGTTAATGCATATATACAAGCCTACCCATGAAACAAATATAATAACTATGTAACTTCTGGACTATATTTGAGCCTGAACGTGCAGAGGTTCCCTGAGGCCTGAAAAATATTTCAAGGGTTCCTCCAGGGTCAAAAGGTTGAGAAAGGCTGGTCTACATGGTCCTTTTGATTCCTGCTTCAAACTTGGACAGAGCAGATAAATAGATAAAAGAAATATGGTTGCGCCTGTCATGTGTGCATTCATTCCAGATTCTGGAGCAAAATCTAACGCAACCTCTGATGCAACAGAATGATGCATTATGTTGTCTCAAGCAAGCAAATAAATGTAACTTGGCATTGAAAATAGGATTTAAAGGCCTGAAAAAGCTCTTACTTTTTATTTTTTACTTTGTTTTGAGGCAAAGCATCAGATGTCCAATTCTTTTACAGTACATATTTTGCTAAATGAATACACAGCATTTCAGAAAGGCTCCCCACCCCATGCATCATGTTGGAATAAGCTATTGTGTATTAATGTCAATGATAATTATTTTAATTCTTCTCTTTACTCCCCTCTTCAATTGCAGTATCTCGTGGTAGAGATGCAAGATTAAATATCTCTATTTAAAAATATCAACGATGAATTAATTTCCCTTAATTGCATACTTTGAACATTGAACATAATAGATAAGTAGGCCCATTATTTGTCTGGTAGCAGGTTTTTTTATGTGGGGGAGTAATAACGGCTTAATCCTGGACATCATTTGGCTATTTACACATATATAAATGATAGAATGTATATAGAATTAAATTTGATGATACTGATATTGTCTGTAAAACAGATCCCACATAGTGAAAACCCTTTCCCTGTTTTTCCATAAGAGAAAAGAAAATACTATTTTTTTTACAAAAAACTTTTAATAATTGTTCTGAAAGATCTTGTCCTGATATAATTCCTGATAATAAATGGCATTTGTTCAGCGAAGCAGTTGGAATAAGAAATCTGTCTTGAAACAGTACAGGTAGTCCTCACTTAACGACCACAATGGGGACCAGAAAACTGGTTAAGTGGTGTGGTCGTTAAGTGAGTCACCACGTGACTGATCTCGACTTTACGACCATTTTTACGACAGCTGCTAAGCGAATAACCATGGTCGTTAAGTGAATCCAGCTTCCCCAATGGATTTTTTTGCCAGAAACTGGCAAAAAAGGTCGCAAATCGCGATCGTGTGACTGCAGGACACTGCAACTGGTCATAAACATGAGCTGGCTGCCAAGTGCCCAAATTGCAACCACATGACTGTGGGGGTGGTGCAACGTTTTGCAACAGTTGTGTGAGTACAGGTCGTAAAGCACTTTTTCCAAGGCTGTCATAACTTCGGACCATCGTTAAACAAACGGTCATTAAGCGAGGACTACCTGTATTGTGTCCAAGTAATGTTCTGTGGAAATCCCTTTTAACTTTCCCCAAATTTTCTTCTGGTTTTCTACATCACACAGTATACTGGTTTGCCATTTTTAAGGGTGTTTTTGAGATTACGCATTGTGAAGCAAAGAAAACTGGATGATTTTTTTTCTCTATTATATATTTTCATCATTCGGTAGCCTTCTTGGCTGTCCCTGGGACCTGATAAGGGAAAACCCATGAGAGGAGTTCCCTCACAATATCTTCCCTTGGGCTATAATTGGGAGGTGGCAAATTGCTGGGTAACTGATTGTATGATGAAAGGCAGATCCAGAAAAAATATAGCAGCCCAGGGGATAGTGGCACTAGACGCTGATTAGAAGTTTTTGGATTTAGGTTTATAGAAATGATCTGAGATTGTGCCTTCATTACACGTTGTCTACTTGCTCTTCTTTCTGGCTCTCAAATCCTATTAGCTCCTTAACTGTGAGACAGATAGACAGATCATAAAGCCTTGCATTTCCTCCTGAATCACCACCGATTCTGATGGGGAATTTGCCCTCCAGCACCTGCTACTGCCCAGCTAAACTACCGATAAAGAAGGGAGATGATTTGCCACTTGTCTCCGTAAGCAATGCAGAGCGGGCTTTCTTCCCCAGAATAAACTAGACGTAGGTAGTGTGCTAAGAAGGCTGGGAGGGTGCAGTAGAGACTGTGAGGAAGGGCTTAGGAACTTCTCCTCAAAGGAGGCAAGGAGGTCAATCACGTTCCTGGCATGCATTTTCACTTCAGGGCATAGTGCACACATAGCACCTCCTTTTGAAACTCCTTAAACAAAATTAGTATTTTCTTGAGATCAAACCCTAGCTGAAGAGGCACAAAGACTTAAAGAGTTAAGGTAAATGCTACATTAGTACCCCAATATGATCCAAAGCCTTTTTGTTATTTTTGGTATTTGAATCTGAAGCCCTGCACAGCCCTTATAGCAGAGCTTTCCAAACTGTGTGTCGGGACACGTTAGTGTGTCGGCTGCAGTGTCTGGGTGTGTCGTGGCTGCTGCTGCCTCCAAACCTGCCCTGCCAGGATTCCGCGCAGGTCCTAGTGCCTGCCTTGTGCCCTGCTGCCTCCAAACCTGCTGTGATTCCACGCAGGTCCTAGTGCCTGCCTTGTGCCCTGCTGTAAGAGTGTGTTGTGAAATGATGCATGTCTAAAAAGTGTGTCACCAACATGAAAAGTTTGGAAAGCTCTGCCTTATAGAAATTCTACATACAAAGGAACTGTACATCTGAATAGTCTGTGCCAAAGACTCAACAACAGGCAACATCTAGATTAAGGGAAATTTTGCTCCACTGCATTATACTGATGCAATACACACATTAAATCTCTGCAATACACATATTAAAAAAGAAAAACCTTCAAATAAATATATGTTTCCCCCCCCCCCCACTGCTGGGGACTGAGACAATAGCGGGGGGCAAAGGGGTAAAGACAACCCTATCTTCCCTGCTAAGGTCTCAACATGCACTGAATTTCCTGAAATTGGTTCTGAGCAACAAAAACCAGTATTATTTTGAGTAACTGAATGCTATGTATTAAATCATTTAACTTTAAATGTGTTTTAAGAGTACAGCTTAAATTCTCCAAACCTGTCAAAGCCATCACTTAGGCTGCATGGTGGTGAACTCAGAGCAAAGCACTAGTTTATTCCAGTGATTCTGCTGTAGATTTCTTTTAGACTGCATAATAAACAGAACATATAATATTGCTTACAGAGCAACTCACTAATATGGAGCAGAGAAGCTGCTACATCATCAATTTTCTTTCCAACAAGAGGTATCTTCTGCCAGCCATTTATTTATTTATTTATTTATTTGGGGTTCAGCAACAAAGATAAAAAAGAGGGCCAGGCGGAAGGTTGGCTTCCTGTTTTTATTATAAATAATAAGGCAAGCAGTGATGTATAATTGTATTAAGAAGCTCTTCCCTGACACAATTATGTCAAACAGCCCTACTGAAATTCAGGTATTATAAATGTTATTTAGGTTCAAGTATCTACTCTAATAAAATATATCTGTCAATGAATGATAACTGTATGAAGTAAAATTAATAGAAAGACAACCCTGTTCTCTGATATACTGTAAATGTCTCTACCTCTGGAATCCTATATACATTTGCTGAGGAACAAGACTTATACATTTCTGAGTAAATATGGGTAGGGTGATCACTCAGAGTATTAAAAATGTGGCAATTTAATAATGTAAAGATAAGATAAAATAAAATGCTATTTCAGAATCTTAATACTTTTTTACTTCAAAAGTCTCAAAGTAAAGTCAGAGTCAAAGTATGTATCTATAAACTGCATATACCTCCTAACAGGTGAAACACAGGGAACATCGTAATGGCTTGTAAGGTAGTTTCTAAAATAGAAATCCACCCTTACACAGAATAGCATGAGCATCGTTGAATTAAAACTGGGCTTTGCTTATGCTTGTGGCAGGTAAATCACACAGCGAACCTGTAATGTCTCTACTATTAGCAGGGAATACTCCACCGCTAAGGCTGGTGAATCAGTCTGCATCTTGTCTGTCTTAGTAATACGTTTTGTGAAAGCCTTGATTGACCAAAGCCATAATGGCTAGTAGAGATCAACACCCATGGGCCTATCATCCAGTGACGATCCTGGCATATGGAAGATTGCATTGGAATGTAAAAGGAATAAATGTAAAGATTTTGTGAAAGCCTTGATTGACCAAAGCCACAATGGCTAGTAGACATCAACACCCATGGGCCTATCGTCTAGTGACGATCCTGGCATATGGAAGATTGCATTGGAATGTAAAAGGAATAAATGTAAAGATTTTGTGAAAGCCTTGATTGACCAAAGCCACAATGGCTAGTAGACATCAACACCCATGGGCCCATCGTCTAGTGACGATCCTGGCATATGGAAGATTGCATTGGAATGTAAAAGGAACAAATGTAAAGATCATACATTAATGAATGCAATGAAAGAAATAAAAATGTGTTGTGTGTGTGTGAAATTAAGAGAAAGAGGGAGGATGTAATAGTTCTGAACAAAGCTGATTAGATCTCCTGAAACAGATTAGAGATGTTGTATAGACTTAACTATGAACAAAATGACTAAAATATATCAGAAGGTATGAATTAGTATCATCTAGATTGCTATGAGTATACATGAAAATAGGAACCCACAGGTTGGCGATAGTTGCATGTTATGCTACAATGAATGAAAATAATGGAAAAACCAGGGATGAGTTTTGCGGGAAACTGTGAAATGTTCTAAATTAATGTGATTGTGGGGGATAGTACATAAAAATGATTGGGCCACTTGTGGACCCAAGTATGAATGAGAATGGTGACTATTTACTTACAAAACAGTATTTTTTTTCTGAATTGGTCATTTAAGTGTACATTTATTCATACATACACATGGCAAAGAAATACATCTAATCTAGGATGAAAGACTAAGAGAGAATTAATGAAGAATACAAAGGTGATGATATGAGAGGGACCATGTAATGTCTACAGTAGATAATGTTAACAAATGGACATAAAAGAAAAATAAAAACTGAAATAAATGACAGTGAAAGGACTGAAGGACTCAAAGTGCAAGTCCTGTGTGAAAACGAATGGGCAGTTGAAGTAAGGAAAACTTATGTGGAAGCTTCTTGGAACACAGGGGAAAGAAAGATGTTACAGAGCACCAGAAAAGTGTGTGATGTTCTGTTAATGGAAAGTATTAAAAAAAGGAGGGATGTTTGGTACAATGATGATGTAAAAAGGCTGGGGACACAAAAAAACAAAAACCAAACCCCAACAACAACAACAACAAGAGCATTTAGGAGAATTACCACAAAAAATAAGGATAAGTTCCTTTTCATGCTTGTAGAAAGAAAAAGATAATTGCCAACAATGTAGCCAAGCAGAGCAAGGAACAATTAAGATTAAAAGAGTCAGAGAAACTGCAGAGATTTTGATGGAAATCAAAAATGGGTTTGGAAGTGGGTGAAAAAGGCTAAACAAAGAGCCTCCAACAGAGGGAATGAAATTAAAAATAAAAGTGATAAAGTGATTTGGAATGGAATTGAAATGAGGGAATGCTGGAAGAAGTAATTTAGATATAAGTATGAAAATGATAGTGATATGTCAAACAGCTGAACTGGAGTGAATGCTACAAAAGTTAGTGTCCAGAAAAAATGGATGAAAAGCAAGTCACAAATGTATTTCCAGAAATAGGAAGAGTGTAGATGTGGATGATGTAACTTGAGTAATGTTAAATTATGGATGTGATTTGTTTATGGAATAGCTGTGTAACTTCCTTAATTTGTCTGTGAAGACTTCACCTGTGCCTGCTGATTGGAAGAATGTTATTGTTCTACTCTACAAAGCAAAAAAAATAGAAAAAGTAAATACAAAAAATGGCAGAAGGATTAGTCATGAAGAACAATGGCAAGGTATACATAAATGGCAAAATACTAGAACAGTGAATTTTCTAAAAATTAAGAAATGGATGGGGAAATTAGAAAGATACTCAGCAGCATGTGGGCTGTTGGTGAGAAATGAATATTAATTGAAATGGCTGTAGATGAGAATGTAGTTCTGCCCACTTAGTTATATGGAAGTTAGATATTTCAGGAAAAACATAGAATAAGTAGAATCAGGGAAACGTGATACTTAAGAAATCTTTGCAGTAAAATAAAAAGAGATAGTGTCAACACATCCAGCACATACTTTATAGCTGAGAGCTGCTTATCTTATGTTTATGCTTATCTTATGTTATCCAGATAACAGTTTGTGCTGTGATCAAGTATTGCTTTGCCATAAACTCTGTTGAATTTTCCCACGGCAGCCTCTCCATGTTCTGATTCTGATTCTGATTCTGTTTTTGTTTTTTATTTTTATTTTTAGGCTTAGTTTCAGATCCCCTGCAAGAAGTGTTTGGGCTAATTGCATGAAGTGGCGACACGTGAGGGGATCCCGTACCAAGGTCCTGGCTCCCATTTAAATCTTCTCTAATAGGTAGAGAAAGCTCTAATATCTGTTGTATTTCCTGCTCTATTTGAAGATCCCGTTCCAAAGTTTCAAATTTGTTGGGAGATAGTGTCAAAAATGGGTGCTGAATGAATATGGACTGAAGTGTGACGAGTATGAAAGAAGTATGTTGAGACGGTTTGCTCATAAATAGATGATGAATGGGAATTGAATTGCAGAACAACAATATGGAAAAAGAATGGATCAAGAAGAAGGAAGAGACTGAGAAAGCTGTGGTTGGATGGAGTTAATGGGCTTCTCAAAGAGGGAGAGATGAGAATCTTAAAGAACAAAAGTATACAAATTGATGAATGGACATGGTAGAAGTAAAGAGGTTTTGCAATAACAGAATATACATAGTGATTAGTGTTGGTGTGAGCAGTTTTTTAGCAGTTGGTTTCAGCAGTTTTCTTATCTCAGATCTTTAATTTATCTGGCTTAGTATTTCTTACTCCTTTTCTGTGCTCTATATAACATTGATTACCATGAAAGGGAACAGTGTGATGGACATGTGCTATATGTATATGTATATGTATATGATGTATATGTATATGTATATGAATATGTATAATTTTTCTATTTGGTATATGGCTAAAATGTACAAAGTCCAGAAGCAGAAAGCCCTTGTTAGTTTCCATTTTTCAGCATAAAATTCAGGAGTGGATTGCAATTGCTGGTTGCCTGAAATGTTTTCCTTCATCAAACTGTTAAAACAAAGTTTAAAAAATCTTATAAACCTATGAAAACAAGATCTTGTTATATGAATTTTAGATCACACAGTTTTGAATGGAATTAAAAATCCCATCAAGCTCCAGTATTAAAATTACACTTAGTGGCTCAATTCCTGTATTTAATTATTCCATGCTTCCTTTCTGAATACAATAACACAGGAAAAAAAGAACTGCCTCACGTTAGAATGAGACAGAACAAATATGAAATGATGGTCTTGCAGCACCTCCAAGAAATGGAAACCACAATGAATGCACTGGATAGCCTTGGGTGCAATCTCAGGAGAAAAATGTCTGGAGGGTGTCAGAATGAGGCACAACCCAGTTCCACTGATGGAAGTATTTTTTCCTAACTGAGCAGATCTTCCAGTAGAGAAATTGGCCAGCAGACAGTTTGGGTGGCTGATATATGCAAGCATAAAGCCAAAGATGAGCCCCATTTGCCCCGTCCAATCTCCTCTCAAGGCTGTCGGCTAAGATTTCATGAAAATGATTAAATGTGAATTGTAATGTCACAACACCAGCCCTGCTCCTTATGTACTTGCATGTATAAAAGAGGTGGGGTTTGCAAGACATGTTTTGTCATTTGTCACCTTGTAGACTTTCCTCTATAAACATAACTGTGGAGTCCTTGGTGCTCTCTGAGCCTTGTTGTTTTCTTGCAGACGTTTCATTGCCAGACTAGGCAACATCCTCAGTGTGAAAAGGGAGTGGTGTTTGCTCTCAGTATATACAGTATAAACAGTATAAATATACAGTTTATATACTCTCTGTATATAAACTGAGAGCAAGCACCACTCCCTTTTCACACTGAGGATGTTGCCTAGTCTGGCAATGAAACGTCTGCAAGAAAACAACAAGGCTCAGAGAGCACCAAGGACTCCACAGTTCAACCCTGAGCTACAAATATTCTCTTCGATTGATAAACATAACTGTAGCATGCCCAGAAAGCAGGTATCAACTGGCCAAATTAGGACAGTCCTAAATTATTTCCAGCACTTTGTATCCAATGGGCTCTCCACAAAACAACCTCTTAATCCTTCATCCCAAACCAGGGATTTCACCTTCCTAACATTAGCCTGTTAATTTGATTTTGTTTTCTGTTTTCAATCTAATGCTTTAAGCATAGTGTCATCCTGAAACTGGATAAGGAATCATACTACATTCTAATTAAGATTATTCATAAGAAAGGTTGAATAACCCAGAACCCTGTGATGGTACACAAGACTTTCTCTAGGTTGAAAGGTTGCCATTAATGAGCTTGTTGAATACTGTTGCTTAACTAGCTGTTGATCCACCTAAGAATAGTATGCATTCTAAATACTACCAAATGGTCAACAAGAATATCATGGAAGAGTCTGTAAAATAGTTTGCTGAAGTCAAGATATTATCTCTATGGCATTTCCATGGTTTACTCTATTCTCTATTGTGGCACCTTCCCTATGGAATACCACTTCCGCTGAGATCAGGATGGCCTACTGGCCTTCTATAACTCCTAGAAGACTTGGCTGTTCCCCCAAAGCCTTGGGCCAGGATGGTAGATGAGCCTGGTTTATGTGATTTGCATGTTTTGGGTTTTTCTGTCCCATTAAATGACACTGCCTCATAGGAAGGACCCAGAATATGACCACTTTGTTGGATCTGGTGGGATGGGCAGAGACAATTGGAAACAGGCAGTCACACAAATAACCTCGTCCTCTGTGATAACTAGCATCTTGAATTGCAATTCACAAAGCAGAGGTATCAGATGAGCACACCATGATGTGCCTGAAACTTCCTGTACTACTGCATTCTGGACCAGTTGAAATTTCTGAATACTCTTCAAGGGTAGCCCCTTGGAGAATGCATTGCAATAATCCAGACAGGAATAGATTAAGGCATGAGTGCTAGGCCACTATCACAGCAAAACAAACAAACTTTCTACAGTCAAGTATAGTGAGAATTATTTACTTAACCATGAATGATTCATAGAAGAACGCTTAAATGGCTCTTTCTATTCAGAGGCATGTAAAGAAATCCATAGACTCAATGGTTAAAAAATAATAATCCACTCAAATATTTTATGAATGCAGTCTTTATAAATGTACTCTTCATTAAAATTCCCTATCCTAAAATAAAAAGAATACTGCATACTATATCTGTGATAGGTAATAATAAAATACTGTGTAAACACAACTCTGATATTTCTTGGCACCATAAAGAAATTGTGTGACAGTTCAATAGATGAGAAAAGTAAATCAGTCCTGAGCTGGGAGAATGCAACCGGTTCTAGTTAAAACCGTCTGGGTACTTAGGGACATGTGACATCATTAGGTGGCAAGTGTGAGTGAGAATGAATGGAAATATCACATCACAATTGGGAATAAACAGCTGCCCAGATCTGCACTGGTGGACTCATTTTATGCAAGTTCCACGCACTCCAGATTTTGGATAGACCACAAGAAAACAGCAATCTTGGCCAAAAACCATAATTTTTTAAAAAATATTTGGGTAAAGTTTTTTTTTAAAAAAAAGCCCTGCTACCCATAAAACTATAAATAAAGTTAAGTGTTATGAAACCAAAGGAATCTAAGCAAATACTTAGAATCTTATTATCTTAATGCAGAGCTTTCCAAACTGTGTGTCGGGACACGTTAGTGTGTCGGCTGCAGTGTCTGGGTGTGTCGCGGCTGCTGCTGCCTCCTGGCTTCCACAGAGGTTCTAGTGCCTGCCTTGTGCCTTGCTGCCTCCAAACCTGCCCTGCCAGATTTCTGAGCAGGTCCTAGTGCCTGCCTTGTGCCTTGCTGCCTCCAAACCTGCCCTGCCAGATTTCTGAGCAGGTCCTAGTGCCTGCCTTGTGCACTGCTGCCTCCAAACCTGCTGTGATTCCACGCAGGTCCTAGTGCCTGCCTTGTGCCCTGCTGTAAGAGTGTGTCGCAAAATGATGCATGTCTAAAAAGTGTGTCACCAAAATGAAAAGTTTGGAAAGCTCTGTCTTAATGATTAGCAGGGTCTAAATTTCTCTGGCCTCATGACTCATCTTTTAAAGTTGATAAAACTGCATTTCTTTTAACGAAACTCAAGAACACAGCTTAATTCCAGCAAAAAACATGGCAGACAAATTTTGCAGAATATGGAAATATATGTATTTCTTACAGGGGAAGTCAAGAAACATTTGTAACTTTTTATACAATACTTTTGTACAGCTCTACTCAAATGAAAGGGAGTTTTGTAGGAACACACTAAGGCTCTATTCGTTTTACAGCTCTGAATGCTTAAAATGAATCACACGGAGAAGAAAAAACTGATAATACCTCTGGTTTAATATTTGAAGTCCCCTGTCCTCCCCTCCTATTGATTTTTTTGGTATGGAAAAAAAGAAGCCAAACTACCACATAATAATGATGAGGACTTTCAAAAGCATAAATGTAATGAAGCTGCCCTTTTGCAAATATAAATTTATCTACATGCTTTGCTAAGTTCTCTTTTAAAGGTAGAAATGCAATTGTCTCTGGATCCATGGCACCTACACATAAAAAAGCAGCAATATATTGTATTTCAATACTATTATAAAATAATACTTACAATTACTATTACTAAGATTAATTATTATTACTATTACTAACATTACTAAAAAAAAGTATGCGTATTTATACAGCCTAGAAGAAATCTAACCACTTGCAACCAAAAGCATCTTATTGAATGAAACCAGGAGACCCTCCTGTGGATTCACATGAAGTCTAAGAATTCTTCCAACTTTTGTATAGACGGGGGCCTGCTTTTTTTTGTTTTTTTTGGGGGGGAGGTCCAAAAGTATGCATATACATACATATACAAAATATATGTAAATATATTTAAATAATGATACATCAAATAGTGAAAATTGAAACCTGAATAAACAACCCTGCCCCACCCCCTCCCAAAGAATTACAAGATATTCAAGGTAAAATGCACTATTTGATTTGATGTTGTAATTAATATGACATTGCTGGAAAACATTGTAAGAGTGAACCAATGTGCTGTTGAATAAAAGTTAAGAATCAAGAGTTTATTGACAGCATTCTCACAGTTATGGATGCTATATACTTCGTGCATTACATATCTAACATTATAAGTAATTCCCCATATCAGTTTTACCACATGGTCTCTACCGCTAAGCCAACAATTTCTTCTATATTGATGCATAGAAACCCAATGAAGTGAAGGAAAATGCATATGTGTTTTGAACAAATTGAGGGCAGAGATCTATAGAAATCAAGGATGAGAAGGGATTATTCCATAGCTGTTCGGAAATATGGATTTTCTATAGCTTTATTTGTTACTTCAACTCATTGGAGTGGCTGTTTTTCCCCCTCATGGTACTGTCAATACAAGTGCAAAGAAGGGAGGTCTCACTGCCACTAGAACATTTGCACATGGTTGTATATATGCCTACTCAGAGGTTAGGCATACCGAATTCAATTAGTGATGAGATTGAAGGAAAATCTGTAAGTACAAGGCTGGCATGTGTACACATAGATAAACATGCAGAGACACAGAAGTGAAGCAGTGGGGCCAACAGTTCATAAAATGAAGCTTATCTATGCAAAACTATGAGCGTGCCAACACAGTTCAGTTCTTTCCCCCAAGGATTCAGAAGGTTGTATCTCTAGCCAAAGATCACATTTGGTCTCCAAATGACATGCTGGGGGCTATACTCCGAGAGAGGTAGGGCCAAAAAAAAAAGTAAGGGGACAAGATCAAGACCAAAACTGAATTTTTTTCCTCACAAAAATACATTTGGGGTTGCTGTATGAAAGAATGATGTGAACAATTCTCTAGAAAACAGAGAATGTAAGGGCTGCAGTACATGATTCTGGGGATCATTTAGTTCAAATCCCTGTCCACTGCAGGATCGAATACTACAACATCCCCAACGGATGGCCACCCACCACCCTCTGTTTAAAGCACCTCCAGCAAAGAAGTCCACTATCACTGAACTGCTCTTAGGATTTTTTTCCCTGATGTCCAACCAAGTTCTGCATTGTGGTAATTTAAACCAATTATTTCTTGTCCTGTTTTCTGAATTGTTTTCTGAACAATTCTGCCCTTTTCCTACAAGACAGCCCTTTGGATACTTACAGGCAGCTGTTCTCTCTCTCCTCAGTCTTCTCATCTCCAGGCTAACCGTATCCAACATCTCCAACGAATCAGTGGAGGAGATTTAGAACAATTATGTTCCTTTCAAATCTGTTAGGTTTTGTTTTTAAAAAGAGCCTGTAGTATTGTTTTGGGCAGAATGTGATGAACTTTACAGTTATACACATGTATCAAATTTGAGGCATATGTGAACAGTGATGACCCTTCCTGAATATGCAGAGCTGACTTTTCGGGGTGTTTGACCGTAGTATAAAGAATTAACTTGCTGGTCTTTTCTATAAAATAAATCAGTTTCTAGGCCAAGTCAACTAGCCAATGCAGCTTAGAAAAGATTATCAAGAACCTGCCATGAAGACCCACTGAAGGCAGTCAGGCAGAATTAGAAACCAAGGTTCTTCCTTAACCCTTCATAATACCATGGTTGGATAGTCAATGGTAGTCCAACCAGAAAGATAATTCTGATTTGAAGACAGACTGGTCAGATATTGAATCCAGTACTCTCCCATACAAAGTTTTATGTAAATAAATGAAAGGTTTATGCATGGTTGTTATACAATGCCATCCTTTGTGACCGGACCGCAGTGACTCAGTGGTTAAGACGCTGAGTCAGAAGTCATTAAGGCTGACAGCTCGGCAGTTCGAAACCCGAGAGTGTGAGCCGCGTGCCGGAGTGAGCTACCAGCGATCAGTAAAATCAGTCCCAGCTCCTGCCAACCTAGCAGTTCAAAAGCATGCAAATGCGCTTAGATAAATTAGGTACTACTCCAGTGGGAAAAATCACAGGGACATGAAAGGAGCCTCCTTGGGCGTCTCCCGGGCAACGGTGATGTCACCGGCAAATCCTTTCACTACAGAAGCGCTTTGGTGCTTCTGACACGAAAAAAAATCCTTTGTGGCCCTCTGCAGATTTAGGGAAACAGATTAAGGAGCAGAGCTTTGTTGAGGACTGGAAATCAGCTATTTTCTGTGTCTTCGGGAAATTAAAATCCATTCTGAATTATTTTGCTCTGGCACAACGAAAATCTAGGGAAGGAATAAGCAAAGAACACATATCCTGGGATGCAAAAGTGGTTTTCTGACAAGAGTAGCTGTTTTGGCCCCAATTCAAGTACGATATATATTGGTGGAGAAAGTTAGGAAGGCCCAGGGAAAGAAGATGGCAAAGACAGCAGAAGGAAGAAGATATATTTCTTTCACTACGCTCACAGCAATATTATCTGCACAGGACGTCGGTAATTCCTTACTGAAATCAGCACAGAAGAGGCTGAACTTGTGGCCAAAACTTTAGGGACAATGATTGGGGGACTTCCAGTGGGAATATGGCCAACTGAACAGCTTTGCTCAGGAGCTCAGCGGGCAGATCTGACAGCGTTGGTTTTTTTTGGGCAAAGGCAGGATTTTCCTGATGCCCTAGAGCATTTTCATGGAATTTACTGTATTTGTACCTCCTTAACCAGAAACAAGGCATGGACCTAAATAGGCAATTTTTCAAATTTTTCAAATGATAGTTTGCAAATCAAAGGAATGTGCACAAACATGCACTACAGCAGATGAAATACAGTATATGCAAATTTTCACAGTTTTTTTTTTTTTAAGGGGGGACTTGCAAAGCTATATGGAATAAAATTTGACAAAAAGTGGTATTTTCGGGAATCAAGTGGCCTCTGAATTGGTAAAAGCTGAACTGGGCTTGTTCTGGATCGCTGGGTATGATTTGAATCTTGGGGTCAGCATTCACCCTACTACTAAATAGGTGAATATATTCCACTATACAAACAACTATACAAACAACTCACACAATAGATGTGCTAATCCCACACACGACAGCACCACAACCCTTAATCACCACAAAAAACCCTCTCCCAATCTCTTGTAAATGACCTCTCAACAGCTATAAACACCAGCAGGAACACACACCCTCCACTTTCTTACAGAGAAAATCTTCTAGCTGTGCTCCTGTCCTCTGAAGATGCCAGCCACAGCTACTGGCGAAACGTTAGGAACAAAAACTGCCAGAACATGGCCACGCAGCCCGGAAAACCCACAACCACCATCGGATTCCGGCCGTGAAAGCCTTCAACTATATATTCCACTATAGTCCAACTGTTCCATTCTAATGTTCATGAAAAGTGCTAATGTCTGCTGGATGTTTCTTTGGGCTCACAGAGTCCAAGTTACACATTAAGAATCCTTAGTTGCAGAGTATTATTTATTTATTAGACTTATCACCTGCCTTTCTTCTGGAAGCTCAAGGTGGCACACATAGTACCCACAACAACAACATCTCTATGAGGTAGTTTGAGCTAAGAAAGAGTCAAAGTCACTCAATGAACTTCCATGGCTGAGGAGAGACCTCAACCTGGGTCTCCTCAGTCCTAGTCCAACAAAATATTAACACTCCAACCACTACCCACAATGCTTTGCATGTTTGCTTTAAGTTTTCTCATAGAAATTTCATTCCAATATATTTGATCGTTTTTGTGTATATAGCAACCACTTAATTTATTCAGTTCTTACCATATTACCTTTTAGTAGCACGTGCAATATAGTGATATGAAATTTGAAACTCTGGTAACTTTTTTTTTAACCCCATTACTGTTTTTACACACTAGCTCACTTTGATCAGAGGGCCACACTCTGTGGGACTCACTCAGGAAAGCTGCTGAAAAATAGATGTGAGGAATGCAAAAAGGAGTATGGAAAAAAATAAGAAGCTAAAGGGTTCTGAAAACAAACTAAAAGCAAGAAAATCCTTGAAGTAAAGCAAGAGAGAAAACATAGCAGACTTTAAAACAGGCTTAAAACATAGTGCTGATGCTGAATTTGGCAAAAGAGAGAAGCAATATACAACCCATTGATTGCTTATTAGCAATTTGGAAGCTACAGAGAGAAAATAAATATGGGGATTTTTCATCCTTTTGTGTCCATTTTCAGCACCTTGTTGACCTGAATGTTTGTGCAAAGTGACATTGAGCAAGGAGTAAAAGAACAATTAAAAAAATTAATGCCATCTCAGAACTGAAGAGCTGTTGGAAATGTGAAGTACAGTTAACTGCCAACCACCCTTAAGTTTAAAATGATTAGGGTTGTGAGTTGAGTGTTTTTAATTGATTAACTGTTTTGTCATTACCTGATTAATGAGCCAATTAAAATAAATATGACAGTATCTCAATACAGGTGATATATTGAGGATAGTTTAAACTGCAACATTCCTTCAACTAAGAATGATGATGAATAACCAAATATTTGTGCTGATTAAAAAAAAAGCTAGTGATTCTCTAACCCCACCTTTTTAATTTGCCATGCATACAACTGGGGAAGAAAAATAAAACTGAGAAGTATTACACTAAAGGACAAATTAGAAATGACACAAAAGGCACCATTATATATAATGGGCATGGTTTCTTAAAGTTCAGGTAATACCCGATGCAGACAAAAAGGATTAACTGTGTCCTCTTCTGTTAGGATCTCAAGGAAAATCCTCCTTTTCTGAAGATATTTTAATTGGCAAGAAATCCCTCATTTTGCAAATATAGAGCTGACTTGTATGTTAAATGAATAGGTGTACGTATGTGTGTGTGTGTGAGAGAGAGAGACCCCTCACTTCATTGTGCTTGCCATCTTTTTTATGTTTTATTGATTTTATTGTATTTTTAATTTTTATTTTTTTAATTTTTTTATTATTATTGTGAGCTGCCTAAAGTCATTGAGAGTTGGGCAGCATACAGGTTTAATCAATTGTTGTTGCTGTTATTATTATTATTATAGCTGTCTTTATTTTTCTTTAAATATATTAACAATTAGCAATACTGTACAATATACGTAAATCTATATCTATATATCAAAATACCAATAATCTTATTTAATTATCTAGGAACCAGGATAGCAGACAATCATTACGTCTTTGTTTTACAGAATTAATAAGTTTAAATTAGGTGAAATAAAAATAATCTGTGTTACCATAATATTTCTGTCTCTCTATGACAATTTTTCAATTAAAGTGATTTTCCAGCATATTTGCCATCATCCGGACATTTGCAAATCCTTCCCTGTTTTCCAGGATGTTGCTACTACCTGTCTGGCTGCAACCAATAAGAAAATTATCAGTTCTCTATGTTTCAAAATGTTTGCTATATTTCTTTGGGTAAATTTAGCAAGGCTAGTTTAGGTTCTAATATAATGGCCTGAGTTATAACTTGTCCTACTTTAATAAAAAATTCAGTCACATCACTGATATTATAATTTTTGTCCTCCACCATCTGAAAGCAATTGTTACCGTCTATAATAGCATTTTTCTACCAGACACCATCTAGATATTTTGGGACTACAAACCCCAGAATTTCCAGGCAGCATTATTTCAAGAAAATGCTGCATGCAACTGATTAGGTAAACTATGATCCACAAGAGCTAAAGCATTAGTTTATTTATTTATCAAATTTTGTCACTGCTTTTGTCACTGCATGATGAGATGGAATTAGAATGTAGGTTATTACAAGAATATGTTGTATGTATTAGGTTATATGTTATGTTAGGTTTTGTATTTTTGCTATATTATGTATTATGTTATGTAATATGTTAGATTATGTATTAATGGAATATATAGTCATAACATGAACAGAATATACTGTATTTTATTAGACGTAGATAAGGCCTTTATTTGTTATACTAATTGGACTTTATTGAAGATATAAATATAGATGTAAAAATGGAAAGAGCAAATGGAAAACATTTAATTGATGCAACAATGAACATTTGATTACTATTCTAAGGAGTAGAAACCAGAGATGGATTGTTGGAAGATATCAAGAAAGGCGAAACCTATATGAAGAACAGAAGATTGGATTATAGAAATCAAAGGGTATATGACAAAGAAAAGTTTCTGTGTATTGTATAAAGGACTAACATTTAAAGTTAATTGTTGTACTTAAAGTTCAAGGATAAATTGGAGGACATCTATTTTCTATATTTTCTTTGTTTGTTATTTTTTGACTTCACTTTTTCTTTTCCTTTTTCTTACTTTGTATTTCTATTTCTTTTCTTTTGTATTAGCTCTTAATATGTATTTTAAAATTTAATAAAACTTATAAATTTTGTCACTGCCCATCTCCCCCCTCAAGAGGGACTCTAGGTGGTTTACAATAAAACAATAACCATAAAATATAAATACAATATATAAAATATAAATACGATTATCAAATAATTATAAAAATAAGAATAAAATCCAAGTGGCAGAAAGGTCTAATTCAGTCCATGTGTTAACTACCACAAGACAGTTTGGTCTGGTTACTTCTATGTGAGTGACTGTAACCACTAACAGGGATTGATACTAAGAAATGAAATTATGAATTGAACACAGATTGTTTACAGTCATGGAATCATCAATGAAATGCACATTTTGAGGAAACACAAGGATTGCACATTTATTTACTAGATTATAAATCTAGTAAATAATAAAATTATGACTCTGGGCCACTTGTATTATTGAGAATACAATATTATAAAAAAACAGTAAAAATGAAAAATTCTGTCATGAACAGAAAAAAATCAGGAAAAAAAACCCTAGCTAGTTTAGTCTAGTGGTTAAGGTGCTGGGTTAGAAACCAGGAGTCTGCGAGTTCTAGTCCTGCCTTAGGCATGAAAGCCGGCTGGGTGACACTTTGGGCCAGTCACTCTCTCTCAGCCCTAGGAAGGAGGCAATGGCAAACCAGGAGACTGAGAGTTCTAGTCCCGCCTTAGGCATGAAAGCCAGCTGGGTGACCTTGGGCCAGTCTCTCTCTCAGCCCAACTCACCTCACAGGGTTGTTGTTGTGGGAAAATAGGAGGAGGAAGGAGTATTAGGTATGTTCGTCGCCTTGAGTTATTTATAAAAGATAATAAAGGCGGGATAGAAATAAATTAATTAAATAAATAAATAAATAAATAATCATTTAAGAGACCAAAACTTCACACAAGGGGTCCATCACCCACTCTGTCCCAGGGCCTGGGGATAAGGCCATGTTTCAAGGGTTAATTTAAATAGGCCAGGATTGGGGATGGGGAGTGGGCCTTATGAATCTTGGGGGAAATGGTGTTCCAGAGACAGAGGAAGACCCATTCTTCCCATAACACTGGGCACAGCCTTCCAACTTCCTCCAAAACATTCACCCATTTGTAATTTTTCAGGTGACCAAGATGAGAACTTATTAAATACCATTAATGTGATTACCCTCAGTGTATTGGATGCTATGTAAAATGTATTAAATGCAAATGTAAATGTAAATCAGTTCTATTATTATTTTTGTCTGCTTCCCATCCTCTTATTTGTCCTTCCCCTAAGTACTGCCCAGCAGAGAAAATTTATATGTTTCTGATCTACCGGATAAATCCATTAATATCAATATATTCAGCATACTGTTAATGAGAATGGAGTTTCCTGTTGCAGGGTGATTAAACCATTAATGGTCTTTCAGGGTCGATTAGAACGGAAAATGTCCCTTCAGTTACTTCGGATGTGACAAGTGGGTCCTGCTGGGTGTGGGGCTGTTTTGCTCATGCTGCCAGGTAGGGGGCCCAATTTCTCCCCAAATCTCTGCTCTGATAACATCACAACCTTCCTCTTCTCTCTGCTACCCCCCAAATGACTTAAAGGCGCTAAGATATTTACCCTTTTAGCTAAATAGCTGCAATTCAGGACTATGGCAGCTGAGTTCTTTTCTCTTGATTTTATCCCCAGGAGGCATAAAGCAAGACAGGGAGAAATGCAACAAGGAGTTAGGGTTGTTAGCTTATTATCTGCCATCCCTAAATTCATTAACAGTATATTCAAACCCTTAACTTTTCAAAAATTCTCTTTAGCCTGGTGCAATTATATTACGTACATCTTGTCTCTGGTTTTTGCCATTGTGTTGGGTTAGTTAATGCATGGACTGTGAATCTAACTCCATATGTTCCAGCAGTATGGTTGGTTTTAAAGTCAGAAATACCCACATGAATTATATTCAAGAGATACATTCATTTTATTGAACATTATCTGGGTTATCTGTCCCAAGATAGAGCAGAAAAAACAAATAGATGGAAGCTACCCACATTTTTCATCTAAGCCACTGCATTAGATAAGATACACCTTTTTATTATATCAAAATACAAACCTTCTAAAGCTCAGATACTTCCTTTATGGAAAGAAAACAGTTAAAAAAACTCCAGTAAAAAGGTGGGCGACGATTAAATTCCACCACTTATTGCAAAACAAAATATAAATATTAACATATCTATTGCTACTAGATACCAAGGAAAATCCCATGACTGATACTTCATCTGCTGAAAAGGTATATTAAAATGCTTTTTTCTCATTGCAAATGACAAAAATGTGACTATGTACTAAAAACAGAAAAGCGTATCAATGTAACATCTGAGAGATGAGAACTTCCATTTTTTCTTTAACCCATTTCTACAGTTATTCCAAGCGAAAATTCGGTACTTTACAAGGAACATTCTAAATACATAAATAAATAAATAAAAAAGAAAGTACCAGCAATAATCATAATAAAATAATATTGAAGAAATGACAGATACATGCAAAAAGAAAATTTTATCAGCATAGTAGCTGAACTAGAAAAATAGGAGAAGGGTATAGTTTATTCAAACCAAGAATTTAAATTATTTAATTAATTTAAATAATTAAATTATGCAGCTTGAAATACCTAGTTCCTTAGGTGCTTTTAAGCCATGCCCTCTACTACATTTGAAGACTTTGCTAATCCATACACACTTCTGAGATATCAAATAAAACATAAAACACTTGGAACCGAGTCATGGGAGGAAAAGGATCCATAACTGGAAGGTCAGGGAAGACATGAGCTTAATCTAGTTTATTTAAAGAGAACTGAAATTTAAACAATTTTATAATACACCACACATACTGCAAAAATGTAGTTTGAGTTGTTACTAAAGTGGTCCTTCAAATTCTAAATTTTGGGTCATTAAGTTTCCTGGGGAATGTTGCAGTGACCTTATGCCAGAATGCCCAGAGTTGTTGAGATTTGGGCAGAATGAAAGTTTAATATATTATTATTATTATTATTATTATTATTATTATTATTATTATTACAGTATTATTATTTATTTATTATTATTAGCATTAGTATTAGTATTCACAGTAGCAATCCATTCCATAATGCCCTTGTGCAATGTTGAAATGACAGTCAATGCCAAATTCTAATCGGTAACAGTATCAGAATCCATTGGCTAATTTCCTCTGGTGGGGAAACTCTGCCATAAATCTTGCTAGAACCACTAGTAATATGGATGAGATGACAGTAATACAGGGTCAATAGCAGCTCAGATAGACAGAGAGATAGGTATTTCCAATGGTAGAATTATCCTCTTTTAAATTTCAAGTTCTACACAGGATGCTAAAAAAAATAAAAATTACAGGTTAAGCTACTGAAGAACTGGCAAATGTAACCCAGCAGGAGGGCACACTATTCTTGGACACTCGAAACAGCTGTGTTTATTTTCAGTGACCAGGATATTACTAAAGTAGCATTTCCTTTTGTTTCAGAGGGTCAATTTTTTTTCCAGAATACCTATCTTCCTCTAAGCATGAATTTCATTGTTCTACTTGTCTAGCAATAACAAACTCTCTCACTCTGGATGTGTGTGCATGTATATATACAATTACACATATACTCTCTTATATGTGTAATTGTATATATACATGCACACACATCCAGAGTCAATTTAGTATGTGGTGGTCTAATTCACAACTTATGTCTCTGTCTCGATCTATCTATATAAATGAACCTGACCAATACATGAATCTGGAGTTAGTTCAATGCTAGGTTGTATAGGGTCAGTGTCTAAACAGAATTGTGTTTCTGAGTGACTGGGGGCCAATCTTTGGGGCTGACCACACAGATAAAAACTGGGACAGATAATTTAGCAGTTGTTACTTTACCACTATTTTGTTTTACCAGGAAACTGGCGAAATGAACATAAAACTAATAGACTTATGCAGGAATGTGGTCTGTCCAACTTCAGCTACAGAGGTATGTGATAAAAATAAAAGTTTTCTTAACTCTATTTGTGTTCACAGAACCAGAATCCATATCACAAAAAGCATCAATAAACATGGAGGGAGGGGGGGAGGAACTAGTTCACTACTTAATACATTTTCTTTATTAAAATATTTATACCTCACTTTTTTGGCTTAAACAACGGCACAGAATTACATAGATACATAATTTAAATATGTATTTGCTGTTCTGTAATCATAATTTAAGATTTGAATTTACTAGTTTAGGTGGCTGTAATTTGAATGACTAAACCCCAACCTTGTATAACATATCACAGTAAGCCAAGTATCAATAATACAGCATTAAAAATAAACTTAGAATGTTTCAAAGTAGTTTCTTGAACCCCATATAGGTTATCCTTTATCAATATAATACATACATACATACATACATACATACATACATACATACATAACTATGTTTCTCATGGCATCTTTCAGTACACTGAAATATCGTAAATGGATATATTATGTTTAGATTACTTGAAGATAGCAGGGTATTGCAAATATGTTTCCAGCCCTACCAGACCCGTTTAACGACGTGTGGATTTTGCTAGTGCTGTATAACATCCTAAAATCCTAACTAAGATGAAAAGTGGTATAAAAATATGCAGATTAAATAAATAAAAATATATAGGAAATAGAGTGCATACTCTTGTGAGCCCTGACTAGCCTAGAAACAGCTTGGAAGACCTAACTGCTAGTATCTGTAGGTAGCTCTGCATTTCCAGTAAAGAAAGCATGCAGTTTTTTTGTTGGTCTTATTTATTTGTACATATTTATATAGTTGCCCATCTCACCTAATGGCTCAATTAACAACCAAGCTCCAAAGTCTGTGGGAAAAGCCAGACTTGCAGAGTTTTCTGGAAACTAACAGGGTCAGGGCCATCTGGAATTTGTGGGAATGCTCTTCCACAGAGAAGGCACCATGGCAGAGAGAGGAGACTTCTGACACTTTTTCACAGAAAGAACTGGAGCATGCCCACCCTGTCAGATTGGTGAGATGGACAGGGACCACTGGGGAGAGGCAATCTAACCCTATGCCACGTAGGCCTTTATAGATTAAAGATGGGTATTACATAAGAAAATGTAATCTTTCTACAAGCTATTTATTACATATCTGTCTCAACCATTTCTTAGAAATTAATTTTAAGGATGAGCATTCTATCCATGGTAAGGCATTCCTCATTGCTGGAGTAACTACTGAGCAAACTGCTCCTGGTGAAGGAAAATGTCATCGACATAATAGAGATAAAACAAGCATGATTACATCATCCCTTACATTTGGACATTGCCTTATGCTGTAATAGATCTTAGTCCAGTGTCTCCCCCAGCTTTCCTGAGGGCCATCAGCATGTGCTATGATGAGAAGATGATGATGGGATAGTTATAGTTTATGCCCACATATTAGATCTTGGCTTAAAGCATGGATGCCAACTGTGGCCTGGGACCCACATGCAGTTGCCGTTTTTGTCCTCCATTTTGCATTTAGGGAATTTGGGTGTGTCCCAAGGGCAAAATATGTTCCTTAAACCTTGTAGATATTTAATGAGTCCATTTTACTCCTTAATACTATTGGAACTTCATGCCTCCATTCACTTTTGTTGGAACCTCAACATACTATGAAAGGTCTGGTGGGGCCCTCAAGCCTTCTAAAGTTGCACACCCCTGGTGCAGAAAGTTTGGCCAAACTTCTTAGTAACTGTGGTCAAAAGTATGTGTCACATTGGAAAGGGCCCTTCTAAGGCATCTGGTACACTCATAATACATAAAAGTGACTTATAATTAATAAGTGAATAATATTTCATTTAGCGTAACACCAGTTCTTTAACTTTTCTGCTTTCGTATGCAGCCAGCCACATAAAGGTGCAGGACAAACCACTTTTGACTTTCTTTTTTGATCAGCTGAAATATTTTCACATTCACCATAAATCTGTTACTCTTAGAATTTATTCTATTCTTCTAGCAATAGAGAAGGGGGGGAAGGGGGACCAGAAAGGGAGAGACCAACAAGATTTTAGAAAAATCAATTTCTCTGAATTTTTCGGTTTTATTTGATTTAATGCTGTATCAATACAGCATTTATGTGTTTTTATATGTAGGGAACAGGAGGGAGATTTGATAACAGGTAAAGATAACTTGCTATGAGAGCAAGCAGAAATCTACTTATTTAACTAATAAAAAAACAAACTTAGTGATTTGTAACAGAATAGGTAAAATGAACTCATGTGTCTCCAGAGGTCTGCAATATGATCTTCACAAAAGGTAGCTTGCCAATTTAATTGAGGTAGTAGTTATTTAATTTTTTTATAGATAGGTATAGCTTTCAAAACCACATATGCCTATAATACTGCAATGGCAGATGCGTCTCGATTATTAGAGATGGGCTCTAGGGAATATATACAACGGATCTTGAAATTTGTAAGCAGCTGTTTAGAAGGGGGTGAAACATTGTAACACATACACACATGTTCCTTAAGTGCAGTAATGTTTTGTTATTTTATTGCAGGTGTATTTCAGAAATGAAATTTAATAACTTATTGAATACAGTTCCAAATAAAGAAGCAAGCTTCTATACCTTGATATTTATCATTAAAGTACAAATATTGTCTGTCTATCCATCCATCCATCCAATTCAAGAAACAATGTTTTTTATTTGTTATAGTGATTTATTTTAATTGTGCAGAAGAAAAAGAAATTTCAAATAATGACCCAAGAGCCACCAAGAGGGTGAATGTTTATATAAAGTGAGGTTAAAAGTGCTTATGAAGCTAAGTAAAGGTAAAGGTTCCCCCCGAACATTTGTGCAGTCGTGTCTGACTCTAGGGGCCGGTGCTCATCTCCGTTTCTTAGCCGAAGAGCCAGCGCTGTCCGAAGGCGCTTCCACAGTCATGTGGCCGGCATGACGCACGCAGAATGCTGGTACCTATTAATCTACATGCATTTGCATGCTTTCGAATTGCTAGGTTGGCAAGAGCTGGGGCAAGTGTGGGAGCTCACTCTGTCACACGGGGCTAGGGATTCGAACCTCCGAACTTGCGATCTTTCGATTGACAAGCCTGGCGTCTTACCCGCTGAGCCATTGCGCCCCCATGCTAATGAAGCTACTCCTTATCTAATTCAAGAGATTAGCCACACATGCAGCCATGACACTCATGGTGTGCTGGGGGGGGGCGGTCACTCCCTGTTTCTCCTCAGATGGGAGTTTTTATGATATCAGCACAATTAAGTGTAATCCTGAGGAGATAATTCAAACAAAAAGAAACAAAAATCTCCCAACCCTGATAGACAGGGATGACCTGTCTATCAATAAAACCTTTGCATGGTTTGTTATATAAAATGTGTTCACAGTTTATAAAATTTGGTTCTGGGACATAAAATTTGGTTTTAAGCATAGGTGCCATGGTGTCCAAGAATGCTATTAGCAAGTTGCCTCTGCTGTACTAATTGTGTCTTTGCTCAGGGAAAGAAAATTTGACAATGTTCGGTCATGCTTTAATCACATCACATTAAATGAATGAGTACTATGTAAGGTAGTACTCATCAACTTGAAAAGTTTGGGGAAATGATAACTAGTATAAAAGGTATGCTCCTTTGTTTTGTATCCAGACAAACTTCAATTTGTGAGTTTTGACTTACAAATAAAATCTGTTCATCTCTATCTAGTTTTGATTTTATACAAGTTTTGTTGCTATTGAATCTTACAATAATATTTTTGGTTAATTTTTGCCCTTTATTCCTTGTTTTTCAGTTTTGTTCATTTTTTAAAATACCATCTTGGCTAGGCAAGGATTCCAAGGAAGGAGAGAAAGATTTGCCTTTCTTCCATGATCCCCAATATTTCTTATGGGATGTGCTAGCGAAATTTACTACTAAAATTATGACTGGTGTTTTTCACTAAACATGAGAAAGCTTCAGGGTTTCAGGAAAGCTTCAGGAATTGAATTCACAATCTAAGTAATTCTCTCCTACAGAAGACTGCTAGAAAACCATATCATGAAGGATTTGCTGGGGGGAAGCATGGTAATGAAGTAATGAGCTAGTAAAAATCTAGATAGAAAAGGAATTATAGTATTGTTTACATAAACCAGCAATCTTCTCTGAGCTACTGTCTGGTTAAAATTTCCCATACTGTTTCAGTGGCAGCATTCTGTGTGTATATCCTAAAACAGTCCAATTCACCACTATATCTGCATTTCCTTTTACTCCATGTGTAGACCACTCTTGCTTTCTATATATACAGAATAAATTTGGCTACAAATTATTTTGTTATGTACATCATAATAAAATGCTAAATTAACAAGCTTTACTCTGAACTCAGTATTTACAGTTATTTGTAAATTTCCTGGTGAGGAATGCTCCAGGGTTCGAGAATGCGATCACAGTAATTAACATGCTGTACAGCCTGTTGATGTAGAAAGGGCTGCATATTTCCAAACTAAACTGCTGACTATTATTACTCATGCCACTACAGAGAGTAGCAACAGCAGCAATTGCTGTTTGCAATGTGTCCAGATATAACTTCAGGTGGCCATCTACTTCCCTCTAGCTATTCAATTGCCATTGTTTATGTGCCCAGAGGGAAAGGAAATAGGGGTCTTTTGATTGTGGATAGATCCCAGCTCTATGACCTGCTAAATCATTTAAGAGTTGAGCCTTTCGACTAAAAACTAGTGCCTGAGTTGTTTCCCCCCCCCCTTCTCTCATATTTTTTGTTTCTTTTTGGATTTTTTAAAAATAAGACCGGAAGCATGGGCTGTCTTATTTAGATGCTCTAGGAGCAATTTTCAGGACCAATGTAAGAATGTTTGAAATAAATAAATATCATTGGGATTAGGCCATTGTGTTCATTTTTGCAAATCATACAGTAGAGCATTCTTGACTAAGTATTGGATCTTCCGCTTATTTCTGCATTTGTGAAACTGCATATCCGGAGCAAGGTGGCCCTACCTAACTGATCCCCAAAGAGCTAAGCAGCCAAGTACAACCAAATTAGTACTTGGTTCAATAACTTTCCTGTTCCATCCAATATTTCGAGCCTAAAACATCAGTGCAAGTATTTTTTTTCCCTTCTTCAGTGTCAGGTAAAGGAACTTGAAGAGAAAAGGAGAGAACAGAAAGAAGAAGGCACCACAGCAGGACATATGGCATTCAGAAGGACAAGCTGCGACACTTGGCTCTTGTTGTTGAGTGACAACTGAGAGAACAAGAAAAGGGGGTAATGTAAGGACACAAACCACTTTTGAGACAGGGAGCATGACACTGAATTAGTGTCCTTATGAAGTCATCTCCTAGGTCTACAGAAAACATTCCTGCCACCACTGCTCTTCTAGTAGCACTTGCCAGTAGGAACTCAAGCTCCTCCTAAGAGATGCAAATTGTCTCTTCACATTGCTGAGAACACAAACATAAAAGATGCTTCCAATAGTTAATAAAACACATTGCTTCCTAATCTTCATGCTACAGGGAAAACAAGCATTACAGGTAGTCCTCATTTAGCGACCACAATTGGGCCCAGCAACTCAGTTGTTAAATGAAGCGGTCACTAAGTGAAATGCAACTGTGCTTACAGTCTTACTTCAGCTTTCCTTTGCTTTACGGATCTGAGGTAGTAAATGTGAGGATTGGTCGCAAAGTTACTTTTTATCTCTGTTGTAACTTAACTCATCGTTAAACGAGGCAGTCACTAAACAAGGACTACCTGTATAGGTACTGATCTACTGATGTTAACCTCTCTGAGCAAAATAGTTTATGGACTTGCAGCAGTTTTTGAGACTAGTAAGAATTGCAAAAAAAAAAAAAAAAAGGAATGTAAGAAGCTTCCCCCCTAACATCTGGTAATATTTATTTGGGCATTCAGCAGATCTGTAAGTTAAAGGGCCAACCTGTTTAGCTTTAACGAGAATATTTTCGATTCATCTTTCAGATCCTCTCAGATTTTTCCATTTATAAACTTCCTTTAATTTTTGCTTGAACATTTTGCTATAAATTGAAGATGTCAGATAAGCTTACAAAAACAAAAACACCACCTTTCTTTCTCTTACGATTGAGTTATAATGCATTTTGCCATATTGTAGTAACAGAATGTTAATACACATTGCCACTTCCTAAATTTTCTCTCTGTTTTTTAAACATTTCATTTGGTAGGAAGTTGAGGTATTTCTACTGATTTCAATGAATGGTGTAATTTTTTTTAAAACTAAGGCACTGATTATCTTTGACCAATAATAAATAAATACTATACATTTTCCTACAATGTACTTCTATACATTCCAAAGTTTCAGTTTGTTAAAACACTGTAAATGTTTCCCTGATTTCACATTCATACTATTTGAAAAAGAAGTCTGAATGTGTTTCAAGGTACATTGTATTTTGGATCTCTAACACCGAATAAATCCAATGCATCAAATTATTTCTACAGAAGAGAAAATATGTACAGAAATCACTATTATCCAGAGTTCCCATTCTTCATTTCAGCCACAAGTGGCCTGACTCTGAAGTATAACTGTTACGAAACAGGTTCTCAGATATAGCTGGGGATACTGTGGGTAAAATCCTAGACCTGATGCAGAATAAAAATGCATGGATCAAAATACATTATACATACATAATCTGATGAAATAGAAAAAGAGAAATGCAAAGTATCTACATGGAAAGTTAGGAGACCACATGAGTTGATCAAGCTTGGAAATCTCCCCCAGATGAGCACAATCGTTTTCTGTAAGAAGTAATCGGATTCTGGAAAAGGCTTCACCTTATTTTGAGAGAGACTCTCTTTCTGTAAACTGAACAGGATCTCCCACTGGTCAGTGCAGCCTTTTCAAAGGTAAGAGAAATACTTTATTGGAGGAGGAATGTAGAAATTGAACTCTTTGAGCTACTGGCCCACAGTTAAATACAGATTCCACCTTTTGGAAATATTTGGGACAGATAAGAAATCCCACACGTTTGCATAAAACACTGTGATGTCATTTCAAAAGAAGACCAATTTGGACTTTTGTCACACATGTTGCTATGTGAACATATCATTGCCATGCAACTGCAACTTTATTGGACAACCCCAGTTACATGAATAGATTTTTGTTTGATTCATATTAGCCTTTGACACTGAGGTGGTCTTAGTACCATGGTGGAGGAAAGGGAAGGGAAGTGTAACTTATTAAGTAGGTTTCAACTTCGCTAACCATGGTGGTATTGAAAGTATCCTTCTGGATTGTCCGAAGGCCAGTTGTGTGTTGGGGTGGGAACAAGGAGCAAGGTGGTTCTGTTCCTATTTCAATGGCTGTTTCCAGAAAGTGGTGCTTTTTAATTCTTTTCCCTGCATTTCTTGACTTCATTAACCATCTTGTTTCAACATCTCTTGAAATTGCTCAACATTGACATCTGCAAGATCTGATGTTTTTTTTCAAAACAATAGAAGCAGTGTGGCACTCGAAGCTCTGCCTCGTGGGTGATGTCACACACTCGCACAAAAGCGCTGGAGCTTGAATCGTGATGGTGCAATATAGCTTTCATAATTTGCTTCCCAGCCCCTCACCCCCACCGCTGGATACCTCTGATATTGTATTAGGTCAACACAAGATTTGGAACAGGGAAGTGGGCAGGAGAGTATGGTACCCAAATGGGTATCGCAGAACAGCGGTCGCCAACCTTTTGGGCACCAGGGACCAGTCGTGGAAGAAAATTTTTCCATGGACCAGGGGGGCGGGGTTTGCAGGTGGGAGCCAATCGCGCGCACCGGGGGTGGGGTAATTGGGTGCACTGGGGGGCGGGGTTTGCAGGCAGGAGCCCCGCAGTCCACTTCCTAACAGGCCACGGCCCACTAGTGGGCCGCAGCCCACAGGTTGGGGACCCCTGTCTTAGAATACCCAAATGGCACCTGTGGCATGAAATGGTATTCACTACGATCAGAGATAATACGGTCCTTGTTCCAGTTACCACTCGCTCTAATGCACTTAACAGAGTAACCTGAAGCAGTCTAAAATATTATTGTTTTGATTAGGATATACAGTATATTCTCCTATTAAAGCTACTTCTCTTGCAGTGTAAACACGTTAACCTTTCAGGCTTCATAAAATGTGGAACTAAAAGATCAAGCGTGTAAAAGATCACCTATAATAACACAAAACCGTGTACATATTAAAGGACATGTTCTTGAGGTGCTTCCCTTGTTAACAGACTGCTAGCTAGCTGCTGGATGACAAAGGAGCAAACTTTGGAGCTAATGGGCTAGTTCTCCTGTGAGGTCTGCCTCCCATATACTTTCCCTTATGTCCTGATAGACACAGAGCTTTTACTTTCTACTGTACTGATGAAACTTCTTTTTATTTGGGTTCCACTTTATGCTCTGCTCTGTTAATGTGTGTGTGTGTTGGGGGGGATCTTGTTGCTTTATTTTGACAGCTTCAAAATATTCTTATAAGCCATCCTGGAACTGAAAGGCATAGAATAACTTTCCCAGTAACCAGGGAATTAGCTGTTGTGTGATGATGGAATCAGCACAGATATGGTTAAAAGCAAATCAGAGAAAGTCATAGGTACTAAGTTTATCGTGGTAACTAAATGATCTCCACTGTCACTTTTGGATACCATTTGCTGGGGAATAAACACTAGAATTATTTCCTTAATGCCATGTTTGTGATCTTTCTGGAGACATTTTGCTGGATCCTGTTCAGACAAAATTCAAACAGACCGACCCCTTTATCTGATTCAATAGTGATTTTAAAAAATGCAATGTAGCCATATTTTATTTGTTATGAGTGAAATTAGGCAGCCCTCTAAAAGCCAGACCACTGTGCTTCAGTGACTGAATTTGGCCCACATGCCAATGTGGGTCAATGAGGCCCAAGTTTAGATAATCCAGTCTGTCTTAAGGAACTTTATATTTCTTTCCTATCAATTTTAATTTTGCAGTAGCTTACTTTAATGGCAGGGATGAATATGACCTTGCTATTTGGCTAAAATCTTGTTTTCTATATTTTGCAGCAGGTGATCCCTATTCTTAGATTATTATTATTTTGCCCCTTGGCCAATTTCCAGGAATGTTTGAATATGAGCCTCTCTCAAATGTAAATTAACAGTGTTGAAAAATATCCAGCCACTTCCTTATTTTGAGGACAATCAGAACTAAGTTGGTGCCACGGAAAAGATTGTTTCCTCAAACATCTGTTTCAGGGATCAGAGTTATATGCAGTTGAACTTTAACTGACACTATCATTTCATTGTGGAAAATAAAGAAGTTATGCATAGTTTGGATACTAGGAACGGCAACGACCAGTTTTCATACATTTTACAGAGCAGTTTGTAAAATTATGAAGATTTTACAAATATCAGAAGATATCAGTATCAAAGACCAGAATATACATATACATATACATATACATATACATATACATATACATATACATATACATATACATATACATATACATATACATATACATATACATATACATATACATAGTGTATGTGTATAAAAAGAGAAGTAGTAATGTCTCAGCTACTGAGAAATGGCACAATGTCCAGTGGCTAGCTAAAACAGTATAATAATGGAGGTAGAAATGAGACAATATGTGACTGATGAAAAGAAGTGGGGGAACATGTAGAAAACGCAGTTTTAGAAAAAGCAATATTGTATTCTGCTGTTATACAAGGGAAAGTAGCTTGTACATAAGATAAGGGGTTAGGATGTTGTTGTAGAAAGACTGTCTAGGAAGCTACATGGCTAAAATCAGGACCTTACAGACAGAGATATCATTCAGGAGACAAATCTACTTCACCTAGGTAACAATACTTAATTCACAGAATGACTTACTTTTGCTGGGAATTATGGGAGGCATTTATCCTTAAGCAGATTTACAACAACACATCTCTGGAAACAAAAGGAAGTATAACTTAGCTAAATAAATGTGTAGGATCTATGATAATGGTGGTGGTAGCAGCACAAAGGAGAACTTGAAGCTACAATGAAAATGGAGTAATTTAAATTAGGAAAATACTGCCCATAACCTTTATTGCAGATGATGCTTATTTTGAAATAAAACAACCCTTTTATTTTAATGAATTTCAAATGCCACACTAATACAAATAATTTAACAGGCCAGATCTATAAAATCACAAACTGATAAATGATGCTCCCACTGCACTTTTCCTCCTATTTTACACATTCAAGAAATATAAGTGACCCTTTAAGGGAGCTGTAGTCTGATCTGAATTAATCTGATAAATCCTAATGCCCCCTTTTTTTGAAAGAAAGAAAGAAAGAAAGAAAGAAAGAAAGAAAGAAAGAAAGAAAGAAAGAAAGAAAGAAAGAAAGAAAGAAACCTGTAGAAATGACAATTACTGTAGTTACAACAAAGTAGTCCAAAATCACAGCCAATAACAAAAACAGCTCCCCCAAAATTGCAGTTTGTTCTACCTGCAAAAAGGAAGCATGTCACCAAACTTCTTCTCCTTTGTTTTGACCCTCAGAAACCAGATACAACAGAGCAAGCCTTTCACAGGAATTGAAAGCTTTACACTAAAGGCACAGCATTAAGTTGTTCGCTGCCAAAGCTATCTGCTCCAAGCATTTGCAGGCACATTCCAAAGATGTTTCCATTGCTCTGGGGTAGCTGTAAGTTTCCTTTCCTGTGCAATTCCTTCCAGAAAAGAGGGATGAATTACACTTGATAACACATGCAGTCCATAGTTCTTGACCAAGCCATCTCATGTCTCATTTCCACAAATCTCTTGCTGCCGATCTGGATAGAATTGATGGCATATCTGAGTAGGCTGGAGAATCAAAACTTGAAAAAATGAACAGATGCACGAAGGCAGTGGAATGCCAGCTCTAAGGATACATTAATACTAAGTATGTGTACTTTTCAAGGCAAGGTTCTATTTAATTACTTGGACTGTTTATATTTTTCTATGCTTAATTAAGCAAAGTAGCTGAACCCACCCTACCTCATCCCATTTCAAAATCCTACATTGTTTCTCTGAACTGCTAACAAAGTTACGGTCAAGATAAATTAGGAAGGAAGAAGCAGAAACAACATGGCTCTTCTCGCTTAAAAATATGTAAAGTTTGAATATAAAAAGGGATAATTTCTCTCAAAGTAAGCAAGTATCCCTTTTGGGCTGAAAGAAGTAATCAAATAATACAAACAATAACTGTTCTAGAAAACTAGTAAGGAAGGGAGGGAGAAGGAAGGAAAATAAAGCATTCAGAGGAAATAGTAAAACGGAATTGCAGTATATTTTTTATCTTGCAAGCAGCTTAACATTTGGTTACTGATAGCAATTTTAGATGAAGGTACTCTCTCTGGAGATTTAAAAGTATGCAAATGCAAACTATATAGCGGCACAAACACACACAAGCTATACCTTTGTATTACATTGGCATTTTATTATTTAATTAAAATACTCTTATTTTTCTAGCTCACACATGCTTCCCTTGAGACGATTTTTCTGTTAGCCTGCTGGCCTTGACTTCCAGCCAAAAACAATTCAGAAACAAAAAGAGACAACAAATCATATTTTCACAGACATTTTTATCTCTCAATACAACCCTGTTTTCACACAACATCATACAGACTCTATGAAAATTATAATTTATTGCTATAGCCATCCAAAGGCAGTATGGCTTACAAATACTCCATTGGCGCCTCCCACAAATTCTGACAATTTCTTAAGTTGAACTATTGTCCAGGAATTGTCATTGTGGAACAATAGTGTAATCTTTTGAATAAGATTGAAAAACAGTTTACCGAGAGTATCCTAGAAAATCAGCCTAGTTACCAACAGAAAGCCACAAAGTAGGGGAAAAACAATTTAATGTTTCAAATACAATTGAATTTTCCTTAAAGCTTCTTTGAAAATACCTGATGTATTTCAGAAACATGGATAGTCCATAAACATGGGATCACATATTATCTCATGCCATCAATTAACTCTTACCTGATGGCAACCTTGAAGGTTTGAGTCTCGCCCGTATGATGAGTAAGAGCTCCTTTCTGTTTTACCTGTTTCAGAGAGAGAGAGAGAGAGAGAGAGAGAAGTATTATCTGATTATAAAGAATACATTATATAATTAATTAATCTGCATAGAAGAGTATATTACTCTTACTCTTATTACTCTTATTACTAATGCAATATTTATTGCATTATAGTAGATGTCTCTAATCTATTTTATCAAAAGCCCATTATTTTCAAAGCCATTTTCTATAGTAAGGCATCGTATCACCACCACGTTTGGTCTTGGCCCGTAAATAAATTCTGAATCCACATCACCAGAGAAGAATGGCACATGTTCCTCATCTCAGTATCATAATTTTCTAAACACAGAGAAAAATCAGATTTCCTCAAATGAGGAGTTTCCACCCTCTTTTGAAACTCGGGAACTTTATGCTTCGGCTCATGACACACAATGGGCGAAATCCTCCAAATACTGTAGCCCAAAACCAGTTAATTGCATCAGGGAGAGAAGCTTCATGGCTGCTTATGCCTCAAAACAAAAGTAAGGGGCAACCCACTGTAGAGCTCCATCCTTTTGCTCAATCTGGCCTTCTGGTACTTTTGTGCACACTCAATGTCATCCTGTTCTTGACAACTGTTCTCCCATAGACCTGTGCAATAGAACTCCTAATGGTCTCTGGTTTAAAGCATCTTCATTGTTTGGGATGATTACATTTCCAATTTGAAATGCCATTCAAACTTCCAGAAAATCTATGTGAGACACTCATTTTTAAAGGAGGAAACAGAATCTCTCTTTCCCTTTTCTTTCCTATCCCTAAAAACTGTGTAAATTTATTTTTATGAGCACAGCAGGAAGGTTATCCATGTCGTGACCTGACCATAATAATTCTCATTGATTACACTGCAGTCACCAGTGGGGTCAGAGGTAATCAATCAGAAGCTCCAGATGGTAAATTTAGCAAAAGAAACCTTTCACAAGTCTGATTTTTCACTCTCTTTCCTAGTTGAATTCCCTACTGAATTCCCTGATCTCTGCAGTTGCACTCCAGAAAGAGCATTTTATATTAGAATATATCACTCCCTAACAATGTTGCAACTTTCTCAGAATTGCAGGAGACACGAATAGGCTGTGATATTTCATGCCAATTCTAGTATCTTATTTGATTTTCTTGCATGCTCCTAAATTTTTCTTTAGAATGTCAACAGCACATGATATAGTTGGATACGGATGTTGTAACTCTGATGAAAAGAACATAGGACTGGATTTCATTTATTATGATGGTCTTCAGTAAACCAAAGAAGGAATTTGGTGAAAAACATGAAAAGCTAGAAGCCCTGCCATAAGGTCAGCAAAGATCTATGATAAGTCCTCACATGAAAATTAATAAAATTCTGGCATGAAATTTAATAAAATTATTCCAACTGTGGTGTGGAAGTGAAAGATTAAACTGGAATAATTTACAATTATTAGGAGCACCTAAGATGAGCAGAGATAAGATTCAATAGCCTAGCACAGAAAGAAATAATAATTATGGAATATCTACAACATTGTATACCCTCCCCATACCTTTTGGTGGACAACAATAACGACCCTTGGGTGCACAGATCTAATATAATGCAAAGTTCAGGTTGTTTTTGCAATCAAGCATATAATAAATTGCAATAACTGGCTATATATAGTACAGTACATTACCCCTGTAAATGAATCATTTAATTACTATCACATACTTTGCAAAACCACCTTTACTTTAAAGGATGTTATTTTATTATAGAATATTATACTCAGTCTGGTTATCATTGAAATACAAGCTGTAAGGGGGGAAAATTCACATTTTTAATTTAGTATAGAACAATAGTTTAATAAACTACACTGTTGTTTCCTTAAGAAAGTGCTTTACTAAAGATTTCTTTTTTTAAATTATTTGATTAAATGCACATAAGGCTTTATTTAATGTTTTGTCCAATAAAGTTGGGATTCAGTTAAAATAATGACTATGATGTGAATTCATTCTAAAATATTCTGTATTGTGTATATTCTACATGATTTCAAAGTGGCAACTACAAATCTATTAACAATATTATATGAAATTCTACTTCCTTTCAGTTTTACTTTCTTTTTTTAGAAAGATGGGACTTACTCTGGCAGTAAATCTTTTATATTCAGCCCCATGGAAATGTATGTCAATAACATTAATATACAATTATAACTCTACTTTTATTTGACTTGTCATTTTGAATTTAGCTTTCAGACAGGAAAAAAGGATATTTCCACCTGCTGTTAAAATTGTCTGTCATAACAGAACACAAAACAAAATACTACAAGTTGAATTTATCTACATGCCCAAGGATATAAAGTGCTACACATATTTTTTGTGAGTTCATAAAAAAGATTTTTTCTAACAGTAATGAAAAATACAGATAGGAAAGTAGAAATACTGAATTCACTTGAAATTTAGTACACTGTGAGTTAATGGAGGGGGGGGGGAAGAGGTCCATGAACAATTCAGACCTTAAATATTTGACCAGCGATGAGACATGAAACAGGAAAAATGTCCTGAACAGGAAAGGAACAGTACAGGTTTTACTTCATATCACACCTACAAGGTGAGGTTTCTCAAACTCTACTAGGCAAAAATACATTTTAATGAGTAGATGGGTGAATAAAGCTAACAAATCCAATCTACTGAATAAAGAACCGGGCAAATGAATTTCATTTACTATGTGAATACCTGTCCTCCTCCCTCCT
Source organism: Charina bottae (assembly GCA_023362775.1). Classification (NCBI taxonomy): domain Eukaryota; kingdom Metazoa; phylum Chordata; class Lepidosauria; order Squamata; family Charinaidae; genus Charina; species Charina bottae. Next base: position 22,729,208 of record JALMGJ010000012.1, on the reverse strand, counting down.
CCCCCTTACTATCGTATCAGATACAAACTGTCTCATTTTAATTTTGGTTGTTAAAAAATATTTATCTAGATGCAAAAATAAAACGCACTGCAAATTACAAGTTGTCAGGGTTAAAAATCTACTTCTATTTGTGTGGGGGAGGATGAGAGAACAGCACAGACATGAATCATTCTCAGTAATTTGAGTGTTTCCATGACATCAATGGGCACTCGTCCAGGACTCTGTCGAAGCCTGTGAGGTACCAAAGAGACACAGGAACCAGCAGGAGATTGACTTCATTTTTTTAAGGATTATGCTCCTTGTAAAGATTTCATCTGTAGCATCCATTTTTACCACCAAACAGATAGCTTTGGAGATCAGGAATGAACATATTTCATCCTGAGCATGTAAGCCTTTAACTTTTATTACATCTTTATTTTTCTTCCCAAATCCAACCAGAAATGTGTCTTTCCTCCCAGTTAAGAACAGAATAACCAAATTGACATGAAACTCTTTAGGGACGTGCATGTATGTGTGGATAGGTGTGGGTACAGTGTTCGTATATATGCACTATCAATTGTCAATATGAAACAAACTGACTTTTTTGGTAGATGTCATTTCATTCATGAAGGGGAAAAAAATTCTCTGGAGGGGAAAAATCCATTTAAAACGAGCTACACTCTTTATGTTGATTTTCTGCTTAAAATTCACTGGCACATTTGTTTCAGATAATAAAATTTGAAAGAGGGTTAATAATATTCTGGTGGGGGCTCTTTAAGTAACTATCTGTGTGCATGAATTTAACAAAAAAAATTAGCTCACTTGGAATTTTTATACTTACTTTGTAATGTCCATCGTTTTCTGGCATTACAGCAAGACAGCAATCCTGAATGCGTATTTGTGGACTGGGGTGGTATAAATTATTGTTAATTTTTAAAGGGACTGTGCGTGAGGGTTCAGTTTTTTAAAAATCTACAACAATGTAGAAACTCAACACATTCACTGCGGAATTTTCGATACAACCCTCCAGTACCAGAATGCGGCAGCCGCTGCGGATATTTTTTGGCACAAAGACAACCGTGCCAGTGCCAAGCCCCATGGCTACAACTACTCAAAAGAGGCATAAGGGTAGCATTAATCGCTCAAGTCTTTTACTGCATGGAGTATTGCTGTCCATATTTTTTTTAAAAAAACCCTAAATGTACCAGTTAATAATTTGCATATACACCAGGAAAAGGGTACTGAAATCTTTTTGTATATCTGGTTAGATTTTCCATCACTAGGACCAATATTGCACTGATTGCTAATACAAAAGAACTATCTTTATATAACAATGTTGCGATAGTCAAAATAAAACTTACATGACAAGATGACCCACAACAATGGCTTACTATTACACAAGTGGCATCCGTGAGAGTAATTCAAAGGAAATACATTATTAATTATAGTAATACCTTTTTAAATAAATAAACAGACAGACTACACATCAGCCAAAATACATACAATGAAAAACAGCATGAACTGCCAAGGCTTTTCTCCAAGGCATAATACACATACAGACACTCAATAAACACCTAAGAAATAAAAAAGAATCTCCTCTAAACTCAGTTGCTTACTATGCAGCATTTCGAAGCATCTGAGATTAACTGTAATCAAAATGAAAGGGGAAAAAAAGCACAAAAGCACTGTAGGATTTCCAATCAGTCCATGAAGAAGCCAGTTGCTTCTCCGAAGTGTCCTCTGACAAACTGAATTAAGCCAAAAATTCAAGTCACCTAACTCTCACCTAACTTTTTTTCTTTTGTTCTGAAAGAAAGGTCAGCTTGTCTTTGCTCCACCAATGGACATTCGGCTTCCAAGTTCGTGATGCTCTTGTATTTTAACTTTTTTCAAGTTGGATTTAAGAGGCACAGTGACCAGATATCTTCAAATATAGTTTGACTTCAGATGGTTGAGAACCACTTTATATTCATATTCCTAGTTTCATAGTCATGGGACTGCTTCTCTCTGGACTGAATTACTTATTTCATTGCAAGGGATTATTCGTTCTGTAATTTTAAATTACCAGGCATTGGAAAAAAAGAAAAGAAAATTCATGGGGAAGAGACAGAAGTCACATTTCTGTTCAATATCAATATCTTCACAGACTGGAGTGCCTATTGTCATGTACATAGGAGACTTATGCCTGGAAAATGAGACAATCTTGTCTTCATATGCTACCTATCAGGCAATCCCAATTACAAGTTTCAGATAACAAGGGTGTATACATGTACAGCTGTCTATAGGATGGCTGGAATGTATTTAGGAAGCAGTTTAGATATATTATTTCCACTTCTATTATTATCTTACTTCCTGAGGGGTAAACAATATATTGAGACATATAGAGAAATAGATACACCACACACATCTCTCATTCATTCATTCATTCATTCATTCATTCATCCACAGCTCTTCAGTGGTCCTACAGAATTTTATTTAGATAACCACACATATAAACTGCTCATGCCCAATTCTGCTCCATTGTTTAGAGAAATCATCTGTTATGGCTCTCCTAGCCTATTTCTGGCAATGAATGGCATACAGTAACAGAAATGCTATACTCATGCAACATGGATCTATGTAATTCACTGGAAGTTATCCAAATAGCTGGGTTTGCACTACAGATTAAGCCATTACAAATAAATAACCACCCACCCAACCTGACCAAGTTTAACACTAATCAATCTTAGCATGTTGCTGAATGCACAGAGTAAGTTTTATTTGACCTGGTTAAATGGGTTGTATGAGCATAGCCATTGTGATTTTCATTAATGAAACATAATCTAACAATTGTGAAATATATGTCCAGTTCCATAGCATTAGGTGGAACCCTCATTTGTTTGAAAGGAAAGCATTTAGGGACATAGCATTTCTTCTCTGACACTGAAATAAACCATAACTTGGAAGAGATTCTATTCTTATGAAACCTTTTGAAGTGTTTGAGTGAAGCTTAAATGTTCAGTACTAGACATTCATGAAGTGTGATGCACAAAAGGATCAAAGACTAACCCCAAAGGACTCTTCCTGGCATTTTATAATAATATAAATTTGCCCCAAATTTCTAGTTTACTCACATAAAATGAAGCTGGATATCAAAGAAATATAATATTCAGCATAGACATAGAAACTACTGGACACGGAAGCAAACGTTACCCTAACATTGACTCAACTTAGGCATTATTTTTTAAAAAAAGCAAAAGAATGATTTTTCAACTGTGGTTTAGAAAACTGAGAATGTGCAAAAAACCCTCTCCCTTCTTTTGTTCAGATTTCTTCATTTTTGTCTGTGCTCTAACCATAGCACAACTAAACGGGAGGCACTGTTTGGTACTACTGTAATCAGAAACTATCTCAAAGCCATGTTTTGACACCTTGATGTGAAACGAGTTTACACACTATGACATATTTGGTTTTAACCATAACCTATTAAATTCAGATACTGCAGCAACTCATTGTTAGGACAACAAAAAATAAAAAAAATAAATTTTAAAAAAATTAAAAAACAGAGGGTATAAAATGAGAGCAACAGAACATGAGCCACTTGCCCAGATCAAACGTCGTGACATCCAAATCAAGCCATTGCATTAGCATTTCAAATCAATAGACCAGAGCTTTCCAAACTTTTCATGTTGGTGACACACTTTTTAAACATGCATCATTTCGCGACACACTCTTACAGCAGGGCACAAGGCAGGCACTAGGACCTGCGCGAAATCACAGCAGGTTTGGAGGCAGCCAGGCACAAGGCAGGCACTAGGACCTGTGCGGAATCACAGCAGGTTTGGAGGCAGCAAGGCACAAGGCAGGCACTAGGACCTCCGTGGAATCACAGCAGGTTTGGAGGCAGCCAGGCACAAGGCAGGCACTAGGACCTGCATGGAATCCTGGCAGGGCTCGGAGGCAGCAGCAGCCGTGACACACCCAGACTCTGCAGCCGACACACTAACGTGTCCCGACACACAGTTTGGAAAGCTCTGCAATAGACAGACCAACCACCTTAGGTATAAGAAGGTCTAAGAGGTTTAAGAAATGGACATGCCCCAGAGATACTGCAAAAGGCGGGTGGATATTATTTTCAAAACATGAAAAACTTTAATGTACACACCGACATATATAAAGATGGATTGTTCCTTAAGAGACATTATGTTGCCATTGTAATGTGCTATTACAACAGGAGATTATACAGTTTAACACACCACATCAGAAGATAAAGACAAAGCAAAGCTTAAAGCTGCACTTAATGTAAAGATGTTTCCAGATGGACAGTTTTTGGTGTCAGGCTGATTCAATGTTTCTGACACCTACAAATCACAAGGGGACTTTGCAAACTCTTGTGTTGATTCTGTTAGCTTAAATAGCTGACTGAGGTCTTAGCTGGAAGAGCATATGTGGCATAGATGAACATTTGTAAAACCTCAATATTGGTTGATGCTTCATTTTTGAGGCTCTTTTACCGCAGCTTGCATTCTGGTGCACATCAGCCACAGAAACTGGCGTCAAGGAAAATAAACCAATGGTTAGATCCACAGTACCATTAAGCTCGGCTGTTTCTGGAGAGTTGTATTTTCTGTAGTACTGTATATGCAAATCTGTAGCAGCACATTGCTTGCCAATGATTTGTGTAACTTATTCTTCAACTCTCTACCAATGATGTTTTGTCCCCCAAAATCAATGCTCTTTAAAAAGCAACACAAAAACAAACAAACAAAAATCACTAGAGCAATGCTGTTGAACTCCTAGTTTACAAAGGCTGCTTAACACATTAATAAAAATAGGATTTAAAAAATGGAGGAAATAAGAAGGGATATTACAGATTAGACAGAAAGGGCCAATCAGAGGCCCAACCAATGCAGACACAAAAATACTATTTTTTATTAAGGTTCTGAATAAATGGCAATGTTTTAATACATGTCTTAGAATTATGATTTGCACTTTATTTCAATATGTAACTTCTACAAATGTATCATTCAACCTACTCTGCAATATTTATTTTACTTATTACAGTACATGCTTAGGAAAGTATTATTTACTGACATGAAACCAGTTATGCACCTGTTGTCCTAGAAGGATATTAATAAATTACTTTAGCACTTACACTTTGGACATTATCTCCATAGGACTAATACAATGATGAAGCTGAAAAAATCTTAAAAACTAATGCATATAAGCCAGCAGTCTCCTAAAAATCTGATATATAAAAGCTTATAGTGAATTTGTATCTAACTATTTGATGTTCGTTCCAAGAAATATTTTTCAGCTTTGACAAATCAGGTATACTGTACAGCCACCACACTTAACTTTTATAGAGTATATATACTGCCTGAGCCAAAATTTGTCTAGAAAATTACGGCCCTATACTATATTCAAATAGTTCTACTCATTCTTAAAATAAATAGTCAGTAAACATTTCTTAACACACCAGTCAGGAAATATTGATTTATGTAGCAGATACAGGAACTGAGAATACAAATGTAACCTGGTCCTGTAATTTAATTAACATTTTTTCTAAAAAAAATGTTGTTTTCCAATGGCCTTTGAAGCAATATTATTTCATAGGTTAAAGAAATCTTATTACCTCTGTGATAGATCTCTAAATTTGTTTGTCTCATAGGAACTGCTTATTTTATGCAAATTAATCTCAGTTTACCCAGATGGTCTTACATATAAAGAACTATATACCAGCTCTTATACCAATGACTTAAAGCAAATGGTTTTTATGTATCCATTCTCCATTCTGTATCAATTTTAAATGCTTCTTTTATAATAATAAGTTTGTGCAGGTATATTTTTAAGATATCATCTCAATATGAAGCACTAAAATTACTATTTGTAAACCGCCCAGAGTCCCTTCTGGGAGTTGGGCGGTGAGAAATCGAATAAATAAATAAATAAATAAATAAATAAATAAATAAATAAATAAATAAATAAAATACTGATTTTAAAAATCTACAGAAAAATAAATGCAGAATAATGTGTATCTACTGTATATCTAAGAACTGAAGAAAGCATTAACTTTGGATGATTAGCATCCATTAGAACATGCTGCTAAAAAGGTGGGATTTTTAAAATTTATGTTGAACTAGTTCCTGTCAATGACAAATACAGGGACAGAACAATAGATACACAAATTAGAAGTGTTTAGCAGGAACAATATTTCAGTGGAAAACATGTATCTGAGACTCTCCGTTGGATTACTCATCTCAGAAATTGGAAAAAAAATTCAAAGACGTTCTCCGTTTGCTGGACATCTCACATGAAGAGTAAGTATCATGAGATTCATGGATTTTGACCTCAAAAAATCTCATTTGATAATGTCAAGATCTTGCATGAGATTTCAGCTATTATGCAAGAAATTTCAGCTATTTTTAATTGTGGAGGGTTGTAGGTGTATTTTTGGAAACAACCATGCCCTTCTGCCTGTGGGTGATGCTTTGACAATCATTTATCTCAACTTATTAGAACTGAACTGCAGTTCAGGAGAAAAAAGTATCACTTAGTACAAAAAAAATATTTTTATTCTTAAAAAGTTATGCCAAGTTCAAGAAAAGTAAACGTGCATGTGTTATTTTGAAATCTTAATTAAATGAACTGTATTGGATCCAGATGTAGGTACATATAGTGAGTGATTGGAAGCAGACTTTTAAACTCCTACTCCATTCACTGACCGTGTTTGGGGTATGTCCATCATAACTGTCTCCATTTAATAACTCCTCCAACCATCTTTTGGACAAATTCCAAATTTCACAGTTCTTGTACCTACTCAACAAAAATAGCAACCCATTATTTGTTTGGAAGTAGCAGTACAACAAATTAAAGCTGTTACTATTTATGAAAGGCTGGAAACCTGAGATTTTAGTCAATGTGGAAAGAAATTGATCTCAGAGGCTATTGGAAGCAGAATAATTAAATTGGGCCAATAAACCTACATGGTTTTAAAAGGGAAAGACAAATTCCTAGAGGTATATAGTAGACAAAAATGTAACCCTGATAGTTGGCCAATGGATACTAACTCCGAATAATCTAACAATAAAAAACAATGGAAGACAGTAGTCTTCATAAATTTCTTGTGGGCATTTCACAGAAACGTGTTTGGCCAGGATAACTAAACTGTTTTCCTCCAGAAAAAAAATGAACACATCTGGCAACAGTATAGAAGTGGTTTGCTTAGAAGTAGTCCTCTGGGATATATAGATATTTTAATCCCCCATTGTAGTTTACAGCCCTGGGTAGTCTCCGAGAAAAGACATCCAACCCTGCTTAAGTTTTTTTTTTTTTTTACATCAACAAAGTTGGTTAGGTGCTAAATCTAAAAAAAAAGAGACTTCTCTTGATATGAAGAGAATAAATTGAGAAATGCTGGCTTAGATTAATTCAAAAGCTGATCTAAAAAGCAATTCAAGGATTTTGGTTGGAAAGGGACTAAGTTGGGAAAGGCCTTCCTCTCTCTAAAATTTTAGCAAAACACAAGAGCCAGCAAAACATCTCCAAAGATCAACTTGTAACTTTTATCTTGAGATTGCTAGATGAATGCTCATCAAGGGAAATTCCCGTTCTGACAAGACGGTTGTCTTTCTCTCCCCCCACCATCCTAAAAATAACACCAATTTCCCAGTCTCAGTTTTTAATGTCATACTTTTGTGTTTCATCCTCTGCCTTAATCCTAGTTGACTCTTGATGATTTACAGATATTAGTAACATATAAAATAACTATTGTAATATAAATTCATTAAAACTAATACAAACAATACAGAACATTTCAGACAGTAGCCCCCACCCCCTGCCTAAAAATAACACCAGTTTTCCAATCTCAATGTTTTATGCCATACTTTTGCTTGAGGCATTTATTTATTTGTTTATGTGATTCATCTTCTGCCTTAATCCTAGTTGATTCTTGGTGATTTACAGATATTAGTGACATATAAAATAACTGTTGTAATACAAATTCATTAAAACTAATACAACCAATCTAGGTTCCGGTGATCCACGAAAGCCAGTTTTTTGCAGACGATACCACCCTAATGGCAGAAAGTGAAGAGGAACTAAAGAGCCTCTTGATGAGGGTGAAAGAGGAGAGTGCAAAAGCTGGCTTGAAACTCAACATTAAAAAAACCCAGATCATGGCATCTGGCCCCATCACTTCCTGGCAAATAGAAGGGGAAGAAATGGAAGCAGTGACAGATTTTATTTTCTTGGGCTCCAAGATCACCGCAGACGGTGACTGCAGCCATGAAATTAAAAGACGCTTGCTCCTTGGGAGGAAAGCTATGGCAAACCTAGACAGCAAATTAAAAAGCAGAGACATCACCTTGCCGACAAAGGTTCTTATAGTTAAAGCTATGGTTTTTCCCAGTAGTAAATGTATGGCTGTGAGAGTTGGACCATAAGGAAGGCTGAGCGCCGAAGAATTGATGCTTTCAAACTGTGGTGCTGGAGAAGACTGCCAAGTGTCCCTTGGACTGCAAGGAGGTCAAATCAGTCGATCCTAAAGGAAATCAACCCTGACTGCTCATTGGAAGGACAGATACTGAAGCTGAAGCTCAAATATTTTGGCTACCTAATGCGAAGAGAGGACTCACTGATGCTGGGAAAGACTGAAGGCAAAAGGAGAAGGGGACGGCAGAGGATGAGATGGTTAGATAGCATCACCGATGCAATGAACATGAACTTGAGCAAACTCCGGGAGACAGTGGAGGACAGGAAGGCCTGGCGTGCTATGGTCCATGGGGTCACGAAGAGTCGGACACGACTAAACGACTGAACAACAAGAAGTCCATGAGAGTAACAGCCATTCCCACTGTGACAGGCTGTTTCCAGGAGAGTAGCTACCAAAGAACACTGCTATCAAGCCACTGTTTCACCTCAGGGAGGTGGGGTGGCTATCCAGATCCGGTGGGCAGAATCTCTCTTTGAAAGACAGTCTCTAAGATACCCAGGCCTTGAGCCACATATGGCTTTAAAGACAGTGACCTGCACCGTGAATTGCACTTGGAAACACAACGTCAACCAGTGTAGCTCCTGCAGCAGCTGTGTGCCATGGCCACACCACAGCACTAGTCATTAAAGGACTGCTGACAAACACATTCTTGATGGACTAACCATCTAACTAGGCAGAAGTCACCTTCTTACGCTCATTAAAATATAAATGTGGAAAAATGACTAAAAACATATATGAAAATATATTAAATTAAGAAAAAATCCCAACTTCATGTAATCTGTTCTCTATGCAAATCACCTGTACTTCATGTAATCTGTACTGCATAGATTTAACCTATACTGACAAACAAACCAGGGGAAAAAAATCTGATGTTTATGGGAGTTAATTCAGCAAAACCATATCAGCAGTGCCAAAAATGCATGTTCCAAGACAGAAACTGGTAAGACAGGACTGGAAATAAATTAAAGCAATATACAAATGCCTTTGTATAAAAACTAAATATTTCTGTCACCTTAGCTTCATTATTATTGTCAAACTGCTAAAGTATCTTCCTTCTGAAGAAAAGTTGATATAGACTGGATTTCTTGGTTTTAAAAAAAAAGGAGATGAGGAAGGGCATCTCAATCATTTTGCTAAAGATAATGGAGTTTTCCCGTTTAACAATTGTCCTATTACACTTCTACCTGCTACTCAGTGCCACCGATAATGAATAGCACTGTTTCTATTCTAATATCATCATAATCTATTTGTATTCATAAGGATGTTGACAGGAAGCATTGCTGGTGTCCTGGTCATATAGTCTATTCTTCTTGGCTGTGCTATGATTAAACCTAATTACGAAACATGGACACCCACAAGGAAAATAAAGATGACACATAATTGTGAAAGTGCTGTAACTTATGTACTTGTGTCAGATGTCAGGACACAGTATATAAGGGGGGGAATTTCTGTCACAAGGTCACCATGCATGTGTGTCATCATTTTTGTGTCCTAATGGTTTGGTGTGGTCATCACAGTTTAAAAAATATTGCTATTTGCTCTTTGATTCATAGGTAAAAAACACAACGCATTAGAAGAACTTGAAAAAATATTGCTATTTGCTCTTTGATTCATAGGTAAAAAACACAACGCATTAGAAGAACTTGATCACTGCTATAACTACTAAGAAATATATATACAGGCTAGGTTCATGAAAGAAAAGCCCATAGCACATTAGGAGTAACTATGTTATGCAATCCCAGGTGCTGTGTTCTGTAAATCAAGGTTAACGGTTTAATGTGTTGCATAGATCTAGCTAACAGTGGTTCATTCAATAAACCACTTGTTGTTGTTGTTAGTTGCCGTTGAGTCGTTTATGACGTTTATGACTCCTGGCAACCCTATGTATAACAGAATGAAATGCTGTTTGGTCTTGCGCCATATGCCTGACTGTTCCAATGTTTGCATCCATTGTTGTGGTGATTGTATCAATCCATCGCATTGAAGGTCTTCCTCTTTTCCGCTGGCCCTCGACTTTACCAAACATGATGTCCTTTTCATGAGATTGGTCTTTTCTGATGATGTGCCCAAAGTATGAGAGTCTAAGCCTAGTTATCTTAGCCTCTAGGGAACAATTTGGTTGTATTTCTTCTATAATTGATTTGTTTGTTCTTCTGGCAGTCCATGGTATTTTCAATAAACTTCGCCAACACCACAATTCGAACGCATAATTTCTTCTTCTGTCTTCCTTTTCTAATGTCCAACTTTCACAGGCATATGTGGCAATTGAGAAGATCATAGTCAATCAAAATAATGTCTTTGTGTAGTATGTAAAGGAAATCACCAAGTACTCAAAGCACATTACCTCAATTTGGTTTTCGTTATAACAGCCCTATAGAATAGACTGTCTTTTTTTGTTTCCATGTTACAAACGGTGGTACTGAGAAGGGATGATTAATCTAAAGGAATCAGTTCACAGTTCAAACTTCATTAATAGATTTTTCTGCCTCAGTTTCTTAATCACTATGCTATGGCACGCTAGTTTTCTCTTATTAACATATCCTTCTATTGATAAGGGGCTTCTCTGCTTACCTCAGTTGAGGAGTTATGACTACAAATGCACAAAGTTTGCATGTGTGAACTCATTTTCCCTATGAAATTAATGAAAAAGTTATCTGGCATTAGAGATATTATATCAGGGGCTGGGATCACATTGCACAGCAAGCCATAATGTTGCTTGCTGGTTTGCAGCTTAGTGTGTTGTGTGAATCCAGCAAATTTAAGTTTACTTAGTAAACCATGGTAACCATATCTCAGTGTGTTGTGTGAACACAGCCAGTGATGTTCAAACTGGTATTCAAGGAATGCTTTCCATATCAACTCATCTGCAAATGAAGCGTGAGCATCTGTTTGTTGGGATTCTAGGGAACACAGTCTGAGCTGGTTTTCATTATCAGCCTAATTGTGCTGAGAGGCCATACTAGGACATTGTCAACACTTCAATTATTGCAGTGTAAGACCAGTAGTGGTGGCGACATGGTCTTTCAGGAAGCTTTTCCATGACAATTATTAGCCTTCTCATTGAAGAACAATTACACTCCAAATCTCCAGTCCTTCTGCCCACCCATACAGTCTTTCATTGGGTTGTTCAGGCTAGTTGTTGAAGCCACCAGAAAATCACTAGAATCACCAGAAGATTTAAACTGTAAAAGCAAAATAGAACAAAACTTGTGATAGTGTCTTCTTTTTCCTGGATGTGATTGTACACAATAAGTTTATTGTATGTATATGGCAGGGCTTTCCAAAGTTTTCTGCTGTTGGTGTGTCGCCGCGGGAAAACCCGGAAGCGCTGATGATGATCAGCGCTTCCGGGTTGTGTGGCGACACACCAGACTGTGTGTGGCGACACACTTTTGTGTCGCGACACAGAGTTTGGAAAGCTCTGGTATATGGGATGAGAGAAGAAATGAATTACAATGACTGACCTACTGGAATGTTGACATTGACATTTCAAAGGAAATGTATCATATTATATTTTGTTTTTATTTTGCCTGAAATATTTCTTTCAGAATTACTTTAGGAATCACTACTTGTCCTATCAGTCCTATTCACATTTTGCTTTCTTTGTGCAACAGGGCATCCCACCATTGAGGTGACTTTGTAAGTATATTCAGAGATAAGCTAACGTTGGCCTATTACTACAGACATCCAGTTAATGTCTAAATCTGTACAGAAGCCTGCTGATAATTCAAAGTTTTCAGCACTGCAATGCCACACTTGCACCTTAAAACCACTCATTACAAGAAATCTAATCATTAGAACACCCAAATAATGAAGTTTCTTTGAAATGGGCATTTCATCTGTGGTCATACCTGGGTAAACTGAACTTTTGCAAGGAAAAAAAATATTATACGTATTACAGAATGTATGAGATTTTATGTTTAATCTCAACAAGACAAGACACAATCTTTAATGATACATTCAGGAAATACAATTTATATTACTTAACTAAAGAAAAGGGTTATAGTAGGAATTTCCAATGTGGAAGAACAATGAAATATTTTATAATTCATCCAAAAGGTTTGAATTAGCATTATCCAGCAGAGGGCATCCATAAGCTAAAAAGATGGTTATACTTGAGACCTGTTTTTTTTCCCCTATTAGTACAGGTATGGAAATTATTCTGAAAATATGGAAAAAATTCTCACTTCATGTAATAAGCAGGCCAAGGTAAAGTGCATTGTGGGAAAGACTGCACTAAAATAGTTCTCTGTTTATATGACACCTGTTTAATTCCAATGAAATGCATTATGTTAAGGATTGTTTGAAAGTTTAACAAAGGACAGGCTTTCTTTTTATAATCAATCTTCACTTCCCAAATTTCTCCTTTGTGTTCTTTTCCCCCCAAAGGTTTGGGCCCAAAATTTGTAAGTATGACTAAAATGAAAATTAAACGTTGCTAATACTGATAAAGAGTTCAAAACTTACTATGATGGTAGTGGCTGAGGAGGAGGCGGTGAATGCTAGTTGTACTGAAGCTTCTATGTATTGTCGAAGGCTTTCACGGCCGGAGTTCGATGGCTGTTGTGGGTCTTCCGGGCTGTGTGGCCGTGTTCTGGAAGTTGTGGTTCCTAATGTTTCGCCAGCATCTGTGGCCAACATCTTCAGAGGGCAGGAGCACAGACAGAAGCGAAATCTCTGTGCCCAGGACTGGCACAGAGATTTCGCTTCTGTCTGTGCTCCTGCCCTCTGAAGATGCTGGCCACAGATGCTGGCGAAACATTAGGAACCACAACTTCCAGAACACGGCCACACAGCCCGGAAGACCCACAACAGCCAATGAAGCTTCTATGTTAGTTAAGGTACAGAAAGACTGAAATATGATTAGCCCATACGGATGCCTGTTTGTTGATGCAGCAGAGATACTAAATTGGAGAATTCTACTAGCACAGGACTAGCACAGCAGAAAATGAATGATCTCCTAAAAAACTCCACCTCTCCATGAAAACCTCACAAACACACATATTTTGTATCAGAAGGAATTCTGTGGCATAATCTTTTTTTCTTCTTCTCCATGAGCTATTGTTTTCTAACCTGGTTTAAATTAATTCCCACAGAGAAATCTAAGAATTCTATGTAACACCAGGTGTTATATAGCAGAAGTAATAATCTTTCTCTCTCTCTCTCTAACACACACATACACTCTGTATAAACCTGGAGTGATTTGCATGTTAGTTCATGAAGGCCCTACAGAAATAAATAGAAGAGGTCCAGCAACAGGGATCTGTGGGTTACACCAAGATTTGTAAAGTAGGCATCTTAAGTTACATGTAGGTCATAATAAATAATACTCATGGCTTGGCCATTGTGAGCTGCAATGCTGCTGCATCAGTTGAAATGACAAGCTTTTATTGTTCCTAAACACTTGATTTCAGAAACATTTGCACAATCTGTTAAGTCCAGACAAATTTAAATGGTTCTGACATGCAGCCTGTTAGGGTCAGTGACAAGGATAATGCCTCCGTTTGTGGGTAAAATTTTGTGGCATATAGGTCACTCTCTTAAGGGGAATCAACTGTATCTCTCTTTTTTGCATTTCCACCACAATCCTTCACCCTGCAGCCTGGAGCTGAGAGTGAAATGCAAGAAAGGAGTCGAGTGCTCAAAGCAAAAATCTGCTTCCAGGACAATCCATTATATCTGACAAGTTAAATGTTCCATGGTAGACCATATGGCATCAGAGCAGGGCTGACGATGGAAGAGGAAAACTCAGCAAATGCATCACAATTAAGGAGTTTGACTACAGACTATATGTATGTGCGTGTGTGTGTGTATATGCACCCCCCAATATAATATACATATAGAGCGAGACCCCCAATTAGGACTCTGTGTGATTCACCTGCTCATAGTTCACCAGAATATTTTAATGTTATAGCTATTACCATTTAGAATAGTATTCTCCATTCACATGGTTCCCTACTGATAGATCTGCTACCAACACTAGAGCCTTTTTATATTTCTTGATGTTACATTTACATATGGCATCACCTCTTAAAAACAGAAGAGAAACTATCTAGGAATAATTAGAATTAACTAGAGACTTCCTTAGATATTTGGCTGGTTATGCTGAATTACAGTAGGATTTAGATTTACATTGTGCTCCTAGGAATCCTTGAGCTGACAGAGAAGATTTGGCCTCTCAAGGGAGATATCCTTGGACCCACCACATCAAGATGCGAAGAGTCTACACTCGGATTCTGAGAAGGAAACTAACTCCCTGCCATCTCCTAGGAAGAAATGGCATCAGAGGCTTTAATTTCAGTCATCAAGCAGGTATAGAAGTACCTAGGTATTAGACTTCAGAGGGTTATTGTATTTGCCTGTGAGTTATTTATTATGAGTTATTCAACTGGGAGCTATATTTAGAGAAAGAGCACAAGGTTTATTATTTTTATGCATGAAGATTTGTTTCCAGTGTAGGTAATTTTAACTTTCTCTCTAAAATTAATGGATTAACTACAACATCAGTGCCAGTCAATGATAGAAAACAGGATAAGAAGAAGTTAGTGTATTGTATTATTTACAGACAACAGAATATTTAGGGCCATGTTCTAAATGACAAATAGGCTCTTTTGGTCTGATACAGCAGAACTCTCATGCTCTTTGTCCCATACCTAAACTATAAAATATTACTGAATAATCCCTTCCATTTTTTTGAGATGGCCAATATCTCATCGTAAACCTCTACACAGCTGGGAACTCATAGGTCGACCCACTTTATACTGGGAGCTGTATCACAGAAAGAAGAAACGTTTGCTATTTTTCTACTTTGGTATTAAAGTACATATATTTCCAGATGAATCACTTGCCAATTCCAAGTTTAGGCCCTTGGACAAAATACCTCCAGTGAGTTCTCTTCTCCTCAAACAAGCTTCTACTTTCCACTCACTTGTACTCTTCCTCTGGCCATTAATTTAGAGGGAAAAGGCGAGGAAAACAGACCCATCTACTCATTTCCCTTTCTCCTGTTGATGCTTGGACACTGAGAATAAACCTTGATTGAGGTAAGCTCATGAAGGCCAAATCTCCTGCTCGAGTGTGGCGATTCTAACCCCTGAGGTTGGCATTTAACTTGGCACAATGCCCAGCTTTTCCTGAAATCTGTAAATTTAGACTATGTCCTGGTCCATCCCCCTTCATTATTCTTGTTTGACCTATTTTTGAGCATGCCATTCAAATGCCACATAAAGCTTTCATTCCCTCCCCACAAAAAAAAAAATCTATACTCCATTTCTAATGAATAGCCAAGATCAGGATTTTGGCTTATTTTAACTTTGTACCCTGAAGATATAGATGTTTAATTCTTCTGGTTTTAACTCTCCATCCTATATAATTAAGACACAGGCTCACCTAATCCAGACTTGTGTGTCACACTGTGGCCAACTGGATGCCTTTGGGAAGGTTACAAACTTGGGGTGGAGGGCAAGAGTTCTTTCCAATGTTGCTTTTCTATACCCAGTGTTTAAGGCCTGCAATTTTAATGTATCCATGTGCTTGTGTGTATTAGACCTGCTTGGATGGGGGTTGAGTCAGGAGGCTAATAATCTGGCACCTGGTGGGAAGGGTGGTTTTTTTATTGTTTTTACCAGCTGTTGGGAGCTACCTAGGATCATTATATGAGATAGACAGCCATATAAGTTATTTAAATAATAATAATAATAATAATAATAACAACTGTAATCTTCCATGGGGCAATAGCAGCCCAATGGAGAGATACAGCCAGTGTAGTACAGTGTACTGTTGTGTAGCATGTAAGAAATTGGACTCAGACGTAGGACACACAGATTCAAGTTCCCATTCAGCCTCTGATCAAACTTGGTGGCTTTCAGCTACTCACTCTTCCACATCCCAACGTATCTCATAGACCAGAGCTTTCCAAACTTTTCATGTTGGTGACACACTTTTTAGACATGCATCATTTCACGACACACTCTTACTGCAGGGCATCAGGTTTGGAGGCAGCAGGGCACAAGGCAGACACTAGGACCTGCGCGGAATCCTGGCAGGGTTCGGAGGCAGCAGCAGCCGAAACACACCCAGACACTGCAGCCAACACACTAACGTGTCCCAACACACAGTTTGGAAAGCTCTGTCATAGACTTACTGTTGTGGGGATAAAATTAGAGAACACATATCACCCCCATCTACATACCATTAATTCTAAGAGAAAAGAAGGGATATTGTCAGGCCCAGCCCAAGAACAACAAAGAGTCAGTCCATTCAAACTCCAGTTCTTTATTTGCTCACACTGTATAGACAGAACCTTGCCAGACTAAAGCTACTCTAACTAACCTAAGGGGA
Organism: Charina bottae; assembly: GCA_023362775.1. Taxonomy (NCBI): domain Eukaryota; kingdom Metazoa; phylum Chordata; class Lepidosauria; order Squamata; family Charinaidae; genus Charina; species Charina bottae. The sequence goes on along the minus strand of JALMGJ010000012.1, from coordinate 22,712,416 downwards.
AATACCTGGGGGGACTCTAGGGCGGGGCTATCCTGAACCTCTTTTTTTCCCACCATTGCCTCCCGGACTGTGCCTCCACTTATCTCCTCCACCTCCTTGGAATGTGCTCCCTCCTTCCTGAGAACCAGTGGCACCGCTGAAGTCCACCACATCACACACCCCTTCAGAGACACATTCCATAACAGATATAAATGTAATGATACATAAAAGAATAAATAGAATAAATACACAGTGCTTTTGGAGTGAGTTTCTTGCTATTTCCAGTTAGTGAAGAAAATATTTAGCTTGGAGGATCAACACTCTGACTGTGCTAGGAGCCTTCCCATGTTTTGGATTTTTTAAATTAAACAAAGTAAAAGTCTTTTTTTTTATTATAACCCAACTCTTCCTTCAAGAAATCAGAGAAATTACACTGGGCTCTCAGTGGGAGAATTTATCTAAATATGCCTGTTCCAACATAGTTTTAATCATATCACACTTTGATTTTGATGCTTTGTGACATGTAAACTCTTTCTAACAAGAAAATATGGTTTAATAATATGGTTTAGTTTTGTGTGTTGCGGATGGCTTCCCACAACACCTAAAACTAAAAACAAACCACCTATATAACGGCTTAGTATGAACAATTACTTAATGAAACAAACAAAAATATTGGTTTAACAGGTTTTAAGGCTGCTTTGTAGGAAAGTAACCTCTCTAACCAGCATTGGTTGGTTGGATGGTTGTTTAGTACACACACACACACACACACCTCTATTTCTGGCTTAGATAGAGCCAATTTGGTTCTTACTGTTTCTTGGGAAAATCCTTGCCTTCTTTTATTAATAATTTTATAATGCTGGAAGAAAAACCAAGGAACTGAAATTAATGTAAAGTTAGAATCCATGCCACAGAAAACCTGAAGCCTTCCTGGTTAGTTAGTTAGTTAGTTAGATTTCCAACTTATATCACCGCCCATCTCCCCTCATTCCGGAGGGGACTCTGGGCGGTTATACTTCAGTTAAAACCTGAGAATTGCAGAGTGATGATGGGGTACATAGTAGAAGGGGAGAAATAACATTCTCTACCACCTTGCAATTAATTAAGCTTAAAAACATCTTAGCCCTCCCTCTGAAAAATAATCCGAGAAGAGAGTAAAAAACAAACCAACCAGAAGTATATCTTAAAGTAGAAAGAAAAAACTTTTGGAAAACGTATGTCAACACAGTATTGGTTAACAACAGTGAAATCTAGCATTGCATCTTACATGTCTATCCTCCAATTTTGTTTTCTATATCTATTATTCATATAACCAGCATGTACTGTATTTAACAGATACATAGGAATTGGTTTAACTGCCTGTGTCATAAACTGTCTCTAAGTATTGCTGGGCCTCACAATGAACAAAGGCCTACTGTTCCTTCTTTTAACCACAGTATCCTGAACTTACAGTCATTCTGATAATTTATGACAAGGAGCTATTTTTTTAATCAGAAGGATGACACACAATACTTTTTTCCAGCTGAGTCTGAAGAGGAGTATACATCTTTAAGAGACTATCAGAAGCCAAGTGTAGAATATTATTTTGCAAAGAAAAATCTGAAAAATACAGTTGTTTAACTGACCTTTCAAGGGATATGTACAACAGTATGAAAGCACTCATCCACTCAGACTGAATGTTGTGGAATTATTACTTACATAGTGGTAACTGACTATGTTATGAATAGACACATAGAGATAAACCACATTTACACACCATTCAAAAGAGACAATAAAAAAGCTAAGAAGGAAAAATGATCAGAACACATCATCTCCAGCAGCCTATACCCAGATAAACAGGGATTAACACCAGGCAAACAATCAAAGAGAAAACAAACCCTAATCAAGGAACTACCAAGGAGAAAACCACACCCCCGCCTACATGCCCCCCCCTACACTGGCAGGCCAAGCTACTGTATGTAAACAGGGAGCAAACCCCACACTCACTAGCATTGATGATGTTACCTAGTCCAGTAATGAAATGTCTGCAAGCAAACAACCAAGCTCAGAGAGGATCAAGGAGTACCCATGTGAAGAAGCCTATTTAGAATTATGGGAACATTTCCTGTCCTCGTTCCAATCTGCCTGTATGGCTAACACTCATAGCCTGGTTGGCTAAGACTAACTCTGGAGAATACCACTGTTAGTTTTGTTCAAACTGCACTAAAGTGAGAAAAGGACTCCCAAAGAATGTTACACGGCAGAAAAGATAAGCCCTTTGCAAAACTTCCCCAACTACTCTCCTTCCTTGCACCTAGAACATTTTATTACCAAAAGCACAGTGAAGCTTATCTGATTACATTTCTCTGACTGGCTATTATATGCAAAACTTTGCATTATAGACTGAATCTTTTAAATCAGCAAATTAATGTCTGGCTTTGCTTGAGAATTTTCCAGAAAAGTAGGGAAATGAATATAAGAATACAGTAAATCACCCTAATCCTTCAAGAAGTTGATTAAATAGGGTCCTTTGTGCCCTGAAACACAACATACAAATCCAAAGTACTACATTCACTAGAATTTTATTTATTATGCTAAAATTTAATCCAGTTTACTTTGGGATAATAGAAACAAGGGCAATATAATTATGAATATGTAGCAGCGAAACAATAACAGGTAGGCATGGGTAAGCAACTTTGCCAGAATGAGGCACCAAAGATTGTTTCCAGATCATTTGGAGGGCACCAAGTGGTGTCAGAGAGTGTTGTCAGGAAGGGGCAACGCTGATTCTTCACCCCATATTTCCTTGCTTTTCCAGGTTTCAAACGGTGGGAAAAGAAGCAGAACACTCAAGAGAGGAAAATCATTTCCATTTTCGCCTTTAATACTCTGTAATTCACACACTGTCTCCCTGTTTGTCCAAGATGGCATTGCCAAAACTGAGTGGAAAAAAAGACCAAATTTTGTGGCAGAAACTAAGGCTGAGGAGCAAGGTCTGGGAAGATGGATTGAAGATGAAATTTTCTCCCCAAATACCTTCCACTTTAGTTCGCCATGACTTTGGTGAGGGAAGCTACAAAATCGTGGTGCTGAAAAGCAGCCATTTTTTCCACTCAATTTTGGCATTGTGATCTAGAAGGAAAAGAAACCAAGCAGAAAACAACAACCCAGTCAAGGTACTACCAAGGAGAGTACAACACCCCCACCAACACAGGCAGGACAAGCCAGGGTATATAAACAGAGAGCAAGTCCCACTCCCTTTTCGCACTGAAGATGTTACCTAGCCTGGCAATGAAACATCTGCAAGAAAACAACAAGGCTCAGAGAGCACCAAGGACTCCACAGGAAAAGAAAGACATGAAAGCTGTGGATACTGAAATGAAAACCTCTGAACTTCTTACCACCAAAGGGAATTTTGTCTGCCAAGTACCAGACTAAATACTAACCTTTCCCAAGAATGTCCACATACTTTTCTTTTTTCTGTAAAATTGAGACTTTTAAAATAATACTAGCATTCTGAGGAAACCAAATTCTATGCATGTCAGACTCTGTGCATATACAAAAAAAAAACACTGCTTTTAAAATATTATTTAATAATCTAATTAAAACAATTAATTTGATTTCTGTTGCTACTGTTATTGCCTTAATTAGATCATACACACAGAAACACTCTAAAGAATCAATCATAGGATACAAATTGGCAGAGGTAATACAGGTAGTCCTCGTTTAGCGACTGCCTCATTTAGCAACCATTTATAGTTACAACGGTGATGGAAAAGTAACTTTGCGACCAATCCTCACATTTACAACCTCTGCAGGTCTGTAAAGCAAAGGAAAGCTGAAGTCAGATCATCAGCACAGTCATGGTTTCACTTAGCGACCGCTCTGCTTAATGACCAAGTTGCCGGTCCCAATTGTGGTCACTAAACAAGGACTACCTGTAAGTAACAGTTCCAAGGATATACAGCTAGAGAGATGGAAATAAGCTGTTCCATCTATGAGCATCATCATTTAGACAACTATATGTATTTATCAGTGCAAATCGGTTCACACAATAGAGGCAGTTTCAGCAGAAAAGGGAAATGGAGTTAAAAAAACCACAAAAAACAAAAAATCTAGAAAGAAATATAGAGTTATACAATTCACACTACCATAATGAGGCAGGTCCTTGTGCTTTACAAACCCAGCTACTGTATACAGATCAACATTTTTATTGCTAATTAAAATGCCCATATGGTAAAAGAATACCTTATCCAAGGAACTTCCAAGTTCTGTAATTGTCAGCACTGAACTCTTGTAATGTTAACATTGTTATCTGAAATTCTGGTGTAGTTTGATTTTGAAAAGCTGTGTTCTTTAACCATTATGAAATACAATTAACACTTTAGGCTAAATATGTATTTTACCAGAAGCCCGAGTAAGATAATCACACTTGCAGTTAGGATGAGATTGTGGTGGAAAAGAAAATCTAACACACTGTCAGGGACAGAATTTTCTCCACTAAGTAGAGCTTCCATAATTTAATGGTACGAAAGAAAAATAAATGCAAATTTTAAATCTGCAGAGGACAATGTGCAATCCCACTTTGCCGTTAATATCACAACAAACTAAGTGCAGCTGTTTCTAGAGGGGTAACCGCACTGATTGGTTGCAGCAAAATGAACCAAAAAAAAAAGCGGCAACTTAAAGAGTTAGCATGGCAGAAGCTTTCAAGATTTCAGCTGACATTACTGGATGCAAACATAGAAATGAGTTTCAATGACTGGTTACGAAGTCAACAAGGACTAGCTATAGGCATTTCCTACCTCTATTAGAAAATTGCTCATAATAAGCAAGAAAAATATTCTGCCTTATTTTGGCCCCTTACCCTGGCTATTCTAAAAACAACTCCCCTCCAAAATCTCTAACGTATCAGATCAGAATATGTGGCCTGGTGCAACCCTAATGTTATATAAACAACACTGAGGTCCTTTCCTTCCTTCCTTCCTTCCTTCCTTCCTTCCTTCCTTCCTTCCTTCCTCCCTCCCTCCCTCCCTCCCTCCCTCCCTCCCTCCCTCCCTCCCTCCCTCCCTCCCTCCCTCCCTCCCCCTCTCTCTCTCAATTAATTAATTAATTAATTAATTAATTAGATTTATATGACCACCCAACTCCCCCAACGGGAGTTAATTACCTGAAAAACTGTGAGCACATATGATAACCACTTCATAGACATCTTTTGCCTTTTAGGATCAACAGTAAAGGAACAAGTAGTCAAGACATACACTGCACAGCAGCACTTGGTAGAGTAGCAACAAAGGCCTTGGAAAAGATATTCAAAGGCCGTGATGTGTCTTTACCTACAAAGATCAGAATACTGCAAACAATAGTGTTCTCTGTAACTCTCTATGGAAGTGAAAGTGGACTTCGAAGAAGCAGGATAGGAAAAGTGTTGACGCTTTTGAACTTTGGTGTTGGAGAAGACTCCTGAGAACACCATGGACAGCCAAGGAAACAAACAAATGGATCACTGAACAAATCAACCCACAGTTCTCACTCGAGGCACAAACGAACAGGCTCCAATTATCCTTCTTCAGACACATTATGTAAAGACCTAGCTTTCGTGGATGCGTTCGTGGAACACCAACTAGCAGTCAGAAGACATGATGAAAACTCCTTAATCTCACAACACATGGACAGACTTAACCATACTTTCAACTGGGAAACTCTGAGCATATTAGACCAGGCCAAATCCAAAAATGCTAGAGAATTCCTAGAAGCTTGGCACTCAGACAAAGCAGCCATCAACAGACACATAGAGGTTAACAACATTTACATACCATTCATAAGAGACAATAGAATAGCCAAAAGACCAGAACACCCTTGGGCCAGCAATCAACAACAAGATATGCATATATTAACAGCAAGATTAGCAGCAGAGGAGCAATCAAACAACACAATAGACCTTAATCAAGGAACTATTAACTCAGTCAATCACCCAAACAGCACACAACAGCCCAATCAAGGAACTACCAAGGAGAGTACAAGACCCCCACCAACACAGGCAGGACAAGCCAGGGTATATAAACAGACAGCAAGTTCCACTCCCTTTTCGCACTGAAGATGTTGCCTAGCCTGGCAATGAAACGTCTGCATGAAAACAACAAGGCTCAGAGAGCACCAAAGACTCCCCAGCCTTGAGTAACTTCCTTTTAATCAAGCATTGCTGAATCTGGAAACCGAGTGATACTATGTTCTTGGGGGCTCAATAGGATCATCATCTCTGATTTAGATATGGCAGTTGGAACTTAGATGTGGATTACAGATGATGTTTCTGGTACAGCCCCCCCCCCCCCCCCCCCAGGTCCCAGATTCCCAACTTCTAAGGAATTTACCTTGATTTTGCCAGGAAAGTTATGACACATATACTTGATTTGCATTTTCTCATTATTGAAAGGAAAAGGAAAGGCATAGGGTCTGATTACTGAACAGTAACAAATAATAATATGGCATTACTTTTTGGAAATCAACCTGGCATAGAAGATTTAAAAATTTTAAAAAAAATAAAATGTAAGTTATATATTAATTTCATCAAGACAACCAGAAATCTCAAGTGATTTATGAAAAAAGAATGTTTGGAAAACACTACCCTATATACTTCTTACAGCTAAAGAGCATTTGGGAACTTTGTGTATGGTCTTCAAACATTTACTACCATCCTGCTCTTGCCCACATTGACAATGCAGTTCAAGCGGGGGTTGCAGATAAATGGAGCATTATTATATAAGTCTGTAATAACAAATGCAGGCTTATATCAGCCATAATATCAGTGCCGGAGAATTTTTCTGCCTTAGGCCCAATTCCAAACTGGTAAAACTTTCAGGAGGCATGTTCTAGCAAGAACCACAAAGGCAATGTGAATGCAAGGAATGGAAAAACGGAATTGTAAACACGGGACTCTGACTATTTAAGTTTGAATCCTGTGCGTGTCTATTCAACATAATTCAAATGAGCTTCTTCTCAAGTAAAATTGTTTAGTGGTTATAAGCATATATTCATACTTCGGCTAGTTAATAGTATCCTAAAAAAATCAAATTAAAAAATTAGGGTGTGGGGGGAAGTCTCTAAAAAATATAATCTTATATATCAAGTATGAGAAGCTACAACATACTCAAAAGTCCATGGGATTCCTTTTCCTACGAGATATTTGTCCAAACCACACCATTTTCCCCCTTCCCTTCCAAAATCTGGAGCCCAGACACTTTTGAGTTAAAATTATACCAGAATTCATTTTATTTTATTAAAATGTAGATATAATAAAGTGGTATTTCAGGAAGTTGCAATCTGAAGAGCTCTGTAAAGCAATTAGAAGTCGTAACAAGGAGGAGTAGGAACTGATAATGTATTCATCCTGCCCCTTGAGGTGAGGCTAGCCCCCACACTCCTGACCTCCAGGAAGCAACTGAAAACCTGGCTCTGCCACCTCGCTTGGGACGGGATGAGTAATAGCTCTTCCTGGGGATGGCTTGCACTGTAAAGTTAGGTTCGTAAACATCACATACAGCCTCTTGGATTTTATATTTTTATATTTTTATATTTTTAATAATTGTATAAAGTATTTTATATGTTTTTAATTGCTGACTTGATTGTAAACCGCCCAGAGTCCCCTTGTGGGGGGAGATGGGCGGTGATATAAGTTAGAAATAATAATAAATAATAAATAAATAAATTCCAATAGATGTAGGGAGACACCAGACTGCTTTAGAGGGATATGAAGGCAGGGGAACTCAAGGCAGTCAAGGCAGGGGAACAGGGAAGTAGAAAGGGATGTGTTCAGCAAGGGAACCATTACAGGCTACACCCACCCTAGGAATAAAATCCCTCTCTCTGCTAGATACCTAGTAGACAACTCTGCCCCTTAATCATTCTGTAAATCTTGCAGCAGCCCGAGAATTCTTTTGGCCACACCATATGGGCGTGAAATGCCATGTACGCAACCAAGACATGGAAAGGAATATACATTATAACTGACTGGACTGTTTGCCTGATTCATGCAGCAGAAGTGGAAAAACCCTATCACATTTCTCCTCATACAAAACACATGAATTTTCCAATGCAGACATTAATCTCCAGATAGGGAACAAAGTACCATATAAATCATTCCACAGTGGCCAGGGTTAAGCTGCTACCAGCAATTTAATTTAGTCATTTGGGGGAATTTAGTTCATCTGAAATAGTTAGTTTCAGATTTATTTAACATAGACCATAATGTGCTAACAAAAAAAAAAATCAGACTATGATAAATAATGCCAGTTTGTCCTTATCTCTATAAGCATCAGGTTTTTTTTAATGCATATGGGCAGCTAGCTACTGAGAAAGGTATCCCACCTTCTCCAGCCACTTCACCTCCACAATGACTATTTATTTGGGCTTGTGCTAGAGCTGTGAATATAATCAATTGGGGTTTGATCCTGCTGCCTATGTGTGGGAAATGTTTCCATTAACCTTAGTAGGGTTATACTTGCTTAAGTGCTACTGAAGCAAATGAAACATCTGTGCATGGTTGTTCTTTTTCTGAAAGAAAAAAAAGAAAAAAACACAAATATTTTTATTTTTTAAATAAAGCTGAAAAGATAAGTGTTCGTTCTGAAATTATGTTATAGTAACCATTTTAAAAATATGCTAAAGACATGCATAAAGACAATAAAGACAAGCTCTATTTCAGATTTTAATTGTATGTGCACCATGTAAATTGAGAAGTTCTTCACAACTTCGAACCTTCAAGACATTACATTCTGTACTGCAAATAACTCTTTGAGATCCTCGAAGCACCAATTCCCAAGTTTCAGATGGCCATATTGGAAAGATGTGAAACAGTGAAGCTTAAAAAATACTTATTTGAGTCTTCCCATACAAAACTGTCTGCATCAGAAAATATTCCACCTGACTGTGTCAGCTGGAGAGGTAGGACAGTTAAGGGCCACTCCATCAACTCCATTTTTGTTCAGCTTTCAGAATTATCACCTGTAGTGAGCATAATGCATTGTATGAACTCAGCTGACATGCAGAATAGGCTGTGTTCCTAGTCTTATCAACTTTATTTAGGCATGTTCCTGACACTTTTAAGCAAATACATAGACAGACAGACAGACAGCCACTAGTGCCATAAACTGCTTGGAAGACTTTGAGGGCAAATAAACTTTATGTATACACAGACATCTTTGCCATACATAAAGTGGTTGGGCAATAGTGAAACTCTACTTTTTTTAAAAAAAAATATGAAGATGCCTCACTCACATAATATAGTAAAAGCAAAACTGCAACTCCAGCTGTGAGAGACTTTTCACAATCAGTAGAACTACTTTATAAAAGAGACATGGAAAAAAACCTGCATCTTTCACAGTAAATTAAGTATTTTTACAAAGTATGGGACAGGATTTGGCATAGCATTAATGAAAATTATACTTCTGAATGAATCAGAGCCCCTTTTGGTTTATCCTTATGTTTTTATGGATTTTCCAGTTTTGTACACCGCCCAGCGTCCATTGGAGTTGGGCAGCTAATAAATTCAAATCAATCAATCAAATTTCTAGGCCACATGACTCCAATGACTCCAGATGGCTTAACATATACAAAATAACACACACACACATACTCTATCTATCTATCTATCTATCTATCTATCTATCTATCTATCTATCTATCATCTATCTTCTGGAAATATACAAAAGTTTATGAAATTGGTACAGTACTTTTTTGGAATTATCTCAGCTGCTCTGAACTTTTAGGAATTGAAACAGATCTAGATCTGCATAAAAGTGCCAACTTCAAACAAGTATTAAAGGTGTCACCAGGTTAGAAATGACCATGTTTGTTAAATAATTATCCCTTTCTGGACGTCATTAACGATGGATCGAATGTCAGAAGCCCATATTCTTCTCCTCTAATACCAATTCACACTTCCGTTCTGGTTTGTTATCTATGGCATCTGAAACATGGAATGTGTTAAAAACAACAGCAAAAGAACAATTCTGGAGCATGCAAGTTAGCACCTAAGGATAGTGGGGAGAAGCAAGGGAACGCCAAATGCACATTTCTAACTTCCCTGACCTTCATAAATGTCTGAAATGGACTAGTGTCTGTACTTGCTAACAATCTTGCGCTTGCTATTATCTGGCCCATGGTAATAGTTTAAAAGGCCTGGGAGTAAGACCCATTGGCTACACTTTTGAACAGAAAAGCATAGGGCTGCATTGTAAGAGTAACACGTATAAAACAGTAGGTTTTTCTTTTTGTTCCATGCACAAAATTCATTCATTCATTCATCGGTTTAAGCTTAAGTACATTCCTCTATCATATTCTTGGCCACATACCTAAGCCAACCTTCAGAGATCTTAAAAAAACTAACCAGGGTCAGTTGTTTTTGGTATTTGGATGGGAGGCCACCAGGAATCCATTGGCAATTAATTTCTATAATGTTGCCAAGAAGGGAACCTTCTCACCCCCATTACATCGACCCATTCCACCCGGTCAGGCAGAGAGGGCATGTTACAGACTCTGTCCAAGAACGACTGTCGATTGGCAGGGCCCGGAAGAGAGCCTTCTCTGCTGTGGCCCCTGCCCTATGGAACACTCTTCCCCCAGAGGTGAGGCAGGCCCCCACTCTCCCGGACTTCCTGAAAGGGGTGAAGACCTGGCTGTGCCATCTCGTGTGGGGCATGAGAAGGGGTAACCAATCCTGAAGATGCTCCCGTGAATTAAATTAAGAACTTTTTAACATCTCTGTCTTGGATTGTATATTTTTATTTAAGAATATTGTTTTTATTGAATTTTAATCTCTATTTATTCTGGTTTTATTGTAAACTGCCCAGAGTCACTCTTTGAGTGAGATGGGCGGTGACTAAATTTGAAATATAAATAAATATAAATAAAATCAAACATGCCCTTGTAGTCACCAAGACTTGAACTTGACTGAACGGGGTCTTTATTTTTACCATATTCTCTCACTTTCTTGATTTTCCATGTTGGTTAGGCAACTGACCTTGATTAGATTTCTGTTATTTCCCATAAACACATCAACAAATCATACATTATGGATTATCGCTGATGCCTTTTTTAAATGCTTCTGTCATCCATGGAGGATTAAGACTGAGAGGATGGAGCTTTTATTTATAATGCCCCATTTCTCGGCTAGGTCTCTACAAAATTCCTGCACAACTGCTTGTTGCAGCATCATTCTTCAATGCTTTTACCCAAATTATTTTCTTTTCCATGAGTGTTGAACTAAACCGTAACATGGAATGTTTTGTTTTAGCTTTGTCTGTTCTGTCAACCTAGCTACCATGAGAGCCAGTTTGGTGTCCTGGTTAAGGCACCAGGCTAGAAACCGGGAGACCGTGAGTTCTAGTCCTGCCTTAGGCACAAAGCCAGCTGGGTAACCTTGGGCCAGTCACTCTCTCTCAGCCCTAGGAAGCAGGCAATGGCAAATTACTTCTGGGATCTTGCTAAGAAAACTTTAGGGATTTGTTCAGGCAGTCGCCAGGAGTCAACACTGACTCGAAGGCACACACACACACACACAGGTACAATACCATTGACTCCAAGGAGGTTTTCTCACAACTGGATGTAGAAATTCAGCCTCAATGCCACTTTCAGCTATTAATTTTATGTTTTAATTGCAGATTTTATTCATTTTATTTGCAAAACACTAAACACAGAGGATTTTCTTTAAATAAATAACACGGATGGCATAATATATAATTTTAAGTTAGCATGCCATACATAAATTAGATAAATTCTGTTCTGCTTTTTAACTGAAATAGTTCTTAAAATATGCCCTACCTCTGCATTTAATTTTTCATTAATCCTTCAGGTTTTGTGGACTCAAGAAATGATGACATGGATGCAATTGTAAACCGCCCAGAGTCCCTTTGAGGGACTTGGGCGGTGAAAAATCGAATGAATGAATGAATGGAATGAATGGAATGAATGAATGAATGAATGCAAAGGAAATTAGCATGAAAAGTATGTTAATTAATTAATTAATTGGGTTAATTAATTAATTAATTAATTAATTGGATTTATCACCGCCCATCTCCACCATGGCAGACTCTGGGCGGTTATGTCCTTTATATGTCCTTTAATGGAACACTTCTATAGTAATCAATGACGCTGGATATGAGCTAAGTAAACTCCAGGGCAGTCCAACTTTAGCTAAATAAATTCCAGGACAGTCAGTCTAAAAATTACCTCTATACATATTTTTTTAAACTACCTAAAAGTTACCTACAGCATGATAGATGAACATAGGATGAATAAATAATTCATTGGCGATCACTCGTAGCCGAGTAAGATTGTCTTCCAAAGGTAAAATTTTAACAGTGGATCCGTAAGTGGCTATAAAGGCCAATTCTGGATCTGCACAACCTCCCACAATGAGGGCATAGGTTTCCGGGTGGGAGACGGTCATGATGAGGGTTTGCCTGACGTGCCTTCCTTTTAGCTCTTTTCTCCCTTTCACCCTGTACTCGTGCTTCTTCAAAGTCCATAGCGCCATTAATAAAGGATGACCTCCAATTGAAACGCTCATGAGTTAGGGCTTCCCAGTTCTCAATGCTGATATTACATTTTTTTAAATTAGCTTTGAGAGTATCTTTGAATCTCTTTTGCTGTCCACCAATATTCCATTTTCCATTCTTAAGTTGGGAGTAAAGTAGCTGCTTTGGAAGACGATGGTCAGGCATTCGAACAACATGACCGGTCCAGCGAAGTTGATGTTGGATGATCATTGTTTCAATGCTGGTGGTTTTTGCTTCTTCTAATACGCTAACATTAGTCCGCCTATCTTCCCAAGTAATTTGCAGAATTTTTCGGAGGCAGCGTTGATGGAATCTTCCTACTATAAACATACTATGTTTCATTTATTTATTTATCTTTTTGTAGAGTCCCTTTTCGCACTGAAGATGTTGCCTAGCCTGGCAATGAAACTTCTGCAAGAAAACAAGGCTCAGAGAGCACCAAGGACTCCACCGTTCAACCCTGAGCTACAAATATTCTCTTCAATTGGTATTTATCTTTTTATCCCACTTTTCTGTCTCAGTTATGAGGGACTTGTGGTTGATAATGATTAGGAAATAGGCCCACAATACAATATCTCCAACATTAAATATATCTACTGTATTCGCACTGAAGATGTTGCCTAGCCTGGCAATGAAACATCTGCAAGAAAACAACAAGGCTCAGAGAGCACCAAGGAATCCACATATCTACTGTATATCTATTTAAAAAACCTTCTGTAAGTATTATAAATTCATGTATAGTCAAGTATAAGAACTACTTGTTAAATATACCTAGCATAATGGAAGAAGTATGAAACCATCTAGAGCAGAGAAAAAACATTCCAGTTCTGAAATAGCTACTGATGATAACACCAGGCCTCATTTAAATATATTTCTTAAGATTTTGCTGGCTTGAAAATCACTGTGTGTTAAGTTAAGGCACTAAATGGAATCTGAATAGAGGAGGACTACCAGAAAGTCCTTGGGTAATAAACTAGATTGAGAAGTTGCAAAATATGTAATAGCAAGCCACTTTCAATACAGGCATGGTCAATGCAGTCACTAGATGAACTAATCTCAAGGCAGCGTTTACTTTTTAAGTTACGGTTTTCCTGTGATGCTGTTCTAATCCCGCTTATCAGAATCTCATATAAGGGCATCACACCTCTTCCATCAATCTGAAGTCTATCCACAGGAGAAAATCTGATCTAATTGGGCATGGGAGTGGGATATGGTAGACCTAGTGAGATCTGCCTCTGTTCTCCCTCGGACAAGTTTAAATATTTGATGAGTAGAGGTTCATGAACTTAGTACCATAAGATGCTTAGGTCATTTTGCTCAGCCTCTACCTGCCAGCCCAGATGGTTTCTCTAACAAAATCCTAGCCCAGATAAAGTGAATTTTATTTCAAGCACAACATTGAATAATGTCATTTGCAACAATGCATGGCAAGGAAATGTCTAGTCGGAAAGCTTGCTAACTGTATTACAATTTATTGAAACTTCTTTACAAGCACTAGTTGGAAACATGGCAGAAAACAGAATTTTGCAGATGTTCTTCCATGAGGCATACCCTCAACAACCAGTATTTAACAGAAATCAAATGTAAAGAAAAACAAAGAAAAAACTAAAATATAGCAAGCAGCCACTACTAGAATGCAGCTTAGCTTCACCAAAAGAAAAAAAAGCCACAATGGAGTTGGCTGGCACAGGAACATGCCACAGACCAGGCGCCACCCTATCCCCACCCCCAATGGAATATGGGCCTGTGGCCTATCTTGGTCTTCCACTTGGGTGAAAATGATCTGGAACAAATTAGGAGCTTGGAAGTCTGCTGAACCTGGAGGACGTCAATTGAATATAAACAGGATGGCAACTGTTTGGTAAAAAATCTGCATCAGATGAGTTTGAAAAGAGCAGTACACTCCTCACTAGCAGACACCATAGGAAGATTGCAGAACCTGAGAGTATTTTTTTAATATATATATATATATATGGAAGAGGAGAGGGGGAGAAAAAATATTTTCTATGCAGGGACAGATTTTCAAAAGCCATTACAATTAGTTTTTTAATGTCTAGATTCAAGGATAAATACTTTCATGTTAGGTGTGAAAAGGGAATCAAAATAACCCATCTTGCTATAAAGGGTGATAGAAAACAAAGTATGCACTTTCAGCCCTTAAGTAAAAAATTATGATAAGCATTTGGGAAGGCATCTCAGTTAACTGAAGTCTCTGTTTGGGAGGCTATATCCGCATATCAGCACATGTGAAAAGAGAAATGTGAATTGGACAGAAGTCCTTTCTTTCCCTCTGAAACAATACCAGCACTTTAGTAGCACTCCATGGGGTAAACGGATCCATGGATTTTAAACATCAGTAATTGCCCCAGTTATCGAAGCAAATCAGATTTCATGATCACCAGTTTTGAACAACCAAGTATTGAGAATTTCTTCCAGTTTTCAAGAACAGAAAGAAGAGTGGATAGGTAGTTCATTGTACACTGGTTTAACCACATTAGTAAAGAACTTCAGCCTTTAACAGATTCTAATACATTAAAAGTTTGTCTATATTAATAAAGACACAAGTGGATATAATAAGCACAAACCATAAAAATGAAGAATCTGTAATTCACCTGTAAGAGGCGGCTGTAGTATTTTGTGGGAATGCAATCTCTGAAGAAAAGATATCCTCAAACTGCCATCTATGATTTTATTTTCTTTCATATTTTTATGGAAGAGAAAATGGCACAATAGCAAGAAACAAATACATTTATGTTTAAATAATATTACCCAATACAAAAATAATTATTCAGCAGGTATTACAGACTGAATAAGGATTGTATCTAAAGTGGGAAATCAATTAAATAACTAGGTTTTGAAGTAACAAGAAATAAATCAATAAACTTCATTTATTTGCAAAATCTAACCTCCTTGGAGAAAAACATGCAATCTATGCTATTTTGGAAAGTGTTTATATATGAGTCTTATACATACTTAACCAGAATAAGTTCTAATAAAAAAAATTCAATCAACCTGTACAACTTTAAGTGTTCATTATTAAACAGAACATATTTTAAGCAGCTTTTCCCCCAACACACATACATACACAAACACTTTACTGAACTTATTCTCTTATTTGAAATAATATACCACACAATATGTCAAAAATATTGCTGTTACTTTATCACTAAGACATTAAAGGCCTAAGTACTGCTTTTCTTATTTTTGTGGTTGGGATCAAATTTCTTCTGTACGGCTAGCTGATACGGCCAAATAGGCAGCACTTACTAGTTTAAAATGATTATACACAAGTTCCAAGTTTGGATGACAACATTAACAGAACCATTTATAAATGAGTGATTGCATGAAATATTTGCTCAGATTTTTATGGTAAGGATTTGAAGGGGACAAAGAGAACCAGATGTTGCTGGGAAATCAGGTGTAGCTGTAATGGACAGGATTTCAGCAATTTTATAAAACAGAAATAGCAGCTTGCCAGACCATCTAAACCATTAATACAAACACATTATAATCCATTTGAACACAGCTACGTTATACGTGCTGCCGAATTGATGCCATACCAGAGCAATGCTGCAAATATAATTCCACAGAGAAAACTGAAAACTAAGGACTGGCACTGTTTTTCAAATTTACACTTGACATTTTTTCCTTAAAACACAAACACACACACAAAACAAAAACAAAAACAAAAAAACCCTTTAAATATTGAAGAAATATAGTCTCCAGAGGCACAAATAATAGCAGAGTTAACTTAACTTAAGAGAAAGCAATGGATTCAAGTAAGCATCAGAATTCCCCCGCCTTGCTATTCAATAGCATTTCTGTATTTTGGATAATATATAATGAAACAAAGAATGAAAACAAAGTAAACCCTTAAAAAATGTGTAACAGCAATATCTGTATTGTTAGCAATGTTTGAGTGTCGGGGGTGGTGGTGGCTTAAAATAACTAGTTTTGATCTTTTTTATTCTACACTTTTAACTAATCAAGCTTCTTTTTAAGAGGGTGGGGAAATGGAGTTTAAAGGGTTAAAAGCTCCCTACCATTAATTTGCATCTGGTGCTTTTAGTGTGTATGTGTGTGTGTTTTCTTCCCTGAAAAGTTGGCAGAGCCACCGATTTTCCATAATGCAAGCATTTGGGAATTGTGAGCGGAATGAAACCGATCCAATCTCCTGACTGCGACATGAATTTTCATTAATTACAACCTTGTCAGCAAAAGCATTATCAAAGCTGAATATGAAAATGCTAATGAGTTCTCATTTGCATATTTTTCTTTGTTGGAATGTCATTAATTATTACATTTTATGATGATGAATGCAGCTGTCGAAGCTCTCCGATGCATAATTAGCCATCAGAATGCCAGGAGCCGATCAGCATTTTTGGGCAAAAAAAAAAAAACAAAAAAACAAAAAAACCAACAACAACAAATTTCACATCAACCTCTTCCACTTCTCTCTTCCCACTAGGAAAAAAAAAAAAAAACAAAGTTTGCGTAGATGAAGATGGTTCAGCCATCATTTTACTTTGGAGTAGTTATGGTACAAGAAATAGAAAGATTTCTCTTAATTTTATGACCAAATTATTTTGTTTTTGCCGATCTCGGTCTTATACAATTGGAGCCGCTCTTAATAAAAAAAATCGTTATTCCAGCTTAATTAATGCCATGCTTAATTATAACACCATGATGTCAGCGGTTTTAATTAAGTATTGGCTCCATTACAAAAAAACTCCTTGCTGCAGAAAGAGTCACTATCCACACATTTGTGCAAATCTTTTCACTCTTGATTGAGGGGGGGAGCAGTAATTCTTACTGGATTCTGAGTCATTTCAAATATCAACAAGCATTAGATTCTGCATAAGGAAAGATGCTGGAAAAGAGGCCTGATTTTGGGGGGAGGGGGCATGGGTGGTGGGGGAAGGAGGGGGGGGGGAGAGGGAGAGAGATAGGATTACTCCAGTACATTACTTGGATATACTTTCAGCCTTTACCTATCTGACCACTTTTTTGAGCTGAAGTGTAAGTGAAGATGACAAAACACGGCTCATCCTCTCTCAGCCACTGGGAACGGTGTTTATAAGTAAAAAAGGAAAAACAACACAGAGCAGATGGGACCATTACACATGACCAAACCAATCAATCACTGATGAAGGGCCCAGGTGCAGCGCAGCCGCGCAGCAACGCACCATTTCACAGTCTGTCAGACACATACACATGGTCGTACATGAGTGACCTCCTCACATCCCCCAGGACCTCATCTGGAGTGCTTCTCTCCTTTGCCCTGCCTAAGCTCCAAATGACGTCTTCATAATCGCCCTGTCTCTCTATCTACCTTAGCTGTGAGACAAGGAATGGGCAAGGACGGACAATGAAGGCCACCATCCTTTTCACATATAGACAATTCTTCCTCCTTCTCACCATCTCCTATACTTTTCTTATATAAACTATTCCCAGGGTCACCCAATGGGGGAGAAAAGCAACTAGTTCAGCCACCTAGAGTGGAAGGCACCCATGTTCTTAACACACGGGGGGGGGGGGGGGAGACCATGTTGCTTTTTAAAAAGACAGGAACTGAAAGCCACAATGCTGTCTTTCTCTAAAACCTGTTTTTAAAGGAAAGATGTTAAATCTATGCTAACGTTTGATTGCAACAAGCATTTCAATCCCTATTTCATACTAACATCACAAAGCCCAATACTGCAATATGAACATTTCCATTTTATTTGAACATTGATATAAATGTAACAAGTGGAAGCCCGCAACAAAATGCTCTAAAGGGGTCTTATTTAGTGATTCAACACTCCTCTCCATGAATAATTTCTGCATCCCAGGCTTTCTGTTTTCCTTTAAGAACTAGGTAGTATTCTGTAGCCAGAATGATCATTCTGTCTTAATTGCAGTAAGGTCGTCTTTTTTTAAGTGTTCAGCACTTCTGCAAATGCTACAGCTACAGTTACCTCTGTTGTTTTGAACAGAGAAAATGACAACAACAGCTTTAGTCCTAGATGCCCAAAGGTTAAAGCTGGCTAGAGGTGATCTTTGTTGGCTAATTGTTTGGTGAGAAGACCGTCTCTTGCCTGATGCCTTCTAAAAATTTCATGCAGAGGGTTGTGGGTGCAATGCTGGGGACTGCAGAAATGAACGGAATTGGTGCTGGTGGGAGAGGAAATCCACGCATTTCCAACAACAAAGTGATCCGTTGGATTATAGCCCCTTCGATGTATGAAAACACCTTTCCATTAATAAAAGGACAATTCAAAACCATAGCAAATTAGCTCTAAAAATAGGCATAATTCTTACCTCTTTAAGAAGAAAAGACAACCCTAATTTTATTGTGAAACTTCTAAGCTAAAAATCATGAAGAAATTGTTTATCTTACTCATGGATCAAACAGAAACAAAGGGCTCTTATCTTACTACATGAATTACTGCAAAAATGTCTGTGTCACACTCAAAACTGTTTGGGGAACAGTCACTATCAATGAGCAATTATCACTGGGTCCACCTTTTATACTTCACTGCATTGTAATCTCTCTCCACAACCACATGAACCAACAGACAGGCACGCACCTATTATCCATTCTTGAAGAGAATATTCCACACATCAGATGAAGTCCAGAATAGCCCATGAAAGTTTATGCGGTAATAAATTTGTTACATTGTAAGATTCCACAGGGCTTTTATTTTCTAAAACATACTCTTCCCTCTGGAAACACTCATAAAAGCACAATGATAAAAGCCATTCAATACATTCTAACAGAAAATCCACCATGACTCTAAAATGACTTTTTCTGAAGAACTCCAGAGCAACACTGCAGTATAATAATATTTTAAACTCATTTAGAAGATTATCAAGTTGTAAGAAAAATTGCTATGATAATGTTGAAGTAACTGATCATATTTATTTAAGAACTTCCACTAGAACACAGAAATCGAACATAACCTGGATGGACTTGCTAAACAGGTGGTGTTTGTAGTCAGAAGTACGGCTGAACCATCTTTGTGTATGGACAGATCAGCAGACACAGCCAGGAGAAGCAGCTACATGGGCTTGGAAACAGAAGCAGCTGCTTGAATTATTGGAAAAAAGGTGCTTTATAGAGTAACTTGTTTGAAATGGGCAGCCACATAAATTGAATGAATGAATGAATGAATGAATGAATGAATGAATGCATGCATGCATGCATGCATGCATGCATGCATACTCCCATGCATTTATTTAACATTTGTAAATATGTTAGCATTTTACCTGAAAAAGCAATCTGTAAATCTATTAAAGTTAACAAATGTATTACTAGAAAATGAGTTCGACCAATTATAGGTAGAAGTCTAAAGTTCAGTACTACACAGCAGTTTTAAAAGTGGCAAAGTATTCTTACTCCTCCACTCTTGTCTTGCATCCAGCATCCCTGTTCATGTTAACTCATTCCCTTTTGGGAAAGAACTGGCAGGACAATGCTGTTGCTAGTTGTTGTGTTATGTCTGTGAAGTTCTTCACAGATAAATCACACATATTCATTTGGAATTGGATACCACATGGAGTCAAGTGTGATAACTAGGGGAATGTCTTACAGGATTTAATGAACCGGATATGGTTCTTGGTAGTATAAGCCCTGCCACGTGCAGGCTAGATCAGTGCCCCACCTGGCTCCTTTGTGTTGCTAAGTGTTTGTGTAAGTAGCTGAATTTGAGAGGTGGTGAGTATTTCTTTGAGAGAAGGCATAGTGCCATCAGCCTTCAAAAACGGTGGTGAGAGACCATATCTAAAAATAGCTATCTGTTGATTTGGTCATATTTGACAACTTTTGCTCAGTATGCCCAAGTATTCCCTTTTGTGGGAAGATATTGGAGAAAATGATTGTGAATCACTTACAGAGGGTCCTAGATGTTGATTATCTGGATCCATTACAGCACAGATTCAGGCCTGGATATGGGATAGAACAGCATTGGTCTGATTGATGATGTTCTTTAGGATCTTGGGTGTGGAAGTGAGGTCCTATTGAACCTCTCAGTGATGTTGATATGGTATTTTACTAGACCATCTCCAAGGGATTGAGTTTACTGTGGTTCCACTCGTGTCTTAGCAGGTTTCAGTCGGCAGCAATGGAAATGAGCATTTGAGTCTGAGAGTACCTCAGAGCTCAACTCTCTCACATCTATATGAAGCCACTAGGAGAGCTATTCCACTAGTTTAGGATATACCGATGATAATCAATTATACTTTATCATCCCATACAATAAAGAACCGCTGTGGAGATCCTGACACAGTATTTAGAGCAGGGCTTTCCAAAGTTTTCCCGCGGCGACACACCAACCGCTGTTGGTGTGTCGCCGCGGGAAAACCCGGAAGTGCCGCCATTGCGGCAGCACGCAAAAACCCAGAAGCGCTGCTGCTGCTTTCAGTTTTTGCGCGCCGCCGTTGGTGTGTCGCCGCGGGAAAACCCGGAAGTGCCATTGCGGCAGCGCGCAAAAACCCGGAAGCGCTGCTGCCGCTTTCAGTTTTTGCGCGCCGCCGTTGGTGTGTCGCCGCGGGAAAACCCGGAAGCACTGATGATGATCAGCGCTTCCGGGTTGTGTGGCGCCACACCAGACTGTGTGTGGCGACACACTTTTGTGTCACGACACACAGTTTGGAAAGCTCTGATTTAGAGACTGCAAGGGTTTGGATGGGCTAAAACAAGCTGAGGCTGAATCCTACCAACTCTCTCCCTAAGAACATCTTGGCTTACTGATAGTGTTGATAATTGCTCTGGATGGAATCACCCTCCAAGGAGTAGGTCTGCAACTTGAAGACCCCATGGAACTTATATGGCTTCTCCTGAAACAGCAGGTGGAAGCCATCACCAGAAGACTTTGAAGCCCTAGCAATAGTGACTCGTGCCCTCTTTACTATGAGATTTGTCTACTGCAATGCATTTTATTTAGCATTGCCTTTGAAGACTTGGAAACTGCGGTTTGTGCAAAATGTAGTGGCCAGGATACTAATGGGTAAGAGGTTGCTCCAGGTTACCTTAGAGACTGTCTCTTCCGGGAAGAATCTGTCTGACCCATGTAATCTGGCTGAGAGAGGGTTCCACTCCTTAAGAAATCAAAGAGCCATGGACTTGATGGCAATCCTGTATACTCTATCCCTGGAAGGGGTTCTGTTTCAGTAGGCCTTCAGTAACGGATTATTGTTGTTGGTTGATGTTTGGTTTGGGTGGCATTTATTGGGTGATCTTTCTTTTTTGATGCTGCGTGACTATTGTCTGTCCATAAACTATCTGTAGGCTAGGGAGGTGAGTGGATAGAAACCATTGTAAATAAATATGCAGAGAAGCCTAGATTTAACAGACCAATGTTTGTGTGTGTATGGGGGTATTCCTGATTATCAGAATGGTGTGGTGGTTAAGTTGCTGGACTGGGACTGGGGAGACTCTCAGCTATAGAAGCTCACAGGGTTGTTGTTGTTGTAGAGAAAAACAGGAGGAGGAAGTATGTCTATGAAGGTTCTCAGTCATCCAGGTGGAATTGTCTGTAGCTTGAATCATGTCAACTGGATTTCTATTTTCTCAGTGGAAACGTTTCGCTCCTTATCCAAGGAGCTTCTTCAGTCTGAGCAAAGTTAGTAAGGGAATCCTTAAATATGTTTCTAGGTGGCTGTGTGACCTTACACCTGGGGCTAGGTCATGGTTATTTTGAGATGTTATTTCTAAGTCCCTTTATCATCTAAAGGAGGATCGTTAAGATTGCCATGCTGCTGTTGAGCTTGCGAAATGGTCTTAATCTTCCTAGGCACAGAAGACAAAGCAGGAAGGAAAATAGGGGAAAGGTTGTGCCTGAGGCCCCCACCTCTATTCAAGGAAGGATTTTCCAAGTTGGCATAAATGGATTCCTTGACCCCTCTCTCAAACCACCTATCTTCTCTGTCTAAAATGTGAACATTTATGTCCTCAAATGAGTGTCCTTTTTCCTTTAGATGAAGATAAACTGCTGACTCTGGTCCTGTGGTGTTACTTCTCCTGTGTTGGGCCATCCTCCTGTACAAAGGTTGTTTGGTTTCTCCAATGTAGAGTTCAGAGCACTCCTCGCTGCACTGGATTGCATACACTACATTGCTTTCCTTGTGTTTTGGAGTTTGATCTTTGGGGTGTACAAGCCTCTGTCTCAGTGTGTTGGTGGGTTTGAAATATACAGGTATGTGGTGTTTGCCAAATATCCGTTTTATCTTTTCAGACATGCCAGCCATGTAGGGAATGACCAGGTTCTTCCATTTACTCTGAGTCTCAGCCCTATCTGTTGCTGTTTTAGGTCTGGTAGACTTAGATTTGGTGAAGGCCCAATTTGGAGGAGGAAGTGCTCTGCATGCCACCTTGAGGTCCTGAATGAAAATTAGGACATAAATCTAGAAATAAAGAAATCCATGAGCACATCACATGTGACGATATTATTATGCAAAGGATGCTAAATAATTGCATCATGTTCATCATTTGTACAAATATATTATTCAACTAATTACATCACCTGAAATAAAATGACATAAATAAAATGGGAATTTTGTCTATAGCATCTGAAGACTGTTGCAGCAAGGTCCTGTAAATTAAGGTTACCTTGTATACACAATAATTTACATAACACCCACCCACCTCCACATGCGCACACGAACGAAAACACACACACACACACACACACACACATATATATATACATATACATATACATATACATATTCATAGGAAAAAAATCTAGATATCCAAACACAAAATATATTTTAAGAAGAATATTGCTGAAATACTATTTTATAATTTGGTAATGCTGTGTGTGTGTGTGTGTGTGTGTATTTGTGTGTGTGTTGCTAGGGATTATAAACCTAAAGCCTTAGAAACTGATATAAATCTGGGATTTTAGAACAATTTCAGTTACCCCACCCCGCTTAATGAAATATGAATCTGAAATATGTCTAGATTTTTATGTACAGACCTGAAAAATTTACAACACACGATATATTACAGAAAAAAAATAGTGACAAAAATTACCAAAAGCAGAAGTTATTTTGTGCCAAAGAAAGTGCTGCTTTCTTTATTGTAATTGGTAATATGATAGAATAACAAGGTGGCTTGTTATTGTTTATTACCAAATATCAATGTACAGATAGAGGCCAGTTATAATATTTATAAATACAATGTGGAGTGCTCCAAAACTATTTCTTAAAGTCCTCCTTTAAGTAATTTCACAGGTGAACAAAATGTGACAGTGACTGATGAATGAGTCAGTATCAGGTTACAGTCAAATTCTTTTAAAGCCAATGGAAACCCCCAAGCCCTAATTTTTCCTGAAATCTCTTCTCTCTAACAGAATATTTCTGATGTGGAATAGCAGAATGAACAGGGGAGTTATATCCCACCATGACTTCAGTTCTTTAGTAGCTCCAGAACCAAAGAACTAGAGAGCAAGAATGCCCCAGCCAAGAAATTTAAGAATGCTAGGGATTGGGTGGGTCCCCAATTTTATTTCATGTTGGTTAAAAGCCATGTTAAACTGCCCAGAGTCCCCTCTGGGGGAGATGGTGCGGTAATAAAAGTTGAAGAAAGAAAGAAAGAAAGAAAGAAAGAAAGAAAGAAAGAAAGAAAGAAAGAAAGAAAGAAAGAAAGAATAAATGAATGAATGAATGAATGAATGAATGAATGAATGAATGAATAAATAAATAAATAAAATTGTTGAGACTCATTAGATTGAAAGGCAAGGTACAAATCTTCAACTTGTGGGGTGCTGCATGGGTCGGCCTTGTCTCCCCTGCTTTTTAATATCTATATGAAGCCACTGGTCATATAGATGGTCATTCAATGGTTTGGAATGTGGTATCATCAATATGCTTAATGACACCCATTTGTACACTGCTACTCAGGCTGTGGGGGAGATGTCTGGAGGTTGTCAGGGTCTGCATGGGAGAGAAAAGAATAAAGTTAATTAGTTTCCAGATCCAATTTAAGGTTCTGGTCTTGAACTATAAAGCCCTCCATAGCTCGGCCACAGGACCACCTTGTGAGGTGAGTTGGGCTGAGAGAGGGGGACTGGCCCAAGGTCACCCAGCCGGCTTTCATGCCTAAGGCGGGACTAGAACTCTCAGCCTCCTGGTTTGCTATTGGCTCCTTCCTAGGGCTGAGAGAGAGGGACTGGCCCAAGGTCACCCAGCCGGCTTTCATGCCTAAGGCAGGACTAGAACCCTCAGCCTCCTGGTTTGCTATTGGCTCCTTCCTAGGGCTGAGTGTGTGTGACTGGCCCAAGGTCACCCAACCAGCTTTCATCCCTAGGGTGGGACAAGAACTCTCAATCTCCTGGTTTCTAGCCCGTTGCCTCAACCACTAGACCAAACTGGCTCTCCATAAGTGACTCTAAGGAGTGCAGCCAAGGCCAGTAGCTCTGGGGCCTTTAGACAGTTAGCAGTGGTTGCAATATTGGGAAAAACAGGCCAGTAGGAAGGGTGTGGGATTGTAACCTTCCCTTGTAAGCAATCACAGCCATTTTGACACTGTTGGAAGGCAGACACTGAAAAGTAGTCTTGGATGTCTGGAAAAGAAACACTATTTAAAAAGATGACAAACAGAACACATGAATGATATAGGATAGCCTTTTGGCTTTCTGTAAGATATTGTTTTAGAAAGCATCCAGTGTATTAGGGTAATCTAAACTGTCAGTTAACATTTCTTCTTTGATTATTATTATACGAGGGCATGATGGCTGAAAGCGAGGAGGAGCTGAGGAGCCTTATGACGAAGGTGAAAGAAGAAAGTGCAAAAGCTGGGTTGCAGTTAAACCTCAAAAAAACCAAGATTATGGCAACGAGCTTGATTGATGACTGGCAAATAGAGGGAGAAAAAGTGGAGGCAGTGACAGACTTTGTATTTCTAGGCGCAAAGATTACTGCAGACGCTGACTGCAGCCAGGAAATCAGAAGACGTCTACTTCTTGGGAGGAGAGCAATGGCAAATCTTGATAAAATAGTTAAGAGCAGAGACATCACACTGACAACAAAGGTCCGCATAGTTAAAGCAATGGTATTCCCTGTAGTAACCTATGGCTGCGAGAGCTGGACCATAAGGAAGGCTGAGCAAAGGAAGATAGATGCTTTTGAACTGTGGTGTTGGAGAAAAATTCTGAGAGTGCCTTGGACTGCAAGAAGATCAAACCAGTCCATACTCCAGGAAATCAAGCCAGACTGCTCACTTGAAGGAATGATATTAAAGGCAAAACTGAAGTACTTTGGCCACATAATGAGAAGACAGGATACCCTGGAGAAGAAGCTGATGCTAGGGAAAGTGGAAGGCAAAAGGAAGAGGGGCCGACCAAGGGCAAGATGGATGGATGGTATTCTGGAGGTGACGGACTCAACCATTGGGGAGCTGGGGATGGTGACGGCCGACAGAAAGCTCTGGCGTGGGCTGGTCCATGAAGTCACGAAGAGTCGGAAACGACTGAACGAATAAACAACAACAAAATTGTATACTATATCACATCTCACATCTCATATATTTCTGTTACATCAAATCTGATGAGTCATGTTGCTTGACAATTGATAGATAAAACATTCTCAGTACAAATACAATTAAAATATCCATGATCAATAACTAGATTTCAAAGTCTAAATAGTTACAATTATTTGAAATTGTACTGGGGATGGTGACGGCCGACAGAAAGCTCTGGCGTGGACTGGTCCATGAAGTCACGAAGAGTCGGAAACGACTGAACGAATAAACAACAAATACGAGGGCAAGTATATGTATTTTAATAAAGCACACTAAAGAGGAGGAATCTGACCTAAACAATTCCCTTCTCCCTCCAAACTTGTTCTTGAGACTGTCTCTTTCCAAGGATCTTTATAATATCTTAAGTAAGGGCGTGGTGGCTCAGCGGGTAAGATGCCAGGCTTGTTGATCGGAAGATCGCAAGTTCGGAGGTTCGAATCCCTAGCCACGCGTGACGGAGTGAGCTCCCGCACTAGCTCCAGCTCTTGCCAACCTAGCAATTTGAAAGCATGCAAACGCAAGTAGTTTAATAGGTACCACTTCAGTGGGTAGGTAACAGCGTTCCACGCACATCATGCCGGCCACATGACCATGGAAGCGTCTTCGGACAACGCTGGCTCTTCGGCTAACAAGCGGACATGAGCACCGGCCCCTAGAGTTGGACACGACTGCACAAATGTGCGGGGGGAACCTTTACCTTTTATGATATTACATAAACAAAATATGTATTCCCGCAAAGGGGCCACGCCTGGCAGGAATAAGAATCAGCTGGGTCATTCCTCTGTTCCTCTACCAGAGTGCCACCTTCCTACCTACACACACACGGGCTACTTATTACCCTATCAGTAGCAAGGCTTTATGGACTGTTGTAATTCTCCAATGTCAGGACTGTTTGACAAGGGTTTAGAAAAGCTCTGTAAATTAATATGTCTATGAAGGTTCTCAGTCATCCAGGTGGAATTGTCTGTAGCTTGAATCATGTCAACTGGATTTCTATTTTCTCAGTGGAAACGTTTCGCTCCTTATCCAAGGAGCTTCTTCAGTCTGAGCAAAGTTAGTAAGGGAATCCTTAAATATGTTTCTAGGTGGCTGTGTGACCTTGCACCTGGGGCTAGGTCATGGTTATATTGAGAAAAATTATCTCAAAATAACCATGACCTAGCCCCAGGTGCAAGGTCACACAGCTACCTAGAAACATATTTAAGGATTCCCTTACTAACTTTGCTCAGACTGAAGAAGCTCTCTGTAAATTAAATACAAATGTTTTTTTTTTAAAGTATCAAAAACTGCCCTAGAATACTGCCCAGAGTCCCCAGGTATGGAGGAGACGGGCGGTGATACAAATTAAATAATAAATAAATAGATATGCATACGGAAGGTCAAAATTTCTCAGTTCTTTTTAGCAAATCCTTTAAAATGTGTAGCCCATTTTTTTTTCATACAACTATTTCAAACCCATTTATTTTAATTGGATCAAGTCCAATTTATGCAATATAACGAATTTTACAGCACATCATTGCAGTAAGTGAAACAACTCTTCTGTATTGGGGCGGGCTGCTTAAGCTATAGACAACGTATGAAAAGTTCAAAGAACAGCTGTTTAGAAATACGTGCTTCTTTAATTCATTTTTCCAGTGCCTGATAGATTTCTTTCTTACATTAGTCCTTCCCTTTCCTCACCAACAAACTTGGAATGAAGAATAAAATGTGATGCAGGTATGTTGTTTAGAACAAATATTTACATTGGGACCAACGTACTTCCCTCCACTCCAGTACGTATTATAATGATACACATGGCTACTGTACACATTGTTAGGGACTCCTTCCTTTGAGTCTATAATGAAAAGCAAGATCTTAGTATCTTTATACCACCCCTTTAAGGCACACTGCTTATGCTATATAAGTTCATACTATTTAATCTTATACATGAAATACAAGTCCGATTCAGCCCTTACTGACATTTGATACATTTAAAGATGCATCTATAACATGGAAGTTACATGGTATTACAGAAAGGGATCAGAAAACTCCCATTTGAATTAAAAGGACCAAGTTACTTTAAAGACTTAATTAAAGCCTGCATTTAATGCAGGAATTACACCGCTCCCCCCAAACACACACGTCTACCCCCAAAAAAAAATTATAGCAAGAACAAATGAATGTCTACCACAGTCATTTATTGTAGTCAAAACTGGGTCATAAGAAAATCTTGTATTCCAATATCCTTATGTTACAACTTTCCCCAAAGTATCTAAAAGTTCATATGTGGATACACCATCATATTACCAAACAACATAAAATATCTGAATCAACAAGTAAACATTACAATAAATCTCATTATTATGAATATAAAAGCATGAGGACAATACACAAGAAAGAATATATAGGCTCATAATCTAAATTAAAACACTGTATTTCAGTTCTTGGGTTCCAGGCTCTTTTGACTCAGTTTGGAAACACTAATGCTCTAGCATGATATTGCAGAATACATGTTGTGCAAATTAGATACAGTGAAACATACACTGTGTTCATGCATATAGCAAGGAATATTTACCTACAGTTATAAGCTTATGTGGGGTTTCATAGCAAGATCTACTTCCAAATAAACAGATTTACCTAGCTAAGAATTACTATCCTATAATTGCTGCATATTTTTCCACTTAAGCCAAGGAGGCAGGAGGGAGGGGAAGAAATGCTACTTATATTGAGATACTATGCACAGATCCTCAGAAACAAATCCCAGTAATTTACTATTAGATGACACCTTTCTTATAAGAACATTGCATTCTCTGACATCGCTTTCAATGACATTACATGATGGAAGACATATGTTTAACTCCTAAAAGAAAGTGAGACGGGCTTCAAAGCCAACTCTCTCTTTCAATACATTACAGGTGTGAACTGCATGAGTCGGCAGTGGAACATCACCTGGGATAACAGCTTTAAATATATAATATGATCAAAAACATTTCACATGTGGATAGAGGGAATCAAAACTAGGCCAAAACAGCTCTATCTCGCCAAAGAAGAATGTGGTGTAATATGGCTACCAATGGCTGAATAAAAGGAGGTCTATTTGGTATGGATTACGTTTTCTTGACATAATTCATATACCTCAAAGCATATCATTAACTACAGAGGGAGACAGTTGAGAACAAAGGGTTTAATATCCCTTAATTCATGTTTCACTCTCTGCTTGGAGATGTCAGAGATTGGCAATGCAGCATCTAGAGTACTACGGCACAATCTTTAAAATCAGAATCATAGAGTTGGAAAGGCCTCAGAGTCTTCAAGTCCAACCCCCTGCTTAGTGAAAGATCTGCTGAAGTATTTCAGACAGATGGCCATTCAACCTTGGTTTGAAGATCTCCAATGAAGGGGAATATATCACTTAATGAAGCAACCTACTCCATTGGTTGATGGCTCTGCTTGTCCAGAAATTCTTCCCAATACCTAAGCTGAATCTACTTCAGTATCAATCCATTGTTTCCACTCCCTCCTCTACAACACAACCCTTTTAAGTATTTGACCACCCAAATGAAAAATATACCATTATATATAAAAATATATCAAAAAGGAATTAGATTACAGTTAAATATTCTATCAGGATAATCCCTGCCATAGGCATCTGTAATTAGCATCAATTATGTCAAAATGACACATGTCAAATTGTGCTCTGGCACCTCATGCAAGTACATGAGTTGTGTCATTTGTGTGATAATGTCATTATGTGCATGTCGTCATTTGTTCCTTCTTGCAATTTGTAAATTGAGGGGGGAGTATTGATCTTTGGTGTTAGACTATGAATTGTGTTACAATATTGTTATTGATGGCTGTTGTGGGTCTTCCGGGCTGTGTGGCCGTGTTCTGGAAGTTGTGGTTCCTAACGTTTCGCCAGCATCTGTGGCCGGCATCTTCAGAGGGCAGGGCACATCTTCAGCTGGGCACAGAGAGATCGCTTCTGTCTGTGCTCCTGCCCTCTGAAGATGCCGGCCACAGATGCTGGCGAAACGTTAGGAACCACAACTTCCAGAACACGGCCACACAGCCCGGAAGACCCACAACAGCCATCGAACTCCGGCTGTGAAAGCCTTCGACAATACAATATTGTTATTGATTTTTGTGTATTTTTAACCTTATTTATGAAAAATAGGATGTATAAGCTGCTCAGTCGATATTGACTGAAGGGGCATATGAGCCCAGAGAAGAAATAAATCACACAAACACCCTGCTGCAGATGCCAATGACACCTCTCCCTTGTGAGTCTTCTGACACTGTTTTTGTCCTTGAGTTCAAGAAACAGCTACTCAGAAATGAAAGAATGATATGCACTTGACTCCCTTCTACTTTGGCTCTGAATAAGTTACTTTTAAATAACAGCATATTTACACACTGCATTCAATGCAGCCACGCAATCACTGATGTGGTTAAGGCTAGCCCAGTGTTTCTCAACCTTGGCAACTTTAAGATGCTGGTTGGGGAATTCTGGGAGTTGAAGTCCACACATCTTAAAATTGCCAAGGTTGAGAAACACTGGGCTAGACAATAAGGCTGATGATTAAGCCAAGCTGGAAGCCAAAAAGTTGAGTCAAGCGCAAAGCCTGCCATCAGTGTTGGGGTATGCATGGGATCTGAGATATTAAGTGAAGAGGCACATAAATTACAACTGCTTTTTTTCTAAGGTATTACTTATGGAACAAAATGCTGCTTAGGACACACAACTGGCTCATCCCTCCCCTCCTGTGAACTTCTGTGGGACACAGTAAGTCATGGTTTTGTGTGATACATGAACCAAGTCTATATGTGTACCCTATAACTGTTTTTAAAGTTAAAACCATAGGTAACATAGTTATTGTATGTTGAAACTATGTCCAACAATACAGTTGGCGGGAGTTGTATCTAATTCATTTATGTTATCTATTAGGGCAGTGTAATGCTCAGATTCCATTCAGAAAAGTTGCTTTGCACATAAAAGTGCAAAGGCAAATCATTAAAGCTGCTATGCCTTTTTGCTGGAATCAAATCTGAAGCACTGAACGGACCTATTATCTATTATCCAAAAATTTACATGCTGTATTTGCTGTCATTCACATGGAAACCAAAGTCGTTAAGAACAAAAATAAAACCATACAGCTCATAATAAAACTGTAACAGCTTTGCAGTCCCTTGGTTGCAAAACCATAGAGTCAATAAAATCAAAGCAGCTCAAACCACAGTTTCTCTCTTGCTTTCTTTAAAAGAAAAACAACAATAGGTTTTTACCTGGCAGTGAATATTTGTCAGTGAGGATCTTGACATATCCCAACAGAAAGTGTGTTCCACTGCATGGGTGCCACTAATGTGAAAGCCTTGCCCCATGCCTTGTGAGTCTCACCTCTGCAAAGGACATACATGAAGCTGGGTCTCCTCTGCAGATCTAAAGGCACAGGAAATACACATAGGAGGAGACACAGTACAATGAAAGACAGGACACAAACACCACTCAGCAAACCGGTAACTAAAGTAAGTTCTAGAACAGAGCTTTCCAAACTTTTCATGTTGGTGACACTTTTTAGACATGCATCATTTCACGACACACTCTTACAGCAAGGCACAAGGCAGGCTCTAGGACCTGCGTGGAATCCTGGCAGGGCTCGGAGGCGGCAGCAGCCGCGACACACCCAGACACTGCAGCCGACACACTAACGTGTCGCGACACACAGTTTGGAAAGCTCTGTTCTAGAAGTTCTTCTCTAACCATGAGAATTTCACCAAATATTTGCTCTCCTTTGGTGGGTGGGGAAATGTAATCTATTTCTTTTCCATTAAACGTGGGGGAGGGGGGAGAGAGAAAACACAACACAACACTGGAGGAGATACCCCTATATTTATAGCCTGTTAAATAATGGGTAAAAGAAAAGAGAAGGGAGCATTACATCTCACTCTCGTGGTATAAATATCAGCGTAAATTTAACTGGGCAACTAGTGCAATTACTGCACTGTGTTAGATGTTCTAATATACTCTAAAATTATTAACAATTCAGGTATTAGTCTCTTATAAAAAGGCAAAGTTTGCAAACTGGACTTAGCAAGTGCAGTATCAATTAGCACTAATTGATCCATTAGTTTGATTGCACAGCTTGTAGAAGAGTGTGAACTTCATGCTTCTAATTTACTGCAATTTAATATTTGAAACAGAGATTGCAAGTAGCACTACAGATGAGTTCCAACAACTAGCAAATCCTGTGGACCTCACTTAAAATTTGAATACTTTAATTAATCAGAGGTGCAATTAAACTGTTAAACCAGAGATGTAGGGCTGCACAAGTACAAACCTACTCAGGTGAATTATTCATTCAGAAGAGCATCCAATGGCTCAGTTCAACTAAGGTGTATTCCTTAGTCAGTGTAAGATAAGGCCAAGATTACTTATCTAGTAAAGTTTGTACTGAAGAGCAAGAAAGAATGTAGCAAGTCCAGACAAACTAGGATGAAATGATAGGAGAACCAGAAAAAAACAACCCACCATCAGAATTGGGAAAGTGCATCTCTTCACAGTATGGTGGAGAATCAGCAACAGAGTGCCCTAAATAAATTATCTGGATCCCTTTCAGTCCTCAGCATGGGGCTGAAATGGCATTCATTTCACTGATGAATGACTTTTGTTGGGAGCTCAATAGGGTTAATGCACCCTTTCTGATCCTACTAGACCTTTCAGCAGCCTCCACTAGAACAATGGTATTCTCTTGGACGGCCAACAAGGGTTGGAGGTATTTTACAAGAGTTCTGTAGTGACTCTACTTCTTAGGAGGCAGTTCCAGTCTGGGGTTATAGGAGAGGAGAGATCAGCCCACTGGCCAATCACTGTTATCCATCAGTTCAAGGAGTAGTATCATCAGTATGGATTTGCTGTTTGTCCATCCCGATTCTCATTAAGCTTCAGAGTTATTTCTCAAAGGGGAGGCACTACCTGTAAAGAAGCAGGTCTCTGACTCAAGGGTCTTCCAGGACTCATGTACTGCTGGATGGATAGGTGGAGGCTATGGCAGGAGGTCCACTGCCCTTTGCCCAGCTCCGGCTGGTATTCCAATTATAAACCCTAGTTGGCATGTGAGATCTCATAACAATAACTCATGCCTTCATTACTGCACATTTAGATAACCGCAATGCACACTACAAGGGGCTTCCTTTGAAGAAACTACAACTGCTGCAAAATGTGGTGGCCCCCTTAACAGGTATTGGCCACCAGAAATATATATAAGAACATGTCTATGAAGGTTCTCAGTCATCCAGGTGGAATTGTCTGTAGCTTGAATCATGTCAACTGGATTTCTATTTTCTCAGTGGAAACGTTTCGCTCCTTATCCAAGGAGCTTCTTCAGTCTGAGCAAAGTTGGTAAGGGAATCCTAAATATGTTTCTAGGTAGCTGTGGTAGAAACAGCTACCTAGAAACATATTTAGGATTCCCTTACCAACTTTGCTCAGACTGAAGAAGCTCCTTGGATAAGGAGCGAAACGTTTCCACTGAGAAAACAGAAATCCAGTTGACATGATTCAAGCTACAGACATATATAAGAACAGTATTTCAGACTCTACAGTGTGTCTATGAAGGTTCTCAGTCATCCAGGTGGAATTGTCTGTAGCTTGAATCATGTCAACTGGATTTCTATTTTCTCAGTGGAAACGTTTCGCTCCTTATCCAAGGAGCTTCTTCAGTCTGAGCAAAGAAAAAGACTCCACAGTGGCTACCTGTAATTTCCCAGATTCAATTCTAAGTGCTATTTTTGACCTATTACGCCCTCAACATCTTGGCACCTACGTATTTGCTGGATTGTCTACTCTGAACTCACCTGACCAGTCCTGTGAGATCAACCACTTCCCTAATATGAAGAGGGCAGAGGCTGGAGGAACTGATTCTCAGTTCCGGCTCTGGTTCTATAGAACCTCCCATTTCACCTAAGATTGGCTCCTTTCTTTTTGTAAGATGGCAAAGATGGAGCAATTCCAAAGAGCGTTTGGTGATTAATTTTTCACCACCTTTGTTATTTTGGTTATTATGATTATTAGATTGGTTGATAATCTTCCATCAAATAATTGTAACTATTTAGACTTTGAAATCTAGTTATTGATCATGGATATTTTAACTGTATTTGTACTGTGAATGTTTTATCTATCAATTGTCAAGCAACATGACTTATCAGATTTGATGTAACAGAAATATATGAGATGTGAGATGTGATATAGTATACAATATAACATGCAAAAGAAAACATTTTAAGCCAAAAAAAGCCATTATAGCATAAGACCTCTTCATATATATGAACATATACAAAATGTAAATTAACTATTTTAAATCTACAAAAATATTGTTTATTGATGCCAAAATAGTTTTAAATTAACATTGGTACCCTGGAGATTCGAGTTCTTTGCTCCATGGCTGTCTATACTCTTGAATATCTACCTTGATATAATTTAACATCCTTTTGTATATATATTTTTTAATCTGTTCAATCATGTCTGATTCTCGGAGACTGCCTGGACATGTCCCTGCAGTTTTTTTGACAAGGTTTTTCAGAAGTGGTTTGCCATTGCCTCCTTCCTAGGGCTGAAAGAAAGTGACTGGCCCAAGGTCACCCACCTGGCTTTGTGCCTAAGGTGGAACCAGAACTCACACTCTCCCAGTTTCTAGCCTGATGCCTTAACCACTACACCAAACTGGCTCTCATGATTTATAAATCATAGTCATACATTTATTATTTTTGGAGTGTCTATTAAATCCCATGTAAATAAGAGAGGGTCTGAAGAACCTCAGACTGCACGCTCACAGCTACAGATAAATATTGACACTCAAGAATTTTTTGTGTGGTTTCTATACCTATTTATATTGTAATGGTTCAAATGGGAAAGAGAAAAGATGTTCTGATTTGAACTGTGCATCCACCCATGTTCTCCGACATGATCTGAAACAAGGCGGTGCAAAGGCCCCGGCCCGTACAGTAGTGGCGCGCAGTGTGGCGGGCATGGCGGTGGTGGCTAGAGCTGGGCAGCAGGTGGCAGTGGGTAGCCAAAAGGGCAGAGATGGGGGGAGATATGTGGGTGGGGGAAGTTCAGGAGGAGGTAAGAAGGCAGTCCCTTACCTTATTGAGGCTCGGGGCTGGAAGGGACCAAGCTGGGAATGGCTTGGATCAGTGGTCCTTGGTTAACGACCGGTGGGATTCAGTTAACGATGGCAACGGGGACTGCCGGGATTGCTGTCACTAAGCAATGCGGTCACGTAACATTGCGCTTTATGACCGCATCACTTAGCGACAGAAATTCTGGTCCCAATTGCCGTCGTAACTCAAGGACTACATGAAGATCTAAATGGCTAAATTACCATTACATAAACAAGTCTCTAACATCAAATAAGAAGTTAAAGCATTCTATGAAGAGTGGTAAGATCTCGTATCTCATTCAATTGTACTAGCTCAAGGGTTTTCAAACTTTTTCAGATAGTGGAATCTGTTAGTTAAAAAGAAAAAAAAATATTTCCAATACCCTGATCTCTTGTAAAGCTCTAGTGGTAGAAAACTGGCTGTATTCAAGTGAACTTTCTTTTCCCCCTTAGTTTTGTATGGAACCTATCAAGTTCTTCTCATGGAACCCTAGAGTTCTGCAGAACACACTTTAATAACTCTAAACTAGTTTCTCTCCCAACCACTTGATTCTCACTAACTTCTATGTCCTGTTCCAACATTCAAAAGAGTTGATCCTCAAACTTACCCCAAACAGGTTCAAATCCTGCTTGACCAATGCTTCCCTATTAAGCTGGGTATTCAGTATCAGAATAACATTCAGCAGCAGGATTTTCAAACCTCTGGGATTATCACACAATTTATCAGGAAGCTGTTGGCTATGAAAAAAACCTCATGAAGTGAAATAACTAATACATGGTTAGATAATTTCCCCTTTGAAATCTGGTTTTCACTGCTAAATTTCCCTTTGCCTCCTATCCAACCAATAATCATCTCCGGTTACTTCAAACAAAAGTTCTCTTCAGCACTAATCCTTTGCAGAACAGACTTCCCAACCAATCTAAAACTTTATAAAACTTCAATAGTCTTGTTACTCTCTCAGGCCCCTCTGAGCCCCCTCCAGCTAGATCTGGAGTTAAACAACTAGAGGCCCATTCACATTTCAGACACAGCAGAATGGTTGGTACTATGCATGGAGGCTTGCAGGAAACAGCTGATATAAGCAGAAAGTACAAAACTCAAGAGATCTTCCCACAAATGCTGCTCTTTCACAAGCAAACTGTGATGCTCCTGGCAGTTTGAACTTGAACAATATTGTTCATAAGCCTAGGATCAAATGGAAAAATGAAATACATTTTCCTACCACTTCTCTGCCCAATATAAATTAAACCAGACAAAATATAGTACTTCTATAAATATGATTTACATACAGTCCTGCCTCAATCTGCAAGGAATTGTGTTAGAAATGCAACAGTTTTAATTTTCTGATGAGACAACAAGCAATTGAGGCATACTTTGCTGCTTATCCTGGTCGGAATATGTGTACAAAAGTTAGGGTTAGGGTTTATTCACATGAACCTTAGCTAGATCAAACAACAATATATTGTTTCTTGCTATAGAGCTGAAATCTGGGGATGGGGAAAGAGGAGAGAGAACAGTAGGCAGGCTTTTAGATTACTTTATGCAAACTAGCTAAACCTGTAGTTCAGTATTCCCCATGACATGATTTTCCCCTAACACTCTTACTGATACAGAAGACTAAATCATCATTCATTGGCGATCACTCATAGCTGAGTAAGATTGTCTTCCAAAGGTAAAATTTTAACAGTGGATCCGTAAGTGGCTATAAAGGCCAATTCTGGATCCGCACAACCTCCCACAATGAGGGCATAGAAGACTAAATAAGTGTATCCTTTATAGCAAAAACATCTATAGACTTAACAGAATTTTTTTTTCTTGAGCACAGACTTCATTATGAATGATCAAACTACTTCTACCTATAGTATTTCCAAATATACTGTGCTTTTACCAAGAGAAACAATACATTTTCTGTGTGTATCGATTATTGCTCTAAGGATCATGACTACTGTATTTTCAACATAGTCATTCAGCAAAGTGGATTTCTTTCACAAATTAATCTCTGCATAAAATTCTTTCGAATCATAATGCAGCTGTTTGGCATATCCCAAGCCATCAACTCCTTTTGAAATAAATACTGTTGTCTAAATAATATGACGATTAATTATATGACAAAAAATACCTTTGGAAATGTTTAATATTAGGAACCAATTCATAAACCATTTTTTTTTCTGTCATAAGGCAAGCCTCTGAATGATTTCCTGGTTGGCTAAGATTTTCTAGAAATTGGATTTTCCCTCCTCTATGAATATTTTAAAGAACTCACTTATAGATGCCTTTTAATGCAAGAACAGGTGTGAGCTCAAATTCCCTCAGCAACTAATATCAGCTCAGCTGAGAGAACAGCAGTAAATTCTTATTTCAAAGCTAAACTAAGTTCATCTTGATAAGGGCTGGAAGCTCATTAACCATTAAAATGCCATATAAATGCTATTCTAAAAGCTTTTTTTCTGGTTGGATTTTATCTGAATTTGCAGTGCAGAAATATAAACATGGAGAACATGCAAATAAAGCATCTATGCACCAAGGGTGGCTATGCTCCTTTCAGATGAAGTCAGAATGGTTTTGTGATTTGAACCTTGCAGTTTAGTTCACAAGTATTAGATACAAGATTCTAAGTATTAGAATCTCCTATAATTTAGCTCTATAAATAGAACATTGCCACTCTACCTGGGCACAGAGATTTTGCTTCTATCTGTGCTCCTGCCCTCTGAAGATGCTGGCCACAGATGCTGGCGAAACGTTAGGAACCACAACTTCCAGAACACGGCCACACAGCCCGGAAGACCCACAGCAGCCATTAGATACAAGCTTCTACAATTGTGCTACTAATTGCAACACTGTCTTGGCTTGAAATTATGAATATAGTGCAGCATACACTCTATGTACATGTAAACACACAACGTCTGTGTGTACGTTTGTGTATGTGTCTTTATATGTAGTAATATATGTAATGTAATGTAACATAATGTAATGTAATGAGATCTCCTTTATCAGTTCTATGCATGGCAATTTCAAATATTTATAGCCCAAAACTATAATCTTAAAATCTCTACTGGGGCATAAATTATTGACAAGCACATGCAAAGGATTAGTTGTATCTGTTTACATTTCATTTGTTTTAATGTAAATCTTCATAAAAGCAAGAATTGTGTACTTGTTCGAACATAGCACCAAAAATGAGAACTTAAATGAAGTTACTTAGGCACTTAGAAACTTTTAAACGAAAAGTATTTCACATATATGCTAGGGAAAGTAGAAGGCAAAAGGAAGAGGGGCCGACCAAGGGCAAGATGGATGGATGGTATTCTGGAGGTGACGGACTCAACCATTGGGGAGCTGGGGATGGCGACGGCCGACAGGAAGCTCTGGCGTGGGCTGGTCCATGAAGTCACGAAGAGTCGGAAGCGACTGAACGAATAAACAACAACAAAATTTCACATATACTGCTTTATACTGCACCTTTATGTAGCTGAAACAAAAAATAACCCATTTAAAATGTTTAGATGGAATACACTGGAATGTAAGCTTCGCTAAAAGCTATGTGGCATATAACATTAATTTTGTGTCTGATATGCTTCCATATCCCTTTTATACAACAGTTAGAACTTTCCCAAGTGAATCATAGAATCATAGAGTCATAGGGTTGGAAGGGACCTTGGAGGTCTTCTAGTCCAACCCCCTGCCCAAGGCAGGAGTCCTCATGCCATGGTTCTGAATCCATCTGCTATTTTGAATATCTTTAGTAGACCAGAGCTTTCCAAACTGTGTGTCGCGACACAAAAGTGTGTCGCCACACACAGCGTGGTGCGTCACCACACCACCCGGAAGCGGCGGCGCACACGTGCATGGCGGCCGCCATGCACGCATGCGCCGCCGCACGCCCCCTGCGCCACCGCCGTGTGCGCGCGCCGCCGCACGCCCCCCTGTGCCACCGCCGTGCGCGCACGCCGCCGCATGCCCCCCCGCGCCACCACCGTGCGCGCGCGCCGTCGCATGTCCCCCCGTGCCATCGTCGTGCGCACGCGTGCCGCCGCTGCCGCTGGTGTGTCACCAGCGGCAGCACTTTGGAAAGCCCTATAGTAGACTGTAGTGTGAAAATAACTTTGACCACAAGTGGGAAGAGAAAGGAAGAGGTTAAAAGAGTTTTAAACTTGACCAGCTATTGATGGAAGAAGGCTGGACATACAATGTATGTGTGCTGCTGTTGAAAACAGTAGCTTCTACATGAAATGTATCTTATTTCAGATAGCACCCAAAGTAAAAATATAAGAACCTCCCAGGATCCTATTTCCACTAGAACAATGCCTATGGAAAACCCAAAAGCAAGGTATTAATGCAATTGCTCTTCAGTGTTCTTGAGCTCCAGCACCTGGCAGTCAGTAGCGTACCACATCTGAACTTGAATAACATTTTACTAATAATTTTAATTGATTTGAGGTGGTATTATATTCAGCGTGCTTGGGACTTTAACTGTTACGAATCTAGTCTGTAAATAACACTTTGAACAGAGTCCAGAACAAATACAGTACTATCCACTAAGTACACCTGTTATATAATCTCTAGATCAGAGCTTTCCAAACTGTGTGTCGCGACACAAAAGTGTGTCACCACACACAGTCTGGTGTGGCGCCACACAACCCGGAAGCGCTGATCATCATCAGCGCTTCTGGGTTTTCTCGTGGCGACACACCAACGGCGGTGCGCAAAAACCAAAAGTGGCAGCAGCGCTTCTGGGTTTTCGCGCGCTGCTGCAACGGCGGCACTTCCAGGTTTTCCCGCGGCGACACACCCATGGCGGTTGGTGTGTCGCCGCAGGAAAACTTTGGAAAGCACTGCTCTAGATAATCTAAACCACTCTAACTCCCCTCATTTCTTTCCAGAGCAGCAATTTCATCTGATCCAGTTGAGAAGTTGCCACCACACAGATGACAATACCTAGCCAGAAAGAGGTATCACTTCCAACTAAAAACAGTACTTAGATACTCATCATTGCTGAAGCCTAGAGATCTACAAATATTGGTCAGCCCAAATGTATTTCCAAATTGTGAACCTATTTGAGAATGCGACTTACCCTAATGCACTAAGAAAATCTCTATTTTTTCCTGTTCACTCAACACCACATAAACATACTAGCTATTTCTTACTCTGAAGATATCGTGAGTACCGTATTTTCCGGCATATAAGACGACTTTTTAACCCAGGAAAATCTTCTCAAAAGTCGGGGGTCGTCTTATACGCCGGATGTCCTCTTATAGGGCGGGTGCAACTCCACTTCCCCGGCGCACAGCTGATCCCCGGCGCACAGCTGATCGGCGCCGAGATTTTCCACCCGGGCCCTCCCCCCTGAATACATCTCCAAGCTTTAGCAGAACAAACCATGAAGGAGGAGGAGGAAGAGGGTGGTGGTGATGATGGGGGGAGGTTTGAATAAGCAGATCCAAGCACAAAAGTTAGTGAGTCATTTCAGCCTCCCTCCCTCTCGCTCTCTTTCCCTGGTGATGGATCAGTGCCGGGGGGGGGGGGGTCGGGGGGGAAGGGAGGAAACGGCAAGGGAGGGAGGGAGGGAGGGAGGGAGCGGAGGGAGGGAGCGGAGGGTGGGACCCCCCCCCGCACTGATCCATCACCAGGGAAAGAGAGCGGGAGGGAGGGAGGCTGAAATGACTCAGTAACTTTTGCGCTTGGATCTGCTTTTTCAAAGCTCCCCCCATCACCCTCCTCCTCCTCCTCCTCCTTCATGGTTTGTTCTGCTAAAGCTTAGAGATGTATTCGGGGGGGGGAGGGCCCGGGTGGAAAATCTCGGCGCCGATCAGCTGTGCGCCGGGGATCAGCTGTGCGGCAGGGAAGTGGAGTTGCTCAGTACTCACTCAGTAACTTTTGCGCTTGGATCTGCTTTTTCAAACTTCCCCCCATCACCCTCCTCCTCCTCCTCCTCCTCCTTCATGGTTTGTTCCGCTAAAGCTTGGAAATGTATTCTTCACCCCTCTGCCTTGCCCAGGTAATTAAAGCTTTCTTTAAATCGTTAAAGCTTTCTCACCCCTCACCCCAATATTCTCCTTCACACACACACCCCGCGCTGCTGCGCTTCGCATTACTACGGTATTCGCTTTCTACTCTGCTTCCCTGTTTTCTCCCTGCAGTTTTTTACTTTCTACTCCGCTTCCCCACCACACAGCTGATTGGCGTGGATATTTTCCACCCCGGGGCGGAGCAAGCTGCAGGTTTTGAAGAGGGTTAGTCTTATACGGCGAGTATATCCCAAACTCTATATTTTAACTGGAAAAGTTGGGGGTCGTCTTATATGCCCAGTCGTCTTATACGCCGGAAAATACGGTAATACTGAACTCAGGCCATTTTCAACCTATTCTCTATTCAATCTGAAAAGACCATCTAGTTAGAAAATAGCTTATTGATAAGAGTTAGGCCAAAGTTCCCCATCCAAAAAAACTCATCAGATTTCTATCATCCACCCAAATCAACCTTTTCAGGTTACAGATATCATGAATAATAGTGTTATTAAAAGTCCAATGAAACACGAGGAACACAGACATAACAGAACTGTAAGTGCTCAAGAGACTGGGAAGCCATGTTTACTCTGATGTAACAAATGACAGCCCACTTTGTTTATATACAAATTTAATTTTGAACCAAATCTACAGAATACCGGTTTAAGTTCTGTTCTAGAAATCTGATGGGATTAGGAATAGCTTCTATCCGTACATAACATTTAATTATTTTGAGCTCAGACATTACTGTTTTTTAAGATGATCAAAAAGCCAGAGAGGGAAGCAATTATAGCCACCCAGAGTCTTTTTGAGTGTGGTGACTATAACAAATCAAATCAATCAAATCAATCAAATCTAGCTAGATAGCTCAGGGCTGATGTCTTGCATTGCTGGGTTTTCCAAATTTGGTTTTGGAGCTGTAGGACTTTCTAGTAGAGCAAACATTTACCTAGTATGGCAATTAAATGTCTGCAACCCCAAAACTCGGGAGAACTCCAAGAACACAATACAGAGTTCTTCTAAGCCATTCTAACAATTCTCTCATTTTGCCTTTAAAGAGGTTCTTTGAGATTCATCTTCTGCCCCGCCTCATTGTTTTGTTCATTTGTCCAGCATGAAAACTTTAATGTCTTTGTATTTATGCACTTTGAGTTGATGTGCCAAATTCCTTTTCATTGGTAGACAGGATTTCTGTTTCCCAGGTGTTCGGAGAAACAGAACTCTGAAAGCTGCAATGTCTCCCAAGGGTCACAAAAGGGACAGATCTTCAAAACCAAAGATCTTCAAAACTTGCTTTTGGTAGCAGACTTGCCAATAGCTCAGTCAACCTGTGATTCTCTGAACTGGTGATCCTATCAGTTGTTTTCAGTTCTCCAAATTTTAACTGCCAAATATCCAAAGTTTAGCTGCCAAATGATACCAGCAGAGTAATCTTGACATCTGTTATATTCCAGTCCAGGGATACATGAACAAATCAAACATTTATTTCTCTAGAACTACCCAATGGTTCAACAGAGGACTAAGCAGAATACGGTTGTCACAGGACTTCTTTACAACTGACCTAGAAGTTACATTTAAATAAAACCATTCAGGTTTTATTTAAAGGCTCATCAGTAAAGACATAAATGAGAAGAAAACAACAGAATAACAGACAATTAAACAAATTCTATTTACTTTTCACATATCTGCTTCAGAAAAAATGCATGGCTATAAACAATATTGCAACCGAACAGTACACATGGAGGGATCTTTTTAATTATTATTGAAAGGCATTTAAAATTAGGGACAACAAAAAAAAAAAGTTAATTGCACAATTCAAAGTGCAAATGTTAGAAGACCTTTCAATATTAGTTTTACTCCCAGAATAATAAATCACTTTGAAATCAGTGCACATGTTCCCACTTCCTTCTGAATAAACTTACAGTATACAGAACTATAACCAGAAGGAACCGTGATCATACCACTATTTTTAAAAAGGTACAATTATGGTCTCAGCTTTTTGAAGATATGCTAACAGAGGATACAAAAATATTTCTTAACTTGAAATGCAGTAAACCAGGACAAGTTTCAGTATGCTTTCTTACTCCAGAAATATT
Source organism: Charina bottae (assembly GCA_023362775.1). Lineage (NCBI taxonomy): Eukaryota > Metazoa > Chordata > Lepidosauria > Squamata > Charinaidae > Charina > Charina bottae. The sequence goes on along the minus strand of JALMGJ010000012.1, from coordinate 22,669,170 downwards.
TAAGACCATTATGGCAGCATCTTCCATGAGCTGTATAATTTTTATGCCACCATTTTGGTTCCTTATAAAGCAACATGTTTTGTGCAATTCTTCTCACTACTTCAGGGTAGGATATATAATAAAAACTTAAAGGTTAGCCAAATGGAAATCTTCATATATCAGAAAAAAGAAAAGGAAGACTAAGAAAATCCAAAACCCAAAGACAGCATATCAATGTAGAAATAAATAGCTTCAGCAGGGTATGATTTAAATCAATATATAAAGTTTATTAAAAAGCAGATTCTGCAACAAGCTACCCTATCATACAACTTAAAAATAAGGACGCTGAACAATATTCCTGTAGGAAAACTCTGAAACAACTAGAAAGTATTTTTTTCCGGTGGAGGACTATTATTTAAATAGTAGATAAATCTCCACATATTAAGTGTTCTCCTTTGGTGAAAAGAGACTGGGGACAGGAAACATTGCTGAAGAAATTTACTGCTATAATCTAGACCAGAGCTTTCCAAACTGTGTGGCGCAACACGTTAGTGTGTCCGCTGCAGTGTCTGGGTGTGTTGTGGCTGCTGCTGCCTCCGAGCCCTGCCAGGATTCCACGCAGGTCCTAGTGCTTGCCTTGTGCCTTGCTGCCTCCAAACCTGCCCTGCCAGGATTCCGTGCAGGTCCTAGTACCTGCCTTGTGCCTTGCTGCCTCCAAACCTGCTGTGATTCCACGCAGGTCCTAGCGCCTGCCTTGTGACTTGCTGCCTCCAAACCTGCCCTGACAGGATTCCGCGCAGGTCCTAGTACCTGCCTTGTGCCTTGCTGCCTCCAAACCTGCTGTGATTCCGCGCAGGTCCTAGTGCCTGCCTTGTGCCCTGCTGTAAGAGTGTGTCGTGAAATGATGCATGTCAAAAAAGTGTGTCACCAACATGAAAAGTTTGGAAAGCTCTGATCTAGACTTACCACAGGTATATTTTAAGATGGGATGGTTTACGAAGAAAATAGCCCCTGAATCTGGATGTTACCAAAGAAATAAAGTAGTAGATACAGTGATGTTCTTCCTTTTTTCATCTCTATATAGTTTCCAATTTAATTTTGACAAAATTTATAATCTTCAAACCAGATTCCATTACTGAATGGGGAGGATTACTTCTTATTTATGCTATTTCCTCTCTTTATTTAATATTCAAATGTTATTGACAATCAAGAGGCCACACTATTCCTCTCTTTTAGGAGAGTGCAGCTGAGAAGAAAGCATTTTCAAGCCTTCACCTTCACATGGTGCTAAGTTAAACTCAGGCTAGCTAGAAACCCTTTGATGCAAACCAGACCTAAATATTCCTGCTAGACAGACTGAGCAGAGGAACTGAATTATAATGAACCACCAGCTGTCACAATATGACCACAGTAACCAAATCAAAATATCAGCCTCTAGCCCAGATGAGATTCAAAAGGTCAATGTATAAAGCCAGCAGCTTTCTTCAAGATCACCCGAAACCTCAGTCTAAATCCTAGCAGTGAAATGTTCCATTAACCCACAGGGGGTATAGAAACAAGTTGCTATATATTGGTAAATGATTTAATGTACTAGCAAGATAACCTAGGCAGATAAGAACTCACAACGGAGACATCTGAAAATTGAACAGCAAATCTGGAATGGCATGTATCTGTAGTAATATATTCTGCTTCCTATATAGTACCAGAATACATGGAAAAATTCTCACAGGCTCCACTGTACACCATTGATTTTTCCTTCCAAATGGAATGTAGTTGATTGGGAGTACTATCCACAGAAACCTTCAACAATTTGGAAATGCAATCTGATTTTGGCCATAGTAAATAGAGTCTTGCTCATTCCCACAGCTAATTATTTCATGGCTTGAAATTAAAGCCAATTTAAATTTCATCTTCCTTGGTTTCCAATCGATTTTAAAGCATTTGAAAGTGAAATTTGCAACGTAGACCCACAGTTGTCACACAACTTCAAGGATTATTCAAGGATCCTCTGTATATTTCCAGTAACCACTGTCTTAATTATAAACTGACTGCCCCTGGCCTGGCCCAGCCCCTTTGTCTGAGTTACTCTTCAGGTCCAAGACAATAAGAAAAATAAATGCCTCTTAAAGCATGACAATTTGTTTGGGTTTTAAAATACAGATTTATATGAAATGCGAATAAAACTTCAAACTTAAAGGTATTTGTGAGGTTGAAAATTGGGTTTTCCCCAGCCAGCATTATTTCCTGCTTCCCAGCAACTTTCTTCAATGCATTACCCACACACATTACCCCAAACCGTGGCTTCATTTCACGTGGAAGTAGCTGGGCTAATGTGTGCATGAATGTGTAGGAGGTAGAGAGAGACACTGCTTCAAGTCAATATGAACTCAATTTGAAAAAAAATATACAGTTTGTCAAGCTGAAATCAGACTTGGTGCCAAAAACTAGAGCAAACCAATGAATCGGTAGGTGGTTTACTAAATGGGAAAATGATGGAGAAATTTTAAGACATGCAAATGCTGGTAGACACACAGTGGGTAGTATGCGGTCTGTTGCTAAGAATGAATGTTTGATGAAAGAACCAAAAAATGGCTGTGTATAAGAACCCACATTGCCCACATTATTATATGGAAGTAAGAGTTGGATATGTCAGGAGAAACATAAAAGTAGTCTGGATGAAGTAGGAATGGGGTATTTGTTGCAACTGAAACAAGAAAAGATGGGGCAAGAATGAATGAGGGCTGAATGAATATGGATTGAATACAAAATTAAAAAGTATGTTGAGGTGGTATGGACATAAACTGCCTTAAATGGTTATTGTTATTTTAAATGGCTTAAAAATTTCTAAATAAAATAATAGTTAAAGCAATGGACTAAGATATGTTAAAATATGGGCTGTCAATCTTAATGTATGTCAAGGATGAATTAGATAAGAGGTTCACCACCGATTTGCATTATCTCTGGCTGAGCTGTATCAGAACTTTACTTCTGTAAGATAAGGATGACGACTCCTGGTATAATTATGAGCAAACCTATGGTTGAGAACTTTTTTTAAAAACTCTACTTTGAGGGCTACATGAATATGAGAGAGAATTTTATATTACTTTCATGCTCAGTGAATGGACTGAGAACACCTGAAGCAAAATTGCTGAAATGGAACAACCATCTCCTCCATCTCTGAATATTAAATATTAAGAGTCTAAATCAGAGAACTCCATTTAGAGAAATTGTATTTTCCAAGCTTTGACAAATATATCCAGAACCACAAAAAACAAATCTAAACCAGTATGTCAAATCACTGCATCCACAGATGTGTGTGAAATATTTGAACAAGAACGATTCCCATAATTACCATTGTTTTAATCCTCATCCTTCTTTTAAATAATAAAGCATACCCAATAGGGTTTAGGATATAAAACAGTTCTTAAAATTATCATGCCTGAGTACAAAAGAGATTTGCCTGATCAAAGACGTCTCTCCATGGCCTGTGTAAAATCATCTTTCGACAAGTTAGCTTTGGGAGTTAAACAGTTTCTCACTCACTGATCTCATCTTGTAGACATTTCTGTTACTTTCAGGTAAACTCTCTAGCCTGCCACACAGTTGCACTCAGTTCTAAATCTCTTTGAGGTGGCAAATGTAGCGTTTCATAATCACAAAAAGACCGTGTTTCAGACCCAGACAGCTTATCTAACAGAACAACACTTTTATTGGGGCCTTGTACACAGACAGGATACTGTTCTCTGGCACACAGCATTAGTTAACCTTGTTCACCATATTTAAATGTTTGAGACTCCCTTCCACTGAAGGAAAATATTACTTTCTGTTACATATCTGGTATCCTGGTTGGTGGGGGAGCGGGGCGGGGGGGGATGCTCTGGAGAGGAAGAACTCCATATTTGCTTTTTCAATCTTTCACCCCAATCTACTGATATTTTGCACAAGAGGAACTTCTTTCATGCAATCGTCCCCACCTTATTGAAATGTACTGCAATTCAACTCCTATCATGTTTAGCCAGCATTTGTCCCGATGGCTGAGGATAAGAGGAATTGTTCAGCATGCACCAGGTTTGGGAAGACTATCTGAGCCTATAACTTTTGCAGACTTTCTGCAGGGGGGCTCAAGATAGTCTTGCAGATATCAATGATTCAGCAAAGAGATCAACTCTTTTAACATAAGCAAACAAGTAGAGAAAGTCAGCTGTAATTAACAAGGAAAATCTTAAACTCTAGTAATACAATGTGTAGACTACATAAGTACACTGGTTTCAATGCAGATACACTTTATTGCGTTAACATATTTGTGAGAACCGACTTGTATATGCACAAAATTGGAAAAATCAGAGTATACCTACGATGCAGGACTGGATGTTAAAAGTAATGGACATGGCAGAAAATGATAAATTGACATGTTTATTAAAAGAAAATACAAATTATTACTTTCTTAAAGAGTGGAAACCATTAATGGACTATTTGCAAAATGCAGGAGGGGCAAAGCTTATATGGGGTTTTGAAGATTAAAATATATATAAATTGATATATTAGACAGGAAATGTTCTACAATGTTATATATAGACCTAGCATGTAAGAGATTATTTTTTAAATTACTATGACCAGAGATAAATCGGAAGTTGACTAATTTCTATGTTTCATCTTTCTCTTTTTCTATTTACTTTACTACACTTTTTCTTTTCTTTCTTTGATTTGTATTTCTATTTCTTTTTCCTTTTCAAACTTTTATCTATGTATATTTAAAATTCAATAAAATATATATTAAAAAAAACATATTTGTGAGAACCTACAAGACTCACACGTACTCAAGCATTTTTAATCCTTAAAAAGACTAAAATAAAACAAAATGCCTAGAATACAGGGATACAAAACACACCGGTCATTTTAAATCAAGCAATCCTGACAGAACTAACAAATAACAATAAAGGACAGTTTTCAGCAACTACAAAAATATAGTATTTTAGACTTCCAAATTAAATTTGGAACAACCCTGTTCAACCCTGAAGTTCAACCCTGAGCTACAAATATTCTCTTCGATTGGTAAATTTGGAACAATTGTTATATAAATCTGTGTGCTGTTCCTTCCTCCAATAATTCTAATCAGGATGAAGTGACTTCATATTTCAAAATGGTATGAAAGTCTCCCCCCCCCCAGCTTAAAAAAATACTCTATTGTACAAAAGAAAGCATAATTTTCTTGGCAAAAATGATTTACAGGCCATAGTATTCTTTCTTAAAATAAGCCAAAATAAGATGCGATAAACCTTAAAAGTTGCAAAAGCTACAGAGAAAAGGTCAATCCTGAAAGCATCACTCAGCACAGTGGGTTTCACAGAAGACCATGGTTACATGTAAAGATTATATTTACACTGCCTGCAGTCAAATCTAATAGTGTGAGTTAAGAAGGGCGGTTCAGAATTTCTTTGCTTTTGTTGGCTCAAACCAGCTCTTTGAAATGGCTGTAGCTACATTACTTGTGTGTGACTGCACACACATTACTGCAAGCTTCAACACTGTCTCACATGTTAAACAACTCACAAATATTTCCTAATAATAAAAGACAAGGAATATTTCAGGGGCATATATTAGTCCTAGAATGATATATCACAGTTACAAGTCATTGCTTTCTTTGGCTCAGGTTCAGTTGTTTGAAACCAAGGCATCTCAGTTAGTTCACTGACAAGTGCAAGTAGAAGGGTGTGATCTTGGCCAGAGAAAAGGATTAGTAATATTTTTACATCATATATTTATCTTAACCTAACTCATTTATCACACATGATTAAAGAAAAGCTGCTATCTGCACTTGCAAATAATTAAAGACTTTCTTTTAACAGCCAGAATTATTACTACAGAAAGCGATCCCTGAAAAAGAGAATGATAGTGACCAAGCATTATCCAACTGTGAGGGCACACACTTGCCAAATACCACAGACTGTCAGAAGTGGAACATGCTGTAGACACGGTCAGACTTAATGTAGAAGCTTGCAGCCCAGAGACTAAAAGTCCCTATAGGCAAATTCACACTGTTACGCAAAGAAAACAAGAGTTTCTGATTGCTGATAGCGAACCCTATGCATCCATTGGAACATTCATTTGTATTCACTGCACTACATTTTCAATTTTTTCATTTGGCGTTTACAATATGCAAGCATAAAAATAACATACAAATAACTAAAATTTTACAGACAAGGTATACCTTTGTGAATACAATAAACTCAAATAAAAATAGAACTGCAATAATAATACCATCACTCCTTCTCATAAATATAAGCCACATTTCAAAACCATGAAATCTAACGTACGAAAAGTAGATTGGCATAAATTAAAAGCAAGGTGATATATCCAAGGACTATGCCAAATACTGCAGAAGCAGTCTTCAGTTTGCATAAGAAAAATTTCCTTCTCCCCCTTCCCCTTGCAATATTCCCTGTTCTTTCCTTCAAATCTTCTCCAGAGAGTCCCTAGCTTGCCCACTAGTAGATGAATACAAGAGGATTTAAGGCCTGTTTAAAAGTAGGTATGAAGGAAATCAGGCTACAAGCCACATATTTGCAGATACTTATTCTAAGCAAAATATTTGCAATCTTTAACCTGGACATCAGTTTATTTTATAGCATAATTAGCATTCCTGGAGATATTTTAGAATGTGATGCTACTGAAAGGAATATTATTTCAGTTCAAAATAAAAAGCACAAGCAATTATGAACATTCAACTTTAATAGAAACATTAATTTCTTCTTACTTTGTATTCTGGAATTCACAAAAGGAGGAGATAGATTGTCATGTGATCCAAGGTCCCTGTTTGTCATATGTTCATAAGAAGTTCCATCTCCATAGTTCTGTAAATAAATTGGTAGCAGTTTAAATGGAATATACACATGCAAACTTCTTAGATATTTCCCAATCATTATAACTAGAAAGACACTTTTTCAATGGACTGATTAAATTTGCAGATAGTTATTCTAATATATTAAAAATCTGTGCTCATATTTATGTTAATAACTCAAATATTAGCCAGTAAAAATGACATTTTCTATCCTGTCAAAAAGATGGAATTGTGTTTTGTCGCAGTTACAGTCTCAAATAATGAGAAACGTGGGAAGTTAAGATTATACATTTCATTTAAGGCAACGTATTTGAATTTCCAATACAGGCTGCTCCAAGCTACCCTGGACTGAAATTAGTTTCTTCGTGCTGACTCTTTCACTATTTTTTCATTGTTCTGATGTACTAATTTGCCTGCACAATCTGATTTGTTTTAAATTCATTCTACTTTTATTCAGATCAATCTTAGTTAAAGATTTATGTACTGAAGTTTATAGTACACATGGTACTAGAGTAAGAAGCAATGAATTTATGAACTTCTTATGGAAAACAAAGCAATATTGCATTTCCTATTTTACTCTAAAACGTGGCTCAGCATTTCTTCTGGGCGGAGTTTGTTGATGTTCTTCAGAAACTCATAATGTACAGAAAGCTCTCCATACCTGTTTTCCCACAATTCCAAAATTTAACATGTAACTGTATTCCAGAAATAACAATATACATACCATCCACCCAACAAAGCCTATCCAATAGAGAGTTCTGATAGACAGTGTTGCTACAATCAGACAGTGGGAGCAAGATAATAAATTCCATTTTCCAATGCCTACTTCATGTAAATCCCATTTTGAATTAAGTGTACAGAAAAGCCACATGTTTCTACTTTGGTGAGATGACAAATGATATTCCAAATCCTTTTTTATTTTAGCCTCAAGTACTGGAAAGAGTAGTACAAGATGGCAAGGGTACTGAAGAAAAAAAAATCCATATGAGTCAGAGCTATTGCTTCCAGTAATTCAGAAATTGTGGTCCACATAGGTCCAGCAGAAGGTCTGCCATCTCAGCCCCCACTATGCTGCATTCACTGCCAAAAGTGAATTAACAGCTGACAACTGGTTCACTGAAGCATAGAAGGAACAATGTAAGTACTAAAATTCAGAAATCAGACAGTAGTGAATAGGTCTCAAGTGCAGTTATGAGTGCGCATGTGCTGTACGAAGTGGAACTCTAATCTTCACACAAGCAAGCAAGCCAAAAAAGAAAAATGTAAATCAGAAATATGGTGACAAATATCTAAAAATGGGATTTTACTGGGCTGGAGATCCACTTGCTCCGAGCCTCTTAGTAGTCAAAAATTTCTATAGAACATTCTTGATCAGCAAATTTGTACAAGGTGTTCTGAGTATGTCTTGGAATGCACAAAATAATGCAGGTAATACGTCCATATTTTGATATGGTCAGTTGACTAATCAATAAAGTTATACTGATACATCCAATCTTTATGGCCATCGTGGATCGAATTAATCGATGGTCTGTCCAGCAGTCATCGGCGCTCGTCATGGCTCTGGTGAGAAGTACATCACAACGATCTCTAGCACGGACAATTACATAATCTAAAAGATGCCAGTGCTTCGACCGTGGGTGCTTCCATGATGTTTTAAATTTATTTTTCTGTCGAAAGAGTGTGTCACTGCCTCTGAAAAATTCTGCAAATTACTTGGGAAGATAGGCGGACTAATGTTAGCGTATTTGAAGAAGCGAAAACCACCAGCATTGAAACAATGATCATCCAACATCAACTTCGCTGGACCGGTCATGTTGTTCGAATGCCTGACCATCGTCTTCCAAAGCAGCTACTTTACTCCCAACTTAAGAATGGAAAACGGAATATTGGTGGACAGCAAAAGAGATTCAAAGATACTCTCAAAGCTAATTTAAAAAAATGTAATATCAGCATTGAGAACTGGGAAGCCCTAACTCATGAGCGTTTCAATTGGAGGTCAGCCTTTATTAATGGCGCTATGGACTTTGAAGAAGCACGAGTACAGGGCGAAAGGGAGAAAAGAGCTAAAAGGAAGGCACGTCAGGCAAACCCTCATCATGACTGTCTCCCACCCGGAAACCTATGCCCTCATTGTGGGAGGTTGTGCGGATCCAGAATTGGCCTTTATAGCCACTTATGGATCCACCGTTAAAATTTTACCTTTGGAAGACAATCTTACTCGGCTACGAGTGATCACCAATGATGAATGATGACTGATACATCCATATTTAATTTAAAAGGGGGTATTTTTAATACAAAAGTTGTTTTAAAGGGGCTTTAAAAATATCCCTTTCAATTCTAATCATTTTTAGTCACCATAAAATGGTAAAGGGATATATGGCCCTAGCCCTTCTGGCTCTCCATAAAGCCTTAATAAAAACTTGGTTCTTCCCTAGCCGTTGGGTGAGAACATGGGAGAAGCCCATGTAGAATGAAAGAACTTGATTGAGATATGTGTTGGTTGCCTAAATCAATTCTGTTATTATTTCTGTAATTCCACTTCTTTTTTTCTGTTCCGAATGTATAGTATATTGTATTGCACTGATTGCATTGCATCGTATTCTGTTTCAATTCCTTGTTTTCATTCTCTATGAATTGTAAATTGCCCACTCAGCAAATTGGGCAGCCATATAATTCTATAAAATAAATAAATGTGTGAATTCTCATGCTGCTAAGGATAAAAAGGTAGCAAGATGTGTTTGCTTAACTGGGTGGTTCCTGCAATTCTCACATTTATTTGATGGCCCAAAATTGCAGAAAGTTTGAGAGGCATTTGATCTAGACCTCGAAGAGCTCAAAATACAAGAAACAAAATCTCTATCCAACAATAGAGATTCACTTTTCAGATACATTTCTAATAGTATGGCTACAACAATTACCAGCAGGGACCGTGTGTTAGTAAGATCCAATTGTCTTTTATGTTTTATATTAACTGCATTGTAGGGCTGTGCAGCACCTTGGATTCAAAGGAAAGAAAGGTGCTTCAGAGCTCAACACTTACCAATACCTTCTTAAAGCAGCTGCGTCTTTTCCCAGGATTGCATGGCAGCAAATGACGTGTTTGGTTAAAGAGGTGCTGACAGATGTTGTATGTGCTCCATAAAGCACCTTTTTCCTTTTGAATCCAAAACATTGCATAGTCCTACTGTATGGCTGTTAGGTGCCTTGAATCTCATGCAGACAAGAAAGATGAAGTGAAATAAAGAGAATGCTTCAAATGCTTCCATTCATCACGTGAAGAAAGTTTTATTTACCGTACTTTTAGTGTTTTCTTTAAGAGTTTAAGTACTATGCATCAGATAAAAGGTTTAATGTATGAAAGTACAGTTGCTCAAAAATTGGCCTTGTTTACTATATCTGGGCACAGAGAGATCGCTTCTGTCTGTGCTCCTGCCCTCTGAAGATGCTGGCCACAGATGCTGGTGAAACGTTAGGAACCACAACTTCCAGAACACGGCCACACAGCCCGGAAGACCCACAACAGCCATTGAACTCCGGCCGTGAAAGCCTTCGACAATACATTTATTATACCTGTTTGCTGCTGTCTAATGGTCATTTGGAATTTTTCAGCCGATAACTGGTAGCTCTATATAAACAGACATCAATGTCAGATGAGGATGATGGTACTTTTGGGTGCAGCTGCAGTTCTAATTTCTGACAACTGTCACAAGAACTTTGATATTAATATGTTACACTTCCTGAGTCTATTGCATATTATTAGTGGGAATGAATATGTGATCTCTGTAACATGAGAAGAGATAGTTTTAGTTCATCAGCATAATGCATTTGAATGTCAAGCTGACAGTTCAGGCCATGGACTGCAGTTGGTAAACTGGAAGGTTCATGTGTGCTTTGAACACCACAGTTAGGAGCATACGGTCAAAAGTCAGTGGATATCTCCAACTCTTTAAATCTCCTCAGTTTTAAAGGTTCAGGCATCATTTCTTGGCAAAGCATAGTATCGTTTGAGTGTGTCCACAAAATATAAAAGAGGTCTTTTTGTAAAAGAAAATGCAACACATTATATTAAAGTTAGGGGCAGTGCAATCACAGCTATCCATGTGCTAAATTAAGACAGAGTGAGGAAGTTGAGAATACCCTTAATGGAATGTTAAGATTTTTGGGGTGTTTAGAGTTAACAGCCTGCATACATGTGCAAAAATGTAACACTATTGCCTCCAAGAAAAAATTTCCATACCAATAGTAGTTACCTACTATAGCCTTGCAGAGGTTTGCTCTAAATGTGTGGCAACCTTCACAAACAGCCAGGTGCATAGGGATATTTTGTCTCTGCTTATAGCAGAGCTTTCCAAACTTTTCATGCTGGTGACACACTTTTTAGACATGCATCATTTCGCGACACACTCACAGCAGGGCATCATTTCGTGACACACTCTTACAGCAGGGCACAAGGCAGGCACTAGGACCTGCGCGGAAATACAGCAGGTTTGGAGGCAGCAGGGCACAAGGCAGGCACTAGGACCTGCGCGGAATCACATTAGGTTTGGAGGCAGCAGGGCACAAGGCAGGCAGTAGGACCTGCGCGGAACCCTGGCAGGGCAGGTTTGGAGGCAGCAAGGCACAAGGCAGGAACTAGGACCTGCGCAGAATCACAGCAGGTTTGGAGGCAGCAGGGCAAAAGGCAGGCACTAGGACCTGCGCGGAATCACAGCAGGTTTGGAGGCAGCAAGGCACAAGGCAGGCACTAGGACCTGCGCGGAATCCTGGCAGGGCAGGTTTGGAGGTAGCAAGGCACAAGGCAGGCACTAGGACCTGCACGGAATCACAGCAGGTTTGGAGGCAGCAAGGCACAAGGCAGGCACTAGGACCTGCGCGGAATCACAGCAGGTTTGGAGGCAGCAAGGCACAAGGCAGGCACTAGGACCTGCGCGGAATCCTGGCAGGGCAGGTTTGGAGGTAGCAAGGCACAAGGCAGGCACTAGGACCTGCACGGAATCACAGCAGGTTTGGAGGCAGCAAGGCACAAGGCAGGCACTAGGACCTGCGCAGAATCACAGCAGGTTTGGAGGCAGCAAGGCACAAGGCAGGCACTAGGACCTGCGCGGAATCACAGCAGGTTTGGAGGCAGCAAGGCACAAGGCAGGCACTAGGACCTGCGCGGAATCACAGCAGGTTTGGAGGCAGCAAGGCACAAGGCAGGCACTAGGACCTGCGCAGAATCACAGCAGGTGTGGAGGCAGCAGGGCACAAAGCAGGCACTAGGACCTGCGCAGAATCACAGCAGGTTTGGAGGCAGCAGGGCACAAGGCAGGCACTAGGACCTGCGCGGAATCACATTAGGTTTGGAGGCAGCAGGGCACAAGGCAAGCACTAGGACCTGCGCGGAATCCTGGCAGGGCAGGTTTGGAGGCAGCAAGGCACAAGGCAGGCACTAGGACCTGCGCAGAATCACAGCAGATTTGGAGGCAGCAAGGCACAAGGCAGGCACTAGGACCTGCGCGGAATCACAGCAGGTTTGGAGGCAGCAGGGCACAAAGCAGGCACTAGGACCTGCGCAGAATCACAGCAGGTTTGGAGGCAGCAGGGCACAAGGCAGGCACTAGGACCTGCGCGGAATCACATTAGGTTTGGAGGCAGCAGGGCACAAGGCAGGCACTAGGACCTGCGCGGAATCCTGGCAGGGCAGGTTTGGAGGCAGCAAGGCACAAGGCAGGAACTAGGACCTGCGCAGAATCACAGCAGGTTTGGAGGCAGCAGGGCACAAGGCAGGCACTAGGACCTGCACGGAATCCTGGCAGGGCAGGTTTGGAGGTAGCAAGGCACAAGGCAGGCACTAGGACCTGCGCGGAATCCTGGCAGGGCAGGTTTGGAGGTAGCAAGGCACAAGGCAGGCACTAGGACCTGCGCAGAATCACAGCAGGTTTGGAGGCAGCAAGGCACAAGGCAGGCACTAGGACCTGCGCGGAATCACAGCAGGTTTGGAGGCAGCAGGGCACAAAGCAGGCACTAGGACCTGCGCAGAATCACAGCAGGTTTGGAGGCAGCAAGGCACAAGGCAGGCACTAGGACCTGCGCAGAATCCTGGCAGGGCAGGTTTGGAGGCAGCAAGGCACAAGGCAGGCACTAGGACCTGCGCGGAATCACAGCAGGTTTGGAGGCAGCCAGGCACAAGGCAGGCACTAGGACCTGCGCGGAATCACAGCAGGTTTGGAGGCAGCAAGGCACAAGGCAGGCACTAGGACCTGCGCGGAATCCTGGCAGGGCAGGTTTGGAGGCAGCAAGGCACAAGGCAGGCACTAGGACCTGCGCAGAATCACAGCAAGTTTGGAGGCAGCAAGGCACAAGGCAGGCACTAGGACAGAGCTTTCCAAACTGTGTGTTGCGACACAAAAGTGTGTCGCCACACACAGTCGGCTGTGTCGCCACACAACCCGGAAGTGGCAGCGGGGGCGTGCACGGTGGCGGCGGCGGCGGCACCGGCGCGCGATCGGTGCTTCCGCGTTTTAGCGGAGGCTGCCGCCGCTGCCGCCACCATGCACGCCCCCGCCCGCATGGGTTTTCCCGCGGCGACACATGAAAATCCGAAGGCGCCGCAAATGCGGCGGCGCGCAAAGACCGAAAGTGGCAGCAGCGCTTCCGGGTTTTTGCGCGCTGCCGTGGCGGCGGAACTTCCAGATTTTCCCGCGGCGACACACCAAGGGCAGTTGGTGTGTCGCCGCAGGAAAACTTTGGAAAGCCCTGCACTAGGACCTGCGCGGAATCCTGGCAGGGCTCGGAGGCAGCAGCCGCGACACACCCAGACACTGCAGCCGACACACTAACGTGTCCCAACACACAGTTTGGAAAGCTCTGTCTTAGAAGAATCCTGGCAGGGCAGGTTTGGAGGCAGCCAGGCACAAGGCAGGCACTAGGACCTGCGCGGAATCCTGGCAGGGCTCAGAGGCAGCAGCAGCCGCGATGCACCCAGACACTGCAGCCGACACACTAATGTGTCGTGACACACAGTTTGGAAAGCTCTGGCTTATAGGCTCAACCAAGTTGAGCCCCACTCAAGTAAATCCTAGTCCAGGGGTAGAGACACACCTACTGTAACTAAATAAATAATTTATTTATAAATTGTTAACTGAATTTCATGACACAGATTTTAATCATGCATTGAATTTACTGTTGCATTTTATATTTTGTGTTCTTTTTGTTGTAAGCTGCTTATATAGCAGAAAGGTAAGGTCTAAGCTTAATAAATAATAACAGAAAATGTACTGTGCATTTGTGCCATGCACATGCAGGGGTCTATCTTACAAACAGAAGAGTCAAGTTGTTTTACAGTTGGCATAAAGTTGTGAATAAAATTTTTCCAACAGATATAAAATTGACTGGATTTGCAAACTGTTGCCATAACATCCTAGAAAACAATGAATCGCATCTCGGACTCCTATTATTGCAGCAGTTGTGCCATGCATGTGGCTTACTATGTTATCTTTTATCAAAACCTTTCAAATGGTTGAGTTACATATGGATAAGGCCAAAGAAGTGAAATGGATAGTAGTTACTATTCATACTAGAATTCCTTTACTTTGGGTTTGTAAGAACAAATGTGCACAAATTAGATATATATTTAAAAATAGTTCATATATACTTTTGAAGTACTGGTTTCTTGGTATTATACAGTGTCGTACTTTAATTTTCTTTTTCTGCTCAATAACTATTTTGAAAGATATATACACTGGCAGTAATGGTGACAAAGGTAAGCTAAAATAGAGAGTTAAAGTTAACTCCTAGCATCCAAAATGTCCCACCTTCATATTACATATTTTGTCCTGGTAAGTAAACATCTGGAAAACTACCTACAACAAATGAAAAATCAACAGCCAAAAAAAAAAAAAGAAAAGAAAAGAAAAAAAGAAAATCCAGACAGCTTAAAAACCAGAGATAACTTAGGAAATGGATCAATGGATGATAGCAACAGGCGAGGCAAAGCATTTAATGAAGTTTCTTACTACCTGTTACCAGGAACAGAGCAGGTGTCAAATTCAACTTTGAGATCAGATAAGAATCTAAAAAAGCAATTCTGGGAAGAGGCTGCTCTACAGCCAAATTTGCAAGCACATTTTCCTATGCAATCAGGTGCAAAACTCACATTTAGATTTTAAATTTGCATACACAGGAAGGCTGGTGAGGGGAAAAAAAGATTAGATGTACTTACCCTGGATGGACTAGGATGTCCTCCATTCCCCCAGGACCCTGAGCTAGTTCTGTCTTCTACATCTAGGGACAAAAAAGTTCTTTAGGCTTTATTGCAATAATTCTTTCCTTTTGTATAGGCACTTTTAAATTAATGTTTCAAATTAATCTCCTGTTGCCTTTAATTAAGAATCAGGCACAGGGCTACCACAATGACAGTGGCTTCTGACCCAACCACTTAAATTAACTCATTTAAATTCACAGCAGAAATGAACTGGACCCTCAGGAACCGAAGGTTTGCACATAAAAATTATTCTAGTCATTCAGTCTTTCAGAAGTGGCTGGAAGTCACTGACTGAAGTTGAATTGAAATCTAGCACAGAAATGCACAGACTCAAAGATAATACCAACGATAGTACAAACCAAAGTAGAAACATTTAAGATAAAGTGTACTTAGATAAACATTGTGCTTCCCACCCCCCTTTCTATAGAATATTCCTTCTTAAAAGCAGATTTCAGACATCGATTTGGGGACCATCTTTTCTGAAGAAGAAGAAAAGCAAAAATACATGGGTAGGAACTACTGTAGTTCAGTAGACAAAGTGCTGGTTGAGATTTTGAGGATCAGCCACAAGAAGTCCATTTTGGAAAGGCTGCCAATTTTTGAAACAACCAAAAAAAGTAAAAAGGTAAAGGTTCCCCTGCACAGTCGTGTCCAACTCTAGGGGGCGGTGCTCATCTCTGTTTGTTAGCCGAAGAGCCAGCGTTGTCCGAAGACGCTTCCGCGGTCATGTGGCTGGCATGACGCACGTGGAACGCTGTTACTTTCCCACCGAAGTGGTACCTATTTATCTACTTTCATTTGCATGCTTTCAAATTGCTAGACTGGCAAGAGCTGGGGCGAGTGCGGGAGCTCACTCCGTCACACAGGGCTAGGGTCTCGAACCTCCAAACTTGTGACCTTCCGATCAACAACCCTGGCATCTTAACCGCTGAGCCATTGCGCCCCCAACCAAAAAAGTATTGGGATGGAAATGAGGATTATCCACTGGGGATAGAGCACAGTGATTTATGGCTGACTGAGGTACACTCAGTGACAAAAGCCATTTTCTAAATAAAATATACATTTTTAACTTCAAAAGATTAGTGTAGGTGCCCTAAATTCTGTAAATCACAACCAAGATAGTCTCTTACCAGAAAATATAAGGACTGTGGTAAAAGTAAAAGGACTCTGTTGAACATGATAAAAGCCATCTTCAATCTGTCCTATATGACACCTAGAACCTATGGCAGATACACAGAACGCAGTGCAAACTATCACAACCTGGAACTATCACAACTTTTTCATTTGGCCCTATACAGGACTGCAGGAGGAATTATACAATGATGCCACGAGACCAAATATTTCAGACCTTTTTATTTTCCCATTTTCTGGGATGGAGGTGTTGAGAGGCAAAATTGTGTTTTAAGCTTTGCAGAACAGGGCATCATGAGCAATAAACTGTCTTCAAGCAATGGGGTTGCCCACTCCTGACCTCCTATCAGTGTTGTTTTACAGGCTGGATCACAGAGCTATCAGTTTTAAAATATAATTAAATAGAAAATGACCAACCATGTAGAAAACCTTTGAAAATGGGGGAAAATGTTTTCATAAACAAAACAAGTAAATAAAATAATAAAATAATTGCAAGGAAAACATGGTGGGCAAATCTCTCCAGAACACTTAATGGGACATTCTGCAAAATGGGGGCTTCATGCATCAACCTGCAAGTGTTGTCTTTTGTTGTTTTATAAAATTTGTGATCAGAGTTATGGAAAATATTGAGAGACAAGCAAACTGAAGACTTGCAGTAAAACGTTGCTTTATTTAAAACAAAAGAACAAGAAAAACACTCAGCCAGTAAAACCACATGGCTGATCAGCATAAGCTACTTACATTGTAAAGACAAAGAGATAGCAGAGCAGAGAGACCAAAACAAAAGCAGAGGTAACACTTTTAAAGCTTTTTACAATTGCAACTTGGCCATATCTGAGTGGATAGGATCTGGCATCTGACCACTCACCTAGGCAACAGATTCCCAATATGGGCAAAGCTTAAACAGGTAATTCTGATTGGTCAGAACTAACAGACTAGCTGGCTCCAAAGAAAATTAACATTCCTGAGGAAGGTGAACTACACCTATTCCCCAAGAGCCCAAAAAGAAACTTCAATGCTTGGTTTTTAAAAAAAACTCAGCCCCATATTCTACAGACATAAAAAATATATGCAACATTGTCTAATTCTGAAACAGCATGATTTAATAGACATTATTTGCTTGACCTTTGAAATGCATTGATGGATTAGTAATTGGTTAAAGCATCAGTGTGGCATAGTGGATGAGGTGCTGGCCGAGGGATAGGGAGATCCAGGTTCATATTCTACTAGATGTTCGTTGAATGTCCTTGGGCCAGGGTCACCAACCTACCTCACAGGTTATGGTTGTGGGGGTAAACTAAAAGGAGATTCCTTTATAAATGTGTAAGCTAAGAGGCAGAAGCCTGCATAGCAGAGGTATCAGTAATGTCAAAACCACCCATCTTCAAGTCCATGAAGTGCAAGATAAAGTCCACATAAATGTGGGAAAGCTGTAATGGATTTAAACTGCTGTATAAGAGGGAACTTCATTCTTGTACGAATGGAAGGCAATCAGCTATTCAATGTGGCTTCATTCTTCATTTGCAATAAAGATACTTATCTAGCTGTGCCATGTTGTGCATCTGAAAGAGTTCTGAGTTATAAAGACTACAAGCCAACTAAAGCTGTGCCAAGTCACTGGTTGGAGATCTCAGCTGAATTCTGGTCTGAAGGTCTGAGAAAAAGTTGTCATGAGCTTCTGGAGAGAAGGTGGGACATAACTCTAACAAATAAATAAGTCTAACTAACAAATAAAGGACAGGAAATAAAGAACAGGTTCTGCAAGATTATCATATGTTTTTAAAAAAACAAATAATTGTATTATTACATTCATATCCCATCTTTCCTCTGAGAACTCAGGGCAGGGTCCTGGGAAATTAAGTTACCCTGAGAGGCAAGGACTAGCCCAGACTCAGCCAATGAACTTCATGGAAACTTGACTTTGGTCTCCTCAGTCCAAGTTGAGGACCACCAAATTATTTTGTGTGGACAAAACAAAGGTTCCGCTAAGTTCTCTCAAAACTTAAATAATAAGCATTATACTGGCCAATGGGCTTCAGTGTAAATAAGCATAAAACAATGCACACTGGAAATAGCTTTGCATATAGCCTGATGGGATTAGAGCCAATGGTGACTGAACAAGGAAAAGGTCGTAGACGATGCACAGCTGCTAAGAAAAGGAGAAGAAAAAGAATTTCAGGGTTAAGGATCATTAAGTGAAAAGAAGTGTGCATACACACACAAACACAATCTTTATATAACATACTGCATGTGGTATAGTTGTTACCACAACTCTAAGGAATATTGCTGATCTGAGAAAGATGCGGAAAAGTACAACCAAAATGATGAATAGGTAACAGATATATTAGCTATGAATTTCAGTAAGCATAGCCCTAACACATCTGAAAGGCACCATCTGAAAGAAATATTGCTGAAATTTGAGAACATTTAAGGACAGAGATTTTGGGAAGTTATAGTTGAAAATTAAATAATAATAGTAATAATAATTAATATTCAGTGCCCATGGATACTGGTGAGATGTATGGCTCAAAACATACCCCATGTTTTTTTTTAATCTCTTCCCTGACCCAGGATATTAATCCTATTAGTTCTGCAGATATTGGGTTGACTTATTACTTCCTATGGAGAAGTGTCTGTGTCCAGAATTTTGTAGAACCATGAACCAAGGCCATAAGAATTCTACATTTGTATGCTGCTTTGTTCCACATTTTCAAATACTTTGCAGAAATCTGGAATAGATCGTTAATCAATCTTCATTTATTCAACTTTTTCCAGAATATAAAGATGAAGAGGGGGAAGAAATGTTTTCACACAAGAAATTTTAAATGGCAGATTGTGTTATTTTCTAGTTTTACTGAGTTAGGCCACCTGAAATGGAAATACAGTAGTTGCTTTCAATGCAACTTAAGATTCTTTGTGAGTAGTTAGACCAGGGCTTTCCAAAGTTTTCCCGCGGCGACACACCAACCGCCGTTGGTGTGTCACCGCAGGAAAACCCGGAAGTGCCGCCGTTGCGGCAGCGCGCAAAAACCCGGAAGCGCTGCTGCCGCTTTTGGTTTTTGCGCTCCGCCGTTGGTGTGTCGCCGCGGGAAAACCCGGAAGCACTGATCATTATCAGTGCTTCCGGGTTGTGTGGCGACACACCAGACGGTGTGTGGCGACACACTTTTGTGTCGTGACACACAGTTTGGAAAGCTCTGAGTTAGTCAGTGCCTTGTGTGCCTAAGGATGGGATATGGCAGTTGTATCAGGGCTCAAGGGAGAAAATAAAAGTCCCTCAGCTCTAATGTCTAAGTTAGAGTCCAGTATGTATTTGTAGCACATTAAACACCACAGAAATAGCTTGCCTAACTGTTCATTAAAAATGTATTTACTGTAAATTCTCCAGTGATTGACTAGTTAGGCACCAATCTAGCAAAGCAAGAATAAGTTTAAATATAGCTAAAAAGTCCTAGTGAATTATTTTTCCACTGTAATTAATTCTGAGGAATATAAAGAACATCATACCAAAGTAAGAGAAGGCACTGAAGAGCATCATTTTCCTAAGTGGCACTTTTGCTCTGGAATGCTCTTCCTCCTAAGATTCATAATTGTTGACGATATACTTTTTAGACACCTATTCAAGATCTCGCTCTTCACCCAGGTATTCTCTGCATAAATGTTATACATATGGTTTTGGTTTAATTACATTTCTTCTTTCACTTTTTAAATTGAATGGGCCATTTTATACTACAGGTGGTCCTCATTTAGCGACAACTCATTCAGCGACCGTTCAAACTTACGACAATGTTGAACAAGTGGTAGTTACAACCAAACATCATATATACGGCCATCGCAGTGTCCCCGCAGTCACGTGATCACAATTTGTGACTTTCCCTGCCGGCTTCCCACAAGCAAAGTCAATGAGGGAGCCTGCAGGAAGTTGGATGTCGCAGTCATGTGAGGTCCTTGCTTAATGACTCCTGTGATCTTTGTTTAACAATGGCAACCGGGACTGCCAGAACTGCTGTCGCTAAGTGGCATGGTCACATGGTTTTTCGACTTACAACTGTATCGCTTAACCATGGAGTTTCCAGTCCCAATTAGCATCATTATACAAGGACTACCTGTATTTTATGCTGCTTGAATCTATTGTTTCTATCTGTCAATTGCTTCAGAATTCCTAATAATGCAAACTGGTACTCATTTAATGAATAAAGTACCCAGATGGATTATAGCACATAACCAGTAAATTAAAGTAGCTTTTGCACTATACTATATGTTTAAGACAAATGTATGGCCTAAATACAGAAAATGACAGAAATCTCTTAAATTGTCTTTAAACTGTAGCACTAGACATTTCTGTGTATATGGATGGGATATACATTCAACAAGATAAGGATGTGTGATGTCAATACTTTTATATGCAGATGATCTATGAGTACTTTTATATGCAGTATTCTTGGCTGAGAAGCTGAATATTTTGCAGTAAAAGTTAACTATATGATACAACAAGGAGCATGACTAAGAACACTAATGTATCAAAGATCAAGCTACTTGTATTTAATAGGGAAAATGGAATTAACTGAATGCAAAAGTGGGTGACCGGTATGAATGAAATATATTAAAGTGATTTGGTCACCTGAGAGAATGAGGATCAAATAACAAACGTACATGAAGGAAAAGTACAGGTAGTCCTCATTTAGCAACCACAACTGGGACTCGCAACTTGGTCGTTAAGCGAAATGATCGCCAAGTGAAACTGCGACTGTGCTTATGATCTTACTTCAGCTTTCCTTTGCTTTACAGACCTGTGAAGGTCATAAAGTTACTTTTTCATCACTGTCGTAACTGTGAATAGTCATTGGCAGTCGTTAAATGAGGACTACCTGTAAATGGGTGAAGAGAAAGGAGGAGACCAAAACAGTTGTGCTTGAGTAAAGTTAATGAGATCCTTGAGAACACATAAGTGAGAATTTTAAAAACCAGATGTAGTACACATAGTAGCATATGGAAGTGGTGGAAACACGGATAGTTTGCAGAGTATGCAGAGGTAAATTAATGGTGTTGGTGTAAATTAGATGGAGATATATTTCCTTTTATTTTCTGACTTTATGCCTTTTACTCTTTGTCTTACTATTTCTTACTCTCTTTGGGTGTTTTGCATAACACTGCTTACCCACAAGGGAATAGGATGATCACTATGTAAGTACAGTATGTATTAAATCTGTCTAAATTACTAAGTCCACACATTTTCACTTGAGATTTCTTTCTAGGAGAAAGCTTGTCATTAATTTATTAAAAAGGGAGGCTACAGTATTATCTGACATTGATTCATTTTGAACTATATTAATCCTATTAATACAAAAAAAACCCCTCTAAAAATTATCAAAGCTAAGCATGTAAATGATACAGAATATGAACTGAACTTACAATGCAGCTAGGAAGTTGAATTATCTCTGCCATGTATCTGAAACTGAACCGTACAATTGAAAAAGAGGTTTGCTTTCACCAAGACTGTCTTCTTTTCTCCTTTTGTTTTAATGGGTTTGCTTGTTAATGTTGTGTCTCTCTGCATCACCATTCCTAATATCTTCATGAAACATTAAAGTGCTAATAATGTTAGAAAGACATTCCAGGTAAATATTTAATTATGTACTTTTTAAAAAAGGGAATTGTTTAAATGACAGATCAGATCAACCATTGCATTCAGTTAATTAGACACAGCTTTTTAAAATCATGGGTGTTATGTAACTGATTATTAACTCTTTTTTTATTTTCATTCAAAGCACTTCCAAATCATAGATGAAACTCTGAATTACTTGTCAATAGGTTTTATGCCTAGGTTGTGTCCCCATGTTATCTATTCCATTTGGAAACCTGCACTGCAGTATCCAGTAGAAATGAAAAATGTGTGTTTCTGAATTTAAGACCTAGGATAGTCAACTACAAAAGATCACAGGGTTCTTGCACCCTAGTAGTCCATGCAGGAATTTTAGCTAGCACAGCTTATATAACAGGAAATTTTGGTTGGGTTCCCACATCTTGCAAAGCCATAATGAGACGTTTTCGGCTTTGGGTTAGCATATTATGTGACCTCAAGCAATTATGTCTTATTCAGTAAAACAGTTAAGACTTCCATGGCTTACTGTCTATGGTAATGTGTGAACCTAGACTTACTGTATGGTATATTTCAGATCTTACCCAACTTTGATTCTTATTTTGTAACCTTCTCTCTCACATTTGTCTCCTGAAAAGTCTCCAAAATAAATCAGAAAGTCCTCCAAAATAAATCAGAAACTATTATGATCTAATCATTTGAAAGGTGTGTCAAATGTCAACCTGCTATTAATGCATCCTTTTCTAGCCCCCTCCCCATATGGGGTGAGCAGAGTGGATCCTAAATACGGCTGCTCAGTCGTGGATACAGCTGCCGAACTACTCAACTGTCTTGATCCTTGAGTCAGGGCGACTGAATCCGTATCCACCGCCCATGTGCTGGTCCTAAACATAGTCTGCCTCATTTTCTCCCTGACTGGATTACCGCGACCAGTGGGGTCACCATCTAGCGGCCGTAAAAAACACATGAATTTTGGAACATGGAATATATGGACACTGCAAGACAATATGGATAGTGAACGACCTGAACGTAGGACTGCCATTATTGCAAGGGAGCTGAGACGTTTTAATATTGATATAGCAGCACTCCAAGAAACTCGAAGAGCAGGAGGAGGACAGTTGAAGGAAGAAAAAGGAGGTTATACCTTCTTTTGGAAAGGACTGCCTGAACAAGAACGACAAATACATGGAGTAGGCTTTGCTATCAAAAACGACATTGTGGAGCTCTTGTCAGAAGTTCCCACTGGGATTAACGAACGACTCTCAACTCTCCGAATAAAACTCGCCAAAAACCAACAGGCAACTATCCTAAGTGCTTACCCACCAACACTAGATGCAGATGAGGATATCAAGGAAAAATTTTATACCCAGCTGGACACCATCTTATCAGAGATACCAAAGGAGGATAAAATTATCCTCCTGGGCGATTTCAATGCAAGAGTTGGGCGTGACTTTGATTTGTGGCCAGGGATCATTGGGAAAGAAGGAGTTGACAACAGCAACACGAATGGAATCTTACTTCTGACTAAATGTGCAGAGCATAACCTTGTCATTACTAACACACTCTTTCGCCAGAAAAATAAATTTAAAACATCATGGAAGCACCCACGGTCGAAGCACTGGCATCTTTTAGATTATGTAATTGTCCGTGCTAGAGATCGCCGTGATGTACTTCTCACCAGAGCCATGACGAGCGCCGATGACTGCTGGACAGACCATCGATTAATTTGATCCACGATGGCCATAAAGATTGTCCCTCATCGTAGGCTCCAAGGAAGAAAACCAAGGCGTAAAATGAATACACTGGCCCTTCAAGATCCTATTAAACGAGCTTGCTTTCAATCAACTCTCAAGGAACATCTGCCTATGGAACTTCCTGAAAATGTTGAGGAACACTGGATTAAATTGAAGACTTCTATTATTTCAGCCTGTGAACAAACTATCGGATACCAGACTAAGAGACATCAGGACTGGTTTGATGAGAACGATAGTGAGATTGAACATATTATTGACAAGAAAAGGAAAGCCTTCCAGATATGGCAAAAAGATATTAACTGTGCCATTAAGAAAAAAATCTATGCCAGTGCAAAGGCAGAAGTCCAAAGAAGAACTAGAGAACTTAAGAACATATGGTGGACAAAAAAAGCCCAAGAAACCCAACATTTTGCAGATGCTCATGATGCACGGGGCTTTTTTAATGCCATAAAGGCCATCTATGGACCAACAAACCATGGTACAAATCCCTTACGCTCAGTAGATGGTGCTAAACTTCTAAAGGACAAAGAGTCTATTGCACTGCGCTGGAAAGAGCATTACTACAATCTCCTTAATCGTCACTCTACTGTGGCTGATGAAGTCTTCTTGCAAATCCCGCAAAAACAAATAAGAAATGAGCTTGCAGTACCCCCTAGTTTGGAGGAAGTCAGTAAAGCCACTAAACAAATGAAAAATAACGAAGCTAGTGGACCTGATGGGATTCCTGCTGAAGTCTTTAAAGAAGGTGGGCCTGAACTTATACAACAACTTCATAAGCTCATCGAAAAAATCTGGATGAGGGAGGAGATTCCAGCAGACTTTAGGGATGCCATAATTATCACTCTCTTTAAAAAGGGTGATAGAACAGACTGTGGAAACTATCGAGGCATCTCCCTTCTAGCCACAGCAGGCAAAATCCTGGCAAAGATCATCGCAAACCGTCTCCTATATGTATCAGAAGACATCCTCCCTGTAGAGGGTCCATGTTTCACAGGCGTACAGAAGGGTTGGTAGTACAATGGCTTTGTAAACAAGCATTTTGGTCTCCCTGTGAATGTCCTGATCCTCAAACACTCTACGCTTCCGCCCTTCCAGGGGAACAGTGGATATGATCTTCACTGCACGACAGCTTCAAGAAAAATGCAAGGAGCAAAACCGCCCTCTGTACATGGCGTTTATTGATGTGACTAAAGCTTTTGATACTGTAAATCGTACTGCTCTCTGGACCATCCTTCTGAAAATCGGATGCCCTGATAAATTTGTGAACATCTTGCGGTTACTCCATGACAACATGATGGCAACAATCCTGAATAACAATGGCTCTCAAAGCGACCCATTTAAAGTGGAATCCAGCGTTAAACAGGGATGTGTTATTGCTCCAACCTTATTCGCCATCTTCATCGCTATGATTATGCACCTTGTTGAAGAGAAACTTCCTACTGGTGTAGAAATTATATATCGAACAGATGGAAAGCTTTTTAATCTTAGTAGGCTGAAAGCAAAAAATAAGGTAATTGCAACTTCTGTTATAGAACTTCAATATGCTGATGATAACGTAGTCTGTGCACACTCCGAGGAAGATCTTCAAACTATCCTAAACATCTTTGCAGAAGCATATGAAAAACTCGGCCTCTCGATTAACATTAAAAAAATCAAAGTGCTTTACCAGCAAGTTCGAACCAATCCCTCTGCAGCGCCATCAATCCAGCTTAAAGGTGTGTCACTAGAAAATGTCGATCACTTTTCTTATCTCGGCAGCCATCTATCTACAAAAGCCGACATCGACGCTGAAATTCAGCATCGCCTGAGCTCTGCGAGTGTAGCTTTCTCCCGAATGAAGCGTAGAGTGTTTGAGGATTGGGACATTCGCAGGGAGACCAAAATGCTTGTTTACAAAGCCATTGTACTACCAACCCTTCTGTACGCCTGTGAAACATGGACCCTCTACAAACGCCACCTCCAACTTCTTGAAAGATTCCATCAACGCTGCCTCCGAAAAACTCTGCAAATTACTTGGGAAGATAGGCGGACTAATGTTAGTGTATTAGAAGAAGCGAAAACCACCAGCATTGAAACAATGATCATCCAACATCAACTTCGCTGGACCGGTCATGTTCTTCGAATGCCTGACCATCGTCTTCCAAAGCAGCTACTTTACTCCCAACTTAAGAATGGAAAACGGAATATTGGTGGACAGCAAAAGAGATTCAAAGATACTCTCAAAGCTAATTTTAAAAAATGTAATATCAGCATTGAGAACTGGGAAGCCCTAACTCATGAGCGTTTCAATTGGAGGTCAGCCTTTATTAATGGCGCTATGGACTTTGAAGAAGCACGAGTACAGGGCGAAAGGGAGAAAAGAGCTAAAAGGAAGGCACGTCAGGCAAACCCTCATCATGACCGTCTCCCACCCGGAAACCTATGCCCTCATTGTGGGAGGTTGTGCGGATCCAGAATTGGCCTTTATAGCCACTTACGGATTCACCGTTAAAATTTTACCTTTGGAAGACAATCTTACTCGGCTACGAGTGATCGCCAATGATTAATGCATATAACTCATAAGCATCCATAAATGGAGTTTATAATATAAACATTACATCACTATGGATTCTGTACTAAATGAATGAAAATTTGAAAACAGCAATAAAAGCCACACTGTGAAGAGTTCAAACATTTGTGAAATGTTTTGATTAACATTTAACTAGTTTAATCAAAGTGGACCATTTCAAATGTTGTTCACAGATATTCCCTATACTACAGATGAGGGAGTTTTGAGAGTTCTAGTTCAGTAACTTCTATTATATTTGCAAATCCATAAAAATCACACTTATTCATTCCCTTTTATCCAATGTAACTAGAAATATTCTGGCATCAAATATACATTTTCATACCCTAATTATAAATACATTTTATAAGAAATAGTCTGTTAACTTAGCACAATGCATTTCTGTTACGGCTCGAAACCAACCTAATATTGGGAGATAACTATTTTCATGCAGGTGAAACCTTTCAATTCAGGGTACATTTAATGGTAGTTCTGAATGCTTGGGTGTGTAGAAGGCATGTAGAAGTTCTAGCCAAAAACTTGAACATTCCATCCCCAATATAAACTTCACTACACTAATGCCTACGTATAAAAACTCAAGGTTAAATTATAACAATATATGCTACTTAAATATAAGAGAGAATAGATACCTATGCCTGTAATATTAGTGTTGTTTTTCAGAAAATGGTAAAAACATGCTATAACCCAACTCACATACGCCTCCAAATACTGTGTCACATTGATTTCACCCTTCACTTGAGACCATCAGCTTGAAAACCTATAATTTATACCTGAAAAAATGCACCTGCTTTACCATTACTCTTATCCTGCTATAGTGTACATCTGAGCAGTTCCAACTGATTCCTAAAGGTTCAGTGTTCTAACTGCATAAATCTAAGTGGAATGCCAAATCAGACTAGTTTTTTTTTTTTTGGTGGGGGAATGAGTGTTAATACTCAGCATGAATTCTTACCCAAATTTAGAAGGAAGGGATTGAGACTTCTAGAACTGATTGTGTACCACAGACTGTTTTGAAAGACCCTTAAAAGGAAAACTGGAAATGCAACTATCATTCCTATTTTCAAACTACACATTACTTTCAAGACACAGAAAACAACTATACCTGTTTTTTATCTTAATTCAAAAGTGACATAAGGAATTCTGTCACAGAGAGAAAGGATGTTAATTACAGGGGAGATAACTTAAGAGTGCCTAGGAAAGTGCTTGGAAGAATTCTGATCAAAATGTATGAGAGGCGATAATGAGCAAAATTTAGGAAATGCAGTGTGGTTTTATGCCAGGAAGGAGATGTGCTGAGCTGATTTTGCTCTTCAACAGTTCATTGAGAGGTGTATGAATGTCATAAAGTTTATTGTAGTTTGTTCACTTAGAAAAAGTGTATGATAAAATGAAAAGGCTTGAATTATGGAAAGTTGGTTGCTGAAGAGAGGTATTGTGGTGGATGTAAAGCAATGAGAGAATAACTGGAATACTAAGTAAAAGGATTAACAATGAGCAGGGAATAAGACCAGGATGTGTGATGTATATGGATGTAGTGAAAGCAAGGATGGTTTGCAAGGTTAGAAAGACAAGGAGAGGCATACTATTGGTGTAAACCAGAAATAGCTTCCTTTCCTTTCCTTTCCTTTCCTTTCCTTTCCTTTCCTTTCCTTTCCTTTCCCTTTCCTTTCCTTTCCTTTCCTTTCCTTTCCTTTCCTTTCCTTTCCTTTCCTGCTTAATATTTCTTACTTCCTTTATGCACTTAGGAAGTATAACATTGCTTACCTCAAAGGGGAACACCAAGGTATATGTGTGTAATTATTTTTAAACAAAAGGGGATGTTAGCATACTGCAAAGCAAAGCACCAATCTCCATCTTTATTTCCAAGGAGGTTCAAATGAATTTCACAAGTTCATAGTGATTGGAGGCAAACAGTGGATTGCTTAGAAATGTGCCCACCTGCCCTACATATCCACAAAGATGAGCATGAGTACTATGCAACATTCTGAAGCAGGAGATAGAATTGTCTTAACAGTGCTTTGTACTTAGTTATGCAACCCCATGAAGCCATTTCGTGACAATGCCTACAGTACGATCTCAACATTCTCAATGTGCTCTCCAGCCCAAAATTTTTTGGAGACCACCATAATACCATAAGTATGATTAAAGAAGCATTTACTTTACCTTGTCTTAATCTACTCCAGGGCTTTCCAAAGTTTTTCCCGTGGCGACACACCAACCGGCGTTGGTGTGTCGCCGCAGGAAAACTCGGAAGTGCGGCAGCGCGCAAAAACCCGGAAGCACTGCTGCGCTTTCGGGTTTTGCGCGCTGCAGTTGGTGTGTCACCGCGGGAAAACCCGGAAGCGCTGATGATGATCAGCGCTTCCGGGTTGTGTGGCGACACACCAGACTGTGTGTGGCGACACACTTTTGTGTCGCGACACACAGTTTGGAAAGCTCTGATCTAGTCTTTCTAAATTATGGCAAGGTACACTTATATTTTTCCAACAATTGGAAAATACAGTCATGAGAAATTGGTAAGTGATCCTTCAGTGGTTTACCAACTGTTTTCTGACCCTCCTTGATTAACATGTTTTTTATGCTGAAGAGCTGACCCTACCATGCAGTGGGAGAAACAACATGTTTTGGGGGTAAAAATGAAGGGAAGGAATTGTCTTCTGATCAACACAGCAA
The DNA here is from genome assembly GCA_023362775.1 of Charina bottae. Classification (NCBI taxonomy): domain Eukaryota; kingdom Metazoa; phylum Chordata; class Lepidosauria; order Squamata; family Charinaidae; genus Charina; species Charina bottae. The sequence continues at coordinate 22,640,385 of JALMGJ010000012.1, read as the reverse complement.
TATTGTTTCAATAACTGATGCTAATGAAAATCCCACATTTTAGTCTCCAGTTTAGACAGCAAACCTCAACTTGAGATTGATAGGTTGCAAAATGTTAATATAATTTAAAATTATAATAAAATAATGGGGTTCATACCAGACAGGTGAAATCTTCATAAAAATATCCAATTCTCACAATTCAACTATTATTTGAAGATTTCTTTAAATTATTCCATCTGATACTTCCTACCCAGCGGATCACTTAAGAATCAAGCCATTTGCTCTGTAACATAGAAAACCTTAGTGTTCTTCTATTTAATTTAAGATGGGTGTGGAGAAAATATCTTGCTCTGAATGGTGAAAGAAGTGCAGAAATAAGTCTCTATGAACATGTCAATAATTCAGCATTCTGATCAGGAGTGTTGAATTCCTTCGATGTTTGCTAAATCAAGTGCATTTTGTGAAGCAGGGCTTTTGTATCAACATATTTTCAGGCAGGTTAAATTTCTGTTACCTGACATAAAGTGTTGGGGAAAGTTTAGGAATGGCAATAAGAACAAACCTTTATCATGACACAACTGAATTTTTTTTGCTCTCAAGCGGTTTTAACTGTAGTTTTACAATATTTGAGTCCTTCTAGCATATTATAATTTACCTACTGATCTGAAAAATGGCAAGCAATCAGTCCTGTATGTTATCTTCATAGCTCGTGCCTAAGCTTTCAGCCAATTTTCTTTGTATTTAGACTTAAATGTGCAAACCACACTATATTAGTCTGCAAAGCATCAATGAGAAGGCTTAATTAAGTAACACTGACAGATAAATCCATTTCTTTTGCAGTAATCAAATCAAAGCAGGTTGACATAACACAGAAACTTAATACAGTTATTCCCTTGTAATTGGAAAAAGACCCTTTACTTCTCATTAAAGCAATCTTCTGGGTATTGGCATAATAAGACATCTCAGGGCTTTAATATTATGCTATAAAAGTCTCAAGATACAGGCTCCCCTAAGCAAACACATAAGATTATCTAATTCCTTCATCACAGAGGAACATATCATTTCTATTATTTTAAAACTGTTAAATTCTTTATCTCATCTACAGTTCAATAACTAATACACCAGTATAGAAAAGTATAAAGACATAAATGCTGTTCTCAAAATTATTTCAAAACTGGATGAGTAATTAATACAATGGAAATAGTGGATGGAAAGATTATTTTGTAACCAATGGAATGGGTTTACATGCAGATGAAAATAATACTAGGCACCTTTACTAAACTTTACTACACTTTTAAAAAGAATTAAAACAATATTTTACTTTTTGGAGGGCTGGATGTGTTTGGTACCATGTTGAAAGTCTGGATTTTTTATTGAAGGATGAGTACTTCCAAGAGGAGGTAAAATAAGTGAGGAAACAAGGGTGAAGACTAATTTGAAAGGAGACCAAAATGTAGGCAAAATAATTTGAATTTGCATGGAGGTTACCTAAATATCAGAAATTGTGATGATAAACTATATACACAGTTTCAATCCTGCAGTGTCATCAGTTCTTCTAATTTAAAATCCTTCCTTATTCTATTTTAAGACACTGTGGAGGGACATATAGAATATTTTATTCTCATCAGAGCAAATTAACCTGGGAACCAACTGCTTGTTCAGTCTACTGGTGAAACTGATATACAGTAGTGTCAAAATCTACACAATGCACAATGCAGCACAACTTTGCTGGCTAGCAACTTGGTTAGCTTCAAAAAAGGGTTGGACCAATACATGGAAGTCATGAGAATCAATGGCTATTAGTTTTGATGGCCATGTGAATGCTTCTGGTGGCCATCTGCGGGGAGACCAGTGGGGTTTCTTGTGCAATTGGTTGGCTGCTATGAGAACAAACTGCTGAAGTAGATGGGCTGGGGGTCCGATCCAGCAAAGCACTGCTTATGTTCTTATGCAATCTCAAGTTTCTCAAAAATTTTCTTTTTATTTCTACCTCCTTCTTAGTGCTGTTAAATTTCTTTAGAATTTTGGTGGAGTGTTTGAGTGTACTTCGTTGCAAAATGGCAATAAGTGCTGTGGGAGGGTTTTTGTTGTTCTTTACATACAGCTGCAATCAAAATTATTCAACCCCCATTGCAAACCAGGTTTATTGTCAAAATTTACAGACTTTCAGCTGTTTGCAATGAACAAATCAAACAAAAGCAATTGAAATAGCTCAACACAACGAATGCTTCAAGTGGTTTCCCCAAATTCAAATGAAAATGCAACTAATGACTTCTCCAGTCACAAAATTATTCAACCCCCTGAATAGAATCCATCACAACAGCACACACGTGTTGTCTCAAGCACATCTGATGCAACTAATCAAGGGATTCATTAGTTGCACCAGGTGTGCTTGAGCTGGAACACATGAAATACCTGAACTGGCTAGGGGTTTGTTGAGTGTCACCTTTGACTGCATGTTAGAAATATGGCTAAGTCAAAAGAATGGTCCAAAAAGGTAAGAGAAGAGATCATCACCCTTCACAAACAAGAAACAGGATACAAAAAGATAGCGAAGGCACTGAATGTTCCTAGAGACACCGTTGGAAGCATAGTTCGCAAGTTCAAAGTTAAAGGAACAGTGGTTACACTACCTGGATGGGGCAGAAAAAGGAAGCTGTCAATGGCTGCAACCAGATTTCTGAGAAGGCAGGTTGAGAGAAACCCTTGAGTGACTACAAAAGACCTGCAGCAAGACTTGGTAGCAACAGGCACTGAGGTTTCAGTGAGCACAGTAAGGCGTATACTAAACACAGAAGGTGTCCATGCCAGAACTCCAAGACGTACACCACTACTGACCCAAAAGCACAAGAACAGTCGGCTCCAATATGCTCACAATCATATAAATAAGCCACAGAAGTTTTGGGATTCTGTTCTGTGGGGCGATGAAACAAAACTGGAACTTTTCAGCTCCATGGATCAGCGGTATGTCTGGAGGAAGAAGAATGAAGCATATGCTGAAAAGAACACTCTGCCTATAGTTAAGCATGGTGGTGGCTGGGTGTTGTTCTGGGGCTGCTTTGCATCCTCTGGCAGTGTAAGCCTGCAGCGTGTGGAAGGCAAGATGGATTTATTTAAGTATCAGGAAATCCTAGGAGAAAACATCATACCGTCTGTAAGGAAGCTGAAGCTTGGGCATCATTGGACCTTCCAGCAGGACAATGATCCCAAGCATACCTCAAATTCCACTAAGGCTTGGATGCAGAAGAAGTCCTGGAAGATTCTACAGTGGCCATCACAGTCACCTGACTTGAACCCCATAGGAAATCTCTGGTGGGATTTGAAGAAGGCGGTTGCAGCACGCAAACCCAAGAATATCACTGAACTGGAGGCCATTGCTCATGAGAAATGGGCTCGTATTCCTCAGGAACGCTGCCAGAAGCTGGTGTCTAGCGATGCATCTCATTTGTAGCTGGTCATAACAGTAAAAGGGTGCTCTACTAAGTACTGAAGATGTTTGCCATGAAGGGGTTGAATAATTTTGAGACTGGAGAAGTCATGATAAGTTGCATTTTCAATTGAATTTGGGGAAACCACTTGAAGCATTTGTTGTGTTAAGCTATTTCAATTGCTTTTGTTTGTAAATTTTGACAATAAACCTGATTTGCAATGGGGGTTGAATAATTTCGATCGCAACTGTATCTCCCCATCACTATTGCAACCTTCCTGGCTGCTTCTACTCCTCAAGTCTGACAAAGAGAGTTCACTCATGCCACATCTTCCCTTAGGACTCACGTGGAGAGCCAGGGAGACTGTGGACCACTTGACAGATAATAGTACAGTGGAAGACAAGGAACCTACGTACATCCCTCAGCCATCACAGAATTTAGATAAATGGAAGAATCCCACCTCCATCTATGAGAATTTCATCAATATTTTTTCTCCATTCGAGAAGAAAATCTAAAAGCAATCTCTTTTCCATAAAATTAAATGACAAAATAAGGAGGAAAGGGGAGAAAAACACATTTTTAGCTCACCATTCGAGAAATGAATTAAAGTATTCTAGTTCTATACATACAATGGCAGTCCAGATAAACCCTGCCCCTTTTTAATGATCAGTGTGAAGGTTTACAAGACTGGTGAAAAATTGCATTAATGCAATATCCTGACTCACATGGAAACCAACATGTATGTCACCTCTCATAAGTATTTCTCCTGCAAACCTCCATAATGTGCAACAAAGAAGCCTAGTGACACATTCTGCGGATACTAAGGAAATATTCCTTCTCAATTTACATTATATAATAGAAGCAGACAAGACCAGAGGTCAAAGGGCAATTTTCTAACATGGGTTCTGCTATTTGAAGCAAAGTCACTCACTTGGCAAAACCTTTTTCTAACGTTAAATACCAACACTAATACAGCAGTCTTGAAACAGAAAAAGAAGGTTAACATAAGAGGCAAGAATACTCAGAAAATGTAAATAAACAATAGTGTTCCCCTCTACTTTGGGGAGGGGTGTCAAAGCCTGAAATAAAAATATTTTTAAAAAGCTCTTCAAAATGATTTCTTTCATGAAATCTGTTCATATTTCTACAACTCTCTTTGATCAAAGACACAACATTACTGTTGTGACTGGATCAGAAGAGAAATAACACTTGCAGGATTGTATGTGGAAAGGAATTTCAAATATGAAAGAATCGTATCACCACTTATTTTTATCTCAGACTCCACAATAACATAATTTATATTTGCAGGTGTTAAATACTTACAGGTTTTTTGAGAGCTGTTCCTTAAAAAAAAATCATTGATGTTTTGAGAAGTTTGAGGTCTTATCAAGAAACCCTCCTACGTTATCTCTGAAATTATATATATGTATATATGTGTATGTTTGTTGTGTCATAAAGGTCCTGGATCTTTATTACTGGACTAAACAGTTTCTAATTTGAATTACTCTCTGATTTAGTTCTCCATCTGAAGGCCATTCTCAGTATTTTGCTCAGGGTGGGAGACTATAACCCTTTCCCAGCACTAAGTGATTTAAAAATTGTCTCTCAAAATTATACTTCCTTTGCCAAACTCCCATGTTTATCTTTGTACATTATCACATATCTAATAAACAGAAAAACGTCACTCTAGTACTTATGTGGTGAATTAGTTTTCTGGATTTGTTCAGTTTTTCCCTTGCTTACTGCAGCAGATCTATTCTTTAATAAAGAGGTGACTAGGACAATCCAGATGAGTTGTCTAAGAAGAAAACTCTGACAGGTACCTCTGCAATTGTTGTACACCAGAGGAGGATGTTCATACATCTTAATACCTGCATTGTTTTCGGTCCCAAGGGAGTGAATCAGAAGATGGCAACAATGTTACTCACCCTTCAGCTGCTGCTCTATTAAAAGTACATCCTTCTCAAAAATTAGTTGCCGTACAACAAGGCACAGTTGTTTCCATAGCACAAGCATGTAAGATATGTTCTAGATTTTTATTTTATTTTTATTTTTATTTTTATTTTTATATTATTATTATTATTATTATTATTATTATTATTATTAGTCAATAAGCCCATTCATTTCTCCTTGAGTTTGGAAAAAGTCTGGTTACATTCTACTGACATACATCTGTCCACAGAAAGCCATTTCCAGCTATGAAATTAAATGCTCAAGTGGTTGGTATTTCCTTTGGCCTTCTTTGTTTATTGTTCAAATCAACTGGACCATGTTCTTGATTATGATCATACCTTCCACCAAAGGATAATATGGTTTCTGTCTCGATATTCACTAAAGCTCCTGGGAGGCTTATCATCTATGAGTGAGTAAATTTATTTCCATTTGAAAGGTTCCAAAACAGTGTTCGTCCTATGTGCTGTTTTCCCTGGCCCCTCGAAGAGCCAGTCTTCCATTTGGAAAGCCACCAAGCTACCTCTTCTATAGAGGATTGCTCCTGCTGCTGCTGCTGCTGCTATTACTATCATGTGAACAGCACTGGGGAAGATGCCAGCACTAAGGGGAGTGAAGTAGACTGGAAATTCAGTTGGCCTGCTGTGAAACGTAGGTAGGAAAAATTTGAATTAGCATAGATGTGTGAAGATATAGCTGTGTACTGCATGTTGTGCAGGATTTAAAACAGTAGGAAGCTCACATGCTTGAAAACTATCAACATATAGTTAGCTTTTGTCAAGAGTTACTAATTTTGAGTTTCAAAATAGTCAAACTTTCAGATACGGGCTGACTGGTCCTTGAAAAGGTGGAGGGGGGGGAGAGAATCAAAGAAATACAATTAATTGAGATAGAATATACCAAAAATGATAATACTAGGTTCTTTTTTCCTCACTTTCACTTGACAACAGCTTGCTTTATTTAAAATGGAAATGAGGTATCAATTGTGTAAAGGAAAAGTATGCCAATATGCCCAGTAAAAGAATCTGAAAAGAAATAACTGTTTTAAGAAGGCTTGTACATAGGAATTACAAAATATAAAACACTCAGGATAGTTTCATATAGGAATGCCTGTTAGGAAGAACACAATCCTGAGCAATATATACTCAGATGAGTATTGAGTGGGATTAATGATTTTAAGATTGTTGTTGTTCAGTCGTTCAGTCGTGTCCGACTCTTCGTGACCTCATGGACCATAGCACGCCAGGCCTTCCTGTCCTCCACTGTCTCTCGGAGTTTACTCAAAATTTTAAGATTACTGTGTTACTTTTACGACTAGGCAATTCTTAGCTTAATATATGGGATACTTCTTGCATTGTTGCTGACATCATCTTCTCAGTATGATGATTAATCAGGCTGGCTTATGCACACACAATCACCATAATAGACATTAAAATAACTGAAGAAAGAATTTGTATATATGAATCAGCCTTCAGGGGCACACTAGTCTGGAAAGGAATTGGAAATAATGTCCAGGAGCATAATATCTTAGATAAAGCTATAAAACAGAATATAGGATGACACATAACTCATAATGAAAATAGTAAAACTCAGGTGAGTATCCTTTATCAATCCTATCTTGAGCCTATGATGATGGTGAATAGTAAAATCTTGTTTCAAGTTTTTGTCCAGCAGACTTTTTCTAATAGTTGGATCCCCATGAAGTTACTCAAAAGACCTTAAGAATCTTCCTTGGAATAGAATATGCCTGCTAAATTTTAAAGTGGCTCACATCCATGTCTTGGACTGGGTTAGTGAACAGTGCTAGCCTAATCCATTTTTGGATTTATTTTTCCCCATATATAGTCACTCTCCCTCAGCCCAACTCACCTCACAGCATTGCTGTTGTGGGGAAAATAGGAGGAGGAAGGAGTATCAGGTATGTTTGCGGCCTTGATTTATATATAAAACAATAAAGGCAGGATAGAAAATAAATAAATAAATAAATAAATATATCTATCTATCTATCTATCTATCTATCTATCTATCTCACCAAAGGGGATTAATTGATTAGATTCAGGAGCCTTTTTAGGAGAGACAGAAAGAATAGAAGTCTTGACTAATCAAAGAGATTAAGTCTTGACTATTTTAAAATAAGTGTTTGTGCATCTATTATTTAAAAATACTCTTTTGAGTTGTTGAGTCAGGTGGCATACATCATCATCATCATCATCATCTACCCATTTTGGGAGGGAAGCAGAATTCTTCTAAATGCCTCGAGAGAAAAATACTGATGCCCCTTCTCAATTGCCTTTTGACTTGATTCAATGGGGTTACCAAGAATTCCTGCCCACTCATGAATAAGAGAGGATTACCACAATATTGCTGAGAGTAGGGGAAATCCAGGATGCCATCAACAATATCAATTCATGCTATTTAATAAGAGTCATCATATATTGACAAAAACTAAATACCACAGTGATAAGAAATGCATGCTTTATGGCCAGAAAAATGGACCTGTGTTCCAATGAAGCTTTTTCTATGGTATCTCCAAACTATCCCTATAGCATATAAATAATCATTCGTGAAAGCCATACAACCATCACCTACAAAGACAGAACGAAACATTTCTTCGGACACAGCATTCCCTACAAAGTTAAACAAAGCACTATTCATCGGATTCAATCAGAGCATTCTGAGCAGGTGGTCTTGATCATTATTTTAGTTGAGCTTGCCAAATTCTTGCCAGCCTAGCAATAATGCCTTGATATTTGGCTTAGCAGGCCATGAAATATTAGGAAGAACGGTGCTCAAGTAATTAAAGCTTAGATAATGAATTCCTAAAGTTGATATTTTTAATTTTCTCAAAATTAGCTATCAGCACAACAGAAACTGGTATCAGGCACAAAAAGGAGCTGCATAGCAAGCATTCATAAAATGAGAGAAATAATGCTAAAATATTATTCTTAAAAGCTAAGGAGAGAGAAGACTTCTTTCATCCTCCCCCCAATTTTCTTCAGTATAGAATTCAATATTTTCTGATTCAATCATTTCTATATGATTGAATGTCCAAATGCTGACCTTCATTTACCTTTCAGTTTTTATTATTACTATTATTATTATTATTATTTCAGCATAGTCTGATTTATAATGAGGAAAAATCTCAACTTGCTAAAATAAACTGAATAATCATATGGTATAGCATTTAATAATTTGCTACACAGTTACGCCACATTAGTAATCTCATTAAAAGTTGGCAGTACAACCTTAATACATCATTGCAGTCCAGAGAGAGAGAGAGAGCGCTATGGTTCCCATAAGACATGGAAGGAAAAGCCAGGTTAATGCTGTTGTTCACATACATTATGTAGTTTATTTTACAGAATAAGCATCCATAATGAATTATAGCATCATACTCAACTGTCAATATTGATCATGAAAAAGCCATTAGAAAAAGAATTAGGATCTAAATTTAATTCACTAAGCAATTTGCTTAAGCTGTATTCAGGAACCCAGGAAAACATATGAACTTATAAAGGACTCAACAAATGGCAAAACTCAGTGCTATGTAAGGGAATGCTAATAACCCTTGAAAATCCAGGTGCCAGAGAGTTGGTTACAGAATAGCAATCAAGCCATGTTCCTGAGTGTTCAAAACTATTATGCCCATATATTTGATTGTCAGAACTCATACACATGGAAGCTATTAGATAGAAACCTGCTGAACATACAAGCCACGATCCAGGGATTTATATCACTATTTAGGGTTTGAGGAACAGAAGTACACAAGAACTTAGCACAGAGACTATTCTCTTCTCAATTTTCCATTAGTTGTTTTGTAATATTGGAGACTGGAATGAGAGCATGGCCACCAAGTTTTGTTCTCTATCTTATGCCTCTGATTGTTCTAAGCACTTTATTATATTCACTTTAATTTGCTATGTTTATCATATATGTCTTTTTTATTACCTGGATAGAAGTGTAATGATTATAGCTTTAAAGTTATAAATAAAGCAGCTCATATTAATAAATAGCTTAGTATAAGCTTCCGGGGTGGGGGAGTTTGAGAGACTATGAGTAGAAAATCCCATATTCACCCCAAAGGAAGATAAGTCTGAATTCATAATGATTTGTCTCCCAAAACAACAAGCAGATAGGAAAAAAATTATAAACACAAAGAAACATACAGGTATCTTGCAAATAGCCTTCCCTCCTTCCAGCAGAATGATGAATAGAATAGAATAGAATAGAATAGAATAGAATAGAATAGAATAGAATAGAATAGAATAGAATAGAATTAAAATAAATAAAATAAAATAAAATAAAATAAAATAAAATAATACAATAAAATAATACAATAAAATAATACAATAAAATAAAATAAAATAATAAAATAAAATAAAATAAAATAAAAAAATAATAAAATAAAATAATAAAATATAAAATAAAATAAATAAAATAAAATAAAATAAAATAATAAAATAATATAAAAAAATAAAATAAAATAAAATAATCTGCCCAAGATGGAGATGGAGGAAAAAGGGCAGCCATACAAGGAAGAGAAGTAGGGTAGGGGACAAAACTAGATGGGGGTGAGACAAGGGTAAGAGGCAACTGGACATAGAGGGAGGGAGGGAGGGAGGGAGGGAGGGAGGGAGGGAGGGAGGGAGGGAGAGAAAACATCTTCAGGCATTACAAAAAGAGTTAAATTTAGCAAACAACCAGTGTCCCAAATGGCTAAGCTTCAAAGGCATCCATGCTTTTTGGAAGTATTAGCTACACTCATTTGCATAACTTTTCCTTTCTTTTCAATGGATACTTCTAATCTTATCGCTGTAGAATTCTTCAATTTGCAGGTAGTTATTTGGGGTGGAAGGGATTTGTCATTTATTGCATTTAACAAACATGGTATCCCCATGACATTTTTCACAAAGAATTGCAACAGAATGGACAAAGTGAAATAATATATAGGGTCTACAAGCCTGCTTCCAACAATCACATAAGCAATTGTACTATCAGGAGTATGTCTTTTGATTTAATTTTATTTTTCTCTCATAAGTCTTAAAATAAAGTATAATACCATCAATCTATGAAAAAACTACTCTTTCTGTTTGCAAAAAGAAATAGTTGGATTTCTTTCTTCTCTCCATGTTTATCACTGTATACAAGCTCAGCTACGTGATCCACCGTTAAAATTTTACCTTTGGAAGACAATCTTACTCGGCTACGAGTGATCACCAATGAATGAATGAATGAATTATATAATATAATATAATGAATTATATAATATAGGCCTTCTCTGCAGTGGCGCCCGCCCTTTGGAATATCTTACCCCCGGAGCTGAGGCTGATGTCCTCGCTCCCAGCCTTCCGGAAAGGCTTAAAGACCTGGTTCTGCCGTCTTGCCTGGGAGGGAAACGTCAACAGTTCCTCTTGGGGATGGCTGGCCCCTTGAAGCCTCCCAGTGACCTATTTTAATATTCTTCTTGGAATTCATATTTTGTATTCATGTAATTTTATATATTTTAATTCACTATTTTGCTGTGCACCGCCCAGGGTCCCCGTTGGGGGAGATGGGCGGTAATATAAATTTAATAAAATAAATAATAAATAAATATATAATATTATATATTATATATAACCCCTGTTTTTCAGACCACATTTAAAAGCTCGACTTTCCAACCCTTCAGTTAGGGCATCAGTAATTCATTCTCAAAATTTTCATTTCTAGGAAATGAAAGAAGCTACAAACAAACAAATATAAGGAAAACAAAACTTCTACCAGAACACAACCTTGTCTCAATTCTTAAGGATGCAGCAGTACACTAAAAATAATTCTTTAGATTATACCTGTGGAAATTCAAAAAAGGGAGATTAAGTGCATGCAGCACTGAAATAATCAAAGAAAAATTGTAGGAACAGGAGAATCAAGTTAAATACCATATTCTAAAGATGTCTTTATTGGGTTTATAGAGATGGAGATTTCCCATTATTTCCCATTATTCATACAATCTACATTGTGTGCCATTTTTCCAAAAGGAAAAGTAATGTTTCTTATGTATTGTCGAAAAACAAAACAAAATGTTTGTTTGCCACTCTACCTGAGCAATGTTTGTTTGCCACTCTACCTGAGCAATGTTTGTGAGCCTTCTGTCTGTGCTCCTGCCCTCTGAAGATGCCGGCCACAGATGCTGGCGAAACGTTAGGAACCACAACTTCCAGAACACGGTCACACAGCCCGGAAGACCCACAACAACCAATGTTTCTTATCTTTTAAAAAAATAAATAACCTGGTATACTACATTCCAAGTAGATTTACTGTCCCACAAGGAACTCACTCTGAAACTGTCTGCTCTTCATAGAAAGAGCAATCTAGGCCCTACAACTAGTTTCAACAGTTCTCAGGAATATAACATACATACATTTTGAAAGACATGATATGCGATTCTACAGCCATATACATTATGAACATTTTGCACCACCACATGCACTCCAGCCTTTAGATCTTGATTCCTGTTCCTTGTTTCAGTTCTAGGAAGTTACTTTTGGGGCTTTCTCAAGCATCTGAATTAATCAAGCTGAGAAAATCAAGAGGCTTGGTACTGACAGAAACCTTTGAGGAGACGGTACATTCAAATTTTAGACACTAGAAGACTAGAATGACTAGATCATTTGATTATTAATGTATAGTGTATGGTGTTGTTTAACAATGAGACTGTCAGGGAGAATTATTACAAAACTTTATTAAGTAATGATACAAGGAGGTTTTAAAAAATGAGAAACTAGATTATTATGTTCCTATGTAAAAAGAGTAATAAAATCCAATAGAATGCTGGCTAGATTTTGACCATTGTGACAATGTCAAGTTTGTATATCATAGCTTTCCAAACTGTGTGTTGCGACACAGTACTGTGTCGCCTGCGGGGCCCAGGTGTGTTGCGTGAAAACCCGGAAGTGCTGATGGCGCACTGTCGCCGTGGCGCACGGCAGTGCACACAGTGGTGGCAGCAGGCCATCAGCATTTCCGGGTTTTCGCGCGGCACACTAAGACACCACCGCCGCGCGAAAACCCAAAAGTGCCACGGCGGCGTGCGAAAACCCGAAAGCGCCACCGCAGCACTTCTGGGTTTTTGCGCACCGCTGTTGGTGTGTTGCCAACGTGAAAAGTTTGGAAAGCCCTGTTGTATATGATTAGTGATTTCCAACTGGAACAATTACAGAAGAATTCTATTTGTATCTACCCAGAAATGTGCTTCATTGAGTTCAATGTAACTTGCTTCTCCATGAATACATGGAGCATCCTCCCACAATCTAGTTTCCTCCAGATGTTTTGGATCTCATATCCCATAATCCCCAGTCAGCACCACTGACTTTTGGGGAGTATGGGAATTGAAGTATGACATATTTTGTATATAAGATTGCAGCCTTAATACAGTACCAGGCCGGTATAGTGAGCTGGCCAAAGGAGGACATGGAGGCTGCCAATGTGAAGACCCGGAAGCTCCTCACAATGTACGGAGGTTTCCACCCCAAGTCGAACACCAAAAGACTGTACACCAGCCAGAAAGAGGGCGGGCGGGGTCTGGTGAGTGTCAAAGCCACTGTCCTGGATGAGACCCAGAGCATCCAGAAGTACATCAGTAAGATGGCACCCAAAGATGAGCTACTGAGAGAATGACTGAGGCAGCAGCAGACCTGGAAGGAAGATCAAGCAGAGGAAGTGCCATGGCAAGACAAGACCCTGCATGGGATGTACCATCGACAAATAGCTTAGGTGGCTGACCTTGGGAAATCCTACCAGTGGCTGGAAAAGCTGGACTAAAAGACAGCACTGAGGCACTGATCATAGCAGCACAAGAACAGGCACTAAGCACCCGATCTATAGAAGCAGGGGTCTACCACACAAGACAGGACCCAAGGTGCATAGTGGCAGGGTGTAAGTTGCAGGCAGGAACAGCATACACTGAACAGCACAACCAAGTAGCTGGCATTGTGTACAGGAACATCTGCACAGTTTATGGGCTAGACCCTCCCAAGTCCAGATGGGAGATTCCACAGAAGATTGTGGAGAATAAAAGGGCTAAGATCCTCTGGGACTTCCAGATCCAGATGGACATGCAGGAACCGGCCAATCAACCAGACATCATGGTAGTAGACAAGGACCAGAAGACAGCAGTGGTGATAGATGTAGCGGTGCCAAGTGACAGCAACATCAGGAAGAAGGAGTATGAGAAGCTGGAGAAGTACCAGGACCTGAAGGAGGAACTAGAGAGGATGTGGAAAGTAAAGGCCAACGTGGTTCCAGTGGTGGTAGGAGCACTCGGAAGTAGTAACTCCTAAGCTGGAAGAGTGGCTCCAACAGATCCCAGGATCTGGCTAACAGAGCAGTGCCCTATTACTTTTTTAAAAATACAATTTGAAATATATCTCCCTGGATTGGTAATAGTAAGGGTCAGAGATATATATTCTAATTCTTATTTGGACTGTGCTCCGACCCATTAATCTTTGCACTTGGCAGCAGGCAAACAGTGTGCAAAGATCTCTGTATATTCAACTGTGAAACAGATGGCTCATACTAGTTGGGGAAGCCCAGAGAAAATTTCAAAAGGAGTGGGTATCTACAAAGTTTGGGAAGCATTGCTGAAAGCAAGAATGAGATGTACCGTCACAAACATGCCCTTATAACAGAAGGAATGCACTTATTGAAAGAGCCAAAAATTGGTTTCCTGTATTTGGATGGGTAGAGGCTCTATTACTGCTAAGAATTCTTCGACTCCTTGTTGTATTTACATGTATAAACCTTATGCCATTACTTTTTTACTTTAACACAAATAAAATGCAGGGGAAATGGTAAATGGAAATGCAGCTCTTTCAACTGCTGCTCTGGGCCCTAAAATACACAGATGTAAATGAAAATACATGCTTGACATTTGGTAGAGCCAGTTTTGTTTAAGTCTGCCAAACACAGAAAGGAAGTTCAAATGTTGGATAAATGTTAGAAGAGCTGTGCCAAAATTCTAGTAATAATATATACGTGTGTGTGTGTGTGTGTGCACGCACGTGGGTGTAAATTTTTCTGTCCATTGAACAACTAAATCACTGAACTGTTTTTCAAATGATGTTAACCAGTATTCACTGGCAGTATTGTATCTATTTCATTAATATGTATAGTGCTGTTGCTGAGCCAGATAGATCTCAGCTTTCATTTCATTTCATTTCATTTCACAAATAGCCTTCTAGCCCTCATGTTTACAAAGAATAGCTTGGAAAAATCTGGAAAGTATTTACTGAAGGAAGAGTTTTCTGTCTCTCCCTAATGACTTGATCCTCTTTTGTTCACCCTACATCTTTTTCTTTTATAATTTCACATTTGTTTGTACAATCCTGCCTTTTACTCTATTCCTACTTATTTTTTACAACTCTCTTGCTTCTTAAAACAGACTGCAAAAGCCATATTATGTGAGTAGATGTACATGTGCATGTACATCTACATGTATAAAACTTTATTTTATAACTGTTCATTTATTACAAGGCAAACTCTGTTTCTTAATTTCTTTTCCGCAGCCTAGTCAAACTTTTTAAAAAATCATCATGAAACAGAAATGCTAGTCTAAACAAAGGGGGATACTTGAGTAAATACTAAAAGTTTAAGAGATAATGGATTATATCACGCTTTTGAGGAGTGATCAGCCTGAATAATATTTTCCTTCTAGGATAATCTTAGCTTCTTCAGAAGATTTTATAAAATATTACATGCATTCTAAGCTTGACAGAGGCTATGCTTACATGTTTTTCCCTGTAAAAGAGGAAGAGTCAGAGCTGAGTCGTCAGGGTCAACAGATACATTAAAATCTGGGCACCACTAAAGCAAGTAAGCCCTGCTCAAATTATACAGATCTACAAACACTATAGATTGCCTGATAATAATTAAAATCTTAGTTTCTTTCTAGGTCATTAGAAATAAACCTTCTAAGTTGAAGGGAATTCATCCTCATAGACCTATGCCCCAAAGTCACAGAAACTGTAGCATGCTTTTCAGAAGGATAACAGTAGACTTCAAGAAACAATTCTGGACTGTTTTTATGGTCTCTATCAGATTTATGCCTAAATAAGGGATTATACCCAACTTGAAATATAACTTTCATTGCTGGAGAACAGAATATTGAGGTTTTTTCACCGAAACCTTGGCCACTGAACAAAAAGCCACTTAGTCTATAGGCTTTCTATCTGCATAATATGTTTAGAACAGTGGCATACCAGGGGCAAGGCTATGGGAACAGTCCGCCCTGGGTGCAGGCAACACTGGAGTGTGTTGTGTGAGGAGGCTATCCGGATGGTCGGAGACAAGTGTGGAGTTGGGCCGTCTGCTGCCAGTGCACCAATCCGCTGTTTGGCTGTCGGCGGCGCAGCACAGCGATGAAGATGGAGCTGGCAGTGGTGTGCTTGGGCCAGCCTGGATCCTGCGGATGCTGCTCAGACCCCTGATCTGGTCTGGACGTCAAACACAATAGTTTCTTCTACCTCTGATTAATCCTACTCATTGGCTTGGAGGTATTTTGGCTCATCCATCTTTAAAGAATGGCTTAATCTCACTTAAATGCTGGTCTTGCATGAACTGCTCACTTCAGGTCACACCACAACATTTCACTTGGGTTAAGATCAGGGCTTTGATTCATTATTTCCAAAATGTGAAATTTCTTCGGCTTCAGGCATTCGGTTGCACATTTGTTTGTATGTTTTGCATTACTGTTCTAGTGCATGACTCTTATTCATTTAAGACAGATACACGATATCTTCCTATAGAATTTTCTGGTATGACCAAAAACCCATTGTTTCCTGAATAACTGCAAGTTGTCTAGCTCCTGAATGCCACATTTTCATTCTCACAGGTAGATGGGAAACAAGCCAATAAGAATTCTGATGTTGTTTGTTTGTTTGTTTGTTTGTTTGTTTGTTTGTTTAGAAAATAGGTTTAGGGTACAACATATGAATTCCAGCAAGTACTTCACTTTCATACAAATACAAGACAATGTTTTGGTGGTAAAAACCTTTTCATTTTTTGACTTGTTTATGAAGAAGGGTAGGGAAGCCTACATCTTGTTTAATGGCATGGTAACATACAGCTTTTTAGTAACTGCTAGTCTTCTCAATCAGAGAATTAACTGTTATGTTGTGGCTGCAAAGCAGCTTCAAATCATGTTCTCACCATTATACTTCACATTTACGATGAGGTTCTTTTGTTGGAAATTTCTCCAAAATAGCATTTCTCATAAAAGCTAAAAAGTTGTACTTTTTGTTCATCTATCTACAGAGATTTGTCTCAAAAGCCATCCAGGTAGTCTTCAGCAAACTTGATGTTAACATGCTTTCTGGCAAATGGTGGTTTCCTTCTTAACATCCTCTCTGCACACTACTCTTGTACCATGTTTTCCTTATGGTGGACTCTTGGACATTGACATCAGACAATGCAAGCACAGCCTGTAGATCCTTCCTTGTTTTTCCCGATTCTTTCCACCTCCAGGTGTGTTAGATACCTTGCACTTGTGGTGCTTTTCATTGGGCAACCACTCTTGGGAAGACTAATAATGGTGTTGCATTTTCTGTATTCGTACACTATCTACTTGACCATGAATTGATGGAAGCCACAAGCAATGGTTTCCAGCCTTGTGGGCACTGACAATATTTTTTCCTAAAAGAATTATGCTACATTCATAATTCACTTCAACAAACCAGTGTCTTGAAAATCAAACTTTGATGACAGCAATGAACCTGTGCAATTTTAACAGGGGAAGGTTGCTCAGACCGAGGGCTGATTGCCATCTCACTGAATGGACATATGACTAAACGTAAGAGAGATGGTATCTTAGGGCTTTTCTAACTAATTAATTAATAAAATGAAAGTCGGCTCAGTGTGTTCGATAGAGGCATGACACTATGTACTGTTGCATGTGTTGTTTGTTTAGCCAGACTCTTTTTCTCTATTAATAGGACTTAGATGAAGCTCAGAGCACATCATAGGTCACAATACATAAGCATTTCAGATAAAAGGGTTCATAATCATTTTCTCACCACTGTATGTAAACAGCAACAAAATTACTATCTATGGAGACACTGATAACTTTGCTTAGAAATGCTTTATACCTGTTCAGACTGGTGAGCCAGCTGCAGACCTATCTAGAACTGCCAGTTCTAGTCACAAAAGCACTAACTGCTTCCAAGCCTGACTATTGTAATGTATTTTATACAAGGCTGTCTTTAAAGAGAATTGGAAAATGTCATTGATTCAAAATGCAGGAATCCAAATATTGGTAGTGACCAAGAGGTTGGGTAAAGAATGTAGATTTTGTACCACTTAGGAAATCAGGAAATCAGGTTGGCTTGACATGAGTAATTCTTGAGAAACCTATGGTGGCTCCTGACAAGCAAAGCATTTTCCCCCTAAATGCTCACAAACTGAGTTTTACCCAGTATCAACTTCAATCTCACTAATCTGTAGTTCCCTAGATCCCCCCCCACCTTGTTTTAAAGCAGAGCTTTCCAAATTGTGTGTCGGGTGTCGGCTGCAGTGTCTGGGTGTGTCGTGGCTGCTGCTGCCTCCGAGCCCTGCCAGGATTCCACGCAGGTCCTAGTGCCTGCCTTGTGCCTTGCTGTAAGAGTGTGTCGCGAAATGATGCATGTCTAAAAAGTGTGTCACCAACATGAAAAGTTTGGAAAGCTCTGTTTTAAAGATACGAACATTTGCCCAACTTTCAAGATACTTAAATATTATAGAAAGTGGTTCCAAAATTACATCTACAATCTCTTTCAAGGCTCTCAACTACAACTGAACTGGTCTTGAGTATCAAACTTCTTCACAGTCATCACCTTGGGTTGCCACTTCCTCCTCCTGTCAGTTGTTCTGCTTGTACCCATTTGACCACACAGTTTCCCCAAAGCAAAATGGGAGTTGAAGAATTCCTGGGTGATTATACCCATCTTCTGTTTACTATACATGTACTTTTAACTCTTAGCCCTGTCAAAAGCTGCCTTTTGCATCCACAGTGCTTACCTGAACTACTAGCATCATTTTTTTTCTTCTCAATAGCTGGTGTGTGATTGTATTTCCAATATTTTTCTAGAAGTTCCAAAACCTTTGGTACGCCCTTTGGATTTCTGGACATGGGATTCTTCCCAACACTTCTCTAAGCATGTTGAAATTTGATCTCCTGAAATTTACTGGGAATATGTAAGTATGCTCCAATTTCCATTTTAGTATTTTGAAACACAAGATGATGT
This sequence comes from Charina bottae, assembly GCA_023362775.1. Classification (NCBI taxonomy): domain Eukaryota; kingdom Metazoa; phylum Chordata; class Lepidosauria; order Squamata; family Charinaidae; genus Charina; species Charina bottae. The sequence continues at coordinate 22,621,775 of JALMGJ010000012.1, read as the reverse complement.
GGTCACTTCCTCTCAAAATTCCCATTGCTTTTATCTCTTCAACCAGCTCTTCCCTATTGGTCTGGATCATCTCAAGAAGAGCCAGGCACCTTGTCTCTTCTTTAATCTTCTGGAAAATGAAGCTGTCAACAAGACCACTCAGGAATTCTGGAAATGTTGCAATCTTTGCTGAGTTAGTTTTTCAAAAGCTGTGAAGTTATTGCAAATTCTGTAATCTAGTTCAGAAGGCCATTATCCAGACATTCTACTAGCTTGGAAGTCTGTAGCATACTCTCACAATAGTACATTTATTTTTAATTACTTAAATTTTAAAATTCTCTTCTAATAAAATTTGGTTGGGTTCATAATTTTCAGTAAATATATTTTGGGATAATTCCAGTTTCAAAATAGCAGGTAAACTACTACTACTACTACTACTACTACTACTAATTATTATTATTATTATTATTATTATTATTATTATTCATGGGCTAATAGGGAGATTAATACTTTAGATCAGTTTATTGCATATTAAACTTTTTTGCAAGAGGAATTTCATTTGCTTGAAACTGTGCAATGGCAATACATTAAATAAAAATGTCTTCTGATTTCGCAGTCTGTTCCAAATGCACTAGTGCAGGGGTCGGCAAACTTTTTATGCCGGGAGCCATTTTGACATGCTCGTGCACATTTTGAAATGTTCGAGAGCCAGGGGGCAGGGTTTGCGGGCGGGGGCCAATCGCGTGGAAGGGGGCGGGGTTTGGGGGCGGGATCCAATCGCGTGGAAGGGTAAGATACAGGGCTGCGCTGCACTTGGCCGGTCGCCCCGGCCCTCGCTCACCTTCCATGGCCGGTCCTCGCGGGCCGCCGGCGACACTCCCGTCCCGCTGCACCCCAGCTCTCCAAGGCATGCAGGCAGGCCAAGGCGGAGGCGCTGCTGGCGGCGCGCGTCTCTGAGCCGGTCCGGGCGCGCTGGCTCTGGGCTGTGAAGCTGGACAAGCTGCCGGACCTGGAGCGCTTCGGCGCGCAGCTGAGCGAGGCCCCGCGCCGGTCTTTTTGGAGCGCTTCGGCGCGCAGCTGAGCGAGACCCCGCGCCGGTCTTTTGGGAGCGCTTCCGCGCGCAGCTGAGCGAGGCCCCGCGCCGGTCTTTTTGGAGCGCTTCCGCGCGCAGCTGAGCGAGGCCCCACGGCAGTCTTTTTGGAGCACTTCCATGCACAGCTGAGCGCTGGGCTGTGGAAATGCGCTCCAAAAAGACCGGCGCGGGGCCTTGCTCAGCTGCGCGCGGAAGCGCTCCAAAAAGACCGGCGCGGGGCCTCGCTCAGCTGCGCGCGGAAGCGCTCCAAAAAGACCGGCGCGGGGCCTCGCTCAGCTGCGCACAAAAGCGCTCCAAAAAGACCGGCGCGGGGCATCGCTCAGCTGCGCGCCGAAGCGCTCCAGGTCCGGTGGCTCGTCCAGCTTCACAGCCCAGCGCAGCTGAGCGAGGTCCCGCGCCGGTCTTTTTGGAGCGCTTCCGTGCTCAGCTGAGCGAGGCCCCGCTCCGGTCTTTTTGGAGCGCTTCCGCGCGCAGCTGAGCGAGGCCCCGCGCCGGTCTTTTTTTCACACCTCTGGGAAGCAGGGCCAATCGGGCTTCACCTTGTTCAGCCCACCTCTCTGCTCCCCTTTGGCGTGCGCTGATTGGTGGAGGCGTCCTTCCTTCTGAGCCTCCACCAATCAGAGTCTCTGTTTCTTCCCCAGGGTTCGCGCTGCTTCTGGAGACCGGCTTTCCAGATGTCGGGCGGCAGACAGAGAGAGAGAGCCAGAGCCGAGGGGCCAAAGAGCCAGATCTGGCTCAAGAGCCGCCATTTTCGACCCTTGCACTAGTGGCATCTAAAGCTCCTGAATTAGTATCAACATTGAAATGTATTTGGGATTATTCTAAATCTACAATTTTTTAACAGACAAAAAGCATGATCATGTTATTTTCAAGAACTCTGAATAAAGAGTTGAATAACCCATATGAACAAAGCAATGGTAAACAGTCTTAAGATGAGACTAATTCAATAGAGAGAGCCAGTTTGGTGTAGTGGTTAGGGCTAGAAACCAGGAGACCTTGAGTTCTAGTCCCACCTTAGGCACAAAGCCAGCTGGGTGACCTTGGGCCAGTCACTTTCTCTCAGCCCTAGAAAGGAGGTAATGGAATGGCAAACCACTTCTGGAAAAACCTTGCCAAGAAAACCACAGGGACTTGTCCAGGAAGTCTCCGAGAATTGGACACAATTGAACAGATTAAAAAAAAATTCAACAGAATATTTTTTCCCCAATGCTGATTGGATATCTCAGATTTTAAAGGGTTGTTATCAGTTTCATTATGCTGGAAACACAAATGATGGAAGAGACACACATATGATATAGATCTGCCTTACTACCATTCTATTTTGGTTTAATATCCCTATGATTGTTAATATAATTCTGGGAAGACAAGTGTGGTTTAAAGACATGTGAATCTGAATTATATGCTGCAAAATTGGAATTATAAATATATGAACATCTATGGATTTACCAAGCATGGGACATAACAAAAAAAAAGATTACCCTTTTATGATAGAAAGGCAATGTCACCTTAGATTTACAAATTGTCTCCATGTGTTCTGCTAATAAACTGGTTCTTTATGATGTAATGGAAAGACTGATCAATATTATTCAGTGTGGTCAAAGTTCAATTCTTTGTTTAAAAACTGAGATTTTAAAAAATATAGTTACTTTCTTTTTTTTTCTGTGTACTAAAACAATATAAATTAATAAATATTTTTCAGCAGGATCCCCAACACAACCTAGCATAAGAGGAATTCAACTTCCTTTCATATAAGAAGTCTGTTCATCTTTGATAGCAACACAATTAATTGAACCTGCAGATTTTGAGTTGATATTTATATTTAAAGAGAATTTGCTAAAGTACCCCAAAAAGGCAGACAATCACTAAAAAGACTAAAGCAATAGAACTTGCAGAAGTTCATTTCAGTACATTTTTATGACCCTCTTGCTACTTACTAAACCATTCAACTGTGACAACTGTTGCTCTTTTGAATACAGTAGTTGTGGTATTTTTATAGATCTCCAGAAACTTGTTTACAAACCACAGCAGACCTTCACCCACACTGAAACCAATAAGCAGTAAACAAAAGACAGTCATCCAGAAACATCCCTAGATCCTTCAAGATATCCTGACATTTGGGAAACTATTTCTGTCCAAAGCATATGCTTAAAAATTGCTTTAAAGCACGAAGGAAATGAGGTGGTACTCACCCATATGCTGCTGATTCCATCATGATTCAAAAGACGTTATTGAACATTTAGCATTGTATTAAAATTGGCTATGAGAGCCAGTTTGGTCTAGTGGTTAAGGCAATGGGCTAGAAACCAGGAGACTGAGAGTTCTAGTCCTGCCTTAGGCATGAAAGCCAGCTGGGTGACCTTGGGCCAGTCCATCTCTCAGCCCTAGGAAGGAGCCAATAGCAAACCAGGAGACTGAGAGTTCTAGTCCCACCTTAGGCATGAAAGCCAGCTGGGTGACTTTGGGCAGTCACTCTCTCTCAGCCCTAGGAAGGAGCCAATGGCAAACCAGGAGACTGAGAGTTCTAGTTTTGCCTTAGGCATGAAAGCCAGCTGGGTGACTTTGGGCCAGTCACTCTCTCACAGCCCAACTCACCTCACAGGGTTGTTGTTGTGGGGAAAATAGGAAGGAGTATTTGGTATGTTCGCCGCCTTGAGTTATTTATAAAAAATAATAATAATAAAGGTGGGATAGAAAATAAATAAAATAAAATAAAATAAATAATTGACTCCTGCTTCCTCATAGCAATCAATAAAGCAGAAATTCATTTCTTTATTAATTGGAAATTTAACAAGAATACTAAAATATGGTAATCTTATAGAGTTAAAAAAAACCTCTCACCTCTCTATTATATATTATTACATATTATTATCTTGGAAATAAACTCAAAGTGATGCTGAATTTAGATATTTCAGTGATTCTGCTGCCTTGTGATGAGACCAGCTGCCTTGTGTTCTCCCCCAACTGTCATCTAGCCAGCTTCTATTCCATCATGATATCTGAAATATTTTCATCTGAACTACTGTCTGTGCTTGCTTCCCTCCACCCTCTCTTCCTATCTTCTTTATTTGCTTGTCATTTCATTTAGATTATAAAACTGAGAGTGGAAACACTGTCTCTTCTAGAACAGGGATAAAAATGTAGTAAGTGAGTAATACATTACATTACAGAATTAAGACTGCTTTATAGATCCTCAAACGATGGCAATGTCTACATGCTCCTCCAGGCAAAACATTTCTAGCAGAAAGAACCATCCTTTGAAGGCAATTTACAGTCACTACTACCACAATTATATTCACGTATCCAGCTGGCTTAAAAAAATGTGATCTCAAAAGTATCTGTTGAAATATGAGCACTGGTATTTGAAGTTAAAATGTTTATCCACATACATGACAATTATGAAGGAGAAACAATAATATATTGTTTATGATATCTTACACATATACATGCACACGTACAGAAAACCCCACAAAAGCTTCTGTGCAGCACTATTCATTCTGCTGGCTCTGAATCAGATAGTAACCTCAAATTACCAAATCATGTCCAGTTATGGAGAAGCGTGAGGGACAAGTTAAAAAAAAAGCACTATAAAACATCTGCACCTTCCCCAAAATGGATGTTTCCCCCCAGATTACCTGATAGGTTAGACAATTCTGGCTGGACCAGGAGGTCCTATAGGTAACCAGGTGCCAAGTGGTTGTATAGTGCAAAACCACAATTTGAAATTGCATCTAGAAGCTAATCAATAGCTCGTATAGGCCCTACACAGCTTACAAATAAAATGCAATGTTCCTCTCTAAATTAACAAGTTACTATATCTTGTTATCATTGGCAAAACATTTGTTCATCTCTGTGTTTCAATAAAGGCTCTTTATAAATTTGGCAAAAGAATAATAACAACAACAACAACAACAACAAAAGAGCAGGTTGGGTTTTTAACAGAGACAGATAATGGCCTAAAAAGAAAACATTTACTGTAAAATAAACAAAGGGAAGCAGTTTGTAGATTAAAAACCTCTTAGAAGGAAGCATCATCTCTGAAAGTGGAAAAAAAAGCCTTTGCAGAGGAAAACAGCTGGAAACAGGATGCTTTTCTACTTTCATCCTGACTGCTTTGATAGGACCACATCCCCGTATCATAAAAAGGCAAAGAGACTGGTATCAGCTGTATCTTATTTCAACAGAGGAGAAGAGAAGGACTTTGTGGATTGTAAACAAACTAGTTGAGAGAGAGAGAGAGAAACACTCCTGCACAGAGAAATCGATTAAGTAGTACAGGAAAATATCACTAGATTTGTTATCTCTTTCTCTTTCTCTTTGAAATCGGCTTAACTGAATATAATTACTTGTTCATTTGGGGTATGATAGTGGAAGAGGAACAGGTGGACTATGGCTAATTTTCCCTAAAGCTCTCTTGAAGTATTATGTACTTTGATATAGAAGCATTTTATCAGGCACATTTTATATGTCAACATTAGTAGAAAATTTGGTCATATTTGCAGTCCTTTGGGTAATGTGACTTCCTTCTTAATTTTTGTTTAAAATAACTGAATCAAAGATATATATTTTTAAGACACAGGAGGTGTTCGCAGGGTCTAATGCTTCCATTAAAATGACAAAAGCAGCTTCATACCATAAGCCAGAGGTGGGGAACCTTTTTCCTGCCAAGGGCCATTTGGATATTCATGACCGGGGGGGGGGGGGGGTTGGGGGGGGTTTCTGGGATTTTTGCGGACCGGGGGCCAGAGTTTGTGGGCGGGAGCCAATCACAAGCACTGGGGGCGGGGTTTGCAGGCAGGAGCCAATCGTGTGGAAGGGGCGGGGTTTGCGGGCGGAAGCCCCGCGGGCCTTCGGCGGGAGCCCCGCGGGCCTGACGTTGCCCACCCCTGCCATAAGCTCTTCCCCTTTGGTATGTGGATACAATGTCATGGCAGTGCAACACTGTTATTGTCATTTAGCCCCTTGACCTCTCCCTGTGGAAGCACCTATCTATAATACATTGATTTTAGGAGATGCCTACAATTCATTCAATCCCTAAATTAATGAAACTTGTATAAAGGTGACAGTGCAGAAATAAAATGCTTACATCAATATCTACAGTATTCTTTAAGGCGGAATTTTATTTTCAGAGCACAGTATCCTATTAAATTATCAGAGAGCATTAGTAAAAAAAAAAGCCAAACACACTGAAAAAAGGAAAAAGGCAGAACAAGTGAAAAAAAAGAACATTTAAAATTAATCAAACAATATGATAAAATACTATTTAAAAAACTGTTCGAACACCTGCTAGCAAATATATTCACTGATTAACTAATCAAATGTAGAGTAAAAACCTCCTTACAGGAAATGTAATTGAGCAAAACTTGGCAACTGTTTTGGAAATTTCAGATGGCAATCCTCCTAGTAGGAAGACAGTGTTCTCCTCATTCAACTATCCAGATAGTTAACTAGCAGAATACCAAGCTTGATTCAAATGGGCAAGAAAGAAAGATATGGAAGACTGATTCAATCACCCATTCTGAAAAGGACAGACAAATTTATAAGGACATGTTACTTTATCTCCCTTCCGTTATCATGGAAGGTTAGACATTGAGTCTAATGAGAAAAAAGGCTCTTCAAAACAAGATAGGCAGACTTAGAACTAAAACAACTAGATCACCCCATTGCAGTTGGCCTGACTACTTCAATCGTGCTGGGAGAATTGTCCCCCATTTCTGGTAGGTTGGGTGGGGTGTGAAGCACAGAAACATTATTTTTCCATAATGGGACTTGAAAGACCTGTATTGGACATTTTGCTTGTTTTTACATGGACGGCTTTTCAGGCCTGACACCATGTATTGCTTTGAGATTTTTAAAATATATTCCTAAGATATTTTTGGAATTTATTATACTGTTGTGTTTATTATTGTGAGCTGCCAAGAGTCTTTTTATGATTCTGATGGGATATAAATCTGATATAAACAAATAAATACATCATATTCTTAAACTTTAGAAGGTATTTTTCCTTATTCTTATAAGCATGGATTACTCAAAATCCCTTTCACCCCCAGTAATTATCTTACAAATATATTTATTTTGCTTGGTACATCACTAACTAACAAAGTTTCTGGGCAGTTTACAATAATGAAAATAAAATCAAGACATTAAAAACAATGTTGAAATAGCAATTAAAACATGTAAAATTAACAATTAACAGTAAAAAGCCTGTTCAAGAAGATGTGAAACCAATTGGGACATAGTTGTCGTGGTTGTTATGAACTCCTGAACTGCTCCAGACCAATTAACCCAGTGGCATATCCCGGGGGTAACTGAGTAATTCGTAACTGCTTGTTTGAGACTCGAGGATCCAGTTTGGGATTGCCACTGTTGAGATGCTTGAATAAACCAACAGAGTCTGTTTTTTTCTGTGGGGGTAATAACATTATTCGAGATTGGGAAATGGAGTAATTGGGTCAAACAGTTTAAGAACCACTGAACTAGTCCCGAAGTGGATACTTAATTCCCCAACACTATAAACCAATCATAGTTCCTCGCCTATGAGCAGCCCGTTATATTATTGTTAAAATTTATATGCCACACAACACATCTACTCCTTCCAGCTGTCATCCAAGAGCAGCCCCCAGCTCATTCCATCCACCCATCACCTCAAACTATGCCACTCAGACATATGGCCCTCAACCTCATATGACCCCAAAGTGTATCTTGTCTCATTGCCCAGGACAGATAGCTTTATATGCAGCCCCCTTCCAAAAGATAGCCAATATCTCAATAGCAAACTGTTCGTGAAAAGGATCTGCCTCAGGTTCTGAGTTGGAAACCAACAAGGCCTTGACTTAAGGCCAAGCAGACTGCACTCCAGATACAAGAGAAGCAGAAGTGCATATAAAGTCCCAGAATAATTCCTCTCACCTGCTTATCTGGTGATTTCCTACTGCAATTCTTGCTTTCTTTGACTGGAATCTTACAATCACAGCATAATCATCATCTTCAAAATCCACAGTGTCCTAAATATTTACCATAGCTCAGATCTAAATCTTGCTGCCCAATTCAGCTTAGAAACGCATTCTTCATCGTGCTGTCTAAAACCAATCACCAAGTTGATGTTGGACCTGTTCATGCCAAAGGAATGATGGAAGCAGGCAATCAAAGTGGGAGAAATCTAACCTGAAGGGTTTTTTTTTCCAGTAACAGGATTATATGATTTGCACAAATATAAAATTGTAAAAGCCTTCTGATCTGAACAGAAAGATAAGTTGGTTCTTGACATAGAGAATGATTTGAGCATCAGTTCAGATGCTCAAATCATTCTCTATGTCAAGAACCAACTTATCTTTTTATGAATTGCTCCTATTTGAGGAGCAGGCAGAATCCCTTTCTGTTTGACAATTTATCATTGCAAATTTCCCAATTCCTCTTAGAAACAATGTAGGACTTTTGGAGGGGGTGAACATGAAGCCAGCAGGATTAAATTTGTTTTTTAAAGCATACAAAATGTTTGAGGTAGGGCCATACATAAACCACTACAAGTGTCTAGTCTGATACAACAAAATACTTTTCAACAGTGATGGAGTAAGGTCATAATAAGATATTTAGTGCTTATGTAATTTCCTGCTCTTTGACTTATTTCCTGATCATTTATTTAGTTTTCTTTCAATGACATGAAGAACAGAGGAATATGTTAATACAAAATTCACTTTTAAACCAAAGTCCTCTTGATTTTTTCTCATCTCTTTAGAAGATTTTAATATCTTATATTCAAGTAATCTACTGTTACTGATCATTCATTTTCTAGAAATAAGAGTTAGTGTGGAATAGCTATTATGAACATTAGAATGCAAACAACAGACTAGACCAATGGAGGTGGTGGGGAAAAGTACTACATCAAACCATCAAATCATGCATTAAAAAATTGCTCTAACTTTATGAAAAACCAATCTTTAACCAAATTATACCACTGTACATAATGGTGCTGGTATTATTGAAATCTGACTGCAGTGTTTAGACATTTAGATGTGGTTTAGAATAGTGCTGTGATTTGATAAGATTAGCACAACCAAAATCCTGTAATCTATTTCTGTAAGTTTGCAGTCAACTGACAGAAAAGCTTTTATTGCAGCAATTAGAAAAATCTGTATCAGGAAGAATTTCTGAACAGGTATATTATCTACAGAAAAGAAAAATTCACAAAAATAGGAAGATTATTCTTATAGAGTCCCCCACCATCAGCTTGTCACACAAAATCTAATTCTAAGTGGAACTCAGCATTGCACCTTAAACCTTATATCCAAAGACACTAAGTGGAAAGCCAGTAACTCCTGTTTCTAATGAGAAACACAGTTTAAATTTTGTAATGTGACAATAAATAGTCTAATCCAAATTATATGCATTGCCATAAAGCATACAGATAGATTTCCAATCTCAAAGCAATAATAATGCACTGTGCTTTTGAAATAGTCCAATTCACTCTTGCTAGACCAGAGCTTTCCAAACTTTTCATGTTGGTGACACACTTTTTAGACATGCATCATTTTGTGACACACTCTTACAGCAGGACACCATTTTGTGACACACTCTTACAGCAAGGCACAAGGCAGGCACTAGGACCTGCGCGGAATCCTGACAGGGCAGGTTTGGAGGCAGCAGGGCACAAGGCAGGCACTAGGACCTGCGCAGAATCACAGCAGGTTTGGAGGCAGCAGGGCACAAGGCAGGCACTAGGACCTGTGTGGAATCCTGGCAGGGCTCAGAGGCAGCAGGAGCCACAACACACCCAGACACTGCAGCCGACACACTAATGTGTCCCAACACACAGTTTGGAAAGCTCTGTGCTAGACTAATACAAGTCAGTATTAGAAAGTGGGTATGGGAAGAGGCCTCCCTGGTGACTGAAGGCTTTTGTGATGCTATGTATGGAGGCCAGAATTGAAAGCTGAAATAACACCCCAAAAGATGGTGGTGGCAAACCATTTTGGTACTGCTGTCAAGAAAACACATCCATGTGGTCATGAGGAGTTGAGCTCAATCCAAGGGCAACTTGGATTATATTTAGGAATGTAAACATCTATCTTATTTCATCTTCTATTCTAATTCTTCTTTGTTCTTCTCTATGCCATGTAGTGGCTTTCTTTGATATTACTTTGCAGCAACTGACCATTATGACTGTCCTGACTACAAAAGCACACACAATAGATTCCAATCTTTTGGGACAGGTGGATATATTTGGAATTGTCAAACAATGCCATTGTTGCTTCTGTAAATGACTGCCATGGGAGGTTCCCATTCACAAAGCCCTAATTTCACAGAAAGGTGAAATACTGGCAATTATAACCAGCCACAAAAGAGGAAGGGGAAGAAGTCATGTGCCCCTACCACCACCAACAAAAGTTAGTTTCTTTGAACTGATAGTTTTCCCAGTTATTGAATATGTAAGAGAGAGTTTGGTGTAGTGGTTAAATTTCTGGGCTAGAAACTGGGAGACCACAAGTTCTAGTCCAGTATTTCTCAACCATAGCCACTTTAAGACGTCTGGACTTCAACTCCCAGAATTCCCCAGCCAGCATGCCCAGACATCTTAAAGTGACCAAGGTTGAGAAACACTGTTCTAATCTTTTCTTAGGCATGGTCAAGAATAAACAGGTTTGGGCCTGTCACCCTCTCTCAGCCCAACCCACCTCACAGGTTATTATTGTGGGGAAAATAGGAGAAGGATACAGAGGGAGGAATGCAAGAACCATTTAATAGATAAAAGAAACTGTAAATGAAATCTCAGCCCTGGGAAAGTAGCAGTTGTAAGAAAGACATAAAATAACACCACCTTGATTCTGATAGAGGGAAATTCTGGCAAGCTTTCAAGATTCCATTACTGCACCCTACAACAATAAAGCATTATTTATATTTTTAAACAATTTATATAGCTGCCCATCTCATGACAATGACTCTGGATGGTGTACACGGTTTAAAAGCAACAAAGTTGTAACAGATTGGGTTGGCCTGAAAATTTCACAAATAAATAACATCAACCACCCAAAGAATAGATGTCCAGGGTCATAAAAACCAATGTAATTTACAGAAAACAGTAATTAAAACCAATTCATCAGCAGAGTTCACCCAACCTCCCAACCCACTGCCTGGGAGGAACAGCCACATCTTTACAGCCTTATGAAAGGCTAAGAGGGTTGGGGTCATTTGGGTCTCTCAAGGGTTCCAGTTGCCCTTGTGGAATCTCTTTCCTGACTTGGCCTACCTCAAGGGGCTGACAAATGGGGCATTATGCACATTGTCTTGAGTTTACAAAATAAAGGCAGGATATCAATCTAATAAAGAGAGAACCTGGGAAGAAATGCTGAATATTTATCCTATCTTACTCTATGGTGAAATGGTTAAGGCATCAGGCTAGAAACCGGGAGTCTGTGAGATCTAGTCACTTTCCCTCAGCCCTAGAAAGGAGGCAATGGCAAACCACTTCTGAAAAAAAAAAAACCTTGCCAAGAAAACTGAAGGGATTTGTCCGGGGAGTTTCTGAGAACTGGAGACGATTGAATGGATAAAGAACAAAAAACAAAACTCTATCAGTAGACAAGACCCACTCACTTAATATTCTTTATTCCTTCCTACATACAAGTGATGAATCACAGAACAAAACAAAACAAAAACAAAGCTTCCCCAGTTTTTCCTTGTCATTTGTTTACTGTACAACCTCTCTAATCTCTCTGGAGCTGGTCTCTTCAATTCTTCCTCCCACCACACTGAACTACCTCCAACCTTCCTAGATCTCCATACAAACTGGGCAATAATAATGGAGTCAATTGCTTCCCTTCTCTCTCTCTCTCTCTCTCTCTCTGACACACGCACACACACATTTATATTTATATTTATATTTATATTTATATTTATATTTATATATTTATATTATTTATTTATATTTCAAGGAATGTGGCTCAGGTTAAAGCAGTAGAGTCCAACTACCCACTCTTCTTATTTCCTAAGAATATTTGTGAGTTCACATGAGGCCCAAAGGATTTCTGGAGAATAAAGATGCCAGGTAGCCAGGGGCTAGCATTTCACTTCCCCTCAGAAACTTTAAACATAAAAATAAAATACCGGATAGCATAATCATAGATATCCATGGGCAAATGCATAAATCAACAGTATGTGCCTTACTTTAAAAAAAGAAAAGATAATGACTCCCCTTGAATCATTTTAATAATGTAAAGAAGAATAAAGATTTTATCATAATTTTGCAGAGGCAGGTTAAAAGAAATGTCCACCAAAAGAAAAAGGGGGAAAGGAGGGGCGACTTTATGACTCTTACAGGTTGCCCATCCTATGTTTAGGTTGTGTCCATACTGGTAGAAAATCTGAGCCATGTTCACAACAATGTATGTCCACATCTTACTGCTATCTTACATATGGCTAATGGCTCAGGTCTTTTTCTGTGACTATCCTTTCACTTTGTTTTGTTCTGATTAGGATAAGAAAGGTAAATGGCACTGAGGAAGATACTTATGGAACTCTTTTGTCATCAAGATCCTCCTTAAAAGGTAAAGGTTCCCCCGGCACATTTGTGCAGTTGTGTCCGACTCTAGGGGCCGGTGCTCATCTCCGTTTGTTAGCCAAAGAGCCAGCGTTGTCCGAAGACGCTTCCACGGTCATGTGGCCGCATGACACGCGCGGAATGCTGTTACCTACCCACCAAAGTGGTACCTATTCATCTACTTGCATTTGCATGCTTTCGAATTGCTAGGTTGGCAAGAGCTGGAGCTAGTGCGGGAGCTCACTCCGCATGCAGGGATAGGGATTCGAACCTCCGAACTTGCTATCGACAAGCCTGGCATCTTACCCGCTGAGCCACCACGCCCCCTTATACTTATGGAACTCTTTTGTCATCAAGATCCTCCTTACTTTCTCCAAAATTCTCAGGATTCCTATTTTACATCCTAGGTGGCAAAGAAAAAACGGGGTGGAAACATGGATGTGATTCTTCCTGTCATTCTAAATACCCTGAGGAAAGTGTAATGTGTACCCAGACATCTTCCTTCTGTGATGAAGGGTCATGGCTTGGGAAGAAGAAAATATGGCTTAGGGGAAAAAAGTCTTAAAATCTAGATTAAAAACCTTTAAACCTTTTTGGTGTGTGTCTAGCAAAGAGCTTTCCAAACTTTTCATGTTGGTGACACACTTTTTAGACATGCATCATTTTGTAACACATTCTTACAGCAGAGCATCATTTCATGACACACTCTTACAGCAGGGCACAAGGCAGACACTAGGACCTGTGTGGAATCACAGCAGGTTTGGAGGCAGCAAGGCACACGGCAGGCACTAGGACCTGCATGGAATCCTGGCAGGTTTGGAGGCAGCAGGGCACAAGGCAGGCACTAGGACCTGCGTGGAATCCTGGCAGGGCTCAGAGGCAGCAGGAGCCACAACACACCCAGACACTGCAGCCGACACACTAACGTGTCCCGACACACAGTTTGGAAAGCTCTGGTCTAGCCTATGGTCTAGAGCAGTGTTTCTCAACCTCAGCAACTTTAAGAGGTATGGACTTCAGCTCCCAGAATTCCCCAGCCAGCATGGCTGGCTGGAGAATTCTGGAAGTTGAAGTCCACACCTCTTAAAGTTGCCAAAGTTGAGAAATCCCACCACGAATTAATTAACAGAATTCCATTCACATTTCCCTTGAAAACGGAGACAGGAAAAGTCCTACTGAAAAACTGCTAATTTTCATTCTCCACAAACAGAAAAAAATCCTCTTTGACAGCCACAAAAACTTGATGCAGAAATAACTCATCATGCTCTTTCCCCCTTTTTCGAAGCGAAACATATGTGAAAGTTTCATGCATATTTTCTACTTACTCAAGGAAGGGCTGATCTGGTGCAAGATGCTGCAGCCTGAAACTGACTTTTACTTTACATTGTGCTAAAGAAAGAGGAAGCCAACCACAGCCATCTACCGTTTAAAATGTAAAGTGAGAAAGGAGATGTAAAAGCAATACTGGTGACAGGTTTAAAAACCCACTTTCCTGCTAAACTTTACTGTTTTTCTCTTGTTTCCCCTTCTTTGTTTCAAGACTGTAGACTATCCAAAATAATTACGGCAGAAATTAGTAGATATTGTTTATTGCAATCTAATATTTTCAGATGGCTTTCTATGGGTTACTTCCCATGCATCGGCATCATTGAACGAACTGTGCTACCTCTTCACACAATTAGTTATTTCTTAGTTTGAAGGAGCTTGTTGATGCAGAGAAACGAACAAATAAACAATTGTGCTTGCCCTTGGAAAACAGTTTTAAGAGCAAAACTACCGCTTGCCAGTTCAGTAGTATATGGGAGGGTATAGAGAAACAGGATGCACAAAGCTCTCATTCCATTAGTGCCAAAGCATGGATTGGCATTATATATCACATCTAGCCCATTAATCTGTCCAGTCCCTTAATTTTGAAAACTTAAGGAAAAAATATTAAAATAAAATGGTGATCTGTGAGAATATGAGCTCTGCCAAGTTTTAGGAGCAGATAAGATGGGTGATTCATCTCTGGAAGATAGATGCGTTATGGATTTTATATTGCAGCAGAAACTGAAAGATATGCAAAAAAACCTGTAATTTTTTAAAAATCTGATCATTCTTCTAACTTCACACTCTGCTGACTTCACAATGGTCAAGTTTCTGATTGATGAAAATGGTAATACTCCTTTGTTCCTACCAGCAGCATGAATTATCTTAAATAAACACTTCTCTAGAAAAAAAAATATAATGGAATGTATCAGAAATATTGAGAACTTTCTGTCATTGGAGATGGCAAGATCTCTATAAGGATTTAACCCTGTAATTCTCAATGTCCATAATTTGAAAGGAATACTTCATAAAACATCAGTGCAATGTTTCACTTAATCTTGTGTTAAGGACCTAATTTGACCATTGTGATAATCAAAACTGTATCTTTCTAGATATCCTGTCTCTCATCTGATTCTACAATCCACAAAAGTATTGAAGCATTCTTCAAACCAAGCTTCATTCATGGATACCACGTGGACATAGTGATGCTGTTTTCTTGGCAATATGGAAGTGGTCTGATATTGCCATCTTCCAGATTTTTTTTTTAATTTCCCAGTCTAGACAACAAACCTGGATTTCTGACAGTCTCCTAATTCCAGTACTAATCTTCTGAATATTCCTCCCATTTCAAACTCAGGTCTTCCAGTCATGGACTCCTTAGAAAGCCCTGTTTTAAGTTTCCAAAGAACCACTCTAAAATAAGAAATTTGATATTTGCCATCTTAGTACGGCTGGCTCAATTTGGAAAAGCAACTATTTGAACAGGAGGTACTTTCCCTCATATCTTGTCAGCAATCCATCAATCCCTTTGCAGGGTGGGGAGGGGGGAAGCCCAAGCACTTTATTTATAAGTTACAGCTCAATTGGAACAATAAGCGACAAATAACAAAAACAGCCAAAATAAAATGAGTCAAGTAATTCATTGCCAGACTGGGGTCTCAAGATGGGCTGGTGTGGTCCCTTGGGAGTCTCATTGCTTCAAGCACAATAGCAGCAGGACGTGCCTCATTTCCTGCAACTGCTCAACATGGCTCTCTGTGCGATGTTTATAAACTTCCTTCCTTTACGCATCAGGCTCTCAAACTGTCGTCAGTCCTTGGGACTAATAATATCCTGTTGATGCCTGAATAAGCCAATTCTTTTTTTTTCCCCTGACTTTTTTTTTACCTTTTTTGTAGCTATTTTCCCTACCCATTTATCAATTGAAAATGCTGAATGAGCAACGTGCAGGCATATGGAGCTGACTCTATGCTTGCAAGCATACAACCTATGTGTACATTAATCTCAATTTAGCATAAATTCAAGGCACATTTCACCTAAGGCATCTGCAGAAACCGTAATTGGGATTTAGTACTATCCAAATTGGGGGAGGGGGAGAGATAAGGAAGACCGGACAAAAGATGATGCATTTTTAATGTATGATAAGGCCAGTGCTTGGGACTGGAAGACTCCTTGTGTCACATCATAACTGCCTTTGTCCATTCACTACTGGAACACAGCAGTGCTTTCAAAATTCTCTGTAGACTAAATTGCCAATAAAACTCATGAAATAGAAAGCTGCCACACTCAAACTAGTTTGCAACTGCCTACAAGAGGTTTTTGTTCACCAATCATTAAAATGAAGACAGTTTTTAGGGAAGTGTATTAGCCATTATTAATCTCATTCCTGCTCTGTAACTGTCTCTGAAATTCCATACTTCACCAAACTCAACCAAACACCAAAGGTATACAGAATGAATTATGTATCAAAGTCAATCTGATGTTTGTATACAGATTTTTTCTGCTGTTCATTTTTAGTATGCAATATGATTATTAACATCAAATATGTTAGAAAATTCAAACATAGTAGTGATGAATTAAAGGAAGCACATTTTAGTATAAAGACATGAAAAGTATGGAATGATATTCGCAGGGAGACATGAAATCAGAAAGGCAGAAGTAGGTAAATAAAACTCCAAAGCATATGGAAAGTTTTGGATCACCATAAGCTATTGAGTTCTATAACAATTGCCAAGTTAGTGGACAGAAAAGCCCAAGTACAAGTACTTTTTAAAGAAACAGTCTCTGAGAGATTAAGGATAAATTTCACACCCACATGCCTATGGATAAAATATATATTCCTAAATTACAAAATATGACATTAATAGTACTTCTGAGGAGTGGCTTGGAATTCTGATTAGCTGACTCGAAAGTACAAGTATCTCCTCAGAAGACAAGTATTCTTAGTGATGACACAGCAGGATTTTTTGCTAGCTGATTTGAAGGTTTAATGTAATTATTTCTCAGGGCTTCTTACATTCACAAATATCCCCACACATTTATGAGTAAAGGTCAATCAAGAGCTAGATATCATAATTACAAACAGGATTTCTACACCAGCATAGGGTCGTCACCTTACAGCAGGGTTTCTCCACCAGGGTTCCGTGACACCCTAGGGTTCCGCGAGACATCACTAGGGGTTCCCTGGGAGATCATGATTTATTTAAAAAAATATTTCAAATTCGGGCAACTTCACATTAAGGAGGTAAGTTTCATTCTTTATTTTTCGTAACACTGTTCATGCATATATACATTTTTTGGTAACTTCTGGCCTATATTTGAGCCTGAATGGGCAGGGCTTCCCCAAGGCCTGAAAAATATTTCAAGGGTTCCTCCAGGGACAAAAGGTTGAGAAAGGCTGCCTTACAGTGAACATGTGGAGTTTGAAAGCTGGGCTATGCATAGCCAGAAATAGATCCCTGGCTATGTCCTGCATCCCTACCTCAAAGTTTGCTGTTTGTAGACTTTATAAGAGAAGAGATCTCAAAGAGGAATGCTCAAATGCAGGAGGAACTGGGCTTTTGGGAGATGGGAAAAGCATCACTCATTTGAGTTCTCAACTTGAATCTGAAGCAGCACCTATATCAGAGCTTTCCAAACTTTTCATGTTGGTGACACACTTTTTAGACATGCATCATTTCGTGACACACTCTTACAGCAGGGCACAAGGCAGGCACTAGGACCTGCGTGGAATCACAGCAGATTTGAAGGCAGCAAGGCACAAGGCAGGCGCTAGTACCTGTGCAGAATCCTGGCAGGGCAGGTTTGGAGGCAGCAAGGCACAAGGCAGGCACTAGGACCTGCGCGGAATCCTGGCAGGGCTTGGAGGCAGCAGCAGCCGCGACACACCCAGACACTGCAGCCGACACACTAATGTGTCCCTACACACAGTTTGGAAAGCTCTGACCTATATGTTACATGTAGGATTCTCACATAAACACCCTCCCCCCCCACACACACACACAAAATACCCAAGCCACAGTATCTGGATGGAAAATATGGAAATGAAATGACCAGAAGAAATGCAACAGTGAAACCACTGTTCCTTTAAACAAGAATGCCAAACAAAAGCCAAGAAAGCTTTCTAACAAGTTTAACATACAAAATCCTCTGAATTTAAAGCCATTACTATGCCACCAGAGACCAAAAAAATAAATTTTAATTTCCCATTAAATTTTAAGAATCCAGTTTAAAGGGAAGTTTTGTTTTGTTTTGTTTTGTTTTTAACAAGCACACATTAATGGGGTGGTTAAATTGAACTATCTCAGCTTTCTTAACTTGAAAGAATTTTGGCCTACTTATGCAGCTTATTTGCCACACATGCAATCAAAGCAGAAATCTTCTAATTAAAGATAATTTCTTCATTCTAATGACCAGAAGCTATGGTATACGTTAGGTACATGGGAGATGATCTTCACCTGTATTATTCTCAACCTATGGAATATGCTCCTTCACCAGTTGAATTCTACCCCACTTTTTCTGCTTTTCAGAAAGCAGTATCACTCAACCAACCTTGATTGATCTCAAAAACTAAGCAGAGTCAGAACTAGTTAGTACCTGGATTAGGATTAGCAACCAGGAAGTCCCAGAATGGTAAACAAGATTGGGAAATCAAGAACCATCCTGGAAGAATTAAATAAAAAACTGCCTTTATTTATTCATTTTATCAGACTATAACTGGGCAGAAATAACAACAACAACATTCCACTTCTAATTTAGAGTTGGCTTAGGAACTTGTTCTGAAACAAGCTTGTACAAATCAGTAACTATGGTTAATTAGGGAATTCCTGGTGTGACTGCTTATACTGAAAAGGAAGGACTACAGATAATGCAAAACGTTCAATCATACATTGGCATATTGTTGTTGATGTTGCTTAATATTAAATATTACTTAATAGAATTAGAAAGAGAAAGGCAAAGGCAAAGTACATGCCCGTGTACATGTGGAAATGTTTTAATTATTCCTAATTAATTACTCCAGAACATTTTACTCCAGGTGAATTATTCAAGCTGAAAACTCAACCTAACACTACCTTCTAGCTTTTAGAATAAACAGAGTAATATTAGAAAAAATAATTTTCTTTTATAATTTATTTACTAAGCCCAGGAAAGATAGTATACATCGGAATGACTGCAGAATTCAGACACTAAGAAAACAGATCAGCCTGAAAGAAACGGCAATGTGCAGACTAGAGTGTACCAATTATCACAGTTTGAATGGGTTACTCCTTTGCCAAGAGCAGCAACACCTGAGCCACCGAAGAAAGCCGCAGTGAAAGAATTCTTCATATCCACATGTGACAACAGGTTTTAAGGCAACAAATCTCACATCAATCATTTTATATGGGCTAAGATTTTGGCCAAATCTGAATGAACTACTCCTAAAACGGTGGGTGGGGGTGGGTGGGAGACTAGCACTAATTCTTCTGTAATTTTATCCTATTTCACCGATCAGCCTTTGACTCAGAACCACTGCAATTATTATTGTCTTGGCTTCACCCCACCAGGATGTTTCTGCTCGTCTAGCAGGTGCACTCCATGTCCTGTCCATCAAACAGTGTCATCTTATGGGACCCAGGAGATATGCCTACTTGGTTGCAGCACCTGCTCTCTGGAATGATATCCCCCAGAGATTTGTGAGGCTCCCACCCTTCTGGAAATTACTGAAAACCTGGTTGTTCTCCCAGACCTTGGGACAGAGTAGTTGTGAAGCCACTTTTAGTTTAGCTTAGTTCTGTTCTTCTAAGGCCACATTCTCTATAATATGTTCTCTCTCTCTCTCTCTCTCTCTCTCTCTCTCTCTCTCTCCCCCCCCCCCCATGAAAACGGGTTAAGGGGATTGAGCCGAGATTCAGATTTAAAACATACAATGTTACTGCGTATGTACAGTCCATGGAATGGGACACTCCTTAAAATTGCACTTGGTACTAAGCCTGCGTTATTAAGTCAAGAGCCAAAATAGACGATCTCTTGATACAAAGCATACAGCTACTAGGTTTTTTCCCTTACATAATTACAGGTAACGTAGCATATGGATAAGGGGGGGCTTACTCGTTTCCTTCCCAGTGCAGAGTGCAACTGACAGTAATGGATAATTTCTTCCTGAGCGTTCTTCCTGGAAGAAGGGATTCAACCCCAGAATTGTGCACACTTGTAATTAAACAAAAACATGACATGTAGAAACATGGTACCTATCCAGAGAATGTTTAGCTTGGGCCTTAGGCAAGCAAACAAAAGTTCTGTTACAATTTATTAGGTTATGATTCTATCATTATAGCACACTAATATAGTTGTCTAGAACATAGCTTTCCAAACTGTGTGTCATGACACAGTACTGTGTCGCCTGCGGAGCCCAGGTCTGTCACGTGAAAACCCGGAAGCGCGTGCAGCGGCGGTGGGTCATCAGCACTTCCGGGTTTCCGTGCGACACACCAGGACACCGCCGCTGCGGCACACAAAAACCCAAAAGCGCCGCCACGGCGGCAGCGCTTCCAGGTTTTCGCGCGACGCTGTTGGTGTGTCACCAACGTGAGAAGTTTGGAAAGCCCTGATCTAGAATATAGCTGCAAAAATTACAGTAAATTTAAGATTTGGAAAGTGTGCTAACTTCTTCCTTTAAAATAGACCTCCTTGTCCTTTGGAGGAGACCCCCTCAGTGTCAAACATCTCTCACCCAGATCCCAGAGACCATCCACACAGTCAGTGCAACCTCTCCTTTCTGTCCTGCAGAAGTGTCCAAAGTCCTTTGCATTTCTTGAGACAAAAACTGTGTATATATTCCACCTGTCTTCCTTCTTGTCTCTCTGCCTCTCTTATTCCTCCCTTCTATTCCATTTTGACTGTCTGGAAGTAGATTTGTTGCTTCCTCATACTTCTGGGCAGATCAGAATCAGTTTGGGGAATATGCAATTTAATTATCTGCCTTTCAAACGTTAGGTTTTTTCTATTAAATCATGCTTCTTATTCCTCCTCTGCCGTCAGTGGGATTCCCAGTCTCTTTCTCATAAATTGCACACTAGTTTTCTTCCTGGGAGCAACATTTTCAAGACAAATCCTGTATTCTAATATATTTTCCTGTTCTTCATAACTTTTCAGAGAGCCAAGCAGGTATTCAAGCCTATGAACTAGGACTGAATTGTGTGAATTAGATGTAGTTCAGCTATATCAGTGTTCAAAAGAATTATCATGGTAAACAAAAAATAATGCTAAATTAGCAGCACTTAAACTTTTTTTTAACCAATTGATTCGTGTCGGATCCTACAATAAAAAAGTCTCAGGAATCTCAGATAATATTTAATTATTTATTATCATATTTGTATAACATTTCCTTTTTTCACTGTTCCATAATTTTTTTTTTGCTTCATAAATAAAAGGTAATAGCTATAAAGGGTGTTGTATCCCATGGATTCCAACGTAGCTGTCATAAAGAAAGTCATCCCCACGAAATGGATGTTTAGGACAGTCCAGTGAAGAGAGTGTTGGAACCATTCATGGTTCCTTCCACCTTCTCTTCATTATAGGACAATTTCTACTATGATTCCCAGGATAAATTCATATGCAAAATATTATGAAATGATGCCAGCAATGGAACTACATGGCAGTGATCCCAGAAACAGAAACAAAGATTGTTGGCATGATGTTCCCTCATCAGCAATATTCTCTCAAAGCATTTTCACAGGTATCTGTCACAGCAATTATAGCAGAAATTGCCCCATGATAGGAGGGAGAAGCCATGTCTGATAAACCCCTTGTTCCGTTCACATTTACCCCCTAAGTGAATATGCGTAAGACTACAGTGTAGGTTCAAATTCCAATTCTGCCATGTTCATGGCTTTCACTGAACCTCTGTTTCCCAGCAGTGAATCATTATTCCAATAGGAATGACAGTAAGTTCACTATACTATATTGGATCTTAAAAACTGCTTGTGCAATCACACATGCAAAACAAAGCAGAACCCGACTGAATTAAACCAAGTATCCTAGCTTATTTCCAAAAATAGCTAATCAGAAACTTCTAGAGTACCCATAAGCAACACAGGAAGACAGTAACTGTTTCGTAACCTGCAAACAATGAACACAATCGACTCAAAACTAGTCATTTTTAAGACCCGTTGCTTTCAATGCAAATATCTCTGCACATGCTTCTTGTTTACTTTGAAGTCATTGAGGCTTACAACTGCTTAACTTTGAATTGAACCTACTGTAATTTTACAATGCAATTATTTTATAAAATGAACAATTAACTTGCAGAACATTGCTATGTAGGGATGTGAGTTACATACCACCACAGGGTTTTTGTTTTGCAAAGAGACTTTAAAATCTCTAGGATAAATAACAAATTTGAGAAATGCTAAAGAAAGCATTCAGAACAGGCCACTGCAGTATCTATCGACCTCACGAAGCAGTTCTGAGCTGCCCTTCTACTGTTGCCTTCTTTCTAATATGATTTCTAATGTTTCAAATATTTGTTGGGATCCAATGTCAAAGATAGACTATCATCAGAATTAGGCCACTAACTCGCTAAAAAAAAAGGCAAACTACGTATTCTTTCATTTAGATCAGGGGTTCCCAACCTGTGGGCCGCGGCCTGTTAGGAAGTGCGCCGCACAGCAGGTGAGCAGCGGTGGTCCACACAATTGGCTCCCGCCTGCAAACCCCACCCCCCGTCTGTGCAATTGGCTCCCGCCTGCAAACCCTGCCCCCTGTCCACGCAATTGGCTCCCGCCTGCAAACCCCGCCCCCCCCGTCCATGGAAAAATTGTCTTCCACGACCGGTCCCTGGTGCCAAAAAGGTTGGGTACCCCTGATTTAGATGTTACAGAAGTGATTATATTAGAAAAATGATGCAACTGAATTTGACAATTTCTAATTTCTGATTCAACCAAGACAACTCTTTAATAATTCTTTTTAATATATTTCTTTGTAAAAGGTTTGGATGCACTACTGTCAGACTTCCTATTTCTAACTTTTGTCCTTCCCAACTGCAAAATGAATAGTGCTTTTTATTCTGCTTTTGATGTTATACACACTTTTGAAGAATCAAGGTTGTAATGTAACTACACGGTCATGGTAATTTTATCATTAAAACATAATTTGCCTTATCAAACCACTTTATATAAGAAACAGATTTTGGATATATTCCAATACTGTTTTGTATAAGAAAAACTACAAGAGTGCTATGGATTATTAATAATTGCTTTGGAGTATTTCCAATTGCTATAATTAAGCTATACTGAAGGAACGTGGCAGTCAGAAAATACTTTAAAAATTCCAGCTATGTGCTTTGCTGAGCTGCCATGGATATACCCCATGTAATAGACTTCCCAAGTTTCATTCATTTGGAGTAAAACTATTGGCACTGTGGGAAATTACATGAGGAATATCTTTACATGTTTTTTCTTAGTGGACCAACTGTAGCACTTACTGTAATTATGCAAGTAAGGAAACTTCTAAAGGGTGAAATCTTAAGAATGTAAAGTACTAAAATGAAATTTAAAAAGAATATAAGGTATTATTATAGGCCCAGTTTAGTGTAGTGATTAAGGCACCAGGCTAGAAACTGGGAGACCATGAGTTCTAGTCCCTTAGACACAAAGCCAGCTGGCTGACCCTGGACCAGTCACTCTCTCTCAGCTCTAGGAAGGGGGCAATGGCAAACCACTTCTGAGATCTTGCCAAGAAAACTGCAGGGACTTGTCCAGGTAATCGCCAAGAGTCAAGACTGACTTGAAGGCATCAAAAAAAGGAAAGCGTATCATTTTTTAAAAAAGTACTTTCAAGTCAGTTTTGACTCCTGGTGATTGCCCCCTGCAGTTTTCTTGGCAGCATTTTTCAGAACTGGCTCATCAGTTTCTCTTCCTAAGGCTAAGGGAAGTGACTGGCCCAAGATCACCCACATGACTTTGTGGCTAAGGCGAGACTAGAACTTACAGTCTCCTGGTTTCTACTCTGACACCTTATTATTATTTATTTATTTATTTATTTATTTATTTATTTAATTTATATGACCGCCCATCTCCCCCCAACAGGGAACTCTGGGCGGTTAACTTAACACCAAGCTGTCTCTCAAGCTACCATTACTGGTTAAGAATTCTTCAAACTGTACAGTATAATAAAGGTGAGACAGAAACTTTAAAAATGCTACTTAGATTCTACAGCATTTAGTGACTAAAACTCATTAACTTCCTAAATATACATAAATAGGTTTATTTATTAGATTTATATTCCAACTACTTTCACTGGAGGAAAATACCTACGAGGATCAGAATTATGCAGGCAATGGTTTTCCCTGTGACACTCTATGGAAAGTTGGACTTTGAAGAAGCAGGATAGAAACAGCATAGATGCTTTTGACTTGTTGGAGAAGACTGAGAATACCATGGATAGACAAGGAAAAAAGTAAGTGGATCACAGAACAAATCAACCCAGAGTTCTCACTTGAGACATAAATGTTCAGTCATAATTTGGATACATCGTGTGAAAATCTAGCTCTCTTGAGAAGTCTATCTTGCTGGAAAAGGTAGAAAGAAAGAGAAGAGGATGACCAGCAGCAAGGTGGATGGGCTCAATTACAGAGGTGATGAGTGCAC
The DNA here is from genome assembly GCA_023362775.1 of Charina bottae. NCBI lineage: Eukaryota > Metazoa > Chordata > Lepidosauria > Squamata > Charinaidae > Charina > Charina bottae. The sequence continues at coordinate 22,597,237 of JALMGJ010000012.1, read as the reverse complement.
TGTTGGAAGACCTGAGGGCCAGGTTGGGGACACGCTATTCTGGAGAAGGTCTATTTATGAGATTGCTAAGAGGCAACACACACACACACACACACACACACACAATTACAAGTGAATGGATATGCTTTGAGTAACACTGTGGTTAATCCTTTTGAATAAACTCACAAGTCAATCTACAAACCATTAAAACTGATGTGTGTGGAGTTTAAAACTAGTTTGTCCAACTGATTGAGGTGAAAAATAATTAATTTAAATCTAGCTATCCAGGATTGCAAAGCATAAACTAGTTAATCTGAAATTTGCAGCATATTAAGTGGCAATGAATTCACTCTTATAAAGATGTTATCCTTAGTCTTCAATTGGGTCCCTCCAACTTTGGGATTTCAACTACCATAAACCCCAGCTTGCTCATTCAGTCTCTGTTTCTGTCTCTGTCTCTGTCTCTGTCTCTGTCTCTGTCTCTGTGTGTGGATGTAAAATCAATTCAATTTCTTTCACTATTTTAAAGACAGCGTAACGTAACTTCTTAAATGTGACTTGTCCATGTTCATACTTCACTGAATTATAGGCAATGTGATAGCAATAATATCAAAGAAAACCTAAGGAAGCACAAGAGATTACTGCTGGTAAAGTTGCTGTGGCCTTCTGCTATACAAACTTATTATCCTATAGCCTTGTTTTGGAAACAGGCCATATTCACATGGAAGACAAAAGAATGCTTTCTGCCAAGTTTGAAGAAATAAGCATCAAATATGTATGCAGGTCTCGTAGGAGGCCATGTATTTGGTTTTGTGATTTTACGCCAGATTTTGTGCAAAATTCTACACGTACAAAATCTCAAAAGACAAGCATTCTAACTGATGCTTCTGACACAACAAGGAATAAAGTAGAAATGATAGCATGTTTGTACGTCTTGTAACTATAGGATCTTTTCCTTTAGCCCATTTATAAATGTACATATTAAGCCATTCTTATCTATGTTTTTAGCTACTTTAACCTAATAGGTAGTTTAGTGCTCAGTGGGTAGTTTGGCAGTCATCAAAGATTATGGTCTTTTGGAACATAAATTTTAATGAACACCTTTTAATATTAGTCTGAACTTTAAAATATTTACTTTTCTTGGTTTTGTGCAATTTGTGTTGGATACAGTCCATGCTAGGAAAACCAGCATGCCCCAAGAGGCAAGATAGGATATTAGTAAAAATAGATAAACAAAATAAATTGTCAAATGTATGTTTTTAATTTACAATCTTAAAAACTACACTGAAACAGCAAAAATTCAACCTATCTAAAGACTGAATTATTTACTTACTGTAAGTTTAGTCAAAGGTTCATCCTGATTACTTACCTCTATTGATACATTAACTCTCAGAATACATAACAAAAGACACAACAGTGGAAGAAGTCAAGCAAGGTACAAACAAATCTAATCAACAACCTACATGAAAGACCGTTTCACAAGCAATGTATCTGAACATGTTAGATCTGGAATATGAAATAAAATCAATCAGCTTCTCAATGAAGAAAAACAAACCAAGAAACCAAGTCAATTTAAGCAAATTTATTTATTTATCAAATTTGTATGCTGCCTGATTCCCAACAACTCTTGAGTAGCTGTTCTCAAAATGTAGTATGTGGATTCAGCTATGGAAAGGACAGCAGTGGAAACAGATATATAAATTTTATAATTTACACTTTCTACTGAATTATAGTGTATTGCTTTGGTGTAGCATGATAGCATCCTAGGGAGAGAAAAAACACCCTGATTTACAAATTACAGTTTGTCAGGGTGTTTTCACCTATTATATTAAGCCAAAAAAGTTAAACCACATGATGGTTTAATATGATGTGTGAAGATGTTGTTGAGACCTTTGACACTAGATTGGACCAAGGCCTGACTTGCAGATGAACACCACGAAAAAGGTATTACAATATGATGTACTTAGAGAAAAGAACAAATCGAACAGGGGACACTCAAAAGAAGCAAGGGTCAATTTTCTTAATGCAGCTTTGCTGGAAAGTTGGAGCTAGATACAGCCTCCATTTAATGATGGATGATAGTGGTTATGGCTTGGCCCTGAAGTATCTTGGTTTAAGTTCAGTATACCTAACAGTGTGTTTCAACATCATGAAAAATGTAATTAGGATATATAATACATTAAAATCTTATCCTTAATTATGCTGATTGCAAGTTCAGATATAAATGTCGTACATAGTTGCCAGAAGGTAGTTACAATAGAACTTTACTGAATGTCCATTCTTTATTTTTGCTTAAGGTACTCTATGTATTTCTGCAATTAGAAAGTACTTCTTAACATTAATTATTTTACTAGCACACCGGAAAGATGGCAGTCTTAAAGTTTCAAATGCCTCTGGCTTTATTCTAAAAGACAAAATTTTATATCCTGCCCGTTTTAAATAATTTTGAATATTTTTAGCAAATTGAAAAAGGAAAAGAACCTATTGAAAGGTTATCCAATTCCCTAACTAAGAGGGCTCCAAAATGAACAGAAGCTTTGTGCACAAATATACATATACTATTATGTTGCCAAAAAAAAATTCCAACCACATAATTCTGATTTCAAAAATCCTTCATCCCATTCTGCTTATGTCAGCACGGTTTTTAGACTAAAGCAGTTATTCTCCGAAATGTCAGTAATATGAATATACCCTACAGACTGAAACAGATCCCACCAATATGGAACTTGTTTTCAGTTTTCTTAAGTCTGGGTATTACGTTAGTTGACTTCAGTGTAAAGATTTTAGGTGCGTTTTGGGGAAGGGGAGTTTAAATTGTGGCTTATGGAGCTTTAGTATGACTGGCTGAATGCAGAATAATCTGCCCAAGTCAAAATATATTCTGATTTCATTTAACATTTAGACTACTAGCAATTTCAAAGAACTGTCTTGATTTTTTTTGTGGGTGTTTTATTTTTTAGAAACAGGTAACCAGCACTACAAATATCTTTTTATTTTCATGTTATCTCTTTGCTATGCTGCTAATCACTTTCCAGTTTTGAAAAGAAAGAGAACAAAACATTTCCCTGTAGTCTCTCTGATACAGGCAACTGGCATCTTTCCATCTAGTTTTTAACTTTTCTCTCTGCCAAATTTCTCTTTAAACCTTAAGATCTTTCATACTATGTTGCTGCAACACATGACTAATAAAATGGTGAAGTCAGTGAATGATGAAGCAGTTCAACTGTTCTGCACAGCACCCGTCACAGTATTTGCACTGATTTACACCAGGAGCCCAATTCAGACAGCATATTATGGATGCAATTTCTGACATGAATTGCCCCTATATTAACCCAGATGTGGGTCAGAACCACATGAAGAAAATTATATGAATGCATGTATGCTACAAAGCTGCAGACATTTCAGTAATTTTTTAAAATAACAAACCCTCCCCTTGGTCTCCCCTCTTACTCCAAGATTTCCTTCAAACATTTAACTGGATGTGTAAATTTACCAAAAATAGTAATAAAAACCCCCAAATCCTTAAACACTAGGATACACATGCCTTGGAAAACTGGCGAATCAGATTTCTCAAATGTATATGCAAAAAATAATTAAAATAACTAAGTGCAAAATAGGAGTGTAAAATTTGCTACATTCAAGTGTAATGCTCATAGTGTGAACAAATTCTTCATATTGTAAAATGTGCTATCCACACAATAAATATTTCATACAGCAACTGAATGATTGGACTTGCCTTAAAGCTGAAACAAGTTCAGTTTATGAAAATTACTGAATACATGGCATCCATTGTTTGATTTTTTTATTGATAGTGGAATAAGAAGAAACAACTGATTCTTTCTTATGGTTATAAAATGTTGTCATGTTTATAATTTTGTTAAAAAAGCAGTGACCAGAGATTTATTGTTTTTTATTTATTTATTTTTATCCCTTTATTGTTTTTTATAAATAATTCAAGGCAGCGAACATACCTAATACTCCTTCCTCCTCCTATTTTCTCCACAACAACCACCCTGTGAGGTGAGTTGGGCTGAAATAGAGTGACTGGCCCTCTTTATTTTCCTCTCACAAATTGTTGTATCTATACAACTATCTTAGATTTTCCAAGATATACAGGTTAAAGTTTTTCAACAGAAAACTGTAAAGAATTTGAAAAACAAAAACCAATGTGCATGTCAACCTACATGTTAAAGTTACAATAATCTGAAATGTTACTTTTAACAGCTGGTACCAACTTCTGCTAACAGGGAAGTGTGATTACGAAGCTGACAATGATCCTGAAAATTCACAATTAGCTTTTATTTAACAGGTCTAAGTCATTAATATAGTTAATAAAATTTAATTCACAGATTGGATTAAACAGAGGTCCTGCCCAATGTTCCATACTCATTATTGTTTTTGAACACATGTTTTACTAATATCTGGGAAGTTCTGTGTTTATGAATCCTAAAGCCTTAAAGGTGAACCAAGTGAGGGTGAACTAGTAGGCCATACCATTACCAGTTGCAGCTGATGATGGAAAAAAGAGCCAACAATTAAAACCTTTTTGGTTAGTGTACTTAAGAATGTTCAAAGGTCATGTGTCAAATGAGCAAGAAAATATTTTGAAGAAAATAGCAACCAATTTGAACATTTAATGTAATTTATATAATAATTTATCTATAAAAAAGGTAAAGGTTCCCCCCGCACATTTGTGCAGTCGTGTCCGACTCTAGGGGCCGGTGCTCATCTCCATTTGTTAGCCGAAGAGCCAGCGTTGTCCGAAGATGCTGCCACGGTCATGTGGCCGGCATGACGCACATGGAACACTGTTACCTACCCACCGAAGTGGTACCTATTCATCTACTTGCATTTGCATGCTTTCGAATTGCTAGGTTGGCAAGAGCTGGGGCTAGTGCGGGAGCTCACTCCATCACACGGGGCTAGGGATTCGAACCTCCGAACTTGTGATCTTCCAATCGACAAGCCTGATGTCTTACCCGCTGGGGACTGCCTTTTTGTACACCTTGTATATGTGTTGAATGCTGAGAATTACACTGTGCAGATCTTCTTCCTTATGTGCAATAGAGGAACTAATCTAGCCAAGCTGAGTCAGTAAAACTCACCGCTGTTATTGAATTTAGCACTGAGTTTTTGGAGAGTTTATTTGTTGCCATGCTTCATAAGAATAACAAACCCAGTGTTGATTGAACCAGTTTAGCTGATAGAAATCAAAGATCTGCAATCATCTGAAATAAGGCATGGGTTGAAATATAAACTTTTGGGTGCTCTAAAACGAAGTGCAGACTCTTTGCCTATAATCTGCAACATGAAATTTAGAAGCAACACATAGAAATAAGTGCTATGCCAAATTTTCTATTCCATGTAAGGGTAGAACATGGAGTAATAAACTTTGTGACTTCTGACACTGGATTGTTAACTACCAAACAGTAAGAATTATGAACCCTTGGGGAATATAAAAGATTCAAAGAGAGTCTGATTTAGCTTTAAGCAAACCAAACAGCTGCTTATAGCAGCAGTTCTGAGGAGAAGCAGAAACCTTAATGCTTATGGCAGCCAAATCTTGACCAGCAAAACTGGCTAACGTTGCTGACAGCAGATAGATAGTTATTGCTTTGCAAATTGAGGTCATATCATTAAATCTATGCAAAGAAGCAAAGAAATGCTACAAGCTCATGGGATAGGTAAAGTTACAATGAAGGTCTTTTGGTGGGGGGGGGGGTTCAAATCTGCTGAACTGGGTGGATTTTACAAAGGACAATATCTCCATCTACTCATCTTAATGTTTTTGGATCTTGAGAGGATATTTTTATTTTATATTTTCTTATTTTAATTTCTTCTAAAATAATTAAGCATTTGAAGTGGTGTAAATTGAACTAACCATTAATGAGAAAATGGTCCTCAGAATTCCAGATTAGTGGAAAACACATGTACCATTAACGAAAGCATGCAAATGCAAGTAGATTAATAGGTACCACTTCGGTGGGTAGGTAACAGCGTTCCACGCGTGTCATGCGGCCACATCACCGTGGAAGCATCTTCGGACAACGCTGGCTCTTCAGCTAACAAACAGAGATGAGCAATGGCCCCTAGAGTCGGACACGACTGCACAAATGTGCGGGGGGAACCTTTACCTTTTTACCCAATGCCCATTAATATCTTTATATTAAGGGCAGATGAGCTCCACCAATTATTTACCATTTCTTGTTAGGTTTTCAGTCAGGCCTATGATGCCGAACAAGAGGCTAGGTCTCAAATTATAACTGAGAAGTTTAAATGTTTATCCAAATGGTTCAGATGGCAATCTTGGGTCTGGAAAACCAAGTGGGAAATCTCACACGAACAGACTGTCTCCTGGCATGTGAGCACTTTTAATTCTGCTCTTGGCCACTACCAGGAAGTGCAGAGGCGTGTGCTCAAGTGAAAAATACTTGGGATTGGGGGAGCTGGGAAATGTTGTCAGAACATTCCCCAACTTGCAAAAACATATTTAGATAAAACCAGGGATCCTAGTTTTGATATAATTATTGTATTTGTTCACATTTATCCATCTCCGATGAAAATGTCAAAAGTTTCTAACTTGGCATTACAATGCAGCACAGAAAAGAAACATTTAGAAACTAAAGTCAATCTACGTAATATGATTAGAAGGATAGCACACTAACATATTTGGTATGACATCTTGAGAGTTGGTGTTCGTAGAAGAATTATGTATTTCATCTCCTTTGCTGGGAACAGGCCTAGCTACAAGAGTTATCTCCATTTCTAGACAAATCCACTAGACATGAAATATGGTTAAAACACACAATTGTCAGGAACAGAGATAAAGTATACCCAACTAAGAAATCAACTCAGTTCAGGGAAGTGCAGATGAATTCTCATTCTATTAGAGCAGCTGGCCCAGATGCAGAAATACAGTTATAGAAAAATGTCTTAGAATGTTGCTCTACTACTTGACTTAGTTTTGCATATTAGTGGGGAAATTGTGAAACAGCCTAATAATCCTTATTTGATTTTATACAAAATTATCAGCAAGGATGGAAAGATGATATTCTTTGTGGTGCCATAAAATTAGCAAAACTTAACTACCAAATTAAGGGGCGTGTTGGCTCAGCGGGTAAGATGCCAGGCTTGTCGATCGGAAGATCGCAAGTTCAGAGGTTCAAATCTCTAGCCCCCCGTGACGGAGTGAGCTCCCGCACCAGCCCCAGCTCTTGCCAACCTAGCAATTCGAAAGCATGCAAATGCAAGTAGATGAATAGGTACCACTTCGGTGGGTAGGTAACAGCGTTCCGCGCGCATCATGCCAGCCACATGACCGTGGAAGCGTCTTCGGACAACGCTGGCTCTTCGGCTAACAAACGGAGATGAGCACCGGCCCCTAGAGTCGGACACGACTGCACAACTTTGCGGGGGGAACCTTTACCTTTAACTACCAAATTAATAAAAGATACAAGTTTGGAAAACAGGGGGATTACACCGAAAGAGTCTGATGGGGCCAGAAGGTAAATAGATTTGGACCTGGTTAGTACCAGGGTAAATGGCTGCCATGGGAACTTCAGGACCATGGCGCTGCTATAAAGGAACAGCTGAAAGTCTACTGAGATAAGAATTATTGGATTTTACATTGATTTTGCAGTATAGTACTCTAAACATTCAATATTGAACTTGATTGTGATTAAGGTGATTGACTGACTGACAAAACAGGTTATTTTTATTTTTTATTTTATTTATTTACGTATTTATACCCCGCCTATCCCCTCCCCAGACGGAGGGCTCTAGGCGGCTTACAATCATTACAATTCATATATATTATACATCTCATATATATTAATGTACCGCACGATTAGGGAGGGGGTGAGGGAACCGACCCTTCTTCCGCAGGCATCGGAACTACATGCCCCAGAATGCCTTGCCTCTGAGCCGGCTGCTGACGTCCTGGAAGTTGTTAATCAGGATCCGCCGTCCTCTGCCGCCGTCCTCAGCCGCCATCCGTGGGACTCTCCGGATCTTCCTCTTCGGTCCGAGGGCGACCCCCCGAAAGGACGCCAGCACATTGTCCCACGTTATACCATGAGTTATACTTTAGAATTTTATTAAATTAGCATTTTACTATAACATTATCTCAGCGTATTATTAACGACATTTCATTAATAGTTTAGTAACTTAATAACTCAACATTTTAGTATCCTAACATTTCATTTATTTAGTATCTCAAAAAAAACAACACCTCAGGACCTTAGGTTTAAGTATCTTAGATGTTCTTTAGTATTTTCATTGACAATGTACTGCACTTATTTTAATTCTGTGTAATTTGTTCCAAAATTCCTCTTTGATTTCATCATGAACTCTTTAATTTCTGCTATAAAACATTATACAGTTGTGGTCAGAGATCATAATAAAGGTGACTGATTGAAAATTTAGGAATCTAGATTGGGAAGTTTTTAAAAAGGGCATACAATAAATAAGCAACGGTAAACCAGTTCCATTCTGTTCCCAAAAAGCTGCATGGATGTGTCCATGAAGCGGAGTATACTTTTTAAAAAATGAAGTTATATCTGCATTTCTCTAGTTGTTCTGATGCAGACAGAACTTAGGATGTACAGTATACACAACTTTATTTTACACATAGTCCTTGTTTAATGACCATTCATTCAGTGACTGCTCAAAGTTACGGTGCCACTGAATGAATGGTAGTTACGCCTGGTCCCCGATGTTATGGCCGTTGGCAGTGCTCCCATGGTCACGTGATCAAAATTCAGGTGCTTGGCAGTCCGCCTGCACTTACAACTGCAGGTGCGCTTCAACTCCCCCACCCGCCTCCCTCCCTCCACCTCTGCCCTTTTGGCTGCCAGCCCTGCGCTCCGCCGGCCCTGCTGCCCTGCCACCCCCAGCTGACCTTTGCTGTCTTTTTCCACTGCTGATGAGGCACGCCCAGCCTGGCCCTTCACGAGGCACTGCTGTCGCACCAGGCCTTCTTCCCGGGGCCACACACAGCTGTCTCATGAGACTTTGAAGCCTTCCAAAGCCTCATGAGAAGGCAACGCATGATTTGGACAAGGGTGCATGCAGCCTTGGGAAGGCGGCCTGGCATGGCCAGCAACTGCCTCGCAAAGGGCCAGACCGGGCGTGCCTCGGCAGCAGGAGGAAGATGGCGAAGGTTAGTTGGGGCAGCAGGACCAGCAGAGGCGGCGGAGCGCAGGGCAGCCAGAAGAGCAGATGGGGGGGAGATAGGCAGGTGGGGGAGTTGAAGAGGAGAAAGACCCTTCCCTTACCAAGGCTCGGGGCTGGGAGGGACCAAGCTGGGAATGGGGGGTCCTTACCTAATGACCATGTGGGATTAGCTTTATGACAGCAACTGGGACTGCCATCGCTAAGCAATGCAGTCACGTGACATTGCGCTTTACGACTGCATTGTTTAGCGATGGAAATTCCAGTCCCAGTTACCGTCATTAACTGAGGACTACCTGTAGTTATTCTGATGTATTTATTTCCATCTATTGGTATATCACCCCTCTCCAAAGACTTGGTGGTTTCTATATTGTGCCATATAAAATAAAATAGAATAATTGCACCATATAAAATAAAAATAAAAAACATAAAATCTGTCTGAAATATACTGTACCAGCTACAGCAGGGGTCCCCAACCTGTGTGCCGCGGCCTGTTAGGAAGTGGGCCGCACAGCAGGTGAGCTCCCGCCTGCAAACCCCCCCCCCCAGTCTGTGGGAAAATTGTCTTCCACGACCGGTCCCTGGTGCCAAAAAGGTTGGGTATCCCTGAGCTACAGTATAAAAACTGACCAACTCTACCCCCCAAGCAGCTCCCCAGAGTATGAGGGCTTGGTATTAAAAGTATATTCCCATATATGACAGCCTGGCATTAAATAGCTCTCAGAATCGATCAAACAGGGGTTCAACACGTCTATTCTTCTGTCCCTCCCATCAGTGCTGCCTTGTGACGGGCAACCTATATTTTGCATTTGATAACAAGGCATGTACAAACTTGTGATTTGAAATCAGAGGTCTTCTACCCACACCAGAAACACTTACAAAATGGTGGAGCACAAATTATTTTGATAAATTAATAACATGCACAGTGACCGCGCTGACACATACAGTATCAAACTGAACGGAGTCGGAAAGGAGGGGAAAATTCACTGTGGCTGCTAAGGAGTAAGGCCACATGTGCAGTGCATGTTTTACACATGTACTCAACTCTGTGGTATATTCTCCCCTGGAATCAGCATAGATTTCTTGTATTCCCCATGAAAAGCTTCTTTAAAAAATTATATCAGGTTTTCTAAATACTTCCCATACCTACTTATCTAGGGATTAGACTGATTAAAGACAAAATGACATATTTCTGAATAGACATGTACAGGATTATATGATTAAACATTTTACAATCATGCTGAGTGCTCTATGTTTACCTGCTGGTTATTTGTATTATTTAGGTTTATATATATTTATTTACCGTGCTTATTTTTGAAGGACCGTCTATTTAAATATTTAAACATGAAACCTCCAAATGGGGAAGAAGGAAAGGTAAAAATTTGATTTAAACATTTGGTTAATATATAAGTGATTGACAATAATGGAATGACTTAACTCCTGCAGGTATAAATAAACCTTGTCAGGCATCTTACAAGGATACTGAATTAGACTGCCTGAATTTAAGCTAGAAGATAATTTTGCATACATTCAAAATTTGTTTCCCAGAATTGGCAACAAATCAAACTATCTGTTATGTCCTATCAAAGGCAGAAAAGAATAAATGCCAAATAGATATATAAAATTGGCCAAAAGTGAAAGGAAACAAGGACCCAGCCATAACAGGTGAATAAGAAATTAAATATGTCTAGTTTCAGACAAGAACCACTGATCTGATGGGTTTGTTGCAAGGCATTTTGGCAGAAGAAATGTGGAAACAGTTTTAATTAATTATTTTAAAACCTGTATTCATAACTGATGTTAGATACCTCACTGGCTAGAAATTAATGTAGTGCACCAAAACCCGGAAAATAGAATGAATCACCTATCTGTCATAATTTTAAAAGTTGATCTCAGTTATGAAGATTTTGCTATTTAAAGAGACATTAGCAAAGAGGAAATAATACTCCAAAGAAAGGTTTTCTGAAAGGTCACCAACAGCAGCCTTCTCAAATAAAGACTTGAATACATAATTAATGTCTATGTATTCTACACAGCATAGTGTATTTCTATCCTTCCATGTTGTATAAAATATCACCATTATTTCTACTTGAGCTTTTGGGGAACGAAATGAATCTCATACATCCAAGCATCTAATGCTCCTCAGCAAAAGCCTGACAAACCGAAGGTGCAATGGGGGAAAGTTTTTTTTTTTTTACTCTGTCTAGGTCTGGTGTAAAGCTTTCCCCTGTTGGAGACACAACTGGTGGTGAGAGGACCTTCTCCCACCATGTCTCTTTCTACTCTCAGAAAAAAAACTTATTTCACAGCCTGTGTGGAATTGATGGTGTTCTGCGATGGAATTCCCCCTCCCATATCTTAGCTCTGGCTCTTCATAATCCATACAACTGTTGTTTTACTTGATTGATTTCAAAAAAACTTTTGCACCGGTACAAAGCAAATGTTATATCCCGCCTTTCCTCCAAGAGCAAAGGATGGCTTACAGGCGTAACTCCCTTCAGGTTATCATCACAATAGCAATTGTGTGAGGTAGTTTCAGTTGACAGTGTTCCAAAATCACACAGTGAGTTTCCACAGCTGAAGCTGGAGGTGAATGGAAACTTGGATTTTGCCAATCCTAGTCCAACAACTTAACCACAACACTACACTGGCCCATCCAATAAACAAGATACAGCTTTTATCTTGTACATTTCCAGAATTGATTTCAACACTGAAAGAGCTTTACATGTCTCACACTGTCTCCCAAGACTGAAATGTGAAAAACTGAAATATGAATGCAAAGATTCTGTAACCTGATGGATCAGTCCAAAGACTCCAACATGGGCCACCAATATGCCTCTGAGAAATGCATAAACATTGCATGATGACAACAATCTTCTCTAATTCCGAGGGATAATACTTTTCATAACAAAGTTTACGACTGAAGTACTGTAGCCAATCTCTATTGATAAACAATGGTTTGTAACTGGATTTTCCCCTCCTTTCCTGCCCCAGTGCCCCAAAGTGCGTTTGCGGGGCATGAGGATGGGTATAAAAGGGAAAGATTCTCCTGGTGAATATATTTCCATTAGTGGGCAAGTCAATTAGATAAAATCCAAAAGTGTGTCGCCACACACAGCGTGGTGTGTCGCCACACCACCCAGAAGCGGCGGCGCACGCGTGCACGGCGGCGGCGGCAGCAGCGCGGGATCAGTGCTTCCGCGTTTTAGCGGAGGCTGCCGCCACCGCCGCCATGCACGCGCCGCCGCACGCCCCCCCGCGCCGCCGCTGTGCGAGCGCGCACCGCCGCCGCCGCCAGTGTGTCACCAGCGGCGGCACTTTGGAAAGCCCTGATCTAGACATTTATCATGTCCCCTAAATACAGTATATTAAATTTAGCCATAATACGAATAGAGTTCTAATCTAAAAGTTGCCTTTATTACACAAACTGGGTTACTCACGCACCACCTTCTTGGACTCACAGATTTGCTTTTAAGTAGATAAAAGCTAAGGCTGCTGGAACATATAAAAGCAGTCATGAGAAAAAGGGAGACAGTATCAGGTAGATTTAAAAAGGATTAACCTTTTGGAAGCATTATAATGTTTATTTTATATTGCTGAAATCTTACCTAACACTTTGGGCATTTATGACTACATAAGTTTGCATCTTTTTTTAAAAAAAAAAAATACAACATAGATGTAATTTTCAGTATTTTTTGTGAAACTCAAAACATTCTCCACTCTCTTGTAAGGGAGAAGTAATACGTTCTGTAAAAGGACCGTCCTAAACAAATTAGCTTTTTTTTTTTTCTTCATCGACAATAAAGAGAGAATATACTTGAGCATCTGACAAGAGGAGCCATAACGTATATTTCTCTTGAAGGCAAATGTTTTAACAGAAAGCAAAACAATCTCAACCTCTTATTAAAGGCATAGACAGGAACTGAAAAGAAATAACGGGAGGAAGAGGAAAGAGATAAACATACAAATCTTCAATCTTGGCCAAATTACAGATAGGGAGTTAAAACAAATTAACAGTTAAAAGGGTTCTACAAGTGTTAAACATTAGAAGGGAATTTTGGAAGAAACATATATAAAACAAAGCACTATCATATTATAATAAATGGAGACCGCTCAGGTAAATAACGTAAGGTTAAAAATTTCTGGTCAAATAATATTTTATATCTGAATACAGTAGGAAAAAAAGAATATGCAAGAACGTAACAAGGTAAGGTGAAAATACAGTGTTGGGTTGCAGTTAAGGAAAATAATTAGTTGCCTGAAAGGCCTAGTTAGATCAGTTACTTGCCAGTCATCTTGCCAGTGTTCCCCACAATGTGCTAAAGGTTTTATTTATTCATCAAATGTATAAGGCTGCCCATCTATCCAGAAACTCTCAGGGCAAACAAAAAGTAAAAAGTCATAAAACATAAAAAACCCAGATCAAGGCCCCCTCATCGAAGACTCATGCCATACATCCATGCCAGAGCTCCAGAAACTGACAGCCTGGCCCCAATGCCTGGGGGGAAAGCCAGGTCTTCACAGCCTTCCAAAAAGCTGGTACGGTTGGGGCTATTCGTATCTCTGTTCCATAGGGCAGAAACCATGACAGAGAAGGCATGTTCCTTAGGATGCACCAGGTAACACCACCTCACTGAGAAGACCTGCAGCAGGGCCACTTTCCCAGATCTAGTGGGGTGGGCAGAAACCACTGGGGAGAGGCAGTCCTGAAAGTAACCTGGCCCCATGCCACGCAGGGCTTTAAAGGTGTCAACCAGCACCTTGGATTGCACCCCAAAGTCTACTGGGAGCCAGTGCAGCTCACATAGCATCAACATTACATGGGCATACCATGACGCACCCAATATTGCAGATGCCACTGCATTTTAGACCAGATGAAGATTCCAAATGTTTTTATGGGCAGCCCGTTGTAGAGTGGGTTGTAATGGCCCATTCAGGAGGCGACTAAGATGTGAATGACCATGAGCAGTGCCTTCCGATCTAGCAATGGGTGGTGGACCCACAGACTGCACACCAACTAGAATGGAAAATCACCAGATAGAGGAACCCTAAAACCCACAGGCTGTACAGAGTAAAGAAGATAACCTTGACAAAGATATGCACGAATTGTTACCTAGGCAAAAGGGGCTGAAGCATTTTTTAAGTCCAGAACAATGAGATAACATTCAAAATGACTCAGGCAGACACTGCCCTAATTTACTGAAACATGAGGAGGAGGATATACAGCACAATCAGAGTTGCAAGACTCTATTATAGCCAATCTCAATAAAAATACTTTCAGCCTTCCTGTGGAGTTGATTTCCTAGTCTGGTCTACCTAAAGGGGCTGACACAGCCACTCAGTCTTATCTGGGTTGAGCCAAAGCCAGTCCCTCACCATCCAGACCTGCACAGCTTCCAGGCACTGGGAAAGTATTTTGACAGATGGTCTGGGGCAGAGACATATAACAGAGTGTAATGAGCTAACTGATGAAACTTAACCCTGTGCCGACAGATAACCTCACCTAGCAGTTTCATGTAGATGCTAAATAGGGGCAGGGAGTGGGTGGAGTCCTTAGCAGAGGCCTAGGGATGGACCTCCACCTGCATCAATACTGACTGGAACGAGCCACAGAGGAAGGAGGAGAGCCACTGAAGAGTGCATCCAGCTCCCTCAGCCAGCAGAAGGATACTGTGAATGATGGTATTGAAGGTTGTTGAGAGATCAAGAAAGGCCAGGACAATTCACTCCCCTAATTCTGAGCCTACCAGAGGTCATCCACAAATATGATCAATGCCAACTCAGTACTTACTGTATCCCAGCCTGAATCCCAACTGGCATGAGTCCAGATAATCTGCTTCCTCCAGAGCCCTTTGAAGCTACAGGCCTACCACCTTCTCAACACCCTTCCCTAAAAAGAGACTGATGAAAATTGTCCTGTACAGCTGGGTCCAGTGATGACCTCTTGAGGAGGAAGCAGAACTTCAAAGGAGACAGAACCACCCTCTCCTGCAAGGAGGCATTGACCACTTGAACCCTGCTACACGTCTCCTCCCAGGAAGCTCTAACCAGCCAAGGGGGACATGGATCTAATACACAGGTGGCAGCACTCAGCAGCCAAAGGACCCTATCCACTTTCTCAGAAGTAACCAGATCAAACTCTGTCCAGATAACTGGACAAGTCTTCGCTCCAGTCATCTCCATAGGACCAGCACAGCTGGAGTCCAACTCCAAGCAGATCCAAGCAACTTTATCTTTCTGATGCTTAGCGTAATCCTCCCAATGGCCCTGCAAGGGATCTCCTGAACCCTCCTTACTCAGAAGGGATCAAGTCACCTGAAACAGGGTCACAAATTTCACTGCCCTTATCACCACGAAGTTGTCCTTAATGCAGGCTTTTACCTGTGCTCACTTGGACTGGACAGATTGTCCAGCAGTAGAGCAAAATCACTGAGACATCAATGTCAAATCACTTGCAATGCATATGGCTACATCTCCCACATAATTCTTTGGCCTGCAGCTAATATGTCAATGTTCTTCACAGCCAACAGCATACATACCTGCTAACAGGAAGCTATATATATATATGGCATGGGGCCAGAATACCTGAGGGACCGTCTTATCCCCATATTATCGACCCGCGCCACCCAATCGTTCAGAGAGGGCCTGCTACGAGCCCCATCAATCAGAGAGTGTCATCTGATGGGGGCTAGGAGGCGGGCCTTCTCTGTAGCAGCACCCACACTATGGAACATCTTGCCCCCAGAGTTGAGACAGATCCCCTCCCTCCCTTTAGGAAAGAACTGAAGACCTGGTTCTGCCGCCTGGCATGGGAGGGAGGAAACGATAGTTCCTCATGGGGGTGGTTAATCCCGTAATTTTATAATGCCCTTCTTTTATTAATACTATCTCCCACTTGGATTTTTATATCTATTTATTATATTAATTGTATAAATTGTTGGTTTATATATTTTATATTTTATGCTTTTATCCAATTTTATTTTGTTGTAAACCGCCCAGAGTTCCCCGTCGGGGGAGATGGGCGGTTATATAAATTGAATAAATAAATAAATAAATAAATAAATAAATAAATAAATAAATAAATAAATATATTAAAGCTGAATAAATGATATTATGTATTATCCTTCTCTTAGGTGCACTTCCCAAAGCATTTAGCAAATACTAATTAATCCGCCTGCTAAAAGATTAAGAGGAAAACTTTATTATAAATTGACAAGAGTCCTTTTTATATTAACAGCTATACTGCTATCACGCACCTAGGCACCCAAGGATCAGTTAACCCAACAAACCACTGCACATTAATTAAGACTTCCTTCCCTCCACACAGGTTTTGTGAGTGCCTGTAAAATAATGGAAGCAAACGTAAAATCAAGTAGGCAGCTTTGAAGTGAAACTCTGTAATGCTAGCTAGATCCTTGCAAAATTTGTTAGAATTAAAGAGTGTTCCATTTCATTTTAGAATGTTTTTCAAGGGGTAGAAAGTAAATACCTATTTTGTAATAAGTGCATTTGTTCATGTGGAACCAGGGATATTGAAACAGTCCAGTGTGTGTTATTTTACTCTAGTATCTAGAGGGATATTCATAACACCAATATCTTTCTCCTGCTTTGTCAGTACCCTGAAAGAACAAAAACAACCTTTAAATGATTTTACTTTTTTCAGTAAATCTCTCTACTCAGATGGTAGCAAAATATTGTGCCACAGCTATGAAAATGAGGCACCAACTGATATAACATCTCCCAGAGTTGTAACTCAGTTATACATGCTAACTAGGTAAAGGTAAAGGTTTCCCCCTGCACAGCCATGTCCAACTCTAGGGAGCAGTGCTCATCTCTGTTTGTTAGCCGAAGAGCCAGCGTTGTCCGAAGACGCTTCTGCGGTCACGTGGCCAGCATGACACACATGGAACGCTGTTACCATCCCACGGAAGTGGTACCTATTTATCTACTTGCATTTGCATGCTTTCAAATTGCTAGGTTGGCAAGAGCTGGGGCCAGTGCGGGAGCTCACTCCGTCACGTGTCACTCAGGTCTCAAACTGCCAACCTTCCGATTGATAAGCTTGGCGTCTTAACCACTGAGCCATCGCACCCCCTACCTGCGCGGGGAGCCCTCATTGGATTTCAATGCTAACTACCTTGGTATTATTCATTATTCAGTGTTTTGTTTTGTTTTACTATTTCTGATAGTATTTCCTGTTTTTGGCTTTTCGCATTTTTTGCATGTGTGTGTGCACCTTCGAGTCAGTGTTGACTCCTGGTGACTGCCTGCACAAGTCCCTGCAGTTTTCTTAGCAAGGTTTTTTGAGAAGTGGTTTGTCATTGCCTGATTCCTAGGGCTGAGAGTGAGTGACTGGCCCAAAATCACCCAGTTGGTGCCCAGGTTTCTAGCCTCTGGTGTCTTAACCACTATACCATACTGGCTTTCTATAATAAAGTATATTAAAGTATATATGTATTTTGTATTACTGTTTTTATAACTTTGTACAAAGCTTCAGGATTTTTGCAAACAGAAGCAGAATGATAATGACGATGATCAACTAGAAAGTCAGGCTCTAAAACTAAGCCTCAGTAATCGTACTTCTGATGACCAGACCACATATAGAATTATCCAGATTGATGTGCAATAAACAAGTTATTTAAAAATCACTGTTGCAGTAACAAGAGAGGCCTTAGCAATACAGGTAGTCCTTGTTTAGCGACTGCCTCATTTAGCAACCATTTGTAATTACAACGGTGATGAAAAAGTAACTTTGCGACCAATCCTCGCATTTATGACCTTCGCAGGTCTGTAAAGCAAAGGAAAGCTGAAGTAATGTTGTAAAATCATAATGTTTCACTTAGTGATCGCTTCCCTTAACGTCCCAATCGTGGTCAACTAACGTCCCAATCGTGGTCATTTAGCAACCATTTGTAGTTACAACGGTGATGAAAAAGTAACTTTGCGACCAATCCTCGCATTTATGACCTTCGCAGGTCTGTAAAGCAAAGGAAAGCTGAAGTAATGTTGTAAAATCATGTTTCACTTATTGATCGCTTCCCTTAACTTCCCAATCATGGTCACTAAACGAGGACTACCTGTAGTCTTCTTTAAATAAATATAGCTACTCACTCCAAAACAAAAATCAAGATATAGGTGAACAAGTATGAACCAATTTGATAGGAAGGACTCTGCTAAAATTCTGTTGATCATACTGGGAAAAACAGAAAGACCTCTTAGTTCTTGCAGAAGTGATTAGCAAGTAGAGGCCAGTTCTGCGGGCCTTTTGCCAACATTGCTCCATTAAACTACTAGGCCTATGTGAGCCTTTGAGAGATTGATTCAGTTCAATGAAACCTCAATCAAATCACTCTATCAATGCAGATTTGCAAATCAAGTTTGAAATAATGAGTCATGTCAGGCGGCTCTAAAGCAGCTTGAAGATTTGGTAGCTTTTCTGTTGCTTTTGGCATTCTTATGGACCAAATACAATATTATGTTTTCTATTCCATACGCAGAGAATGTGGGAGGGGGTTGAGCGGTAAGGTCGGAGAGATGACCTTGAGGGAAATAGGCAAGAAGCTACATAAAAAAAGAGGGCTGAAACATTCCTTAAGTCCCGGGAAATAAGACAGCATTCAGAAGCGGCTCAGTCAGGCTCTTCCCTGATTCAGTGCTATATAAGAGGGAGGGGAGTAGATTTGCAAGGTTCTCTTATTCTAGCCTATCTCAATAAAGTATAGTTCTAGTCTTCCTGTGGAGTCAGTTTGCTGATCTGGTCTACCCCAAAGGGCTGACAGTGGTTTGAAGGATTCTAACACTGATGAAACAGCCAGCTAGTAAAGCACCTCATTAAAATCTCTGCCTATCAGAGACCTTTGGGGATGGGAAGGAAAATATTGCTTTGGGCTTCATTCTTAGCACTCAGCTTCTTGAAGGTGGCAAGCCATGAGCCTTAACTTTATCTTATACTACTAGAATGTTACTTGCAGGCTGGTCCTGCCAAGGGCACTGCTGAGAGAGCAATTCAGCTCTTAGCAATCTGAATATGGACTCATGGCCGACCTCACTTTTAATCAGCGCATGACTGGGGCAGATTCAAATCTCTGTCAATGAGAGAATTGGTGCCAAGGTAACAATTCTAAAACAGGGGTGGAGTGGCAAGGCTACAAATGCTACTGTCTCTGTTCTGCAGCTTGCCTATCTCCAGGCATCCTATCTCATTGCTGCTTCTGCTAACAGCCAATTCCTGCTGTGATTAGGGGATTCTTCTCAGGATGGACCAAGCTTGCTGACCAGCTATGCCAATCCTCATGACACCCAAAAAAACCCAGTGAACAGATGCAGCAATGCATACGCCTGTGACAATCCCAGAAAAACAAGTAGAAAGGTAAGAACTTACTTTCAACAGAGATTTTGAAAGTTTGTATTTCTAAACAGAGTATGACACTTTCTGCATTGCTTCAGTGAACTTCCCTAAGGGCTCTTTCCCACACAATTTAGAGGCTGTTGCACTGTCCTTTTCTTATCTCTGCCCTAGCAGAGGAATGGGGTGGAGAGGGGAGTGTGCAGTTCAGAACAGTGCCTGATGGACCTTGTTGGGTTCCAAAGAACTTGAAGTTGTTTCTGAGGCTCAACTAAGGCCTTAGTTGGTGCTTGACATAACTAAGGTTATGGTGCCTGATCAATGTCTTACTGGATCAGACCCCTGACCCATCTAGTTCAGAGTCTGTTCTTACACTGGCCAACCAACTGCACACGGGAGCCCACTAGTCTCTCAGCAGATGGCCTCCAGAGGCAGTCACACTGCCATCAAGGCTAATAAACCATTGACAACCACAACTTCCATGAATTGGTCCAACTAGCCAAGCTAGTAGCCAGCACCACATCTCATGGTAGCAAATTCCAAAGTTTAATTATGTGTTGTGTTAAAAATATCTATTTTTGCCTGTCCTGATTCTTCTAGGTGTCAATTTCATTGGTTGATCTCTGGTTCTATTAAACCTGGAATAAGAAGGCAGTGATGGCCTTGGATCCAATGGCTTCTGTGTGGACTCTCTCTGCCTGTGAATCCCAGAAAACTCCCTTGTTCTCAGAGATGTTCCATGAGATGAAGCAGAAGAGACATCTAGAGTGCCACTGGGGGAAAAGGAAGAATGAATCTGATCATGAGTAAAGCCTTTATTACCTCATGGTGATAAGAGTAGCAAAATGTGATTATTTCTCTGCTTATTGTGTTTGCAGAAAGCTGCCAGTTCAAGATGTTCAAGGTGACACAGTCCCTCCTAAGTAGGGATGAGACTGAGGAACATCTGCAGGAACATCAGTAAAGACTATTCTAAGGTATCTGCTGGATAAAGTCATTCAGATCCATTGTGAGCTGGACTCTGGAGTTGATCAAGGCACAACCTAAAGTAGTTATCTGGAAGAGTTCAATATTGTTGGTCCTGAGAAAGTAGATAGGGTTGATTCTTCTGAACTAAGCCTCTGAACCTGAATGTTCAATAAAACAGGAAGCACAAACTTCCCATAGATGATAGAGGTGGCTTGACAACTGCTGAAGAATGCCAAATATTGGTATCGGCCTGCTCTCATCTAACTTTGGTGACCATCAGATTTACACAAAAATTTAACAAATTCTTTTCTTCTCATAGCTTATGAGAATGTTAGCAGTTTCATTTTATTTTCTCAAATAAACCAAACTGAATTAAAAGCATTAGTTTGAAAGTCAGTCTCTCTCTCTCTCTCTCTCTCTCTCTCTCTCTCTCTCTCACACACACACACACACACACACACACACACACACACACTAAAATAGATGGGCAAATGCTAGCATTGTGAATATGAGAGACATTGTTCCCATTATAAATAGGAGATGTTCCATCCCAAAAGAATATATTTTATCCCATGCCTGAGTCCTCCTCTGTTACTTCCAATTAACAGCATCTTCAGCAAATGTTCCCTTCATCACTTACCACTTATTTTAAGAAGAGGACAATCAAAATGACTAATTAATGTTCAGTCCAGTTGTGACTATTCTTATACACAACCCTGAGAAGTACCATGTTGGATCCTAAGAACAAACTGTGCTAATGTTCATAATGGGAAGCTAGATAAAAAACAAAATATATTCTGTCTGTATTGCAGAAATACCAAAATATATACAAGTGTGAGTCAGTTATTCCAAAAATACTTTCCATGAGTGGCAAAGCAGATATGAATACTGCCATAACACTTCAGCAAAATTAACAGATCTGAATCTTTCATTATACATGTAAAAATATCTAAGGCAGTCTTTCCCAACTTAATAGCCTCCAGATATGCAGGAACTACAATTCCTAGAATGAATTCCCAGCCAGCAGACTCAAGTGTAACCTAAGCCCATCTGCAGATTACCAGGTTAGGAACGAGTCTACTAACTCTCTTAAGAGTTAAATTCTACTGAACACAAATCTTTCCTTTGAGTAAAAGGAAAAGGCAGCTTAATTTCTCAGTGTATTTTGGATTGCAGGCAATAATATCGGCTTTAATACTCATCGCAAAACTAGCTGCCTGTGGCCACAAGCATTCAAATTCTGCTCAGACCAAAGCTTAATGAGTCATTCTCTTGATATGTAATACATTTTTCAATCACTCCTAGAGTCCGAAGAGTTATTTTAGCTGTATCAAGGGACCACACATATCCAGGAGGATTTTGTAATTTTTTCTTCTTCAAACACTGTACCAAGCACATTTCATAAACCACTTTTCAAACTCCACTTACATTTTTGTTGGAAACATCCGTTCATGAACTGGAAATTCCTTAAGAGAACAGCTAGTTTGGCAGTCCCATATGACATATACAAGCTACCAATATGACTTAGTATGAATTAACTACAGAAATTTTAATTTACCCAATTTCTCAAAAGGTCGCCATAAGTTACTTTAAAAAAATATTAGCCAAATCCGTAAGCAGTTTGCAGTTAAGGAAACCCTATGTGAAAAAGAGATTTCTGGGACAATCATACTCATATCAAAGAAATTTAGCTCAATATTTGCATTTCACAGTTCTACCATGACACCTTGCAGGTTCACACCATTACAATTTAGAAAACAGTCCTGAACTGTCAAATGTTTCGATATGTATGAGCAACTGAGGTTTTCCCATATCAATAAAAATGGACCCTTATGTTTTTTGTTACAGTAATTTGAATCTAAGGATTCAGATCACTAACCTATTGACAGATCCAGCTAAATTAGAGCTGGACTCCAATCTAGCCCAAATGCCAAACCCAGGTCATTTCCCATGAGTATCTTCTAGTGCAGTGTTTCTCAACCTTGGCAACTTTTAATACCAGTGGACTTCAATTCCCAGAATTCCCCAGCCAGCCATGCTGGCTGGAGAATTCTGGGAGTTGAAGTCCACATGTCTTAAAGTTCCTAAGGTTGAGAAACACTGTTCTAGTGTCTTCTACAATAATTCAAACATTAGTAGCCAAAATAATGGTGATGAGGACAGGCTTTATATCACTTTAGTGATGGATAGGTGATATTATTAAGACAAGACACTAATGGGGAAATGGTTCAAATTAAATTGGGGCTGTTCAGAGTCATCCAAGGGAGGATAAACAGTTTTACCTTCCATATTGCACTTAAAAATCCTTAATGGAGCTCCATGTGTCCAAAAGCATTTTTAATAAAACTTTGCTATTTTGTTCTCACAAAATTTTCTGGAATCAGGGTACTGGTTTCAATGACTGACAATGACTGCTGGTACTTTTGGTCCAATCACAGTGCTTTAGAGATGTAGAGACAACCTAAGAAATGATCCTTCATTTAACCATTTGTTGCCCGTATTATTCCCTATCTCCCATCCATAGAAGTAAGGGGCAGTTTTGTGCTTGCCTTAACTATATGACTAGATGAAGGACTACTTTTTTCCTCTTAAGGTAAAAATAAGTTTTTTTCCCCCACCCTTAACCCCCAATAGTCAGCTCCACCACATGTACCCTTATGAACTGGCACAGAAAAGGCCATTCAATTTTGTGCCTAAAACTTCCTAAAAATATTCCTCAATACTGGATCTGCATCTTTCCATTCCGTCTCACAACAAAGAGCGTTAAGGGCAGTTTTTAGGTAACATTAGAATTTAAACCAGCAGTTTGTATGAAATGATGCAATGATTTGTGTAAAATGTGGCACACTTCAGGGTTTTGGTAAATATGATCACATTCTAGTGAAAAGTAAAAAGCTGTGGATGTTTTAACAATTTCTTTTCCAAAGGAACGACACTCAAAACCCCTTGAAGTATTTTTATAAAATAATTATAAAATTATAATTATTCTAACTTTCCTAGACATTCCATCCAATTCTGATAAAAAGGCAAAAAAAATTATTTATGTTTTTCCCAGGATAGCTAATATCACTCTGCAAACCCTTTGAAAGAAGCAGTTTGAAACATGTGGACAAAACAGCTCTTTTTAAAACTTTAAAGCAGCTGATTCATTTGAAAGGCCTATGAGGTAGCTTCAGAAGTTGCTCCTGGCTCTCTCTGCATGCAAAGTCACTTTGCTTTACTTTCTTCCTGAGAAGTGGCTGTTCATGCCACCCATGTAGAGACAGCCAGAAGTAGCTTCTGAAGGAGTTGTATTAGCCTTATAAACAATGCAGCTAGTTCAACCATTCAAAAAGAAGCATTTCAATTGCATTCCTTTGTGAACAACCTATTTAGAAGTCTCTGTGCAGCCCTACCATCCAGACACCATCCAGAAGCTACAGATGGACCACAATGCAGCAGCATGGGTTGTTATGGGTGCACCTCGGTATGCTCACAAACGTCTTTATTTTGAAAGTTGCATTGGTTTCCAGTAGACCACCAGGTGCAATTCAAGGTGTTGGTTATTACCTATAAAATCCTTCATGGTGCATGACTGGGTTATTCGGCAGGACCACCAATCTCCAGCTGTTTCTGCAACAGAGTGGGCATGCTCCAGGTCCCTTACTTAAAACAATGGCATCTGATAGAAAGTAGGATGCATGCCTTTTTGATTGTGGCACCTGTCTTTGGAATGATCACTCCCCCCACCTTCCAAGATTTGACTAGCCGCAACCTTGTTAGTCTTTAGGAAGGCTTTGAAGACCTGGTTGTTCTCCAGAAATGGGGCCAGGAGGTGGTACACACTTGGTGTGTCCTGTTTTGCTCTTGATGTTGGGTTTTTTGTTGGGATATTGTGAATTGTGTTTATAGTTGTACACTGTCTGGAGTCATATTTTTGTGAGGTAGGTGCCCATATAAATCTTTAAATAAAAAACAGGAAGCCAGGTAATGTTATTAAATAAATACATTTGCCCTCCAGGATCCAGGGTCAGGCTGGGCTATCCCCCAAACTGATATAGAGTGGATGAGCTGAGAATTTGACATAGAGCAGGAAAGGCAGTTCTAGAACTGCCTTCCCAGTCTGGAATTTCTGACCACACTACAAAATTCTTTAATGCACCATAAAGTTCATTTATATTAATGTAAAACACAGTTAAAGTTCCTTGGTCAACCATACGCAAAAATATTTTCACAATTACTTTTAATTTTTTTTTCAAAGACTTGTTTTTTCATTGTTGAACAAAGCAATCAGTTCAGACAAACTACAGTGTTTACAGAATTGTTTATTATCATCAACTTCTAATAATAATTACTGACACTAGATATTCTTGAGTATCCAAAACTCTGTTTTTATTTTTTAATTCTATATGTATTCCACCTTTCTGTCCAGAGGGCATTCAAAGAACGTAGCAAAAGAGATAGCAATGGAGGGAAAATTATGAAATTACAAATGAGAAATAAAATGCTGAATCGGTAGCAGCATGCAGATGTCTTCCTAATCCTTAAATTTAAGATGCATATTCCTAAAAATGTGAACAAAAGGCCAAATATCAAGAAAGAAACTTTTGCAGTCTTTTAATCTCACCATTTAAATTCACACTGATATTCAGCACCACTTTAACAGCCTTACAGTCAAAAATAGATATAAGACTATCATAACATTTCATGTTTCTTTCTTAAAAAAAAAAAAAAGAATGTCAAGTAAATGCTCCTAGCAAGTGTTTCTATCAATCACAGTTTGTGGGGTGGGGAGAGGAAAATAATAGAAAAGGAACCACTTTTTTTTCCTGGCGTGGGTTGCAGGGAGAATTGTGTTCCAATTCCTAAGGAGAAACGTTTTCCAAAAGTTCTGCTTTGACTCCAGACAGCTGTGAGTCTCTGGCAACTTATGACAGGTTGCATTTTTCTACAATAAAATATGAGTTACTAGTTGACCTGTCACTATCACATGAATTAGAATTGTTACCCATGGGGGGGGGACATAATAGAAACATTTCATTAAAATAACTAATTATAACTTCCAGACATGTTAAAGCAACTTGTTTTTTTGTTTTTTTTGCTGCTGGGTTTGTAACAAGCACTGGCACTTTTTAAAACGTGCTAAGAATATTTCCATCAAAAACCAAGGATATTCTAGGAAATATAAGGTGCTTAAAAGTATCATTAGCATGTTATTGATATGTACTACATTCAGTGGGATTTTCTGCCGGGTATGTGACCCTTCCCAAAAGAAAGTTAGACGCACCAAAAATTAACTGTCTCAATTACCATATTCTCATTGAAAACAATCCTTCCTATTTATTCATTTATTTATTTTCCCGCCTTTATTATTTTTTATAAATAACTCAAGGCGGTGAACATACCTAATCCTCCTTCCTCCTCCTATTTTCCCCACAACAACCACCCTGTGAGGTGAGTTGGGCTGAGAGAGGGTGACTGGCCCAAGGTCACCCAGCCGGCTTTCATGCCTAAGGCGGGACTAGAACTCTCAGTCTCCTGGCTTCTAGCCCATTGCCTCCAGAATCTGGTAAAAACTTACGATTAAAATATAGAATTAGTAGCTCAAGAACAACAACACCAATATTTGAGACCAATATAAAATAATTGTGCTACAGTTATTATAAAAAAAAAAAAGGTAGACATCCTCAAGTTGAACTTGACTACTGTCTCTGTATCCATATAGTTTTCTTCACTGAATTACAGAAGTCATCTTCCACTGCCTTCATCCAGGATTTTTTTTTGGGGGGGGGATTCCTAGTCATGCCAACAGTGCTGGAATATCCCTCAAGTGCTAACAAGGCCTGACCCTACTTAGCTCCTAGTATCAGCCAGTGTGCTAGATATTGCCACCTGCTAAGACTGCATTTATTCTAAAACATCAAATGTCAGCTAATTAAGGAGACAGACAAAACCAACCAACCTGTGTTCCATTATTATAACTATTGTCGTATGATTCTTAAGTTTGCTATGTCATTCCCAGTTAAAATCTACAAATATGAAGGAATGTTAAAAAATATCCCAAATGGTGCATTTTCAGTCCCATCAAGGACACAGAACTTCCTCTCTCTTTCACATGTTAGTTCCACTTATCCGGTTTACTGGAAGACTTATTATCATGTGATCAGTATTTCAGAAGATAAATAGGCCTTTGTTGGATTAAGTTTGTTCACATTTCAACCCTAAACCAACATCTGGTGCTCTCGGTGTCCAACACATTGCTCATTAACTTCCAGCACACACATTATTTTCTACCGAGACACACACCAGTGACTAGGTTGAAAATACTGTGGAAAAAGAAATGCGGTGGACTATTTAAACTGTTTTTATACATAGCTCAATGGGCACAATGGTGCTGAATACAAGGCTGCAGTTCAATTGAAGTGTTCCACTGTCATCACAAACAGCTGCAGAACCCCCGAGTCTGAAATGCAGCCTTCCCATTCAAGCTCATTTCTTCCATTGTTACTTATAATGTGATCTAAAGGAACATTTGCAGGATTTCATAGAAAGTTTAAATGTTGTTTGATGAGAGCCATTAGATATTTAAATCTGAAACGAAAGACATACAGTAGGCAAGACAAGCAATTAGCACACACCTAAACTAGAGCAGAAAACTTCATAGCTATTATCCTTCTCTTGTTTGTTGCTAACATTTGTAATAGACCATGTGGCACCATAATGGCAGTATGCATTCCCAAGGGGAACGGGGAAGAGCCCTAGACTCTCAGATCCTGCCCTCTTGTGCCAGGTATTCTCTTCCAAAGATCCTCCACTCCTTTTAAATCAAACAGATATGTAAAGGAAAATGGAAAGAAATCACATTCATTCCACTTTTTTCCCATAGGCCTATAATGGGAAGAAAGACAACACACAGCATAGAGTACATATCAATAAGTATGCTAAAATTTCTAAGATTAGGGTCCCGCATCATGCTAAGGCTGTGTTCACAGAACACCTCAAGCCATAACTCAAGATTTTGCAAACCCCGGTAGTTGGATTCACACAACCCATTCACACAAACTGCATTATGCCTCAGAAGCAAGCTTAAAAAAATAGGACTCCTACTGTACAACATGCTGAGAATCAGTATCTGGAACTAAAATTTCCTACTCAAATCTAAAGATACTAGTTAATGATCTAATTATCAATGCTATAAGAAATACATCAGTATTTCTAGGACTTTTACTGGGAGATTAAGTGATTGACTTGCAGAGAGCTGGAGCACAAAATTTTGCTTTCACATTCTCCAACTTTGGAACGTAGGGATAGCCAGCCACAGTTCTAAGGTGTGCTAAGCTAGCAAAAATAAATTTCTTGCCTGGTGAGAGATTTGAAAACTTTGCGGATAGACATCTGTGCTTTAACAGTTCATGTATTTTATCCAATTCTCCATTGGATTTTGTTCAGACGATCTAATGTCAGCTCAATAAACTGATTATGCACAAGCTTCATATATCAGTCTCACCACCTCTTTGCTTTGGCTTGACTCCTTCCATTTTCACAGCTAGGGAAATAAGCCAGAAATCACAATTACTACAGCTTTCCAATATGTCCAAATGGGAAAGTAAGAGTGTTAGCTTCCAAACAAGGTAGTTATGAAGTGATAGGGACTAAACAAATCTGATTTGTTTGACATTAACCATTTCCCAAACAGGACAGAACTGGAAACTATGGTTAACTGCTTGGCTTTACTTTTTCACTTGACAAAAGGACCAAAATAAAATTACAGAAGCCACATGTAGGTGCATGATATTCATTCACAGGGACATTGGAAAGATTATCTCTATGGTATAAAAATTATGCTACCCTTATTTGTTCCTTAACTATAACTGTGTATATAATTTCTTACATTATAAGAGAGTACTTCACACTTTTTACATAGAAGCTCTATACCTTTAAGATTTCAAACAAAGCTATCTACTTACTGTGCTTAGAGGGATATTATTTCTAGCTGTTGGGTGATATCCAATTTACCTTCCTGCTAATATAATGGCTTCTGTGGAATGGTAAGGAAGAAAGTCCACCATTCTGCCTATAGTCACCCACACAATCTTAAAATCTTCTGGGGTGGGGAAAGAACAGTCCATTGGCATGAATGGCAGTCTGTTTCTGAACAGTTTGATTTCACTCTGCGTGTCACCTCAGAAAACAGAAGAAACTTTAATTGTATTTCAAGGTGTTCTAACTTTAAAATTAGCACACAGCAAAACTTTGTAAATTAATTTCATTAAAATATATGGCCATAGTCCCAAAAAGACAAATGATCTTGAAGATGACTTAATATCCTTACTCATATGCATACCTTATCTTCGTATTTATATTGTATATATGTTGTGGAACTGCATGTTTGTAATGCTGCTGTTAAACAGAAAGGGAAAGCTGGTTCTCCTGTTTCATAGATGCTTTGTATGCTCTGCTTCTTGCTTTTCCTGACTTTCATGCTTTCGGTCATGTTTAATGAAAAGCTGCATCTATATACCACTCTCTGCCAGATCTGGATCTGCAAATATATGGACTGGCATACTCACATTCAACAAACATGAATATAGGCCCTCCCCTCAAGGGGAGGCAAGGGCGGAGTGAACAGGTTGCATGGGCATAAAGGGCTGGACAGTTGCTTCTTTATACATCTATGCATCTTTATGCATTAAAGCAAAGGTTTAAACAAGGTTTCAGTCAGGAAGGTATCTCTTAATAGGTATCCATCAATTAAGCACACTTAATAGAGGGTAAGCCCAAATGAACACAGCGGTATTGACTTTCTGAACAAATATACACACACCAGATTGTTGTGCAGGTCTGCTTCTTCAAAACTGAACTTCTGTTCAGGTTTTCTAATATTTCTGCTCTAACATGCATGGGTTTAGCTTCTGAAGTAAAACAAACACACACACACATACAAAATTCTCCTTTTTTTTCCCCAGAGCCTACAAAATCTATAATGCTTGCCAACTACAGAATTTAGGGCATACACCTTCCTCAGCTACATCAACATGAATCCAGTGAACTTAATTTTTTAAAGAATGGTGTAAACGAAGTGGATTGGACTTTCCTTGTTACATTAAAAAGTGCTTGAGGTAAAAGAAAAAAAAACACCCCACAGTGCACCGTGTTCCTTTTGAGTAAGTTATATTAATGCTGCCTTTCACTAACAAGCATTAGAGAGCAATTACAGCATAATGACTGTCTAAATCCATTATTAGTGTACACTTAACCTTTCAATATTTAAAGATAATATTTAATCTGAGTAAATTAACAGACCACATATGAGACCAAATATATTTCTTTAGCTTCTGGTTTTTACTTAAGTGATATTTCTCTTTAGATCATAACTTGTTTGATAAGGTAGCTTAGTGAAAATGTTCTTCTCTATATTCCTACATCGAAAAGAGGATAGTAGACCAGAAAGCATGAGTGAAACACAGTTTTTGTTAGCTATTTTAACCTTACAAATAACTTCTGATAATTTACAGGAATGACATGTATTTGTCTCCTGTTTTTCATGTTAATTATTGTTTGTAGATGAAGCCCCATCTTTTCATTTCCTTGGCCATCTATATGGTGATACTTGCAAGAAACAGCATTTTCAACAGAATACCCAATATATTCTGTATTTATAACAAGGGATATTTATGAATATGAACATTACTTTGGCTTCACAGACCTATTTTAAGAAACCATGACAAGCAGAGAAAGAGTTATTACTCAGTTCTGAACTGCCCATTCCTAAAAAAAGAAAACAAGCACTCGGCATTTCACAATTGTTACGAATAACCAGCTATCACATCATGAAATATCTGCTCAGCCTTACAGCAGAATGGGCAAATTTGTGAAGGCCCATAGCTACATACACGTTTTTAGGAGAAAAAGGGCTACAGAGCAGGTAGGACCTGGTAGAGGAAGGAAGTGCAGAGGTTTTATTTTCTTTTTAAAGTGTTGTGCTACTTCTAGGCCTTAAACTACAGCTTTCTCACCTTAAAATGGAAGGAAATTGTACTGCAATTTACCCACTCCTACCTCACGGAAGTTTTAAAACAGAGTTATATCATTGATATAACTTACTAAACAGAGTTATATCATTGATATAACTTACTAAAATGGAATACAGTGCACTGTGGGGTTGTTTCTTTAATCACAAGCACTTTTTAACATAAAAAGGAAGATTCATTTCCACTTCCAATTTATACTTTAAAAAAATCACTGGATTCATTTGGATGTAACTGAGAAAGATATGTACCCAAATTCTATAGCAGATTCTTATTAATTCTTATGCATTGTACAGGAAAAATGCTAAATAGAGAACTTTTTAATATGAACAAAAGCATAGCAGATTATGATATTATATATTATTAAATTAAGTTCGTTAAAGTGCTTCTGAGTATCAGAAAGTCAGTGGCATAATCTTCACTCAATGACAGTATAACCTAGAAAGCTAGAAGAGCTTTTGCACAGCTTCGGCTTGTGCGCCAGTTGCGCCCATTCCTGGATCGCGATGCCCTCCGAACAGTCACTCATGCTCTCATCATCTCCCATGTAGATTATTGCAATGCGCTTTACATGGGGCTACCCTTGAAGACTATCCGGAAGCTACAGCTGGTGCAGAATGCAGCTGCGCGGGCGATTTTGGGTGCACCAAGATCCGCACATATAACACCTTTGCTCCGCGAGCTACATTGGGTGCTGGTTTGCTTCCGGGTACAATTCAAGGTGTTGGTTATCACCTTTAAAGCCCTACATGGCATGGGGCCAGAATACCTGAGGGACCGTCTTATCCCCATATTATCGACCCGCCCCACCCGATCGTTCAGAGAGGGCCTGCTACGAGCCCCATCAATTAAAGAATGTCATCTGATGGGGGCTAGGAGGCGGGCCTTCTCTGTGGTGGCACCCACACTATGGAACATCTTGCCCCCAGAGTTGAGACAGATCCCCTCCCTCCCGACCTTTAGGAAAGAACTGAAGACCTGGTTCTGCCGCCTGGCATGGGAGGGAGGAAACGATAGTTCCTCATGGGGGTGGTTAATCCCGTAATTTTATAATGCCCTTCTTTTATTAATACTATCTCCCACTTGGATTTTTATATCTATTTATTATATTAATTGTATAAATTGTTGGTTTATATATTTTATATTTCATGTTTTTATCTAATTACTTCTATTGTAAACCGCCCAGAGTTCCCCATTGGGGGAGATGGGTGGTTATATAAATTAATTGATTGATTGATTGATTGATTGAATAAATAAATAAATAAATAAATAACCATCACAACAGAGCTGAAATGCCCCTGTTGGTTACTTTTACACATGAACACTCAACTACCATTTGCTGGGTCACTGTTTTAATAGAATTTTTTTAAAATACCAGTAACTTCCAAATGAAGCTACTAAGTCTCAATTCACAGTCAAGATGCTTCCTCAAATTTGAACAAATCCAAAGAGATCTGGAGAACATCTCATATTTCCCTACATTTTGCTTTACCAACAACTTATTCTTGGAAGTCTTTAATAGTGCAGGAAATCTGAGTCTTAATGTAGCTACTTTTCTGAAATCCAGTGAGGCTGAATTCTAACAAGACCAAATCCATTCAACCATCACATACAAGCTTGATCCTGAAATTAAGTAGATCAACACTTAAACTCTCTGAGGAATTGGGTGTGTATTTGAAGTTATCCAGCCTGATTTATTCTGAAGATTGTACCATAAGGTATAGTCTGCAGGATCAAATATATTGTCACTTCAACTAGGTATCAAGCCAGTACACTGTGATTTCACATAATGCTGAATTTGCTAGCAAACATTCAACAGCAAAGAATCTATTGTAAATATTGTTTCAGAAAGTATACTTTGTAGACATTTCTTGAAACTTGAGAGCAAGATCTCCATATCCTGTTAAAAACACTTTTTTAAAGCTTGTGATATAATTTCTACGAGAAATGGAAAGGGGTATTGCCAAGGGAAAAAAGCCTATATACAAAGGATTTTCTGAACCATGGAAGAAACTTATTAATGTCCTTTGAAGCAAAGAAAAATCTTTGAATAATAACCCAATAAAATGTTCAAGTTACGATTATCTTTGTTTTTCACTTCAGAGTTTGAAAAAGGGTAATAAAATTAGAGTTAGAGTGAAGTTGTTCCAATATATTCTCATGAGAAATTCAAAGTGATGTAATTCAAATATAATTATAGGAAAGGAGGGATATAAATCTAATGAATCTAACAAATGATTGCCGGTTTTCAAATGGTGAGCATATCTGATAATTTAGGAAGTCTTCTAAATCTGGAACTTCAAATGACAAGTGATTCACATCATTCCTGCAACACAACTGTGCCTTTTACCTATCAATCCTCTGCCAAAAAGTCAAATACTCTTTCCAAACAACATTACATGACCAAATTAACTTCATTTCAGTTGAGGGCCGCTTTGGCTTTTAACAACGTGCTGAGGACAACACTCCAAAATGTGGTCAAGGACAAGATTAAAAAAGATTTTCCATTAAAACTGTAATATTAAATTCAAAACAATTCAGTTCTCTTGATTTCATGCCTATAAAATAAGTTTTCTTCTTGCACTAAAATAAATTTCAATAAATGAATTTCACAGCAGTTCTACTGTGCTTAGGGAAAATGCCATCAGCTGCAGTTTTCCAAGATACCCAGTAATAGGGCTACCATATCTGGACTGCAAAATCCCATATGTTCACCACATGGTAGCAGGAAGTCATCTGGATTTTTGCAGCACAGATTTGGTAGCCTTAATTTGTGGGAAAGAACGGATTGTAAATAATGATACAGGAGGGAAGTGAAAGTAATAGTGCAAAGTTGCAGAATTCAACTTTTGCAACCCAGATACAGACTACAACCCTACTCAGTAAAAGCTAACAGGGTATTTTATGTGCATAGTTACCTTGTTTCTTGAAACAGGAACATCAGCTGATGGATGCTCTAGCTTCAAGACTCAAGAGGACAGGACGGGGGTAGCATTATTGTGACTGTCAAGAATAAATAAAAAACAGAAGTAGCAATCAAAGGAAAAAATGACTTAAGTGTCATGGCAAAAAAGTCAAGAGTAACAATAAATAAATGGGAATTCTAACGCCATTCAAGCTGGAAATGGACCACACTTAAGGATCAGGCAAAACATATGCAGCCAGAACCACAGGATGTACACCCCAAAATATATGGAATATTTGGCAACAAAGACACTACCACAAATATCATCTGGATCGGTGCGTCTACTGCCAGAGAGAATTCAACCTATCCAGATCTTCACAATAAGGTGAATACAGATCATTGGACTAAAAATTTCATACTACCTGATCATTTTTTATCACTTCCACAGCTGGAGAACTGCTGCTCAAAGAACAAAAATTAATTTCAGAACGGCTGCATCACAAGGCCACCTCCTTCCACAGAGGGACAGAAATCACTGGATGATGCCACCTATAATACAGCACTTCAATCTAATAACCAATTTCAACGATTGTGGCATATTTAAAACAATTGCTCTATCATAAAATGCACTTTGCAATATGGTAACATGGCAAATAACTTTGATGCCAAGTATGATACTTCATGGAATAGCAGCTTTCCCATAAGACTTAAACAATCCGAAGGAAAACAAGGACCACATCAGTGTAGTTAGGAGGATAGCTTATGTCTATAACTATCAGAAAGTTTATTTTAATGTGGCTGTAATAAAACTAATATCTTTTAATATAAAGTAAGGCTTTTTAAATTGTTATTATTCAGCTTTAACTAGGGCTATAATGGAGTAGAACTGAATTGTGGATGTGATTAAAACAAGTTCCTGTAAAAGTGGAATATGTACTACATTGCTAATATGCAAATGACTAAATAACTTAATTACCTGAAATGAAGTGCACTTATAACCACAGACACTTAAGTTGAATCATGATAATGTTGTATATATGAACATATTCTTTTAAAAATCTGTTTATTAATCAAAGAGGACAATAAAATAAAAATGCTCAACATAATTTTTTTTAAAGTGCATTCGTTACTATGGAAAGCAGGAAAAATGCATCTTTATTTTAAAAAATAACAAAACTGAGTATATGCTCTACATTACAATTTTTCCAAGAGAAACTTATCTTCTTTACATGAATAGGCAAAAATGTAGTCTATTTTTGTAAAATTATGTAGTCTATAAAAATTAAATATATTAATTTTGGACATATATAGTAACGGAAGTCAAGGGACAGTTCTCAAATGCTGAATCAGCTATCTCAAAAAGGCTGAGCATACCTAGGGCCATTTAAAAAAATTGTTTTTTTTAAAATCCTTAGGTTCAAAAGTAACTTGTATGTGTCATGTGTGAGTGCAAGATCTACAACTCAAAACACAAGCTCAGTGCTTCTTGGAGTAGATAATACTAACTCAATCTGCAAACAATATATTTAGGATGAAGACCCAGATCCACAAGGTTGATCTAAAACTGCTACAATCCTAAACGGTGAAGTAAGTTTTAGGAAACCGATCCCACATATTTTTTTCTCTATTACTTCACTAGTATATACAGAGTGTAGTTATCACACTTATACTGCATTCTTTAGATTTTACAAAATTGTGAAAGACAGGATGAAAAACAATCTTATTACACAGCTGAAGTTGATAGAAACATCCCTACCAACTCCTTTTAAGCAGCAGATTAGGTTTTAACACTAAAAGAAAAGAACAGAAAGTACAGTTGATTCAAAAGCACAAACTGTAGCTTAACCGAATCCCAATTGAGAGTGTCATGTTGAATATGAGAAGCTGCGGAAATCACTTACAGAATTCCAAGTGCTCATTGATTCATCCATATTCATTCTTCCTCCCTCTGTCTCTGTGCCCTCGCTGTAGGTGAATGTAGCATAAACATGTACATGATAAGGAAATGAATAAGACAAATTTCTGAACTTGATTTTGAAGGGGGCTTCAAACCAAATGAGCAACCCTCAAACACTCACTTCTAATCTTTACAATAGAAAATAAAATGGGTGTGATGTCCTCCAACTGGCAGATTTACAAATTTCCAAAACTGCAAAAAAAGAAAGAACCCACCAAACTATCTCCTCCTCTTATGTCACTGTTGACCAGAATAAAGACACTCTGAGCATTCCTTTTTTAGCATCTTTACCAAGCATGCTTTTATTTTGGGTAGCAAAATAGCAATGAAATTTTGAATGTACAATATGTCCCAAGCCATATTTCTGCATAGCTTGCATTTCAGCAGTTAGTGCCTCTTATAAGAAGTTGTAGGATGTTTGCTGCTCTCTTAATGCTACATGGCCAAAATATATGATGCCCCTAAATAAAGAACAAACAAAAACAAATACTGGCAAACGTCTCATATGTGATAGGTCCAGAAATTTGTAAATTATCTGGGAGATAACTTGGGTAGAGGGAATTTCAAGGGCTTAGAGGGAAACTTCAGGGGCATAAAATCGTATTTTAGAGTAAGGTATCAGCTTTCTTTAAAAATCTGAATGATTAAGCAGAACAATTTTCTGGTTAAATTAGCAGTGTTCATCTACTTAAAAGGTTTTAATTGATAGAACAATACATTTGAAATATAATCTTTGAGATCTCTAAAATTACATATTTGGAAAAATAAGCTAGCAACATAACTCACACCAATAATACTTTAAATAAGTAAAGGATAGTACACAGTGGCCTTTATGTGGGTATGAACTGCTTTGGTTTTATCTAATATGCATTTGGCCTTTGCAATTAAATTTGGCTCCACTGTTTGCAAACTTTTTCTCTCTGTTCTTGGTACTCAACCCACTTACAACACTACTGTGGAAGTAATAGGCTCTGTCCCCAAAAAGTTTAGTTTGAAAAAAGACTGCTCATTAATTTAATCATATAGTACCAGTTCTTATTTTATGAAGAAGACAGGTCCTTTGACCCATTCATCCCCAATGTAGTATGGAAATACTCTATTTCTATTTTATTGTTTCTCTGGGATGCTTTTGATGTAGGAAACTAGTTTCTTTGGTGGCACCATTTACAATAAAGCCTTTCGCACAATTCTGCATCCTCCTTTAACAGCAACCAAAAGAATGAACCTCTAAGGAGAGAAATGAATGTTTAGGTCAACGTGCCATATTGAATAAACTACTCAAAAGCCCAGTGGTGTTTTATTTCAATATGTAAACATATTTTGAAGGTGAAGAGGAGTGGCAGATGATAAACAATGCTTCTATATAAAATTGACTGGCACTATAAAGGTTGAATAAATGTATGTAAAATTATTTATGTAAATAAAAATAAATGTTAAATGTCAAACACGTTTAATAATGTTGCCTTATCTGGTTCAGCAAAAGTCTTATGGAAAAATGATTTTGCAATTTGACTCATCATTTCATCTTTGGATATCAAGTGATAAAAGTGATAAATTGCCCCGTCTTTGGAGTCAAGGCAAAATTGTGCATCTGACATACCCAGAACATTCACATCCTATGCGGCTTATTATTCCCAAGTGAGTAACTTGGTTATTACTACATGTAACTGTTTAACTTCCATTAGAGGAAGAAATCTCCTTTACAATAGTCAATCTTGTTAGGCAATATTTTTAATGCAATTTACAGAACATATTTTTCCTAGTTTGTTTCGAATCTCTTGAGCAGAAAAGGAAGAAGCTGGGTAATGCAAGACAGGCACAAATGCCTAATATTGGTTCTATGCCACAGCCACAGCCGGTCTACCCAAGTCTGCCACATATTTTTACTGGTTCTGTTATATGAGAGATAGATTTGTCACCCATAAATCATATATACTTCATGAATTAGAGGCAGCCACCTGGTGAGGGATCAAGAGCAGCACCATGCAACCATTTTGAAATTTTCTATAAACGGAAGCAGAGTCAAGGGCTGTAGCTCCAACAATAAAGTTTGGGCAGACGCTTTATCACCTGCTGATTTATCAAGGATAAGGAAGAGGTAGGCCTGGCTAAATCTGTAAGGAGGAATGTCTAAGCTGTGTCAGATAATTTTATAAAATACCCTTTTCTTTTAGAACTCAAGCATTACTCTACCTGCACACACTTCCCTGGCCTTCTGAGTGGTGGCTGATGTGTGCTAATTCTTTCTCTACCGCTTGGCATAAAATAATAGATAATTCTTCACTCAAAGTATACTAAGCCGCCCAGAGTCAGCTGGAGTCGGGTGGCGACTAAATTGAATCAAATAAATAAATACTGTAAATAAATCTGTAATTTTGACCACATCACATCTTGCTTACTGCCATGTGCCCTACATGGGTTATCCTTGAAAAGTGTCAAAAAGTTGAATTGCTGTAGTATGTGGCAGCTATGCTGCTAATCTATGTAAGTTACAGGGAACATATATTGACTTTACTGAAAGATCCACACTACTGTAGTTACCAATTGGTTATCAGGCACAAGTTAAAGGGTTGCAGTTGACTGTAAAATCCTAAGCTAAGGGACTGCCTCCCCCTTTATGAACTTGTCCAGCTAAAACCTTAAAAGTTCAGAGATCTGTCATACAAAAAGCCAACAGTATTACAGCAGCCTAATTTGGATAGGAAAGGGAACTTTATTTTTAGTTGTTGGAATTGGTAATAAAAAAACATTAATAATCAACTGCAAATTGTCCAATGTTCTACCAATGAATGAATGAATGAATGAATGAATGAATGAATGAACGAATGAATGAATATCTATATATATACACACACACACACACACACACACAAACACACACACACTATTTAGCTCAGCCTCACCGTAACTTTGTTTCCTAGAGTACAAGAAATGGAAGAATGTGTATACACAACTACACACACTTTTGAGAAATCTTTTGTGTTACTTTATTAAAATGACCAGTTATGCTAATGCAGCTTGATAAACAAAGTCATTTTAGACATTTTAAGGAGTATCTATAATAAAAAAAGGTATTAAAAGCTACAATGTAATCATATTGTTCTGAATGTTTACTTAATGATAATTGGAAATTCTGCTATGCTAAGTTCCTAATTAGATGTCAGGCACATTTTCAAGATCTTGAACATTTCAGTCATAGACTGGGATACAAAGGACATCATCACTATCTTTCATTGACCAAGCTGCTTAATCAAATCTTGACATGAGCGTGAACCTGAAACACTGTCACCACCAAGCTGCCACTAGCGCCAATTAGTTGATCCAGTTTTAAGGACAGAGATAAAAAGAAATAAAAATTGGAATATAAATGAGGACATTAAGAGAGGGAATAGACAATGTCTATTAGTTAATGAGCTAGACTGTAAATTTAGTTGCTTGATATTTTGCTATTTGCAAAATACTTCATTTTGAGAACATAAATCTTCCCTTAATACTAAAAAACAAATTTCTTAATTAAGTAAATCTGCCTAAGAATTGAGCAGAAAGAAACAAAATTAAACATTTTCTAGTAGGTATGTTTAAGCACTTTAAGGACAAGCTGCAACCTAACACTGATAAGGCAAGATTTGTTACTATTTTTTAAAAAACAGAGAATAAAGCTGCATAAAGTGGTGCTAATTATAAACAAATAAAAATGAATTCACAAATGTTTGCTAAGTACAGAACCTTACATAATGTCAATTTGTTTTGCTTTAAAGTTGCTTTTATTCCAATTAGTTCTGACCCACTAAAAACAGGGGGCATCATATTTTCAGTTCTATTTTTAATTGCAATTTAATGTAAAATTATGGTGATCAATTATATGATATCAAATAATTGATAATCAGGTGAATAATAGGGGATTTGCTAAGATGACAATAGGGTATACTCATATACAGCAGTGCTATATATATTTTCCTGAAAATGAACATTGTTTATGTTGATAGAATTTACTTACTTTAAATAGATCACCAGTCACAAATTCTGATCCTATCTACAGATATATAATGTCAGAGAGAATATATATTACTTAATGCATTTTATACCTCTTCCCATGGAGTCAATTCAAAATCATGTAACAGAAAAAAATATTCAACCAAATATTGCTGAAATGTGCATTATTGTTACACATAATTCTGTATGTGCCACGGTAAAAAAAATAACCTATCACTCAGTTGAACAGATTTAGCAAACCATGTCCTATTTCAACTACAGAGAGCAGAAGGTTTAATTTTAATCAAAACATTACTGCAAAGAAAGGATTCTGACTATACTCAATACACTGAATTTTCGTAAAACTGGGCAACAGAGATTGTGGCCACTCTTATCTGTGTTAATTCGTTCTGTAGCAAAAGGAAATAGAAGGTGACAGAAAGTATGTTAAAAATAGACAAGTAGATTAGTCTGCTGGAAGATGAAGTAACAAAACACAATTTGTTACAAACAGAACTCACCAGATTTTCGGTTGATACTCTATTAAGACACATACTTGGGATATGCAGATGTACAAACTCATCATGGTAACTCTGGATGACTAAACCACACTTGGCTGGATGTATACATTGCTCTAAGCCACAAATAAACCATATAATGGCCAAATGTGAAGTCAGAACTGAAGAGTTATTTCAAACTAATTTCTAGCACCTTCACTGTTTCATCATGGCTTCGTAACTGACAAAGGTAAGTTTGAGGCATTACGTGTTCTCAGGTATATTCTTGCAATATAAGAAAATCAGCACATGTAACTATGGAAGAGCCACAGTTCTTCTACTACTTCGCAAGAAAATCAACAGGTTTTGTATCTATGCCAGCTTGCTCTCGGTTATTCCTGAGCATTATAAAAATAAAAATTTTAAAAATGATAAACTGAGTATTTTATACTGAAAGCATCCCTGACAGCTACCTGTCTAACCTATTACTGAAAACACCCAAGGAAACCAATAGCATAATTCTTAGGCAGCTTAACTACTAATTATTTTTTTTAGTTAAACCTAGCATGAATAACTGAGAGACAGGTGGTGTGTTTACATGGATTTGGGGGGAGATGATCAATCAACTAAGTTTTGCTTGCAACTGGCTCCAGATTTAATCTCTAGCATATCCAGTTAAAACAATCATATACAGGTAATCCTTGCATAGTTACTGTAAATTGGACCAGCAACTCCATCGCTAAGCGCTCTGGTTACTAAACGGAAAATCACATGACTATAACAGGCTTACGATATCACTTCCTATTCAGTCATTAAGTGAATCACCGGAATCATTGTGAGACATCACGTGACCACGACTTGTGATTTTACTTCCATGTTCTCCATTAACTCTGCTTGTTGGAAGCCAGTTGTGAAGCGCAAAAACAGCAATCGTGTGACCACAGGATGCTGTGATAGTCGTAAATGCAAGGACTGGTCGCAAAGCTGTTTTTTGTTTTTTTTACACCATTGTAACTTTGAACGGTTGCAAAACAAGGCAGTCAGTAAGCGAGGACTACCTGTATTAGGTTATTTGTGCCTATCTGAGAATACAAGACTAGCTTAGATGACCCAACATCAAAACCTATGATCATAGATTCATCCCCAAGTTGGCTGACATTTATGTATAACTATATGCACATGTATACACAAACATGTATGTAGGTAATTGGTATGAGCCAGTTTGCTGTAGTGGTTAAGGCACCAGGCTAGTAACTGGGAAACTGTGAGTTCTAGTCCTGCCACTGGCACAAAGCCAGCTGGGTGACTTGGGGCCAGTCCCTCTCGCTCAGCCCTAAGAAGGAAGCAATGGCAAACCACTTCCAAAAATCTTGCCAAGGAAACTGCAGGGACTAGTCCAGGTCGTTGCCAGAATGCCAGAAGTAAAAAAAACTGACTCAAAGGCACACACACACAAAAAAAAAAGAATACATTTTACCACAAACCCCTGAAATTCATTACAACAAACAGATTGTACACTGTTCTCTTTATGGATTCTTCTAATCCAACATACCTAAATCAACTTTATCAACAGATACACTATTTCTAACTATAGAATATTTCTGGGTATTGTTATTGTGGATCATCTTTAAAATACAGCCTTAAAAGTTTACACTTTCATATATTGTGAAAATGAGTAACTGTATTCATAATCACTATAGATAGCTGCTAACCCAGAAACATATTTTCTCTCTTTATATGTGTTCCTGGGAATATCAGGAGGAATGGTAGTCTGCTACTTGGGAGTCCTCTTGGACTCTCAGCTCATGGTGGCAGTCATGTACAAATGCATCTACAGTGGGGCGAAAAAGTATTTAGTCAGCCACCAATTGTGCAAGTTCTC
This sequence comes from Charina bottae, assembly GCA_023362775.1. Classification (NCBI taxonomy): domain Eukaryota; kingdom Metazoa; phylum Chordata; class Lepidosauria; order Squamata; family Charinaidae; genus Charina; species Charina bottae. Next base: position 22,555,553 of record JALMGJ010000012.1, on the reverse strand, counting down.
CCACTTAAAAAGATGAGAGAGGCCTGTAATTGACATCATAGGTAGACCTCAACTATGAGAGACAAAATGAGAAAACAAATCCAGACAATCACATTGTCTGATTCGGAAAGAATTTTTTTGCAAATTATGGTGGAAAATAAGTATTTGGTCAATATCAAAAGTTCATCTCAATACTTTGTTATATATCCTTTGTTGGCAATGACAGAGGTCAAACGTTTTCTGTAAGTCTTCACAAGGTTGGCACACACTGTTGCTGGTATGTTGGCCCATTCCTCCATGCAGATCTCCTCTAGAGCAGTGATGTTTTGGGGCTGTCGCTGGGCAACACGGACTTTCAACTCCCTCCAAAGGTTTTCTATGGGGTTGAGATCTGGAGACTGGCTAGGCCACTCCAGGACCTTGAAATGCTTCTTACGAAGCCACTCCTTCGTTGCCCGGGCGGTGTGTTTGGGATCATTGTCATGCTGAAAGACCCAGCCACGTTTCATCTTCAATGCCCTTGCTGATGGAAGGAGGTTTGCACTCAAAATCTCACGATACATGGCCCCATTCATTCTTTCCTATACACGGAACAGTCGTCCTGGTCCCTTTGCAGAGAAACAGCCCCAAAGCATGATGTTGCCACCCCCATGCTTCACAGTAGGTATGGTGTTCTTTGGATGCAACTCAGCATTCTCTCTCCTCCAAACACGGCGAGTTGTGTTTCTACCAAACAGTTCTACTTTGGTTTCATCTGACCATATGACATTCTCCCAATCCTCTTCTGGATCATCCAAATGCTCTCTAGCAAACTTTAGACGGGCCCGGACATGTACTGGCTTAAGCAGGGGGACACGTCTGGCACTGCAGGATCTGAGTCCCTGGCGGCGTAGTGTGTTACTGATGGTAGCCTTTGTTACGTTGGTCCCAGCTCTCTGCAGGTCATTCACTAGGTCCCCCCGTGTGGTTCTGGGATTTTTGCTCACCGTTCTTGTGATCATTTTGACCCCACGGGGTGAGATCTTGTGTGGAGCCCCAGATCGAGGGAGATGATCAGTGGTCTTGTATGTCTTCCATTTTCTAATGATTGCTCCCACAGTTGATTTCTTCACACCAAGCTGCTTGCCTATTGCAGATTCAGTCTTCCCAGCCTGGTGGTCTACAATTTTGTTTCTGGTGTCCTTCGACAGCTCTTTGGTCTTCACCATAGTGGAGTTTGGAGTGTGACTGTTTGAGGTTGTGGACAGGTGTCTTTTATACTGATAACAAGTTCAAACAGGTGCCATTACTACAGGTAATGAGTGGAGGACAGAGGAGCCTCTTAAAGAAGAAGTTACAGGTCTGTGAGAGCCAGAAATCTTGCTTGTTTGTAGGTGACCAAATACTTATTTTCCACCATAATTTGCAAATAAATGCTTTCCGAATCAGACAATGTGATTGTCTGGATTTGTTTTCTCATTTTGTCTCTCATAGTTGAGGTCTACCTATGATGTCAATTACAGGCCTCTCTCATCTTTTTAAGTGGGAGAATTGCACAATTGGTGGCTGACTAAATACTTTTTTGCCCCACTGTATGTGTCTATGGTGTCCTTGGTGCTCTCTGAGCCTTGTTGTTTTCTTGCAGACGTTTCATTGCCAGACTAGGCAACATCTTCAGTGTGAAAAGGGAGTGGGACTTGCTCTCTGTTTATATACCCTGGCTTGTCCTGCTTGTGTTGGTGGAGGTGTTGTTCTCTCTTCGATTGGTAATTGTGTCTATTCCTGGACCAGGAGACACTACTGGTAGTCATTCATATCTTGATCACCTGCTGGTTGGACTATTACAACACACCCTGCATGGGGCTGCCCTTAAAGACCATCTAGAAGCTGCAATTGATCTAGTTATAGACACACCCTAGTACACAGGTAGTTATGGGTTATGTGTCATGCGTCTCCCAGTAGGTTTCCAAGTGCAATTCAAGGTGCTGGTTACCACCTATAAAGCCCTTTGTGGCACAGGGAAATTATTTGCAATACCACCTATCTCCAATTGAATATGTCTGTTTCACAAGATCCAACAGTGTGGGGCCCAAGAGACATGACGTCTCTGTTGCTGTGCCTGCTTTCTGGACAGCTCCTTCACCCAGCCCCCAAGATTCATGCATATTTTTCAGTCAATATACATACTTTCAAACAAGTACTGGGGACTGTGCATTATCTCTGCTGAATGTTATACAGTACATTCTCTGGAAAATATGCAAAATCCCAACAACCGTTAAGAAAGTATGGATTTATTGGCCTAGGAACTAGAATAGCAGAAAAGCTGAGCTTGTGTCTTTTTTGCATCACCGGCTAGGTGACCTTGGGCCAGTCACACTCTCTCAGCCCTGGGAAGGAGCCAATAGCAAGCCAAGAGACAGAGTTCTAGTCCCGCCTCAGGCATGAAAGCTGGCTGGGTGACCTTGGGCCAGTCACTCTGTCTCAGCCCAACTCACCTCACAGGGTTGTTGTTGTGGAGAAAATAGGAGGAGGAAGGAATATTAGGTATGTTCACCGCCTTGAGTTATTTATAAAAAATAATAAAGGCGGGATAAAAATTAAATAAATAACTAAGTAAGTATTGGAAAGGCACAGAAAATAAAAACAATCCTGGAGATTTAGTAAATAAGTATACTGCATACAGAAAATGTATTTTTTCTAGAAAGTGTTTCTATCTTTCTAATAAACATAATAAGAACATATATTCCGATAACGCAGATATGGTTTACTACAACCAATTTCTCTTTAAGAATGAAGATTTTCCATATCCAAAAAGTCTGAGCCAAACTGAAAACTTCTCAAAATATTTACCAGTAAAGAAACTGGTGACTGATTCTCAAATCTACAAGAAACAGCAGGTGCACCAACAATAGGAGGACATAATTCAATCAGGATTTTGGCTAATGTTGTAAAGTTTAAAATGACTCAACTTGTTTACAAGCACCACCAGAACCCCCAAGATTAAATTATGGCCTTGCTATTTGATCAGGACTCATGCATTTTTTTGTTTTTGGTAATAAAACCATTTTATAGTTATTTTTATTCTAGGTCAATGGATTTTTTAAAAAATGTTATGAGAAAAATCTAGATAAATGATCTCTAAAGATGTCACCATCCAACTATGATAGATATAAAATCTGTTAAGAGACCACTACTATTAGACTTCTACAAAATAACTCTTCAAATGGTAGTTAAAGTACAAGTTAGAATGTATGTGCTTGAGAATAATGGCATATTGACTACCAGAATGACGGCAGGAGACATCTTAAGCTTCACGGCTGAGTTTATACTTGATGCTAAACCATTGACCATAGTATGGGTGAATCCACATATCCTGAATTGTGACCAATGAACACTAAGTTATGGACCACACAAATACATATCCAATTAAACAGTATTAATGTATTTATAAAGATTTGTTTTTCCAATGGAACACCTGTCATCAGAAAAAACACTGGTAAGAACCATCGTCTAGTATCTCAATATTTTCCAATGTAGGCAACTTCCACATGCGTGGACTTCAACTTCCAGAATTCTCAGCAATAACCATGCTAGTTTGGGAATTCTATGCATTAAAGGCTACATATCTGGAAGTTGCACAGCTTGGAAAACACTATCTTCCCTAGAGCAAGACTTCAGGAAGTATGTATAAAACCCACATCTAAACAGAAATATTACAAATATTGGTAGTAGCAAGAATTGGCAAAGGCATTTTTTTTTAAATAAAGGCAGGTTGTTTTCTTCCAAGCCACAAAGAATCACTTGTGTTAAATTTACTGTGGGCTAGTAGTTTTTGAAGACTCCTTTGTGAGTCTGTTCCATAACACATTGTCCTCACCATCAATCTAATCTGAAAAGTCAAGTACTGCAAAGAACAACTAGCTCAAGAACATACGATGGTACAGATAGGAAGAAATGAATTCTTTCTTTTTAGAGAAAAACATCCTTTCCAAAAGTACGAGGTCTATAAATAAAGTTTGTTTGTACTGTGCCATAAAACAATGAACACCTAACTTAGATCCAAATTGTGCACATTTTGTTTCAGTTTCTTTTCATTTATAGTATATTCCTGCTATTCTATTAAACTCAAATGTGCTTTAGACAATCCCCGGTTACATTTTTTGTGTGGATGCTTGTGTGGATGCTATAATAATACTTTTTTAAAATGAGAACTCAGTTTCTAGCTGAGTAGATCACAATATGAGTTGTTTGAAAGATTTGTCACTTACAAGAATTAACGAACTTAAAGTTATTTAAAAAATGTCATTTAAAAAAAAGATGACAAACTTTCCCAATCTTCTTCCTTGTTTCTATAAGTCTGTTGATAGACTAGTAAGAGAGTGTTTTATTTATTTATATCTGATCTGTTGCTATTATAACAGACTTATTACTGAACCTGAATTATAGTAAATAAAGGTTGGTCCTAACTTCAACAAAGAAAATGTCTAGATTCATCCAAAATGAAGACTCTAAAAGTGTAGGAAACACCTCGATGCTTTAGCTGCCCTACTGAACAGTGCAAGGATTAAATTAAGAGAGACCAAGTGATTAAAAATGAAGGAGGTCATAAAGGAAATGAACCATGATCCAGAAGGCCCTAATTACCTGCATGTTTTACTAGTATGAATGATCATTTCCATTAACCTGGAATTAAACCAAACTATATCTAGTAGATGTGTTGCATTCATTCTGCAGTATTTGCTGCTTTCCCAAAAATAGCCTCAAATATTAAGGTAACTTTGAAAACCTGATCACCAAGTTAAATTTTGAATCAAAATCAACTGAGAATAGAAGGGAAAACATTATGTGGCTTTTTTTAGGTTCTCTACTGAAGTAGTCCAATTGTCAGCAAAAAAAGAAAAAGATATTTTATGTTAAGCAAAAAAGTCAAAGTGAATACTGTAAGATGCTGACAAAATAACAGTGACAGAGTCTAGATATAGCCTCTTTCACCCAGGACACCTTGTAAATACAGCTGCTGCTTAAATTCAAAAGCTACTTTAAAAGTGGATGTTCCTCTAGAAAGATACTTTAAGCTCTGCTAACCAGCATCAAACAAGTTTGAATTGCAAAAGGCTGCAATGAAGGCAAGCAGAGCCTTAAAAATAATTAGAGAGAATGCTAAATGTGGGTACAATATGCTTTAACAATATAACATAAAAATCCTAACTTTGAAAAAGACAGATGCAGTTAATAAATCCCATGCACTGAGTATTTCAGATCTATGTCAGCTCTAAAACTTCTTTTTTTGGTGGTGGAGATGGGAAAAGAAAGATCATTATTAGTTGTTGATGGTACTTTGGAATTTAACGGAAGGTTATTAAATTATATGATTTACCTTTTTCTTGTCCTATTCCCCCCCCCAACCAAGAACAACCTCCAATACTCTTGCACAGACAATATTTCCCAAATGAATAAAAAAGACTTTTTCTTTTTTAGAGTGCAGAAGCATTGTAGATGGGAAGATGAAAGGTATTAGCAAAAAGGCTACAGAATTCAGGACACCTCCAATTATTCTGCAGTCTTGCCAAAATCCTACATGGATTTCATGTGTGTGTGTAAGTGTGTGTCTGTGTCTAAAGTTGTGGATAAAAATAAAAACTTTATCACTGCACTACCTTTCCTTTATCATGAACACAGACATAGACTTCAAGAAATATTAAAAAATAAAGGTAAACATGTATGTTCACAAAAACAAACTCACCACCGAACAACAGAGCTGAATAACAATCTGTATTAATACCAATCTCAAAATACTGCAAAAGTCTGCAAATGTTAAAGTATTCATCTGATTAGGCAGTACAAAAAGCAGAGATGGAAGAAGAAACAGATGAACATTTGCAGACAAAGTGCATAAATCATTACTGAGTGCTGCAGAAAACAGATATCTAGTGTTTTTGGGGGTGCAAGGACATTCTGCCCAGTTCTGAGGAGTCAGCTATCTTTCTGATGTGAAGAGTTACAAGTTAAGGTTGCTACTAACAGTTACTAACCCAAAAATGTCCCAACGGATGTCTCTGGGGGAAAAAAAAGGAAGACCCTACAGCAAAAGTCACATTATTTCAATGAATCAATAGGATTAAAATTAGAACTAGCATAATGGACTTCAAATTTTAACCTACTCAGGAATCTATTGTACCCCTATAAAACAGTGATATATTTCTGACAATAACTGTAAATATCAAGCCAATGCATTTTAAAGCTCTATTACAGAAATTTTAAATCATAATTAAACACCATACTGTACTAATAAAGAAGCCATATTTCATGTATCAGAAACTTGAATTCCAACATAGCCAACTGGGTCTTGTGGGCTGAAAATAATTGACAAAAGATTCTGCAAAAGTCTGATAGTGCCAAGACACTGACTAATAATTTCAATTTTCAACTGGACCCTGAAATACAGGAATACAGATACAACAATAAAATGTTTCAAAGACGAAGTATATGCGGGAGGGTTTTTCTAAAATTCCAACATTAGGTGGCATAAGGCCACCTTCTAACCATTCCGTGACATAAACACAACTCTTACTGGTTTCCCTCAGTAGTATCTTTTGACTCCTTATGCAAGTAGGGAGCATGGTCCCATTATCATTCCTGAAATAAAATTCAACTGCCAGTCATATTCAGTACCTACATTGCATATTGGAGTAATATTGTGTCTTTTATTAATGTAACAGAATATCTTGATTCAGATTTAATCCTATGCATTAGTCTACAGGGATAGGATTAGATATTCTCAATTTAGGACTGTGCATGTAGATTCAGAAGTAAACTCTTTGAAGTCAACGGGATTTGCTGCCAGGAAAGTGTACATGGGATTTCAGCCATGAACATTCAGCAGCACACAATGAACATCTTACACAAAGCTGTGCTGAATGTATTTGTATAAATATGCAAAGTGTCTCCAAATTAATTTAATATTTCCTCTAAGGAATATTTCTTGTATGATTAATTTCTTACACAGAATATCATTTCTATGTAAAAAAAAGCCTGTGTATGTATCAAATGTATCCTATGTATTTATCAAATGCAATGTATCCTATGTATGTATCAAATGCAATAAATATATATCTTCCTGTTTTGCTGCACACAGAGAAATAATTACCTATGATTAATTTGCCACAAACATCAGATCTTTAGAAACCATATTCACTAATCTATCAGATATTCTATAGAGTTTACATTGCTTTGCAACTTCAATTTCTTCCTTTTATCTGATTTCTTACAGTGTCCACCACATTGACAAAACATTTACTCAAGAACAATTCAATAAATGATCTTTAAAACCCAGACCATTGCAAATACACACACAGTTCCTGATTAAGCAATTGCAGACCTGTTATCTTGGCTTCTGGGAATGGATCTAAATAGCATCATATTATCAAACACTGTAAACCACAGGCCTGGGGCCACCAGGATTGTATGCTTCTCTGTAGGCTCTGCTAAGTCACAAACTTCCTGATATAAAACATAGCTTACCGTTAGTAGTAAATGTTTGATCCGCAATGCTTACAAAATGACTATGTTTATAGTAACAGATTAAAGATTAATCTTAAAACAAAACAGTTTATGAAAACCTAATATCCTATGCATATATAAGAAAAATCAAACAATTAGTGTACAGTTTATTATTTAACTCTATTATATCCAAGAATTCATTTGTTATTTAATTCATTATCCCCTTTAACAATGACAATTATCTCTTCTTTTCTTAAGACAATTTGCTGATTTTCATCAAATGTTAAAAGACTGCACTGCTGGCAGTTCTAAAATTAGATAAATATGTGTAGGCATATATGCCTATTGCAGTATGAACATTTGACCAATTTAACAAAGTTTGTATATTAAACTTTTCTACAAGTTGTCAGGAAGTGAGAATATGACCTTGCATAAACAACTGGTGAATCTTGAGTTAGCCATATCTAAGGGTGCTTATGTATAAAATCCAATGTATGCCTGAGTAGTAATGTCAATACCCATAGATACAATCAACTTCTCCAGTTAAAAAATTGTGGGTTTTTGTAAGTGTGTCCTATTCAACTATCAGCCACATAAAGAATCTGCTGGTCACTGAGGAACAACAAATGAACCAAACAGACAGCTCTGAAAAACTCTAGCTCTTCTATTGCATATAAAGGAAATGTTACCCAAACAGATTAATGGTATTGATTAATAAACAAGTGCACAGCACACTGATACAAATTATTCACTTAGTTTCTCCCCTGAATCCCACAATATTTGTTACATGTAAGCCTGGTCCTCCAGACAGTTGAGCTGAAGCAGAACTAAAAAAACTGATTCAATAACACTAATCAGGTTTAATTTTAAGAAATTTGGATCAACTAGAGGAGGGAACAGGTTTTAAGCAAATGGGCTTCCAAATATGCATTATTAAGCAAGTACTCCACTGACAACTTGTATAAATGTTTGAATCTATCATTGATCACACAAGCTGATGCTAAAATAAATCAGAATGCCTTTATCATACTATAAACTTTTCCTTGTCTCCCTTTTTCTATTTTCATAATAAGAGCATGATCTTGGTCTCATAACATTTATTTGTTCAAAAAAAGGGAGGTTTCATTGCATACTGATCCCATGATAAAATAACAGTACTCAGTTTTCCTCAATTTTGCCATTAAGAGTGAGTTGCCTTTTCTCTTAATAGTTTTAGTCATTCTTTACAAGCAGGTCTACAACTATTTTGTTATAAACTCAGAAGATTAAAAATTTATCATGTTCAAATATCCATAGCATACCACATGCCTCTTTTCAACCTAAGATAATTATATGCCACTAATTTTGCTTATAGCCTGTATTTCAGCCTCATGACCCAAAGACCTCTTAAGAAATGATAAATTTATATATAACTGTTTTCAGAACAGGTCTGAATAGTACATTTTTATTATTGGAATAGCACGCATAAACACATCATTTTAAGTGCTACATAAAAGCAAAGTATTAATATTAATCGCATTAAATACAACAATATAAACATAACTAAACTTCTAGAGTTAAAGAACTATGCTACAATGGATTCTACATTGAATAGTATGAATCAATATATTACAAAATATTTTGTATGTTTACATAAACATCTCTTAATTACCAGTTATAGAACAGTTCTTATTAATTTACCTCTGCTTATAGCAAAACTATTTATGTTATTTTCAAGGAAAAAGAGACACACTTCCATTCACTTACGCCCAAAATGTTATATTCTAAACTCTGAGGAGATTAAGAGGCATCAGAAAATCAAAGCATTTAACTGGTAAGTTTTGGGAAGGATGTCTCAATAGGAATGCTGTTTGGGGGGATAGTTTACATATACCACTGGAAGACTTTTGTGCTGAAAAATGTGTCATGTAGCTCACTATCTCTTTGAGTACTATCTTCTGGGCCTCCTCACACAGTAACCAATAAATTGAAATGAGAGCATGCCTAACCTTGTTATAACAAAACACATCTGAAAGGACTTATAGATGGGAACTAAGGTTCTTTTTATTCATAACCATTACATAAGCAATGGAAGAAAAGTAGTGCATTAGGATACATCTCAAAAAAAGGGCAATACAAAGAGAATATTAAAAAATGATAATATCATCTGCTATGTAAGAGTTATTTTAAATGATGAATGTATTTTCAATTTATGTACTATCTGTATTTTTGGTGCAACATTATATTTAAATAGTGGAATATTATGCATAAAAGTAATTATAGTTGTAGATACAAATGAAGTCCATCTGCATATTATACCTTCTACTCTTACTTTAATGAAGTGTTACTTTTACTCATGTTAATCCATGCAAGTTGCAACTCTACACAATTTACTTATGTACATGTATTGGATTATGATATTAATGTTTTAGTACGTTTTTCTGATTTTCTTTACACACAAGTGTGTGTGTCTGTCTGTGCACACACACACAAACGAAAATTAAATTTTTAAAAATTAGGTACCTTTTAAATGTATGATTACATTAGGTAATATCTTAATTGCTACATTTTCCCACTGTTTAGACTATAAACACCCATTTTTTGCATTTTTATATTATCTTCAAATAGACCCACTCACATATTATTTTAGACACACTGCTCCACCTGATAATATTGGGGGAAAGCATCTATCACATCTATATTTGGATCAGTGAGATAGCTCTAAAAGTTAGAACAATGGGTAGAAAGCTGTAAGAAAGGAAGAAAAAAATCTGAAAGTTGCCAGATTTTAATTTTTTCCTTTAAATGTTTAAATTTATAATAATCTACTCAGAGCACTTGTGACAGAGTAGGATCCATTTGAATAAATAAATATTTCAGGAGGTCAGTTTGAAGAAGGAAATTTTATTTAAGAACCTCTCCTTTTTAAAAACCTAAGGAATGTTTTATTCTAGAAATGAATACTTTGTACAGAAAGGCATCCATTCAAAGAAAAGCAGTTTTGAAACAAGGTACTTATCATTTTAAACTGAAAGGATTTAAAAGTAAATGATATCTATTCTATGATAGGAAATGTCAATCAATATCTACTATGAATATATCTTCCATTTTTTAAAAAATTCTGCATTAAAAAAATCTATGTCAAAGCAAATACTGAGTTAAAACTCTTCTTGCTAACATTATTCCCCCCCCCCCATGGGAAGGTATTTTCTGTATGGGTAAATCCTATGGGAACCCAATCTTAAATGGTTCAGCCCACACAAAGAATTACCACCTCTTTATGAGAATCAGGGCCATGATTCTAGCAAAGATTCTCAACATGCGACACAAATTAGCATCTTCAAATAAGATGATGAAAATACCAACCAAACATCCCTGCATGACACCACAGAACTTTGGCAAAGATAATCTATATTTTTCCTTCCAGGATAAGCCTATCAACTATAAAGGAATAAAGAACAGGTCAGTTTTAGACTCAGAGAGACGTTTTACTCAAGTGATGCACAGTACCAGCCCAAGGTTCTAATCATACCTCCGTCTGAGCTCTCCTATTTCAGATGGTGGAAAGGATGGAGATAGCTTGACATCTAGAAAGAGACTGTGGAAGGACTTACAGTATCAGAGGAAACATTGTGAGAGCATCTGTGCAGACACACAATTGGAAAAGTTTGGCTTTGTAAAAACTGCCAGGGTTTTTATTCTAAGTTCCTGCACTGAGACATCCTCAACACTTTCTTGAAAACATATGTGAAAGTAAATACTTTTGCAGGAGGGAAAGAAAATCATAAGTGGAGAGAGAAACAAAATGAAAAATAACCTTCCTTGAAATAGCTGAAAATTTCAGCTTGCAGATGTTACTATGATCTCAACGGAGCCCTATCTTACCATAATTTTGCTTTAAATATTTTTGCAGATAATAAAATGTAATCGTCATAATGCTGGCCATCTTTCTGAATGCTGTGGAAGTTGTCTTTTAATATCCTAAAGTCACTGGCAAAGAATAATCCAACCCATGACCTACAGTATTCAGAGTAAGGATAGGCACCTAAACATTATTTACATCTTCCCCAATTCTCCCTGTTAAGGTCACAAGGCATCTGAACCATTATGGCCGGATTGTTTTAGAGCTCTGCTGAACACCTGCAAACATCAAACAAAAACTGCTAGTCCTTTACAGCACTGACAAAAGCCTTTCATGTGAAAAATGTGCCCTGGGAATGTCAGGCCTGTGGCTCAGGTTACATTCGTTTCTCCCTCTCTGCCTTGTAAGTTCTAAAGGTAGCAAGAAACCACATTTGGCAAATTAAAGGTTTAAAGGAAATACAGGCCTGTTTTCTTTTCATTCACACATTACATGTCACACCAGATAATTCTGTATTAAATGAACAGCTTTTAAAAATACACACATGCAATTTGTTTGTAATATTCTGTTTTATAATAAAAATTTCAAACCAATTCTTCCGACGTTGATAGCCCTTTCATCAAATGAGTACCAATTTTAACAGATATATAAACAAGTGTCCTAAGTGGTGTAATCAAACCTCTAGAGTGCTTCTGATCCTGTACAGAAAGCAACTAGATCTGAGTCTCAACTGAATGAACCAAATTTATGTAGTACAGTTATCAATGGTCCAAACTATGACATTATGCTACAGTAACGCTGAGTTTTCTGCAGCAGTAAATGTGTATATTAAAATGTCATCATAAGAGTATTTCCTAGCACTTCATAACAGAACCATCTATTGCCATATTTCGACTCACCATAACAACGCAACTATACCTGGTGGAGGGAGATGGGCGGTGATATAAGTTTGATTAAATAATAATAATAATAATAATAATAATAATAATAATAATAAGTACAGGCCTACTCTGCACAGGTAATTTGCCAGAAAACACATAAACAAACAATAACATCAGGAAACATAACTTCAGGTCACAAGTTTTCCTTAGGATTTAGGGACAGATTCATAACATATTGGCTTCTACCAACTTGTCTTCCCACTAAATGATTCATTTTTAAAGCTACTCCTTATTGATAAAAAACCTACCTATGTCAAGAAAAGCATTCCATGTAATCATACAAATCTCTACAGTTTTGACACACTATTGTTGTTACTGTACACTTAATCAAGTGAGCTAGAACATAAAACTTTTTGTTTAGTTTATTCTAATGTATCTCATTCATTAGGAAATCAGTTCACTAAATTCAAGAGAACTAGCTTACAAGAAGATAGAACTCTGGTCTTAAGATGACTTAAGAAAAATAGCATGGTTTTGAGATCTCTTCAGTTTAATTTTACTATTTTATTATCTTACTTCGAGCTCTTCTTTTCAGTTATTTGCATATCAAAGCAAGATGGTTGCTTGAGTATATAATAAAATGCTCATTTTTTTCTTAGATTTCTAAATGGTTTCTTCATCCTTTTAAAACTGTTGATAAAATAGTCTCTTAGGAGACTATTAAGCTAAGGAAAATCCCTAAAAATGAGCATCTTGCTAATACTTTTTAGAACAGTAGTTATCTGTAGTACTGATTAAATACAAAATGATTTATCTGACACAAATACTTTATACTACTTATATAATGAAAAAATATCCAATGTATACATTCTTTGAAAGACCCTATTAGAACAATTGTTTTGCTGTAAAATAGATAACTCCTTGGTAAGATATTACATTCTAAAGAAATGGATAAGGAAAATGTATTTAGGAATCAAGGTGTATGGATTCAATAAATGTTAGAAGAGTATCATGTTAGAGATTTATTCATTTTTAAAATTAGGAATATAACCGGACAGTATCTGACGATACAACAAAATATAAAGTAATTGAAATTTAGTCATCAGGATATCATTCATGGAAAATGTTATAAAAACATTCAAAAGACTTTTTAAAAACCCTATTTTAAATAATTAAATATATACTAAACTGGGCATCATTTTATTTCTTATTCATTTGAATTCTCAGTCCCGGCCTGTTAAAACCACTGGGAATTTTGCTATTGAATTTGATAGTAGGGTAAATGCCGTAGACAATAACTGATAATGAACTTGTAAAGTCTTGTCAAAATTTAACATCTGGTTCAGAGATGCTCCTCACATAGAATTTTGGTCAGTAAACAGTTATGTGCAATTGCCAAAATGTTGAAAACACTGCAGCTGTTTAATTGTAGATATATCAGAGACATACCCAAAGAACAACATTCAGTAATGCAGGAAACACTATGAAATGCAATTACTGAGGGGAGAATAGTTCAGATGTTTCTTTCTCACTGCTAGCATGACAGAAAATGAATTATTCCCAATACATAAACATATTCTGTATTTGACATTCAATTATTATTATATTCAGAGGTTCCTGCATCAAAAACCAGACCCTTTCTTTGGGTCACAGAGAAAATAACCATTTGCAACGAATATAACACATTTTTCAACATATACACAGATAATAAATATTTGCATTAATATCAACAGGCTCTTTTTCCAAAAGCTGTTACGATCATCAAGAAAGACACTGTAATAGGATTTCAGCTTATGGTCAGAAGTGTTGCCCAGACAGTAGGTAATAGATGGCCAAATTATCCATTAGTAAATGCTAATTCTTAGAACAAAATGTGGATGAAAAGAAAAAAGAAAAAGAGGTTGGATACCGAAATAGAACTATAAAATGGTTATTCCTCTTTGCAAACATAAAAATAATTACTACCTTTAAGGAACTGGTTATTGCTCCTTGCATAACAAAAGGAAAGATATGTTTTAAAAGGCTTAAATCTCAAAGTAAGTCCTGCAAAATATATGTATGGAATTCTTCTTCCTGAGAAAGATACTGTACTAAACATTTGGCAAGATGAACAATAGAATACTTCAACTGCATCTTAATATAAATCCTTAATCCAAGCTAAAGTTCTGTTCCCCAAATTCATGCACACAGTAGATGTAGGGTAAAAAAAAAATACTTTAAGGACACTTCAACTGAATTCCAAAAAGAAATTGTACATACTTGAGCCAGTAAAGTGTCCACTTGCCAAAGAAGTTGGTCCATTCTTCCCACTGCTCACAGGAGGTGAAAACATCTAAAAGAAAACAAAAAGGAATTATTGTTTGTAAATAGGATTATTTTTTTTGTATGTTCAAATTTCATTCAACATTATATAAAAGCTGTCATAAAGATTTATTTAAATATGAAATATCTCCCATTTCAGCCTTTGTAACACAGCAGTTCTTAACAAACTATATTCCTTTTTTCTTCTCATGTTAGTTTTACGCATTCCCCAAACAATATATGTGGTAGGAGGGACTCCAGAACCCCAGACACATATCAGCAAACAAAAACCTTTCTAAAAACATTCAGACTGGCAAAGGTAAGGGGAAAAAAGTTTGTTATTGAAACCTTAGTCATAAATGAAGCTATATCCATTTCCATCCTGTTTTAGGATTTGCCTCTCATAAGTACACTGAAATGATATTAATGGAAACTTCCACCTGCCCTAAATTTTCACCTCAGCTTTTAATGTAAGAGCAATTACATTACACTCACACTCACTCTCACTCTCTCTCTCTTCCCCCCTCACTCTCCTGCGTTTATTTCAACCCTAATTGGTTTTCATCTTCTTCTACGTGTCTAGTAGATAATACACACCTTCCCTGAGTCACAGACTACAAAAAGCAAAGGAAGAAATGAAAAAAAGAACAGTTAGCAAAGTGGGGGCTATCAAGCTGCCTCAGGCTACAGTTCCTGGCCAAACTTCTCAAAGCCATGTCTTGAAAGGGAAGCCTGAAGGACAACAGCAGACTGAAACAGCCCCCACTTGGATCTTATTTTCCCCTCCCAACAGTGGAAGTCTTTAAAGACACAAATGCATCCTATATGAAATTGACTTATCTTGCTTCTCTCCCCCCACCCCAAACATGAATAAATAATAAAGACTTCTGACATATTGGAAGAAAGGGGGAGTAGGGGAGATTGGGAGTGGGGGAGATAAATGGTTGAGGGGGAGAAAAAGCCAAGGGTGAAAGGAATATTCCATTAAGCAGCTACTCAGGATCTGGTTAATGTTAGGCCTTAGAATTAAGAGAGTTATTAAAAGTCTATAGGTAAAATTTAAAAAAATGAAAAGAAAAATTACACACATGCACACACACGCACAGAGCTAGCCATCAATGGAAGGGGGGGGGGGCATCCACAGGAAAGTTGCAACTCATTCACTGATAGCAGAGCAATCAGAGATTTCAGTGAAAACTTGAAGCTAGACTAGTTCTGGATTTCCTTTCAGTTTTCATGTGCCAAAAAATGAAACAAGGGAAGAACTAAAAGTACACTGTAAGAAACTGATTACCCATCAGTTAAATGGCATGCCAGCCATTACTTTTAGAAGGCAATGCACAATGTTAAGTAATTATTATTCACAGAGAATAATGAGAAATATCAGGAATTTTTACAGAGGATGTGTGGGTTCATTTTGGGGAGGATGTCAAATGATAAGAACACATCCAAATAAATTGCAGACAATAGTCCATCTCCTTTCAGATAAGATTCTAATCAGTAAGTAATAGAGCGTGCATATTTACCATGAATTAAAAATGCGGATTAAAAATTACTCATTGTACTTAAACTCAGTTTTGCTTTGTTTTGGTTTAGTTTAACAGACTTTTTCTGTGCTTTTTTTTAACAGCTGTTGTTCATTTCCACCGTTGTTTCTTACCGCACTGAAATCCAGTAAATCACTGAGTTCTTTGTCCGTCCCTAAGGCAGCCATTCGCTGTTGGTGATGCATTTTAGCAAAATCACACAAACCTAGAAACATGGAAATAACCGCAATCAGAAATAACCAGTCCCGAGCCTTACAGGAAACAACAATCGGATTTTTTTCTTTTCTTCTTTTTTAACGAGAGACTAGGGAAGTGGGAAAGAGGTGGGAAAGGGGGGGCGGGTGGAAGGGCAGCAGCGACAACGAGGAAGAAGTAGACAAGAAAAGACAACACCGTAGTTCTAACGAACCGGTCTAAACTCGGTTAGAAGCTACTCTGACCCCAAACGCAGGGGAGAGAGACCGAGAGAACTGGAGCCGCGCTCTTCCGCGCATCGTTTATGCAACAGGAGGTTCAAACAGGAATGAAGAGAAACGTAGACGAGCAACTACAGCCACCGTCCGCAACTTTATTTTTATTTCTTTGGCATGCTCCCTTCCCTTTCCGCTCAAACGACCGAACGCTTTCCGAGGATTTTATTCAAAGGCGAGCACCAAGTCCTTAAGAGTAAGCCAACGCACACTCGGTCGGTACAAGGGGGGGGGGGGGGCAACATAAATGGATGGGAAAGGTGTGGGGGGGGGGGGACGGGAATCCGCCTTTGATACCCAGCCTGGATATTTGTTCTGATTAAAGCCCGGAGGGAGGAGAGAAAGAGTTTTCCATTGACAACCAGACCCCTAATTTATGAAAGGTAACCGGGGACTTGAAAGTAGCGAACTACTGACACGAAAAGGTATTTCAGGCCCTACTGGCGGCAAAGTCACCCATTTCTTTAAAGCAAACAATTGAAAGGAGAGGAGGGGTGAAAAAGGCCATTGCTACCCCGGGGGGGGGGAGGGAGAGAGAGCAAATCCCGCGTGTTTAAATGGAGCGCCGCTGGCACTCGTCCGCGCTGTTCTCTATTAGGACCAGCCACAACTAACTCCAGCCCAAAACACATTTTTTAAAAAGGGCACCTCCGGTACCTACCGGCCGAGAGTGACGAGAAGGGGGTCCCTTTCCGACCACAGCCCCGAGCTCTGGATTTCATTGCTCGAAATTACAGCATCCACCAACCAACCGCACATACACACGCAGGAGAGAGAGAGAAAGAGAGAGAGAGAGAGAACAGGCGAAACCTCGCTGGCGCCACGCGAAAGCTCTTCCTGAACAGGAGCGGAAAATAAGGAGGAAAGCGGGGCGAAGAAAACGCGGCGGCGGAGGAGGGAGGAAGCCCTGATTCCTAAACCAAACTCTTTTTTTCTGCCTTAGGGTAAAGCGAGAGGGGGAGGAAAGGGGGGGGAAGGAGGGGGGAAAACACAAACAACTCCCCCCCCTCCAAACACACGCACACAAACAAATCCAAATAGAAGCCGGATTGTAAGTTCAGAAAGGAAAAAGGGGAGCCCAGGAGGAGCGCGAGCCGCCCCGCTCCCTCGGTGGCAGTTTTGCCTTCCGAAGGACCCCCAACACTCACACGCGTGCACGCCTTGCCCCCCCCCAAGGAAATATATATGTACACCAACGTAATAAAGGCAAACGGGCACCTCATTTTCTTCCATGCCCCTGCTTCTGTCGCTGGAAACCTACACGTTAGCTGCCCGGCTCCTTCCTTCTTTCCTCCCGCCTCCCTCCACGTCCCCAGTCCCCAAGCACTTTTAAGATTTATTATAAAAAATCATTCTTCCGTCGTTCCTACACAGGCTAGGCGAGGAACGTTATTCTCCACTGCAAACGCACGTGATACAAAGGTTTCCCTTCTCCGTCTCTTCCCCCGCCCCGCCTGGACACAGACCCACAACCATTGTCTGGGATACTTGTCTGAAAAAAAAAACCCCACCAAAACCAGTTCTTTTTGTTCGGTGCATCTTTTCTTTCAACGGTAGTTAATGCTACGTTTTATCATCTGGAGGTGACCCTACAGAGAGTATTAATGGAAACTTTTACAAAATCGAGCGTTCACAAGCAAGTTTTCTAGAGATTATGCCAACCGCTCTCCTACTTTTCGCAAGCATGGTCTACTTCACAAACGCTGCTACAGGCCTCGCATTATTCCTCTTCCCAGCCTCCCTCCCGACACGAAAACCGGAGTGATAGTGTTTCACCCTCCCCCACCCGCATGATTTAGGCTAAATTCATTTTCTTCCCAATGGTACGGAAGGCTTTTAAGTTCATGCACACGTATTTATTCTGTTTAGGCGCTCCTGGTTAAGTGTGTGGCTACTATCACATAAACAATGCAGTTCAATTCATAATGTAAGTTGTATCAAGTTAAAAATACACTGGGATCAACATAAAAAAAAAACCACTCTAAGAGGAAATTTTAACTTTACCTTAAATGGAACAATGTGTTCACAATATTCCAAGGAAATATATTTTAGGGAAAGAAAAGAAAGAAGTCTTCTGTAAAGGTGTTTTATTATCTCACGTGTGTTTGACTCTCAAAAATAGAAGTACTTTTAACTCGGACTCGGTCTTGATGCTGAAAATACTCCACAAATTTAAAAGAAATTAACACCGGATGAGGGGTCCTGCTTTGTTTTTGATTATCCACAATAAGTCAATTGCCAGAAAAGTTCTTCCCACCTAAACAAAACAAAATTAAAAACCAGCCAAAAAAAGTTCACAACAAATTTGTTTAAAAAAGGAAAATCCAGTAACTTTCCCTCTTGTCTTTCATTACAAACACACGCCCGCTAATAATCTATTTAAAAAAAAAAAAAATCTCGGTCGCTGAACGCTCCCCACCCCGTCTCTGTTTTTTTTTTTAAACAACAAGAAAAGTCTTAAACTTGCTCCAACTTTAGAAATCTCTCCTCTTTCTCATCATCACTATGGACTCCCCCACGGAGAAATTGATAGTAATACGTTTCCCTGAAAGATACATTGTAATCCATTCACATCCGGGCAATGCAGAGGTGCTTATAAAGAGGGGGGGGAATAAGCTGCAGCTCCCGCCGCTGCACGTTGCTCGCTCCTGCTGCGTCGTCTATTACAGAAAATGACGACGAGAGGAGGGAGGGAGTGCAGGGAGCATAGAGAGGTAAACAGCCAGGCTAGAAAGTCAGCTAAGATGGAGGAAACAGAACTCTGGAAGGAGAATGTAACCAAACGTGAAGGAGGAGCAGAAGTCTGAGGTCCCCTTTCTCACGCGCACGCTCAGATCCCCACAAGCTGCAGCTCATTAAACCCTGGCGTCGCGTCATTGCAAGCCATGCAGACAAGGAAAGAGGAATAGTGGCCGTTTTCTGCAGCTTGACTTAACCTTCCTGGGGTTGGGTGGTTCTTTTCTGGCTTGGGCGTGGGTTGGCTTTCCCTAGCTGGATGCACTCCAGATGGGTTGGCCTTCAAAGCCAGTCAGCTGTAGCCAAAGTTGTAGGAGGACCCTCTTTAAGCTTCTCTTTCCTCACAATGACACTGTGAGGAGGGTCAGGCTGAGAGCTGTAAAGGATAAAAAGAGGCACTCGTGGAGCATTATGTCTGATTGGATGTTTGACATAGGACTTCAAACAGGTGGCAGTGACTGCAGCTAAATGACCACAGCTGATCTTAAAAAAAGAAAGAAGCATAAGCAGGATCAACCAACGGATCATAGAGCAAATCAATTCAGAGTTCTCACTCAAGGCACAAATGATCAGGCTCAAATTATTCTACTTCAGACACATTATGCGAAGACCCAGCTCTCTGGAGAAGGCTCCAATGCTGGGAAAGGTGGAAGGAAAGAGAAGAAGAGGATGACCAGCAGCAAGATGGATGGACTCCATTACAGTGGCAATGGGTGCACCATTGGAAGACCTGAAAGACCTTCAGGTTAGGGACAGATTGTCATGGAGAAAATCTATCTATGTGGTTGCTAAGAGTCAACATGGACTTGATGGCACATAATCTTCATCAAGCAGGATCATACTTTGTTAGTACTTGAACTAGAGCCAGTTTGGTCTAGTGGTTAAGGTGCTGGGCAAGAAACCAGGAGACAGAGAGTTCTAGTCCCACCTTAGGCATGAAAGCTGGCTGGGTGACCTTGGGCCAGTCCCTGTCTCTCAGCCCTAGGAAGGAGCCAATGGCAAACCAGGAGACTGAGAGTTCTAGTCCCGCCATAGGCATGAAAGCTGGCTGGGTGACCTTGGGCCAGTCACACACACACAGCCCAACTCACCTCACAGGGTTGCTGTTGTAGGGAAAATAGGAGGGAGGGGTATTAGGCATGTTCGCCACCTTGAGTTATTTATAAAAATAATAAAGGCAGGATAAATAAATAAATAAACTCCCGGAAGATCCAGGGCCAAAGGCTAGACTAGGAATTAGAAAAACGGCAACCCCAGCTGGAAGAAGGAAGTGATTAACCCCTTCTTATTTTTGCAAGAAAAACTAACTGGATGCATCCATGCAGCCACCAGGAGTTGAGTTTCAATCAAAGGAGGCTTTCCCATCAACACTCTAACTCAGAGCTTTCCAAAGTTTTCATGTTGGTGACACACTTTTTAGACAGGCATCATTTCGCGACACACTCTTAAAGCAGGGCACAAAGCAGGCACTAGGACCTGTGTGGAATCACAGCAGGTTTGGAGGCAGCAAGGCACAAGGCAGGCACTAGGACCTGCGCGGAATCCTGGCAGGGCTCAGAGGCAGCAGCAGCCGCGACACACCCAAACACTGCAGCCGACACACTAACGTGTCCCGACACACAGTCTAACTCTTGGGTCTTCAGTGTGTCATCAAGGACAACAGTGTGCCAACTGATGATGTGTTTTTGACTGCCACCAAGCTTCTTTCCTTCTTAATGTTATATAAAAAATAAGAATGGAAGTCTAGCATGCTGTAAAGTAGAGTGCCAGTTTCAAGCACAACCTATACTGTATTTTCAATAATGCTGACATGCTACATAGACTCCACAGACATTTTTAGAAAATAAAATGGTGGGTGGGTGCAGTTGAATGATTTGTTTGCCTTCTCAAAGTGTTTTGTCAGATCCACCATGATGGCCATTTTGTGTAGTATCATCTCAAAATTCTAAATGTAGCTATTGGTCCAGAAAGATTAGGTAATTCTGTTCTTAAAACTGCACTCAATTTCCATGGGGTGGGGGGAGGCAATGCTAGGATTCTGAGTACATAGTCCTTTCCAGATTAGAACCATGTGTACAAAAAAGTGCCTTGCAAAAAAAAAAAAGGCTGAAGGCGGGAACTACCTAGAAAAAAATGGAGAAAGAGGAATCTTGGGGAGGAAAATAGGGAACGGACAACAAAGATTCTTGGAAAATAACCGTATAGCGGTCAAACATAAACCCGCAAAAATATTCTCAATTCCAGTCTACCCATTTCCTTGTAGTGCTACTATAGAGAGTTATTGCTCTACCAGTTAGGATTTCTGGAAGTTGTGAAGTCCAACACATTTGGAGGCCATAAATTGTTGTTGGCATGATTTGTTTGCGTCCTTGTGTCAGTTTGCACTTAGAAAATGTGTTCTGGCTACCATCCAGGTGGAATGTTTTTGCCTCCAACAATATTATCTTTTGGCCAGGATCATCTTAAAAGAACTTTGTGTGTAAAGAAGGCAGATGTGCCTCTTCTAAAGGGGTATTTACTGCCCAGTTTTTATAATTTCTGGCTTTCTTTTGATGAAATCCTTGTTGGTGAATTCTGAAATCCTGATAAACGATTATCTAGGAAGCAAAGATTTCACTGGCTGGATTCTCATGTCTGTGGAACTAACTGACCAAATCATAGTCTATTGCATTGAGTAAACCTTGCTTATTTTAGTTAGCTTATGCCTCTGAACCCATAAAATTGGCTTTCAATAAACCATGGTTAAAATAACCACAAGAATGTGTGCAATGTGAACACAGCCATAGTGTAAAATTTAGCTTATCTTTTGTCTTCCATGTTTTGGCATGTCCCCCAGATCATGATGGACATGCCTCCATAATTTTTCAGCTACTAATATGCAGCCCCTGTGGTATCAAAGTCCTAAATATGTATTTTCCCACAATCTCTTTCCTGCATCTTCCTTTTATTTATTATAGGTTCAGCAGAAATCATGAATATTTAATCTTCAGACTCCCAAAATATATTTTCTTTTAATCAAATGGGGATAGTTTTAAGGTTAACATTGGAGGAAAGTAACTTAAAGAAAATATTAGATATGTAAGCATTATTATTACTCTTAATGATTTGTAAAATGAAATAAAATGGAGGAGTCGTCTCCTGAATAGTCTCTTTAAATTACACACTTTTCTGTTCCCCCCTAGGCCCTCCAGCCAAACTGAATTCCTGTATAATTTAAATGCTGGTTATAAAATTATTCTACCATCCATCCATCCATCCATCCATCCATCCATCCATCCATCCATCCATCCATCCATCCATCTATCTATCTATCTAAGAAAATCTCCTCAGCAAGGATAAGATAGTCATAGCACCAGGCCATCTTATTGGGGGAAAATTATAAAGAAATAGAATGCTTTATCCTGAGAAAAATTATGAAATAAAATTGTTTCCTCTATTTTGAGGAAAAATTTAAGAAACATAACTATTTCTCTTAGTTATTATGAGGCAGATTGGTGTGTGGAATACTTAGTCCCTATTCCTGAGTTACTTTTCAGTGAAAAAATGTTTATTTTTTTATTTACATTTATGTACTTCCTCTCTCTTAAGACAGGACATTCAAGGGGGCTTACAATATAAACCACACCAAGACACCAAATCATAATAAACACAGAGGAAAGGATGTATAAACATAGCTACATAAAAACATAAATAACATTCATTCAATTTCTGTCTTGTACTTTCAACATTCAAAAGCGTAGTTAACCAAACAGACCAAACAATGCAACACTAATTAAAAAGTTGGATGTGTACACAGCAGATAAATAAGTAAATCAAACCCCACCCCACCCCCAATATTTAAGCCCTACATTTTGAGGGATGTTACTATTTCTCTTAAAATAATAGACACATCTTACATTCCATTTGCATATATTAGACTTTCCTTTATCTATATTCTACCTCCAAACATCTGGACAGGGCATAAGACATTTTTCAGGCCAATGTATTGGTGATGTGATATGATGAGAGAGAGAGAGAGAGAGAGAGAGAGAGAGAGAGAGAGAGAGAGAGAGAGAGAGAGAGAAGGCCAAAAACCCTAAGGAATAAGAGTAAGAATAATATATTAAATATTTATTAAATGTATATGCCACCTGACTCCCAGTGACTGGGCAATTTACAAATTGTTAAAGAAACATTAAAACAAACATTAACACACACAAAAAAAAAACCATTAACACATAAACAAACTAACTAACTAACTAACTAACTAACTAACAACTCCCTAAGTGAGGCAAATAAATACCTGGCCAAATTTGGGGTCACTTTCCTGAATCATCTCCTTCAAGCCACAAACTGACCATGCAGAGCTGTTGTGGAGTGGAGCATTTACTACACAGTAAATACAGGAAATCTTCACTTACCGACCGCTGCTTAAAGGCCATTCAAAGTTACCATGGTACCCGAAAAGTAGATTTCCGACCGGGGCCCAACATTATGGCCCTCACAAGGCCTCCGCGATCATGTGACCCAGATTCGGCCATCCTGGAAGCGGCAGCCATTTTGGGTCACGTGGCTGCCCTTTGGTACCAGGAAGTCCTCCAGGCTTATGACGCTGGATTTTTGAGGCAGCTGTGGGGCCCAGCTGGGGGTCGGGATGTTGACCTGCATGGATGTGAGTGTGGGGAGACATCGAGTGAGGAAACATCTGAAGAGGAGGAAGGGTCAAAATGCAGCTGTGCTGAATGTTGTAAGGGAGTATGAGACCGCTGATAACAAGCAAGTTGTTAGGAATACACAGACAAGTTGCTCTTCGTTAAAGCAAGGGAAG
The DNA here is from genome assembly GCA_023362775.1 of Charina bottae. Lineage (NCBI taxonomy): Eukaryota > Metazoa > Chordata > Lepidosauria > Squamata > Charinaidae > Charina > Charina bottae. Next base: position 22,531,512 of record JALMGJ010000012.1, on the reverse strand, counting down.
ATTTTAGACTCCCTATGCCCAAGCTTTAATTTATGGGCAGGGAGAGAGATAAGAGGGAGACAATGGAGCCTGTGATGCCAAACCAGCTTATTCATGCCTGATTAATGTGTCCTTAACCTGAGATAGCTACCTTAGCTTATCAGCACTGCACAGCGCAATAGCGTTAGGAATAATGTGTAAGTGTAAGAATAGAGCATGTGCTAATTGCCAAATGATGTAAGCCTTTATGTCTATAAAAGCTGCTGGACAGAGGAACATGGGGCCCTTTTCCCTTTGAGAGGGGTCCTTCTTTGTTACAGACATCTGAAATAAACGAGTCATGGCTTTGAAGAATTCTCATGTCCTGTGTAATTGGATATTGCACCAGGCAAAACTGAACTAATCCAAAACTGAACTAATCTCTTCTGGGACCAACATTTTCTAGCAAGCCCGCCAGGAGTCCTTCCGGCTCTGAGAGAGGAAAAGACCCAATGGGATAGCGCGCACTGGAGGATTTACCAGATCCACTTGGTCATCTCCTCGATTGGACTCAAAGGCGAGACTCCAGTACAAGAAAATTCTTTGTGGGGTATCAGAGGGGCGAAAGGGAGAGGACACCAACGAAAAGGAAAAAGATGCCAACGGGTTGAAGTCTACTATTTAAGTGTAAGAGTCGAGTCTGAATCTGACACTGAGGAAGATGAAATCGAAACCTATGCTAAGCAAAAGAAAGAAAACGAAACCTATGCTAAGCAAAAAGGGGAAATCGAAACCTATCTGGAGAAAATGGGGGGGGAACAAAACCCAAAATGACTCAGCATAGCAGGAGAATCCTGAGCAGTTGATTGGCGAAGACCAAGGAGCATGCTCTAAGCCACCAATCAGTGCAAGGGAAAGACGAGCCAAAAAGCGTGCCAAATAGAAGGAAGCCCAATTGGTTCCTGAGGATAAACAGCGCAACAGGAACAGATTAAAAAGACGCCAGCACAAGGAGCAAGCCACCGGAGACAACCGTTCCACTGAGCCAACAACTTCTTCAGGAGAAGTAGAGCCAGAACTAATCTCCAGACCTTGCTCTGTAACCCTAGTGGAATCAGAGCCTGCACATTTCACCAGTTCAGAGTTTTCCCAGCTGCCTTTACCTGCAGTCAAGTCTCACCACGATTCCTCGCCGCGTCTTCCAGTCGAGCCTTGCCTTGCCACACCGCACACTCCAGCTGATTCTTGCCCTGCTCCGCAGCACCACTCAGGTACTGTAACACTCCATGGTGATGTCTGGAGTGCAATATTTATCCTTCCACATCCTTGCATAGAGAAGCCCCCCAAAATTGCCGCCTTAATAAATGCAAGATCTTCAAATAGCCGAAATGCCCAGCCGACTTGGCATCATGACATCTTTCAAGTATCTTCCGTTGTAAGGTTTCCAGAATATACAATCTATCCCCAATCCACCACAACCCTTGCTTCTCTTCCAGTTTTGATTTATTGGCCTGCAGCCAATCATTTTCTTTTAACTGGGTAAGCAGGTCACTCTGCAAACTCTCTTCCACTGTCATGGTTGGCATGGACTTTTGGCTCCTCGTGACTGCTACCATTCCCAACTGCTGAGCCAGAAATTCCGAATCCACCACCACTTCTCTTTCACTGTTGTGCTAGGGTAAACAGGACAATTTGTTGGCCAAAACAATTTTCCCCCCAGGTAAATATTTGAGTGTAAAATTAAATCTACTAAAAAATTGGCCCCATCTGATCTGTTTGGGATTCAATTTTCTTCGAATGCATAAGGCTTCTAAATTTTTATGGTCTGTCCATACTTCAAAAGGCTGAGGCGCTCCTTCTAGCAAATGCCTCCAGGTCACCAACACCTACCGCACTGCGAAGGCCTCCTTCTCCCATACATGCCAGCAGCGTTCTGTGTTGTTAAATCTATGGGAAAGGTAAGCACAGGGCCTCATTTTCCCCTCTTCATCTTTTTGTAGCAAAATTGCCCCAAATGCCACATCTGAAGCATCAACTTGCACTATTAAAGGCCTCAAGGTGTCGGGATGTTTTAGGACCGGTTCTGAGGTGAACAAAGCCTTTAGTTCTTCAAAGGCATCCTGGCACTCTTCAGTCCATTGTAATTTTGCCCCAGGCCTTTTCACTTCTTTAGGGTCTCCCTTTCCTTTGGTTTTAAACAGGTCAGTGAGAGGTAGAGCCACCTGTGCAAAGTTGGGAATAAATTGTTGATAGAAATTGGCAAACCCCAAGAAACTCTGCAATTGTCTCCTAGATTTCAGGGTTTCCCAATTCACTACATCTTGCACTTTTGCTGGATCCATTTCTATTCCCTTACCCGACACTCGGTACCCCAGGTAATCTAACTGTTCCCTATGGAACTCACATTTTGACAATTTAGCATACAGTTGATTCTGCAATAACCACTTCAATACTTCCCTGACCAGGTTTATATGTTCTTCCATAGTCTCAGAATAAATCAGAATATCATCCAGGTAAAGCAATACCCCCCTGTACAAAAAGTCATGTAACACTTCATTTATCAAATGCATAAAAACCCCAGGAGCCCCTTTTAACCCAAACGGCATCACCAGGTATTCAAAGGACCCCAATTGACAATTAAACACTGTCTTCCATTCATTTCCAGCCTGGATTCGAACCTGGAAGTACTCCTCCCTTAAATCCAACTTGGTAAAAATCTTCCCTTTCGATAAGTGGGCCAACATGTCCTTCATTAGCGGTAAGGGATATTTGTTAGAGGTACAAATGGCATTGAGACCCCAATAGTCTGTGCACAATCGGAACCCATCTTTCTTAGTTCTGAACAGAACAGGCGCGGCCATCGATGAGATGGCAGGGCGGATGAATCCCCACTCCAGGTTTTTATCAATAAACTCCCGCAAAGCCACCAGTTCCTTAGGAGCCATAGAGTACAACTTAGTCTTGGGTAACTCTGCCCCTGGCTCCAGCTCTATAGCACAATCTGTTTTTCTATGAGGTGGGAGTTGGTTCGATTCCACTTCTCCAAATACCTCCTTCAAATCCCTGTAGGGATGGGAGAATCGTCTTCTGCTGTCTCCCCTCCTAACATCTCAGTTACTGCCCCCATCAGTTCAGCCCCCAGTTCTAGTGGAGTTAGACCTCCATAATCACCATCTGCAAATGTTATTTGACCCGTGGTCCAGTTCACTTGGGGGGTTTGTGCCCGCAGCCAAGTTTACCCCAATACTATGGGTTGACTGAAAATAGGAGACACCACAAACCTTAAAGTCTCTTCATGGCTCTTTATTTGCATCCGTACCTCTTCTGTGTAATATTCCATTGGGCCCCCCAGCATTTCCGACCCATCAAGTTGGGTAAACAGGATGGGGTCCTTCAGCTTTCCCACCATCAGTCTCAAACCATTTACTATAGCAGGATGCATGAGGCACCTGTTGCACCCTGAGTCTATCATTCCCACCATGTTCATGCCACTATGGTTTCCCAGCATTTCTATCTGTAATCCCATGAACATCGCAGGGCAGGTTCCACTCACCATTGGATCCGTGTGCCCATCCTCTACAGCCTGTCTTTCAGTGCCACTTAGAGCAGGCTCCCATCATTTCTCGATGGCTCCGCTTCTTCTTCTGCAGATTTACCCCCAAAAGGAAGGGTGTAGATGATTCCTTCCTCTGTGGCAGCGGCGGCCACTGTTCCTTTGCCCTTCGGCACTGGGGTCCTAGTGCTGCTGCTTCCAGCCTTGCTTCTCCTGGTAGTAACTGACTTCAGGCAATTGGCGATGGGGTGGCCCTCTCGCCTGCACCTCAAACACAACCCGTTTCATCTGTCGCTCCTTCTCCTCATCCCAGGATTTATGCACCCCCTTCCTTGCTGGGGAGACAGTTGACACCACTTGTCCCCCTCCTCCTGCCTGGTGCCTCTGCTTCCTCTTGATGCATATCCTCATGTCTTCCACTTGACCAGTGAGGCAGATCCACCCCATCAAAGTCTCTGGGTCCCCTCTAGCTAGAGACCGTTCTAGAATCTCCGGATGCAACCCCTCTTGGAAGTATTCAATCTTCAAAGACTCCGGACAGTCTCCCAACTTTCCGGCCAGCCTCCTGAACTCCATAGCATATTCAGACACCGACTGAGCCCCCTGCTTGATATGCTGTAAGCTTGTCTTGGCCCTCATTCTAGAAAGGGGGTCTTCAAATCTCATCTGCAAAGCGGTCATAAAACTCCCAAAGTCCCCCAACTCTGGCAACCTGGCATCGTGCAACTCTACAAGCCATTCTGCCACCTCCCCCTCAAGTTGAGCTGAGACATGTCGCAGCTTTGCGTCTTCCGTAGGAAAAACTCCCTCGAACTCATCCATAAAAAACCCCCACGTCAGGAAACAAGCTAGGTTCTTGGGTTCCCCAGTGAATTTTACCTTCAAGTCTCTTCCTCCAAAGGGCTCATTCCATCCTAGGGCCCCTCTTGGTGGCCTTGCCAGTCCCTTTCTCTAAACAGGGCAGGCCGTCCCAGCCGGCTGGCATCCTCTATCCCCCCATCTATCTTAGTGTCAATGTTCCCCTCCTCTCTAGGCTGTGGGGTGTCAGCTCTGGAATCCACCGCTTCAGTGCTGTCAGCCTTGCCCAGGCTCATATTTCGAAGCAGCTGCTCAAGGGTCTCCTACATACCCGAAATCTGGCCTCTCAGGGAACTCACCTCCATTTCAACTTTTGCCACTCACCGTACTGACACCGACAAGGAGGGGAAGGAGTCGCTTCTTCATGCCGCTCCCCACATTTCAAGCGTGATCTTCTAAGCAGTTCTAGTATGTGCAATCCAGAGATATTACAATAGATAGTACCTATACACAACCCAAAAGTAACATATAGAAGCTAACTTGGTGACTTTGGGCTAGTCACTCTTTCTCAGCCCAACCTACTTCACAGGGTTGTTGTAATAGGAATAAAATGAAGGAAAATTCCTATGGAAGCTGACCTCAGTTCCTGCTGAAAAACCAGGATGTAAATCTAATAAATCCATATCACAGGAAAATCTGCTGGTTTTCTCCTCCCTGATAGGTTTGTTTCTTTGTTCAAAGCAGGGAAGCAGTCTTCCACCCTATCACTTTATAGTCCATTTGAATGACCAGATCTCACCATGGATCAGCCAAAAACTTTTCTGGCACTGCTCAGATCCAGCCAACAGGACAGGACAATGTAAGAATGGGGAGGAAATGTGCATTTAAAATAACCTGATTGTTACAGATACATAGCGATTGCATTGCATATGCAAATCTGCAACTTTGTAATATTTGCGTAATTTATTTAAATGGTGGTTTGACTTTTACACAATTGAAATCAGTAATTAGGCAGTACTAAGACTCCAAAGCATGTTTTGATATCTGGATGAAGAATTCAAGGATCATTTCTTTGTTTATGGTATATTTCCCCCCTCCCAAATGTCTCGCTTAGTTACCATATTCCCCTTTCAAGAAGCTTGTCTCCTGAGACTTTTATATAAACTGTTGTTAGCTTTTGTGTTTTGATGCTGCTTCAAGTGCCAGTAGCAATATATTTCTTGCTTTGACTTTTTCAAACAGTATATTCTCTTCCTCCAGCAAAGGAGATCGTTACCTTGTCGTGGTGCTGGAGCTTGAGCACCTCAATGAAACCATGAGCTAAACCGTGAAGGGACACCCAAGACGGGAAGGTCGTGGCAGAGAGGTCAGACTAAATACGATCCCTGGGGAAGGTAATGGCAACCCACCCCAGTATTCTTGCCATGAAAACTAAATGGATCAGTACAACCAAAGATATGTCGGTATACCATCGGAAGATGGGACTCCCAGGTCAGAAGATGGTCAAAATGCTACTGGGGAGGAACAGAGGATACGTTCAACTAGCCCCAGATGTGATGACGCAGCTAGCTCAAAGCCGAAAGGACGGCTAGCGGCCGACGGTGCTGGTGGTGAACGACGAATCCGATGTTCTAAAGATCAACACACCATAGGAACCTGGAATGTAAGATCTATGAGCCAGGGCAAATTGGATGTGGTTATTGGTGAGATGTCAAGATTAAATATAGACATTTTAGGTGTCAGTGAACTGAAATGGACTGGGATGGGCCACTTCACATCAGATGACCACCAGATCTACTACTGTGGACAAGAGGACCACAGAAGAAATGGAGTAGCCTTCATAATTAATAATAAAGTGGCTAAAGCAGTGCTTGGATACAATCCAAAAAACGATAGAATGATCTCAATTCGAATTCAGGGTAAGCCATTTAACATCACAGTGATCCAAATATACGCCCCAACCACAGATGCTGAAGAAGCAGAAGTAGATCAGTTCTATGAGGATCTGCAGCACCTACTAGATAATACACCAAAAAGAGATGTTATTTTCATTACAGGAGACTGGAATGCTAAGGTGGGTAGTCAGACGACACCTGGAATTACAGGCAAGCATGGTCTGGGAGAACAAAATGAAGCAGGACATAGGCTGATAGAATTTTGCCAAGACAACTCACTGTGCATCACAAACACTCTCTTCCAACAACCTAAAAGACGACTTTATACATGGACTTCACCAGATGGTCGACACCGAAATCAGATTGACTACATCCTTTGCAGCCAAAGGTGGCGGACATCTATACAGTCGGTAAAAACAAGACCTGGAGCTGACTGTAGTTCAGATCACGAACTTCTTATTGCAAAATTTAGAATCAGACTAAAGAGAATAGGGAAGACCCACAGATCAGTTAGATATGAGCTCACTAATATTCCTAAGGAATATGCAGTGGAGGTGAAGAATAGATTTAAGGGACTAGATTTAGTAGATAGGGTCCCAGAAGAACTATGGACAGAAGTTTGCAACATTGTTCAGGAGGCGGCAACAAAAAACGTCCCAAAGAAAAAGAAAACCAAGAAGGCAAGATGGCTGTCTGCTGAAACACTGGAAGTAGCCCAAGAAAGAAGGAAAGCAAAAGGCAACCGTGATAGGGGGAGATATGCCCAATTAAATGCAAAATTCCAGAGGTTAGCCAGAAGAGATAAGGAATTATTTTTAAACAAGCAATGTGCGGAAGTGGAAGAAGACAATAGAATAGGAAGGACAAGAGACCTCTTCCAGAAAATTAGAAACATCGGAGGTAAATTCCAGGCAAAAATGGGTATGATCAAAAACAAAGATGGTAAGGACCTAACAGAAGCAGAAGAGATCAAGAAAAGGTGGCAAGAATATACGGAAGATCTGTATAGGAAGGATAATAATATTGGAGATAGCTTTGACGGTGTGGTCAGTGAGTTAGAGCCAGACATCCTGAAGAGTGAGGTTGAATGGGCCTTAAGAAGCATTGCTAATAACAAGGCAGCAGGAGACGACGGTATCCCAGCTGAACTGTTTAAAATCTTGCAAGATGATGCTGTCAAGGTGATGCATGCCATATGCCAGCAAATTTGGAAAACACAAGAATGGCCATCAGATTGGAAAAAATCAACTTATATCCCCATACCAAAAAAGGGAAGCACTAAAGAATGTTCAAACTATCGAACAGTGGCACTTATTTCACATGCCAGTAAGGTAATGCTCAAGATCTTGCAAGGTAGACTCCAGCAATTCATGGAGCGAGAATTGCCAGATGTACAAGCTGGGTTTAGAAAAGGCAGAGGAACTAGAGACCAAATTGCCAATATCCGCTGGATAATGGAGAAAGCCAGGGAGTTTCAGAAAAACATCTATTTCTGTTTTATTGAGTATTCTAAAGCCTTTGACTGTGTGGATCATAACAAATTGTGGCAAGTTCTTGGTGGTATGGGGATACCAAGTCATCTTGTCTGCCTCCTGAGGAATCTGTATAACGACCAAGTAGCAACGGTAAGAACAGAGCACGGAACAACGGACTGGTTTAAGATTGGGAAAGGAGTACGGCAGGGCTGTATACTCTCACCCTACCTATTCAACCTGTACGCAGAACACATCATGCGACATGCTGGGCTTGAGGAATCCAAGGCTGGAGTTAAAATCGCTGGAAGAAACAAGGAAGATAGATGCTTTTGAACTGTGGTGTTGGAGGAAAATTCTGAGAGTGCCTTGGACTGCAAGAAGATCAAACCAGTCCATACTCCAGGAAATCAAGCCAGACTGCTCACTTGAGGGAATGATATTAAAGGCAAAACTGAAGTACTTTGGCCACATAATGAGAAGACAGGATACCCTGGAGAAGAAGCTGATGCTAGGAAAAGTGGAAGGCAAAAGGAAGAGGGGCCGACCAAGGGCAAGATGGATGGATGGTATTCTGGAGGTGACGGACTCAACCATTGGGGAGCTGGGGATGGTGACGGCCGACAGAAAGCTCTGGCGTGCACTGGTCCATGAAGTCACGAAGAGTCAGAAACGACTGAACGAATAAACAACAACAACAAATATTCTCTTCATGTGATATGCAACTCTCTTTTTGTGTCTGAAGAGAGATCTAGAAAAATTGCAGAGAGTTTCTTGATGAAAATAAAAATGGAAAACCAGCCATGTTTCTATACTTGTTCTTTAGTATAACCAATGTAAGTTTGTTTCTCCCAAGCATAGGAAGTTAATTATAGTTAATTAAGTACCATGGAGCCCAGCTCACCTCATGATAACTGATCCTGTTTATGTGCCTTATTCATTATCTTTCCTTTCATTCTTCAGTCTTGCCAAGCGTAGTAATTTAGTGTATGTATTACATGCCCAATGTGAGTTTCTACTTCTACAACAAGGAGCAGTCAATATTTATTTGGTTGAGGATGTATAGATTCTTCTTGCTGTCCATGGAACTCTTAGTAACCATCTCCAAATTCCTAATTTAAAGATGTCTTCTCTTCTTTCCCTCTCTCTTTCATGGTGTCCAGCTTTCACAGCCTTACCATTTCCACTAAAGAAAAAGTAATGCTTTAATTGTTCTAATATTTGGTTTCCTGATTTATCTAAATTGAGTTATTGCCAAAGACTCAAAGAAAAAGAAACTTTATTTACAGTTAATTGAATATTACAGATTGAAGAAAAACATTAAGGTATATACAAACTGTGAATATGTTTATCCAAGTAACTGTTAAACATCAAACAGCAGTGGTGAAGGAGCTGAATTTGGTGACCTTTCTGGAGATCATGGGCAAAGTTTCAGCCAAGAGAAGGAGAATGTTCTTCCTCTAAGCTATTATTGCTGTTAATTAAGAGGGGAACTATTAAGTCTGCTTGCCAAGCTGAGTAGAAAGAACAGTGCAGAAGGCCATTTGAGAGCAATTCAGTTTTCCTCAATGGGCAGAGACATAGTTGTTCTTACATTGGAATACTGTTAAATCTTCCTTACAGCAACAAAGATGGCAGAACATTGAATTCAGCAGATGTAAGGGCTTTCCTTTGAATTGGGCATGAACTATTGGCTAACTAACTGGCAAAGGAGAGAGGTCTTCTAAACAGATCTGCCCCACACAAAGTGGGGAAAGTACTTAGATTTTTCTGGATTTCATTATCAAAACTGAGCCCATTCTTTCAGCTCTCTTAGTGTCCTCTCAAAACAAATCACAGTCAAGTATTGAGCTGATCAGCTATAAAATTTAAAGCCCAGTTCTACACCTGCCTTCCATGATGGCAAGTATTTATCCAGTAAGATGTGGGAAGCCAGAGAGCTGTCAAAAAAACTAATCTGAGCCAAAATTTCAAACAACAGAGTTACACTCAAACTTCTGTAAAGAATAGTCCAGAATCCAATCTAAGTGGAGAATTGGGTATGCATTAGGGAACCTTCAACAAGGCTTTTAGAAATTTGGCCTGAACAGCTTCAAAAGGTTTTTTTTTAATCCATTCAATCGTGTCTGATTCTCAGAGACTGCCTGGACAAGTCCCTGCAGTTTTCTTGAAAAGGTTTTTCAGAAGTGCTTTGCCATTGCCTGCTTCCTAGGGCTGAGAGAGAGCGACTGGCCCAAGGTCACCCAGCTGGCTTTGTGCCTAAGGAGCGACTAGAACTCACGGACTTCCAGTTTCTAGCCTGATGCCTTAACCACTATACCAAAAGTGGCTCCCCAAAAGGGGTTAAGTCATGTTAATTAGTTATCTGCATGCAATGTACTGATGATGTATACTCTGAATATTTCTACTATCGTTTGAACATAATTATTATAGTGGCAGTTGGTGTGGTTGCCAGGCTTTACCCCATAGGTAGGTGTGAACCACTTAGGCAAATTCATAACAAATCCAAGAACTACCCAATAAGCCATATTTATTTATTTTGATTCTAGATCCATTGATTCTCCTAGAATGGTGATGAATGAGAGGCCTTTGGGAGAAAATTGCTACTTTAGCTGAACTGTAGTTGGTGATTCCTCTCTACAATAGAGAGCAAGAGCTTGAAGACTCTGTCTTAAGCCCCACTTTCATTTAGAGAGGAAAGCTGTATCATCAGCATCCTACAGGCCTACTGGCCAAAATCTGAGAGGTGAAACTCAGATGTTGTCAAGATTTGGCCCAAAGATTAATATAGACACTGAAAAGGAGAGTATAGAGGGAATAGGGAATGGCCTTGAAGGAGAGAAGGAAGAGCCACTAGCCCAGAGCTTTCCAAACTGTGTGTCGGGACACATTAGTGTGTCGGCTGCAGTGTCTGGGCGTGTCGCGGCTGCTGCTGCCTCAGAGCCCTGCCAGGGTTCCACACAGGTCCTAGTGCCTGCCTTGTGCCTTGCTGCCTCCAAACCTGCCCTGCCAGGATTCCGCGCAGGTCCTAGTGCCTGCCTTGTGCCTTGCTGCCTCCAAACTCCAAACTGTCCTTTCCTTCACTCCTTGCCTGGAGTGAAGGAAAGGACAGTTCTTCCTGGGGGTGGTTGGTTTAGTGGTTTCCTCCTTTTAAGAACAGACCATCTTCTGGATTTCTGCTTTTTATTTTTATAGTAGTTTTAAATGTCTAGGTTTTATCGTTTATATTTTGATTGTAAACCGCCCAGAGTCTGCCATGGCAGAGATGGGCGGGGATAAATCTAAATAATAAATAAATAAATAATAAATAAACCTGCTGTGATTCCGCACAGGTCCTGGTGCCTGCCTTGTGTCCTGCTGTAAGAGTGTGTGGTGAAATGATGCGTGTCTAAAAAGTGTGTCACCAACATGAAAAGTTTGGAAAGCTCTGCACTAGCCAATGGTAGTGAGATAAGAGGGACTTGAGCCGGGGCTAAGAAAATGAGAAAACGTCTCAGACAAGCCCCTCTCTAGTTCACCCAAAGATAAAGTGGTGGACAGGGAAGCACATTTAGACTTGCAAGATTCTATTACTATAGCTGCTACAATAAAAGTGGTTCTGATCTATATGGCACTGGTTTCTTAGTCTGCTTTACCTTGTAGGGCTGACAGAGAGGAGCCAAGATGCATCTTAGTTTCATTCCCTTATGAAAAAAGATTGGGAGTGTAAGATACCCTAAGAAAGGACCTGCAGTTGATTATTTTCATGCGATTTTGAAATAACAAAAGGAGTAATTGATCAATGGAGAAAATAGCTAATTTCTCCAACAGCCTGTTTCTGGGGATCAAATTAAAAACTGACTACTTCAGTGCGTACAATCTTTCCCCTATTTTCCTTCCTGCTTTGTCTTCTGTGCCTAGGAAGATTAAGACCATTTCGCAAGCTCAACAGCAGCAGGGTAATCTTAACGATCCTCCTTTAGATGATAAAGGGACTTAGAAACAACATCTCAATATAACCATGACCTAGCCCCAGGTGTAAGGTCACACAGCCACCTAGAAACATATTTAAGGATTCCCTTACTAACTTTGCTCAGACTGAAGAAGCTCCTTGGATAAGGAGCGAAACGTTTCCACTGAGAAAATAGAAATCCAGTTGACATGATTCAAGCTACAGACAATTCCACCTGGATGACTGAGAACCTTCATAGACACTGACCAACTAGTTTTCCATGAAGGCTCCTAGCATGCAACTCTGATCCTTGTTATTATAGAAATACAGTTATCCTCAACTACTGCAGGGTGCTCTGTATCGGGCTGCCATTGAAGACCGTTCAGAAGTTTAAACTGGTTGAGAATACAGCAGCACGGGCAGTGATGGGCATGCCTTGGTTTCAAGGTGCTGGTTATAACCTATAAAGCAGGGTTTCTCAACCCCGGTTCTGTGGCACCCGAGGGTTCTGCAAAAGGTCACTAGGGTTTCCCTGGGAGATCACATTTTATTTAAAAAATTATTTCAAATTCTGGCAACTTCACATTAAAGAGGTAAGTTTCATTCTTTATTTTCAGTTAAGAATACTTAACCCTGACTGCTCATTGGAAGGACAGATGCTGAAGCTGAAGCTCAAATACTTTGGCCACCTAATGTGAAGAGAGGACTCACTGGAAAAGACCCTGATGCTGGGAAAGACTGAAGGCAAAAGGAGAAGGGGACGGCAGAGGATGAGATGGTTAGATAGCATCACCGATGTAACGAACATGAATTTGAGTAAACTCCGGGAGACAGTGGAGGACAGGAAGGCCTGGCGTGCTATGGTCCATGAGGTCACGAAGAGTCGGACATGACTAAACAACTGAACAACAACAAAGAACACTGTTAATGCATATCTACAGGCCTACATTTGGCCTATATTTGAGCCTGAAGGTGCAGGGGTTCCCCGAGGCCTGAAAAATATATCAACGGTTCCTCCAGGGTCAAAAGGTTGAGAAAGGCTGCTATAAAGCTATAAAGGGCCCAGTTGTTTGAGGGACCACCTATCTCCTGTGGTGTCTGCCTGGCAGATATGAGTTGACAAGGTTGGTGCACTCCGGGTCCTTCTTTAAAACAGTGTCACCTTATCAGGACCCTTGAAGCACACCTTCTCTGTAGCAGCACCTCCATGATGGCCATCCAGAGGGCCTTAAAGTCCTGACTGTTCTCCCAGGCCCTGGGTTAATGGTATATGTTCTGTGTTGTCAGCTGGATTTGACATCTTGTTCTTTCTCCCGTTCTTTTGTATGGCTTTCTTCTTATTATATTGGTTTTCTGTTTATTGTATTGTGAGCTACCTGGAGTTGTTCTGGCATCAGGAAGCGCCTAACTGATTAAAACAAATAAATAAATAAACCCTTTATGGTCTTGTCTACATTTGACGCTGTTCTCTTCTCCATCATGTTGTCCTTTTTTGCATTTCTGAGCCCAAGAAAACAAAATTGCTTAGCACCTTTAATTCCTTGTAATCAATTCTAAATTCACTAAACATGCCAGGTGATTTTATTTTTGTTTTCTGAATATTTAGGGTTAACCCCTATTTTTCATTTCCCGTGTTTACTTTCATAACAATGAATTAAATATAAACAGAAAAGCAGAGACTACAAACCATTGGAAGAGAAAAATAAAAATAAAACCTTTTTTTCCTGTATTGCCCCTGAAACAAATAATGAGGAGAAATGACATAGGCAGATAGTGAAATTTCTTCTGGGAGAGTTGATCAGAACAGTTGTTAACTTTTCAACTACCCTTTTTGTTGTGCTTGTAAGAGAAGTTTAATTTGTAGAATGTAACAGATAAAGCACTTTTATTACCTAAATGTTGCTCCAGATTAACCCACTGCCAAGAAGGCAGCTTTGTTACAGAATAGCATTAATGAATATGTCTGAACTGCAGAGGTCAGGTTTAACTGTGTGTGTGTGTTCCTCCAAATTACCCCCTCAGGGTAGTTCCACATGGAACCACTTCTATTCCCCAATTCCTCCAAAGTGGTTTGAAAGAGGCTTTCCAATAGCTTTTGCTAACTTTGGTACCCTGAGAACACAGTGAGTTAGGACTGGGCAGGCCTCTTTGCCCTGACAGAGATCATGGTGATGTGTCATTGGGAAGTGCTTCTAACCGACAGAGTAGGCACAGTGTTTCAGTTTGCTCATCAACAAGTAGCTTCTAGGCCAGAGCTTTCCAAACTGTGTGTCAGGACAGGTTAGTGTGTTGGCTGCAGTGTCTGGGTGTGTCGCAGCTGATGCTGCCTCCGAGCCCTGCCAGGATTCCACGCAGGTCCTAGTGCCTGCCTTGTTCCTTGCTGCCTCCAAATCTGCTGTGATTCCGCGCAGGTCCTAGTGCCTGCCTTGTGCCTTGCTGCCTCCAAACCTGCCCTGCCAGGATTCCACGCAGGTCCTAGTGCCTGCCTTGTGCCTTGCTGCCTCCAAACCTGCCAGGATTCCGCACAGGTCCTAGTGCCTGCCTTGTGCCTTGCTGCCTCCAAACCTGCCCTGCCAGGATTCCACGCAGGTCCTAGTGCCTGCCTTGTGCCTTGCTGCCTCCAAACCTGCCAGGATTCCGCGCAGGTCCTAGTGCCTGCCTTGTGCCTTGCTGCCTCCAAACCTGCCAGGATTCCACGCAGGTCCTAGTGCCTGCCTTGTGCCTTGCTGCCTCCAAACCTGCCAGGATTCCGCGCAGGTCCTAGTGCCTGCCTTGTGCCTTGCTGCCTCCAAACCTGCCCTACCAGGATTCCACGCAGGTCCTAGTGCCTGCCTTGTGCCTTGCTGCCTCCAAACCTGCCAGGATTCCACACAGGTCCTAGTGCCTGCCTTGTGCCTTGCTGCCTCCAAACTTGCTGCGATTCCACGCAGGTCCTAGTGCCTGCCTTGTGCCTGGCTGCCTCCAAACCTGCTGTGATTACACGCAGGTCCTAGTGCCTGCCTTGTGCCTTGCTGCCTCCAAACCTGCTGTGATTACACGCAGGTCCTAGTGCCTGCCTTGTGCCTTGCTGCCTCCAAACCTGCCCTGCCAGGATTCCGCGCAGGTCCTAGTGCCTGCCTTGTGCCTTGCTGCCTCCAAACCTGCCCTGCTGTGATTCCACACAGGTCCTAGTGCCTGCCTTGTGCCTTGCTGCCTCCAAACCTGCCCTGCCAGGATTCTGCGCAGGTCCTAGTGCCTGCCTTGTGCCTGGCTGCCTCCAAACCTGCTGTGATTCCACGCAGGTCCTAGTGCCTGCCTTGTGCCTGGCTGCCTCCAAACCTGCCCTGCTAGGATTCTGTGCAGGTCCTAGTGCCTGCCTTGTGCCTGGCTGCCACCAAACCTGCTGTGATTCCACGCAGGTCCTAGTGTCTGCCTTGTGCCTTGCTGCCTCCAAACCTGCTGTGATTCCACACAGGTCCTAGTGTCTGCCTTGTGCCTTGCTGCCCCCAAACCTGCCCTGCCAGGATTCTGCGCAGGTCCTAGTGCCTGCCTTGTGCCTGGCTGCCTCCAAACCTGCTGTGATTCCACGCAGGTCCTAGTGTCTGCCTTGTGCTTTGCTGCCTCCAAACCTGCTGTGATTCCACACAGGTCCTAGTGCCTGCCTTGTGCCTTGCTGCCTCCAAACCTGCCCTGCCAGGATTCTGTGCAGGTCCTAGTGCCTGCCTTGTGCCTGGCTGCCTCCAAACCTGCCCTGCCAGGATTCTGTGCAGGTCCTAGTGCCTGCCTTGTGCCTGGCTGCCTCCAAACCTGCTGTGATTCCACGCAGGTCCTAGTGTCTGCCTTGTGCCTTGCTGCCTCCAAACCTGCTGTGATTCCACGCAGGTCCTAGTGTCTGCCTTGTGCCTTGCTGCCCCCAAACCTGCCCTGCCAGGATTCTGCGCAGGTCCTAGTGCCTGCCTTGTGCCTGGCTGCCTCCAAACCTGCTGTGATTCCACGCAGGTCCTAGTGCCTGCCTTGTGCTTTGCTGCCTCCAAACCTGCTGTGATTCCACACAGGTCCTAGTGCCTGCCTTGTGCCTTGCTGCCTCCAAACCTGCCCTGCCAGGATTCTGTGCAGGTCCTAGTGCCTGCCTTGTGCCTGGCTGCCTCCAAACCTGCCCTGCCAGGATTCTGTGCAGGTCCTAGTGCCTGCCTTGTGCCTGGCTGCCTCCAAACCTGCTGTGATTCCACGCAGGTCCTAGTGTCTGCCTTGTGCCCTGCTGCCTCCAAACCTGCTGTGATTCCACGCAGGTCCTAGTGTCTGCCTTGTGCCTTGCTGCCCCCAAACCTACCCTGCCAGGATTCTGCGCAGGTCCTAGTGCCTGCCTTGTGCCTGGTGACTTAGTAGTGACTTAATCCTGTGAGATTCCACGCAGGTCCTAGTGCCTGCCTTGTGCCTTGCTGCCTCCAAACCTGCCCTGCCAGGATTCTGTGCAGGTCCTAGTGCCTGCCTTGTGCCTGGCTGCCTCCAAACCTGCCCTGCCAGGATTCTGTGCAGGTCCTAGTGCCTGCCTTGTGCCTGGCTGCCTCCAAACCTGCTGTGATTCCACGCAGGTCCTAGTGTCTGCCTTGTGCCCTGCTGCCTCCAAACCTGCTGTGATTCCACGCAGGTCCTAGTGTCTGCCTTGTGCCTTGCTGCCTCCAAACCTACCCTGCCAGGATTCTGTGCAGGTCCTAGTGCCTGCCTTGTGCCTTGCTGCCTCCAAACCTGCCAGGATTCCACGCAGGTCCTAGTGCCTGCCTTGTGCCTTGCTGCCTCCAAACCTGCCAGGATTCCGCGCAGGTCCTAGTGCCTGCCTTGTGCCTTGCTGCCTCCAAACCTGCCCTACCAGGATTCCACGCAGGTCCTAGTGCCTGCCTTGTGCCTTGCTGCCTCCAAACCTGCCAGGATTCCACACAGGTCCTAGTGCCTGCCTTGTGCCTTGCTGCCTCCAAACTTGCTGCGATTCCACGCAGGTCCTAGTGCCTGCCTTGTGCCTGGCTGCCTCCAAACCTGCTGTGATTACACGCAGGTCCTAGTGCCTGCCTTGTGCCTTGCTGCCTCCAAACCTGCTGTGATTACACGCAGGTCCTAGTGCCTGCCTTGTGCCTTGCTGCCTCCAAACCTGCCCTGCCAGGATTCCGCGCAGGTCCTAGTGCCTGCCTTGTGCCTTGCTGCCTCCAAACCTGCCCTGCTGTGATTCCACACAGGTCCTAGTGCCTGCCTTGTGCCTTGCTGCCTCCAAACCTGCCCTGCCAGGATTCTGCGCAGGTCCTAGTGCCTGCCTTGTGCCTGGCTGCCTCCAAACCTGCTGTGATTCCACGCAGGTCCTAGTGCCTGCCTTGTGCCTGGCTGCCTCCAAACCTGCCCTGCTAGGATTCTGTGCAGGTCCTAGTGCCTGCCTTGTGCCTGGCTGCCACCAAACCTGCTGTGATTCCACGCAGGTCCTAGTGTCTGCCTTGTGCCTTGCTGCCTCCAAACCTGCTGTGATTCCACGCAGGTCCTAGTGTCTGCCTTGTGCCTTGCTGCCCCCAAACCTGCCCTGCCAGGATTCTGCGCAGGTCCTAGTGCCTGCCTTGTGCCTGGCTGCCTCCAAACCTGCTGTGATTCCACGCAGGTCCTAGTGTCTGCCTTGTGCTTTGCTGCCTCCAAACCTGCTGTGATTCCACACAGGTCCTAGTGCCTGCCTTGTGCCTTGCTGCCTCCAAACCTGCCCTGCCAGGATTCTGTGCAGGTCCTAGTGCCTGCCTTGTGCCTGGCTGCCTCCAAACCTGCCCTGCCAGGATTCTGTGCAGGTCCTAGTGCCTGCCTTGTGCCTGGCTGCCTCCAAACCTGCTGTGATTCCACGCAGGTCCTAGTGTCTGCCTTGTGCCTTGCTGCCTCCAAACCTGCTGTGATTCCACGCAGGTCCTAGTGTCTGCCTTGTGCCTTGCTGCCCCCAAACCTGCCCTGCCAGGATTCTGCGCAGGTCCTAGTGCCTGCCTTGTGCCTGGCTGCCTCCAAACCTGCTGTAATTCCACGCAGGTCCTAGTGTCTGCCTTGTGCTTTGCTGCCTCCAAACCTGCTGTGATTCCACACAGGTCCTAGTGCCTGCCTTGTGCCTTGCTGCCTCCAAACCTGCCCTGCCAGGATTCTGTGCAGGTCCTAGTGCCTGCCTTGTGCCTGGCTGCCTCCAAACCTGCCCTGCCAGGATTCTGTGCAGGTCCTAGTGCCTGCCTTGTGCCTGGCTGCCTCCAAACCTGCTGTGATTCCACGCAGGTCCTAGTGTCTGCCTTGTGCCCTGCTGCCTCCAAACCTGCTGTGATTCCACGCAGGTCCTAGTGTCTGCCTTGTGCCTTGCTGCCCCCAAACCTACCCTGCCAGGATTCTGCGCAGGTCCTAGTGCCTGCCTTGTGCCTGGTGACTTAGTAGTGACTTAATCCTGTGAGATGCTTCACCACATCTAGGTAGAGTGAGATGTCTGTGAGATGAATTGACAGTGATCCACAGAGACCTACTACTTAGTTTTCTCTAGCTAAGTCATTCAATCATATCCTGTCCAAGCTACTGCAGGTCTTGGAAGAATAACAATCTTCTCACTTCCACTTTTCACAAGGGAGAAATAAAGTAAACAATGGTGTATATCTCTCAAGTTCTTAGTATATGTTATGTGTCTTTATTAATTTGCAAAACAACAACCACAACCACAACCATCACCTTGAGCATTTGTAACAGGATGAAATTGCCTGGGTATTAATCTATCATTCTTCCTGCTTTAAAAGTCCCACCGAGAGCTATGAAGTTGGCATGCTATCATGTCATCAATTTTGTTACTACATGCTTTTCTAATGCCTCTAAGTATTGGATGTGGGTTGTAGTAATTGTTGAAGCTGAGGAAAAAAGTGATAAGTTTTAAACACCCTGGATACTTTTTTTTTTTAATCCATTGAATTGTGTTCGATTCTCGGTGACTGCCTGGACTGCCCGGAGTTTTCTTGTCAAGGTTTTTCGGAAGTGGTTTGCCATTGCCCCCTTCCTAAGGCTGAGAGAGAGTGACTGGCCCAAGGTCACCCAGCCAGCCAGCTTTGTGCCTAAGGCGGGACTAGAACTCACGGTCTCCCAGTGTCTAGCCAGGTGCCTTAACCACTAGACCAAACTGGCTCTCGAATACTTTTTAGGCTGCAGAAATTCAAATTCATTGTAAGGATGCCCCCATCCCTCCACCATTTCCACTCCATTAGAGTATCTAAAATCTCTTCGTGCTTCACATAAGAGAGAGATAAAAGCCATATTTTGATTTTAGTTTAGCAAGTTGTGGAACCCAGCAAGTGTAGTTCATATACCATGATTTATGATTTATCACAATTTGTGAGCAGTCAGTTTTGTCTTATTCAACAAATATAAACAAATCATGACTTTATGCATTGTGTGAACCTTTCCATAGACCCATGAAACCAGTTATCGAGACTTGGCCTGACAATTGAAGCAGCGTTAATGTGGGAAGATTATGTTATGAATGTTAGGCAGATGTTCCTTCTAAATATATTTGTTGTTCAGACCCTCCTTCACAGTATAGGACTATAGCAGACTCTCTATGATTGGAAATCAGGCTAGATAACTTCAGATGGATAAAGAAACAGTGGACAGAAGGAAAAATGCCAGTGTATGCATATGCATGAGAGAGAGAGAGTGTGTGTGTGTGTGGTGTGTGTGTGTGTGTGTGTGTGTGTGTGTGTGTGTGTGTATGTGTGTGTGTGTGTGTGTGTGTGTGTATATATATATATATATATATATATATATATATATATAAAGGTAAAGGTTCCCCCCGCACAGTTGTGCAGTCGTGTCCGACTCTAGGGGCCAGTGCTCATCTCCGTTTCTTAGCCGAAGAGCCAGCGTTGTCCGAAGACGCTTCCACGGTCATGTGGCCACATGACGTGCGTGGAACGCTGTTACCTACCCACTGAAGTGGTACCTATTCATCTACTTGCATTTGCATGCTTTTGAATTTCTAGGTTGGCAAGAGCTGGAGCTAGTGCGGGAACTCACTCCGCACGCAGGGCTAGGGATTCGAACCTCCGAACTTGCGATCTTCCGATCGACAAGCCTGGCGTCTTACCCGCTGAGCCACCACGCCCCTTCGAGATATATATATACAGTATATACACATACATACATACATACATATATATATATATATATATATATATACACATACACACACTGTGTACACACACACACACACACACACATATATGGAGGGAAAAGCTGAAAATTCTAAGGTCAAGAATTCTGCCTATCAATGGAAATGTTTCCTCCAAGGATTTCAATCTGTACCACCAATTATCTACAATTTAAACGTTACACAAAAGGACACCCATCTGCCTGTAGTGATTACTTCTTCAAATAAAGTATTATGGTTCTTTATTTATATAAACTTTACATGAACTCAACTCTCCTCCTTCCTTCCTATCCCCTTTCTTTTTGCATTAAATTATAAGCCTTTGGGCAAGGCTGTCATCACATGTAATTTATTTTAAGGAAGTTAAGGATGATGAAAATTCACAAACAATATTACTCCTAAAGGGATGGAACTTTGAATGTAAGCTTCTGTGTTATTTTTAATTTACAAAGTGGTTTCCAACGAATACTATCTTTGCCAGCAAATCAGTGAATTGGATTAATTTTCTTTCTAGTTTATCCATGGGGATGAACCTGGAGGAAGGTAGACCAATCCAATGCCACATAAAGCCTGTAGTAGGGTATTTAATGGTCTTTATGTTTTAGGACACTTTGTTTGGTGTGTGAATACTATGTGTAGCTGGACACCAATAATACCTACTGTATTCAGCATACATCTTGAGATTGATTTGGAATGGCAGACCTCATGGCTGAAACAACTGGATGCATTTTTGGATTTTCTTGGATTCTACCTGCCCTGCTCCAGCTGTACCTTTTTGTCCAGTGAAGAGTTCTGGTTTCTATAAGATAGTATTTTTATACCATTTTTATACCCTTCCTAAGGTTAGATTGAGAGCCAGTTTGGTGTAGTGGTTAAGGCACCAGGCTAGACACCGGGAGACCGTGAGTTCTAGTCCCGCCTTAGGCACAAAGCCAGCTGGGTGACCTTGGGCCAGTCACTTTCTCTCAGCCCTAGGAAGGAAGAAATGGCAAGCCACTTCTGAAAAACCTTGCCAAGAAAACTGCAGGGACTTGTCCAAGAATTGGACATGATTGAACTGATTTTTTTAAAAAAAGGTGAGATTGGGTCTGACCCTATTGGTCTTCTGGAAGGCCCTGAAGACATGGCTCTGGCATCATGCCTGGGGATCCAGTGGCAGTATGGAGCCTGTGAAATGGTTCTGCTGCTCATAAGATGGATGGCACTCTTCTGCAGATTAGGGTTTTAATGGATTTTAATGGTTTTTGTTCTTATGTTTGGTTATTTATTTGTATTTGTATTTTGTGTTGTTTAACTGTGAGTTGCCCAGAATCATGTATATGAGAGGGACAACTATACAAATTGAATGAATGAATGAATAAATAAATAAATAGCTTTTGAGTTGTTCCATATAAACCTGAAGCCAGTTTTAAATCCCCCTCTGGTAGGGCTACCAGATCTGAGCTGCAAAAATCCAGATGATGACTAGATGGCAGCAAAGACTTACAGTTTTCCATTTCTGTTTCTTCACATCCAGAAACCTTTTGGAATTTGCAGCCCAGTTCTAGTAGTCCTAACATCTGGCACTGAGGCCTGAATCTGTTCTTAAAGCTCATCATTTTTTCATTGTCTTTTGCCAATGAGGAAACATCTTTTGGTATTAGAACCCGGTAATACATAAATGATGGATATACTGTACATGGAGGATCATTGTAAGAAGGAATGTGATATGTCAATATTCCAGAGCCCTTGTTGGTTTTTCCTGTAGTGGAAATAACCACACTCTTTTTGCATTTGACATGGCAGTCTGAGAAGAAAAATGGTGGGCTTTGCTCCTGTAATCTTCTCCAAACAATAAAGGCTTAGGGGTTTATCTTAGTTGTCCTTAAGGAGGTGTTTGCATTTCTATTTCTTTCTCACTTTAACTCTTCTTCCAGTATGAACAGAATCTGGGCATGACAATATGAACAATTGTGCACCTGCCCATGATCTTCAAGTCGTCCTTTAATTATGTAGCACAGAATCAGTGAATCAATTAATAATGTATCACCCACATATTGCTTAAATCTACACCCCACTCCCGCACACAGTCTGACATCAGTTAATTTGTGCGTGCAACCCCCAAATTAGTTTTGTCAAGGATGGTCGCTAAGTAGCACGAGAAGGTTCCAGCAGAATTAGGAGGGGAAATGAAATACCTTTAGCTCTGTAATAGAGGCCTCCATCTGCTTTTAACTCTGCAGAAACATTATTAGTGTGATCTTGATAGGACATTGGGGCCACTATGATGCTTGGTTCAGAAAACACAATTACTAGTGTAATTGTGCTTTGACTACAATTGCCCAGAGTTTAACACACACATATTTTTAAACTTTTAAAAAGAGCTTGTGTGAACTTAAATGTTCAGTAGCATGGCTTGTGGTACCTTTCTATCGAGCAGGTTGGCTCCATCACCCAGGATATTGATATTAGGTGTCATGAAAGGGCAGCAAACTTAAGGAAGAAACATTCATAGGCTTATCACATTTTCTGAGGAATAGAGGCTCCCATTTGCTTTCTGCCTCAAGTAGGAAAATGCCTTGTGCTGGCCATTGGTTACATTAAAGCAAGAAATTAACCTGTGCCCCCTCTTCTTTTGTCCTGAAGAAAAGAGCTTTATCACTAAACGCTGCAGTGTGATAGTAGACAGGAAAGACAGAGTAATCCTAACATGGTGGGTGATCTGAATTTCTTTGGCTTGATTCTTAAATAGTTCACCATGCCTCTCAGCACCATCGTATTTCATTTGCTTTCCCCTGTGTTTTGTTTCTATGGGTTGGGTACCATTTCAGTCCCTCATGTTCCTGCTGCTAAATATTATCTTCCCTTTATTTTATTTATTTATTTGCTGCTCCTGCCCGCTGTAACCCTTTTCTGATCCTCCTATTGACACTTGTCTGCCTCACGGTTTCTCTGCTGTTGTTGAAGCATCTCTTATCTATTCCGTTGCAAAAATTCCATTCCCAATTTTTGTGTTTTTCTATCTCAGACATTCCCCCCTTCATCCAGCACCGTACCTCCTATTTCCTGCCTGATTGTTGTCCTTAGATGTTTCATTGCCAACCGAGATACACTATGCCAAAGGCTGAACTACTCTTCATTTCTTTCAAGCCTCCCTCTCCTCTGTTACTGTCAACAACATAACTTTCCGCCATGGTGACATGCACAAATCCTTGGTTTTATCTTCGATTCCTCCCTGCCCTTTGTCTGCATATCCAGTTTGTTGCCAAGGCATATTGTAGATGGAAATGTACTCCCCCTTAAAGATCACTTACACAGCTTATGGATGCTTTTTGGCGTCGCTTTCTCTAAGAGTGTGCTACAGGCATCCGAGCTCATAATCTGCTACTAACTTTGGCAAATGCACCACCTTTTTGAAGGTCTGGCTGCAATGATTCATACTTTAGTTCAACCATTCCTGACCTGGTGCACTCCAAATGCTATTCCTCTCCCTGTCACCCTCCCACTGGCTTGGCTTATGATCATGCTAGCGTTGGGTGAAGAAAATTGTATTTTGACCTATGGGGCTGACACTAGCTTGGGGGAGACTACTTTAGTTATGTTCAGACAAGATTACTGAAATCAATTGCAAAAAGTATTTAGTAATTTCTGCTTTAAAAACTGGATTGAGATACTGTACGTTACACAAGCATTCGTGGTTCTCAGTCTTTGGGGGGCTGGAATGACATCGCCTCCAGAAAATACCACATGTAAGGATTCTCCTTGACTTGGCAGTTTGGAGTAACTTTTAGCATCTAGAACAATTGTTTGTGGAGAAAGCAGATTACCTATGCTGACTTGACTACAGTAGTGTGCTCCATAGAGGACTGCCTTGAAAGAATGAGGAAAATAGTCAGCTGCTTGCGAGAGCTGTTTTGGCCACAGTGGGAGATAAGCCAAGAGCTGGCAGTTCTCAGGGCAGAGATGTCAGTTATGTCAACAACTAACAATCATTTGGCATCAAGTCCATGAAGTGCAGAATAAAGAGTCCACTGAAACATAGGAAAAGTGGTCTTAAACTGCATTTTCATGCTGAGAGAAGGCATTCAATTTTCAGTTGTGGCTTCATTCTGGTTTGCAATAAAGATGCTTATCTAGCTGTGCCACGCTTGACAGATCTCAGTAACATTAAGCCATGTGAAGTCAGGAGACTGAAACTGATCCCTGAGACCTGATCCGGTAAGCCAAAAGTTGAGGTCTGTTAGGATTTCTTTTTTCAGTGGTGCTTCAGTAATTCTAAATATGTCTTCCAAAGAAAGTACAGCGGGGATTTTTTTTTGTTTGTTTGTTTGATTTGCTTCAATCTATGTATTGCTAAAAGTTAATTTTCAATAGGATATTCTGTATCATCTTGATATAATGATGCTTGTAAGACATCTTGGGAGTGTTTCTTTGGAAGGAGGCAGAAACATGACTGATATAAATTAAAGGGTTATTCTTAATCTGTACAAACTCTAAACAGTGCTTCACAACCTTTTTACTTTAAAATTTTCCTCTTCCTTGGAACTTAAATTTAAATTGAGGACTACCTTATAAGACAGGATGGCAATGAAGTAGCTTCAGACACCATGGCTACCCAAGTCTCCCAGATAATGCTTTTGGGACCCCCAGATTGAGTAAGAATTAATTTAACTTTTTTTCTTTTTAATTAAAGAGTTGCAAGTGAATGATACTGCCAAATCTCACAAAGTTTTGATGTTCCTGCCTGAAATCTTGCAAGACTGTAGTACTCCCACAAGATTTACACCACTCTTTTTCCTGGAGGAACCCATTCGGGTTCTAAATATCCTTTCCTTCTGTATGAATACACCTTTTAGTTTAGATGATGACTGGGTTGACGTATCACAATAAGTCAGAGCTTTCCAAACTGTGTGTCGTGACACAAAAGTGTGTCGCCACACACAGCGTGGTGTGTCGCCACACCACCTGGAAGCGGCGGCGCGCGCGTGCATGGTGGCAGCGGCAGCCGCCGCCACCGTCGCCACCGTGCACATGCGGGCCGCCGCATGTCCCCCCGCACCGCTGCACCCCCCTCGCGCCGCCGCCGTGCGCGCACGCACTGCCGCACGCCCCCCGTACCGCTGCCGTGCGCGCGCCGCCGCACGCCCTCCCGTGTCGCTGCCACGTGCGCGCGCCCCCGCGCCGCCGCACGCCCTCCCGTGTCGCTGCCACGCACGCGCGCCCCCGCGCCGCCGACGTGCCGCCGCTGCGCTGCCTCTGGCGTGTCGCCAGCGGCGGCACTTTGGAAAGCCCTGCAATAAGCCATAATGTAGTCTGTTTCATTTTAGTTTAGAGTACAATGTGAACCAGCCACTGTGAATTGTAAACTCTGGTTTATGGCATAGTACAGTATTTGATGCCAGCTACTGTTGCTTAAAAAGGGGCGTGGTGGCTCAGCGGGTAAGACGCCAGGCTTGTCGATCAGAAGTTCGCAAGTTCGGAGGTTCGAATCCCTAGCCCTGCGTGCGGAGTGATCTCCCGCACTAGCTCCAGCTCTTGCCAACCTAGCAATTCGAAAGCATGCAAATGCAAGTCGATGAATAGGTACCACTTCAGTGGGTAGGTAACAGCGTTCCACGTGCGTCATGCCGGCCACATGACCGTGAAAGCGTCTTCGGACAACGCTGGCTCTTCGGCTAACAAACGGAGATGAGCACCGGCCCCTAGAGTTGGACACAACTGCACAACTGTGCGGGGGGAACCTTTACTTTTACCTTTTGCTGTTGCTTATTCAATAAGCCACAGTGAAAACAAGCTATATGTTACCATGATGTGTGCATCCAGTCAAGATATGAAGAACCTCTCTTTGTGCCTCCAGCTTGTGAGGTTTATTGATGTCGATTGGAGAAAGCCTATATATTTGTGCTCAAGCTGTGGAACTCTTTCCAGATATGTTCACTTAGTGTCATTTCTGTTATTTTATAAGTGCCAAGAAAAATTAATTTTATTCTTTCATATTTCCAGTGTATTTCAGGCTTCAGAACCAGTTCCAGATATACTTACTCCTGAAGAAACTTGTATGCCATTAAGTATCCTGATTTGGCTACTTTTATTTTAGCTTTGCTTTAAAAAAAACATGTATTTCAGTGTCTTTATGCTGAATGAATAAATATTGGTTCCTCTAAATTGTCTTGTAAAACATTGCCCCTCCCATTCTTGGCTAAAATGCTATATCATTTCCAGTCTTTATAATTGCAACTCTTCTCTGCCCTTCTCCTATCATGTTTCTCACTGCTGTCCAAAAGTACTAAAATTGCCATTATTGTTGAGCCCATCTGATGTGTTGTTTGTGTATATCTCAGGGAAGAGCTTCAGTGCTTACAGTTGATAGCAAATGCAGTTTTAAAGGCACATGCAGTTCTAGGGTGTATCAACAGAAGTATAATTTCCAAATCAGAGGGAATAATATTTCTACTTAATTCTATGTAGGTCAGATCTGGTTCTGGGCTTTCATGTTAAGAAGGATTCAGACAAACTGAAACAAGTTCATAGAAGAGCAGTGAGGATAAACATAGAACTAGAGACTAAGTTTATGAAGAGAGATGGAAGTAATTGGGAATATTGAGCCTTGAGATATGAGTTATGATAGCACTCTTCAAATACCTGAAAGGATACTACGCAGAAGGTAGTCAAGACCTGTTGCCTATTGCTCCATAATGCAGGACCCAGAATAATGGATTTAAATTTTAGCAAGGAACAATCGAACTGAATATTAGGGGGGGGGGGGACTTCCTAACAGTACAAGCAGTTCAATAGTGGAACCAGTTACCCAGAGAGATGGGTTGGTCTCTTTCACTGAAGCAGCTCCAGCAGAGACCAAGCAGCTATAGGTCAGTGGTGCTTTAATTTAGATACCTGCATTCAGCAGGAGGTTGGATTTGATCACTTAAATACTCCCTTTCAACTCAGAAGGCTTTGCTTTAAAGGACTAAAGAGAAAGATCTATGTCAGCTTTCCACAGAGGAGCATTTAATAATGGAATAAACTCTCCCCTCTAACTTATATAGATCAAAACCTGGCTTACTTTGCTGTTCCCTGATGGAATGTCGGCATTTTAAGGTCTTGTGCAGTCTTGATGGATGCTCTTCTAACACATTAGAAGGAAAGCCCTATGTTTGGAAAATGCCAAGTATGGAAGAAGAAGAATTTTGCTTTATTTCAGCAGTGGAAACACACATCTGAAGGATTCTGTCAAAATATTCTTTTTCCCCCTGAGACTCTTCAGCAAGTTGTCTTCTACTTCTCATGCCATTATTTAGTTTATTTTGAGATGCACTATTTATTTTCAAGACAAATATATTGCAGCTTCATCACTGGAACTTCTATCATTCAGGACCATTTTATGAGAGGATATTTACCCTGTAAACTAGCCATCTGCTGCTGATTGAAGAAGGAGGTAGGAATGGCAGGTACAGGAAAAATGGAGGAATGGGTAGACTTACCAAACCTTTTTAGAACAGGTCACTTTGCTTGATGGTGAATAAATGTTATTCCCTTAAAATCATCATTTTGTATCACAGTTCTTCTTTCAAGATACTGTTTCCAGATACTGTTTCCATATGTTTTGAATTTCAGCAGCTGCTGCTGTTCATCAGATTTTTTTAAAAAAGCCTTTTGATCAGAATGAAACTGAAGCTAAGGTAACATTCTTTATTTTCTCCCTCCTAAGTTTATGGGTATGTATAGGTTATTATAGGGGGTGATGACAGCTTGACTAGGAGTGCAAAATGTTCAATAAAGCAACCCGTTTTAAAAATTTCATCAGACCTTTTAATATTTCCTGAAATACTAGCATCTCAAAATGGTTGGGTGGGGGAATAATAAGGTGGCTTGGTAATTTAGGCTGTATGTATGTATGTATGTAGAGTCCCTGTCTGGATCTCAAAAGTAACCACGCACAATTATTTGGAAGCTCAATTCAATATGTTTGCAAAGGTTGCTCTAGCAGTCAAAGCTTTTAAATATATATATATATATATATATATATATATATATATATATATATATATATATACAAACTGAGTTTTTCTGAGTAGAATCCAACTCTTGATTCAGTTGGTATTCATATATCTGCAAAGCCCATCCTATAAAGGTTTAGGATCAAAAGCTTTGCCTGCTAGAGTAACCTTTGCAAACATATTGAATTGAGCTTCCAAAAAATTGTGCATGGTTACTTTTGAGATCCAGACAGGGACTATCTCTGAACCAGCCTCTATATGGGATGTTCTAGCACCCCAAGAGCCAACAGTATGAATGTACCTTGATTATACAATTGGGCTGTGAACCTCAGCTTCATATGGTATGCATCTTGGATGGCCATTCTGAATCAAAATATCAATTTTTCTGGTGTTTGAACACAATGATTCTTGCATAAGCAAGGCAGCTAGGATTGAGGTTTGGAGAAGGGGAATTGTCAGCCCTTTGAGGTAGAATGTCAGCCCTTTGACAAGAAGCACCAACCGTGAGTACTAGCACTATCTTTACTGTAAGGTTACAGTAAAAGAATCTTGCAAGTCTGAAAGTACCTCTCCCCTCCCTTACTTTTGCTCTCCTGGAAACCAGGGACGGTCCCTTCTGAGATGCTTTCTCCACCCCCACTCTTCCTCTACTATGGACTCATATTTCATTTATCAGACTCTTGTCTAGGCTGCGGCTCTTCTCCTATCTCCCAAGGTAATTCCCACATACCATTACAGGAATGCAGTAGCTTCATTAGAATATAGCCTATGACATTTTACTCAACTGGCATCCCTTTGGATAATAACAAACTACATTCTCGTTTTTAATACATACAGCATGCCAAATTCAGCCACTATTACTAATTTATCCAGTAACTATGATTTATACTATAAAATAAGGAAATAGTTCTCCATATCACCGTGTCTAACAGAGGAGAATCAGACAGTTGCTGTACAATTAAGTGATTTAAAAACAACACAAAACTCCAGAATGTTAATTAACTAGAGATGACAGAGTTACAACCCTGGGCCAACAGCTTTTGAAGAAATTAAATAGCTTCTGTTTGTAAGACGGACCATCCAATATTCATGTAAGGATCTTCTCTATTTTTCTGCCCAGTTGAAATAATTATAAACTATATAAAAATGAAATATGAGACAGAAGACGTGATTCCAGTAGTTACTGTATAATGGGTAATCTGACAGATCTCACTACACAAAAGGCCAAGAGCAAAGTTTACAGAAAACTAGCATTGGATCTAGTCCAGTGTCTATAGTAAAGGAGCCAATATATTCCCTAAACACATTTTCAATGTCCCTTTTTGTTTTAACTATTCTAAACAATTTGGTTTTGTTAGCAAACTTGGCCACTTCACTCGTGCACCAGTTCATTTATGAAAAAGAAAAGAGCACTGATTCAAATACAGATCCTTGACGAAGATTTCACTGCAATTTATATAAGGGATAAGCAACAAGGCTGTTGAAATTTCCAGTACTTGTAGCCACACAGACCGTAGTTCCAGAACAACACTGAAAGGTTAGATGTTCCCATTCCTGATTTACAGTTATTCAATTGTTTCATTTTTAAAATCAGTTTCGGATCCTTGAGAAAACTTTGCCAGTTCTCTAGTGTTTGCTTGGGAATGATACCGAAAAGAATCGTGCCACAGATTGTGCTGGGAACAAATAACAGTGTTTCACTCCTAGGGAATTTGTGTTGCGTTATTACAAGCGGAGTCAAAGAAGTTCACACATACACTACTGCCCTTAAATGGTCTGATGAAATGTTCTCTGTCTGTAGCTTGAATCATGTCAACTGGATTTCTATTTTCTCAGTGGAAACGTTTCGCTCCTTATCCAAGGAGCTTCTTCAGTCTGAGCAAAGTTGGTAAGGGAATCCTAAATATGTTTCTAGGTAGCTGTGTGACCTTACACCTGGGGTCATGGTTATATTGAGATGTTATTTTAAGTCCTTTTATTATCTAAAGGAGGATCGTTAAGATCACCATGCTGCTGTTGAGCTTGTGAAATGGTCTTAATCTTCCTAGGCACAGAAGACAGAGCCGGGAGAAAGATGGGAGAAAGATCAAACTCCAAAACACAAGAAAAGCAATGTAGTTTATGCAATCCAGTGCAGTGAGGAGTGCTCTGAACTCTACATTGGAGAAACCAAACAACTTTTGTACAGGAGAATGGCCCAACACAGGAGAAGTAACACCACAGGACCAGAGTCAGCAGTTTATCTTCATTTAAAGGAAAAAGGACACTCATTTGAGGACATTAATGTTCACATTTTAGACAGAGAAGATAGGTGGTTTGAGAGAGGGGTCAAGGAATCCATTTATGCCAACTTGGAAAATCCTTCCTTGAATAGAGGTGGGGGCCTCAGGCACAATCTTTCTCCCATCTTTCTCCCGGCTCTGTCTTCTGTGCCTAGGAAGATTAAGACCATTTCACAAGCTCAACAGCAGTATACTCTTGAGAGTCCCTTGGACTGCAAGGAGGTCAAACCAGTCAATCCTAAAGGAAATCAACCCTGACTGCTCATTGGAAGGACAGATGCTGAAGCTGAAGCTCAAATACTTTGGCCACCTAATGCGAAGAGAGGACTCACTGGAAAAGACCCTGATGCTGGGAAAGACTGAAGGCAAAAGGAGAAGGGGACGGCAGAGGATGAGATGGTTAGATAGCATCACCGATGTAATGAACATGAATTTGAGTAAACTCCGAGAGACAGTGGAGGACAGGAAGGCCTGGCGTGCTATGGTCCATGAGGTCACGAAGAGTCGGACACGACTAAACGACTGAACAACAACAACAGACTGAAGTCTTCTTAAAAATAAGCCAAACTCAATGGGAAGGTATATTGCAGTATACATTACAAATGCAGAATAAACAAGCCATCTAAAGTAGGACATGCTACTTATGTCTACTATTAATCAGGTATTATTTTTCAGGAAAACCAGATTTTGTCAGGACATCAACAATTTACACTGAGAACTTAATGCACATAAAGGATATTTTTGTGTTAAGTACTGTATGGAAACTTGCTTAACTTGAATTACTAAGATTGTTCCAGACTTCAATAATGTTTTCTAAACATAAAGAAGCAGATAAGGGATTAAATTTCTTTATTGGGGTATCGCATATTACTTTAGGTGAGATTTACATAATTTAATGATGTAATACACGAGCATATTACACATACAGAACACTACCATGCCAGGAAGTAGTTCAAGCAAATCTTTTTCCCTAGTATTTTTCACCTATGGTGATTTAGTCATCAAACAAGCTTCTTAACTGCGGTTTATAAAAAACACATAAATATTAGGCTAAGCTAAAAATTACAGGTAGTCCTCGTTTAGCGACCACCATTGGGACTGGCAACTCGGTTGTTAAGCAAAGTCATTGCTAAGTGAAACCATGACTGTACTTATGATCTTACTTCAGCTTTCCTTTGCTTTACAGACCTGCAAAGGTTATAAATGCAAGGATTGGTTGCAAAGTACTTTTTAATCACCATTGTAATTGTGAATGATCACTGTACGAGGCAGTCACTAAACAAGGACCACGCTCTATACATTATGTTTTGAGTTTTCCAAAATACAAATTTGACAGATTTTATCTCACACAGTAAGAAAAAAAAATCTTCAGTGGGTAGGATGGAAAGCATAGTGAAATATTCTAGAATGACATAGGAAGTTAGGTGCTAAGTCTTATACAGTTAACACAATTGTTTGTATTTTGAGGTGGACTTAATGGAAATCTTCCATTCTAATAGAAATATCCCCAAAGAGTTCTCTTTTACAGGGAAAGTTGAGAGAGTTACTTAGCAAAATTAATTCCTTATTCCAGGAAATACATTTTGGCTACTTTGTGGATTCTTGATTCAAAATATCTGTTGTTGCTAATGACATAATGGGAAATGCTATATCAAATCTGGCAGGATCTATTCAAATGACCAATGAGGCAGTTCAGAGAACAGCAAGGCAATCTGTTCTCTGGGCTTTGGCCACTGCTGTTTCTACTTCTGGTGTTTCCACCATTTCACCTGGAGATTTATGGATGCATCTGGATTTTGTAAAATAAGAGCAGCATGAATGTGCAGCCATTGCTGACCAAACAACAACGGATTAATCTATTGTAAATGCAGGCCTGATTGAACCCACCATAAATCACAAGGCCAAGCCTCTTGACTATTGAAAGAGCAAGGCCAGCCATCTGGCCAACCCTGAGACTTTTGGCTAATGAGTAGCTTGGATACCTCCCACTATTGTGTTATCTGGAGGAATATTAAAATAGGAAAATATTTTCTTAAAATGCAGGTGAAATGAAAATAAATTAGAATTAAAATTCAAAATTAATTCTTCAGCATTACTTTATATATTGGTGTGGCTTGAATGTATTGATATCATCGTGTCTTCTTGTGTGTACATGTGTGTATACTTGTGTGTCTTCTTGTGTGTACATGTGTGTATCATTGCTTGTTATTATAAATGTAGTCCCAGACGAGTTCACACACTCATATTCATCATTACTGACTGCAGTATCAAATGATGGTTTTTATGTGTGAAATAGCCCTCCCAGATCAAACACTATGGATAGCTTTTGTTTTCAAAGTAATTTTCTTGGGAAACAGCTTGCATATTTGAGCATTATTATTTGATCAGGCTGCAGAGAACAATTAAGAGAGTGGAAAGAGTTTTGAAAAATATTTAATTTCCCATTGGGTACACACTACAAGACAAGTATTTTTGAAAGGTTTTTTGGGAAGCAATGAAACAATTTGCGTATGAGATGAGAATGTAAACCAGACCTTCTTTTACACTACTTTTGATTCACAGAAAAATGATGATGACAATGATGACGACAGCAACAACAACAGTGTTACTGAACAATCTTGAAATCAGTTTTCACTTGAATGATACTTGATGATGATTTGTTGACTTGTTACACTGAAGTTAAAGAATGTATGGTAAAGTCAGGAAATGGGCCTACTTCATCCTGAGAGAGACTGGTCCAAACTCACCTAGTGAATTTCCATAGTTCACGGTTGAGTTGAGCCTAGCTTTTCCCTATCCAAATCCAACACCTTCACTACTACCTCTAGTCTAACACTTTGGCTGCAGAGAAGCACTGCACTGACCTTATAATAATATATAGTTATTGTAATAATTAAAACTTTGCAGCAGCTAGTTATAATGGAATGTCAGTTAACAGATTTTCTATCAAAACAATACTTCTCTATTTGTCTTAAAGGAAACTTAATAGTGATTGTGCAAGAAGTTCTGCCATGAGCAAGCACGTTTGTATGGTTCAAACAAAACGATACATGACCCGCCTAATTCCTTATGCAAAGTTCGAATAGACTTCTGCCAACTTCTGGCAGAATTTAGTTCAGATTTAACTAACTTAAACAGTTGAGGTTTAATGTTAGATATAAAGCCCTACATGGCATGGGGCCAGGCTACCCGAGGGACCGTCTCATCCCTATTACATCAACCCTTCCCACCCGGTCATGCAGAGAGGGCATATTACAGACCCCATCCGTAAAAGAATTATATCTCACAGAGTCTCGGAAGTGTGCCTTCTCTGCAGTAGCTACCGCCCTCTAGAACATTCTTCCCCCGGAGATGAGACAGGCCCCCTCACTCCTGGACTTCTGAAAAAAAACTGAAAACCTGATTCTGCCATCATGCCTGGAACGGGAGGGGGAATAGTTATTCCTGGGGATGGCTAGCGCCCTAGAATGGACCGAGAATGGCCCTTACTGTCGAGGACTGACAGAGAACTTTTAGTTATCTAGATTTTATCTCACTTAAATTTTATTGTTATTGTTATTGTTATTTGTATTTGTATTTTTATATTTTTTGTATTGTGGTCTGCTTTGAATTTTAATTGTGGTTTTATTGTAAACCATCCAGAGTTCCCCTTTGGGGGGAAATGGGCAGTGATAGAAATTTAATAAATAAATAAATAAATAAATAATTTTAGCAGTTCCTACCTATGTATCTCTGGGTGGGGTATAATTTTGCTTTTGTTTCACTGCTGTGGCCACATGTTTATACTGTATATATAAAAAACCAACTTTCTGATTAGTGCTTTAATTTCTATTTTACAAGATGTCAGCTGCTAAAATGAGAAAAAATGGTACTGTGTACTTTCCTTTTCTGGACTGGAGAAAAATGAAATCTGTAGGTATTCAGGAAGATTTTTTTGGTAAGTACCTGAGATAATTGTCAAAAATTTGTGATGCAGCTTAGCAAAAATGAAACTGGCAAGCAGGAACAGCCAATAGTCAGCAAGTACACCTGTATGCTGGATGGACAGTGTTCAGAATTAATATCAGGCAGTTGTTGATGTTGCTAAGATTCCAACATCTTTTGTCATTTTTTGTTTCCATGCTAAGAAAAACATTCTCAACATACCACTTTGCAGCCTTCTCTCAAAGATTAAGAGCTCAGGACCTCTGATCACTTTGCTGCATTTTTCAAAACTTTTTTGAGAGCTATAATAGTTGTTCTGAGATCTATGCACCTTGCCAAGTCTAGCTCCATTGATAACCACATGGCTGCAGACCAGATTGGGAGATGGGGTGGATTCAAAAAAGTGAAAATGGTGGCCCCCACAATACAATCAAACCCCTGCCACTTTTTTTTTCAAATAACTTTATTAAATTTTAAAATAGAAACAGTAAAAACTAGCAAAAACTAATATTAAAGGAAGAAAATAAGGAAAAGAAAGGAAAATTAGAAAAAAAGAATGACCAAGGTCCAAAGTGCGAAAAAACAAAGAAAGATAAAGAAAGAAAAAGGAAGAAAAAGAATTGACTTCCAACCCTCCTCACAACAGATATAAATAACAGTATACATCAATCCCTTGCTCTAAGTTTACGACATAACTTTCATTATTACTATAAGGTAAAGGTAAAGGTTCCCCCCGCACATTTGTGCAGTCATGTCTGACTCTAGGGGCCGGTGCTCATCTCCGTTTGTTAGCCAAAGAGCTAGCGTTGTCCGAAGATGCTTCCGTGGTCATGTGGCCGGCATGATGCACGCGGAACGCTGTTACCTACCCACTGAAGTGGTACCTCTTAATCTACTTGCATTTGCATGCTTTCGAATTGCTAGGTTGGCAAGAACTGGGGTGAGTGCGGGAGCTCACTCCATCATGCAGGACTAGGGATTCGAACCTCCGAACTTGCGATCTTCCGATCGACAAGCCTGGCATCTTACCCGCTACCACGCCCCTGGTAGACTGGAGAGCAAAGCACCAGTTTCCAGAATTATCTTTAATCCAAGAAAATCCTTTGGATTTCATGGATTATTATTATTATTTAGATTGTTTTGCACAAGTCAAGGTGGCATACATAATGCCGCCTTCTCCTGTTTTCCACACACAACAACCATGGGAGGTTGATTAGGCTAAAAGAGAAGGCCTCTGGCCCAAAGCCACCCAACCAGGTTCTGTGCCTAAGGGAGAACTAGAATTCATGGTCTCCCAATTTCTACCCCAGCACCTTCACTGCTACACCAAACTGGTTATTAATGTGGGCTCTGGAGGCATTGTTACAAAACACACAATGAATGCAGCACCCCCAATACTTTGTCTGAAAATGTTATCACTGTAGGAATTCTGGGATGGTAGTACCAGAACTCCACGCAGCTTCTTATTAGTATATACAGTAGCAGAGTAGAAGCGTTCCCATAAACTTGCACAAGGCTTAATCAGTTCAAAACACAAAATAAACACACTTCACACGTTAATGTAAAGTTACATAAAAAAAAGAGTTTACAATTTTATTGTAACTCACAGTTCCTTAGTAGAAATGGTCCATGCTTGCGAGCAAGTGGTTCTGACCAAACCCACAGTCTTCATTAATGTGGCCTTTCTATTCGGAAGTATGAGAAACACGTGTGGCAGCAGCCAAAGCTGCCATGCTCCTTGGTAAGAGATCCGAGCAGAAAGAGGAAGAGAAGGGAACAGGAAACAGGAAACCAGGATTCAGCCCCTCCCACACAAAGCAAGTAAGATCAGGTTACAGCAGAGGCTGTCTCCTCCTTCAAGCCTGTGTGTGAGATGTGCTTGGTTGAAACCTGATCTCTAACCATCACTACCCAGTTAATTACAATGTTGTAGAAGTTACTCAAGACAGAGATCTTCCAGACAGCATATGGTGGTTGGTCTGTTGTCGCCATTTTAATTATTACTAGTGTTTATTATCATTATTACAGTTATCGGTTAATAGTTGCTCTGTCTGGTTTTTATGATATTAGTTTTTACTGTGGATGTCTTAATTTTTGAATGCTGTGAGTCTGTATTGGCTTAGGCAGAATATAAGTAGGATAAATAAATAAAATATGTATATCAGTAAATATTTTAAGGAATATAAGCTGGGATGGTATAGAGTACTCTAGGTGGATAAAGAAAAGGGCATGGAACAATGCTACCTTTTTGCCTTCTGTTGTTTTAGATGTGGTCATGTCCATTGTGATAGTCATTTTATGAAGGGTAGATTTCTCCCCCTACCCACTGAGTAATCACTTTCTTTGAGTACCCAGAACACATTCAAAATGTCAAAGCTGCTCACTGTCCTCAAGAGGCTGGAGACCCCTCAGCTAGAAGCCTTTAAAATATTTCACCAAACTATGACCACATGTTCTCTGTGTTTAAATTGGCTGCTGACTTGGAATAAGGAACAATAAGAACTGATTTGACCACTTCAAAACCTTAGAAAATCCTGGGCAAAGGAAATGGACAGGTGTTTTATGCTCTTACAGACAAGTTAAAGATAATAAAACAATGCTTCCATCAGCTACAAATCCACCTGTTTATTTCTCTGTATAAGCACAGCTATTGGTGAAATGAGATTCGAGAATTTGCAGCGGTAGGGAAACTTGCTAAGTCTATTTCATTTAGATGACACATTGGATAGAAGGAATGTTCATACCCACGTCCAGTAAGAGCTCGTTCATGTTCTCAAAAGCGTTAAGCTCTAAACAGCATCAAAGTGATGCTCAGCTGTTGTTTCCAGCCGAAGCTCAGATTAAAATTTTACCTGGCTTTGGAAAATCAATCACTTTCGAGCTGCAAACATAACATTTATCTTAAGGAGAGGTAGGCCGCCTGATCTCTGCAAGATCAGGACTTGCAAATGGCCGAAGATTTAATACATGTGTAGTGTGCCTGCCTCACCAGACCTGTAACATAGGGGTGCAGATCAGAGATCAAATTAATTAGAAGCCATCAATAGCAATCTGAAATAAATTCACAGGGCCATGCAGAACTTCTGCAGTAGTATTCACTAGGCATTCAATTGTTTTATTCTTCCAATCCCAATAGAATATTGCAAAGAAATTATTTAAAGGGGCTGTCCAGCAGTCAGCATGATCACTCTCTGGAAACTGAATAGGGTGGGACCAAATTCACTGTGGTGGGAGAAGACAGCAAAAGAAAGTGAAAATGGGCCATATCAGTTTGGGGGTTGCTGAGAAAATCTTCCAGACAAAAAATTTCCCAATGGAGAGGCCTTTGGACAGAGACTCTGAATGCTGCCAATTGCTCCATTTTAAGTTCCTCCCCTATCCCTCCTGGTTATATGAACAAGAATGGAGTGTATGCAGCCCACTTTGTGCTTCCCATTGCATATATACACACAAAAATACATGAACACAATCTGAGGGGAGAGCAGAAGAAATTAAAGTGAATAGAGAAGATGGCCTTGAAGGACAAAGGGAAGGTACACTGTCAAGGCAATGATCAAATAAATGAATCTTGAGCCGAGGCCAAGAAAGCAGTTTGTAAAAATGCCTTACCCACCTCCCTGTCCTTCTCATGAAGATAAAAGAGGGAGGAAAGGAAGTACATTCAGACTTGCACAATTCTGTTTCTATAGCTGTTCTAATAAAAGTAGCTTTAGGTCTACACAGCGTCTGTTTCTTAGTCTGGTGTACTTTATATGGTTGACATCAATCTTGCATTGGGAGATAGCCCAATCAAATAAAATGTAAACAAAACCAAACCTTAAAAAACAAAAATTAAATGTAACTCTTATTTTTTACTGTAAATATTAAAATGCAAACATTCGGTGTTGAAATAGATAAATTACAGAGCTGCCTAGATCATGATCAGCCTGTTACAAATCAGTTTTTAAAAAAAGAAAATCCCAAAGAAATTATAATGCTCTGGATAGACCACAGGATGACAATGGTCTGCTATGAATTAACTTTCTGTGCCAGAATCTCAGAAGAGATAGGAAAGTTCCAAATATTATTATTACAAATCACAAGTAAATATGGAATACAAATATTATATTTTAACCCAGCTTGTAATATGGATGAAGGCTGAATTTGAACATTTATTTTCATAAGTTGTACAAAGAATAACACAAGACACATAAGCACAATACTTATGCTGTACATAACCCAGAGTCACATTGAATTGGGCAGCCTTATAAATCTTGAAAATAAATAAACAAATACAAGAAACAGAAATCATTAACCTAGTACAAATTTCTGGCTAAAAGTTTTACCTACTTCTACACAGTAGTGGTCTAAAGCAAAAGTTTCCCCGTTTCAATTACTTGGACTTCACTTTTTCCTCAGATTCCACATTTTAACTGGAGGTGTGGAAAACAAGGGAGCAGAAGTTGGGACAAGTTTGTACAAGTCTGTGGACTGAGACAGGGAAAAGGACAGAGCTACCATTGTTCTCTAGACACCATAAAAGGTAAAGGTTCCCCCTGCACATTTGTGCAGTCGTGTCCGACTCTAGGGGCCGGTGCTCATCTCCGTTTGTTAGCCGAAGAGCCAGCGTTGTCTGAAGATGCTTCCACGGTCATGTGGCCGGCATGACAGGCGTGGAACGCTGTTACCTACCCACCGAAGTGGTACCTATTTATCTACTTGCATTTGCATGCTTTCGAATTGCTAGGTTGGCAAGAGCTGGGGCGAGTGCAGGAGCTCACTCCGTCACGCGGGGCTAGGGATTCAAACCTCTGAACTTGCGATCTACCGATCAACAAGCCTGGCGTCTTACCCGCTGAGCCACCACACCCCTATAAGCAGCTGAGTACCTGATGGCAGAAAGGCAGGCTATAAATCATAAAAATGATCTCTGGCAAGGACGGGATGGTGGTAGTGCATCCATCCTTATCCTTTTAGATCTCTCAGCGGCATATGTATAAAGAGTAAATAGACTATTTTATCTAATCTCTGCTTGAGTGTCTGTTTACTGCATAGAACGTATTACTTTGATGTCTTGGAGAAGAAAAGGCCGCCCCAGCATTGCATGCTCTGACACACGGTCATGTGGCCAGCATGACGCGCGCGGAACACTGTTACCTACCCACCGAAGTGGTACCTATTAATCTACTTGCATTTGCATGCTTTCGAATTGCTAGGTTGGCAAGAGCTGGGGCTACTGCGGGAGCTCACTCCGTCATGCGGGGCTAGGGATTTGAACCTCCGAACTTGTGATCTTCTGATCGACAAGCCTGGCATCTTACCTGCTGAGCCACCACGCCCCCTATTCCTAGACACCATGCCTCACCTCATATTTCACTTTCTGAGCTTGTAATTGCAGAAAGGCAGCACAGGACATGAGAGCCCTATCTTCTCCACACACTGGGGTCAGGTGTGAATGTTAGGTGAGGTGCCTCTTAGAGGCTGCTACCCCAAAGCTAGGGTATGAAGACCAAGAGGGCTACTGAGAGAGGAGTGTTGGAGTCTTCAGCCTTCCTAATGCTCAGCCATCTGCTACAACACCCAGTAAGATGGGACACTCAAGCACAGAGTGATACATGCACAGAGGCAGCACATATGCAGTTGGCCTCCTCACAGACACACGTAAACACATACACCAGGGCTTTCCAAAGTGCCGCCACTGGCGATACACCAGTGGCGGCGGTGCGCGTGCGCACGGTGGCGCAGGGGTGTGTGCAGTGGCGCACGCGTGCACGGTGGTGGCGGCCGCGGCGGCAGCCTCCGCTAAAACGCGGAAGCTGCGCCGCGGCCGCCATGCACACGCACGCCGCCGCTTCCGGGTGGTGTGGCGACACACCACGCTGTGTGTGGCGGCACACTTTTGTGTCGCGACACACAGTTTGGAAAGCTCTGACATACACACACTGATTAAAGCCTGGGTTCTCAGACTGTACTAAGTCATAGGTTGAATTTGCTTTTTATGCCAATCTATAGATGGTTCATCTCCGTAGGTAATAGCACCTGGTAGCATTTGCTCAGGCTTGGACACTAAGCAGAGTTGGGTCCAAGTGGTGATATTTGGGTGGGAGAGAACAGAGAATTCTAGATCCATAGTGTAGACTGGAAGACCATCAACCCCAGGAGGCAATGGCAAACTACTTTGATGCGTGGATCTGTCTGAGCAGTCATTACAAGTTAACTCAAGGGAATCTTTAACTTCTTTATCTAATTTGTGTTTAAGTATATCTTGTGAGAGAGCTGGTTTGGTGTAGTGGTTAAAGGCACCATGCTGGAAAAAGAGGAGACCATGAGTCCTGTCTTAGCCACCAAGTCAGCTGTGTGACTTTGGGCCAGTTACTCTCTCTCAAACTTAGGAAGAAGAGAGTGACAAGCCACCTCTGAAAATGCTGCTAAGAAAACTGCAGGGGCTTGTTCACATAGGTTCATTTGGTTTTGGCTTAATGTCTTGTGTGAATTCAGCCAATTATGGCACATTCCATTAACTGGGTTAAGCAAACCACACTTAACATCATTTCTGTTGCTAGTTACTATGTAGTGTTAAAGGAGCCAAGGCTGACTACCAGCCACAAGCCCAAATGCGTTTTTGCTAGCTAGCATTGGTGGGTTCTGTGAAAATATAGCACGGAGAGGAGAGATTCCCCCAATCTTGTTTTTTAAAAAAATATGCTTGCCAAACTCCATCCCAGAGATCTACATGTGTGTTTACGCTTTCCAGTAAAGTATTTTTCCTGTATAATTTCTAACACCACATTGAAGTTCTTATCAATGAAATCCAGGAATATTATGCATCAGGAAGAAGAAAGAAGCAGTGGTCAATGTTGTTAGGAGGAAGTCAATGTTACTTAATTTCCCATAATCTCAGAGCATAATTTAAATTATAATTCCCTAGTTTAGGTTACGCCTCTCCAGTTTGGAATCTGGAAACCTATTGATCCTATAAAACGATAATGTAAAGAAGTAGCATTGGGGAAAGGTATGCACCCACCCAAGGGTGTCTCCTGCAGCTGCTTGTGTTGTAGAAGAGGCAACTTGCTTATTAGTTTCATTTTTTAAATCATAAAAATGGCCCTCCTCGTCTGCCTAAGTGTCTCATTAGCCAAACGTACGAAGTATTCACCAATAAAAGAGAGAAGAATAAGATAGTGGCTTTAGGTACAGTGTTTTGAAGTTGGTTGCATTTTTACTAGGGCTACAATCAGAGCATGCACTGGGAGGTCAAAAAAGTCAATACGGTGGGCATAACCACACACATATGTAAAAGGGGTGGGACTTCAATTATGTGGTTGTGACTGCCATATTGACTTTTTTGAATGCTGTCCCCCACAGATGTCCCTTCTTACAACTTAAATTAACTGTGGATAGCATTAGGAAAAAAAAACTTATATTCAAAAGTTCCATTAAGAACAATCTCCTGTTTTCAGTTCAAAAGCTTTAAAAAGTTGCAAATGACATTTTCGGAGAGGCATATTTCCTTCCTTGTCATCTCTTCTAAATGTATGCTTGTTCTTCAGTGCCCACAAGGCACTCTGCCCTATCTGACTTTATTTTCTGGGGAAAAAAATGTTCTTTTAATAATAATAAAACAAAAACAAAAAACAAAAGAGAAAGCTGACATGCCACAAAGACTCTAGCATCATTTCTATTTCCAAGAATGCCTCAAGGCCCCATGATACTGTCATAATCATTCTTGTAAAATAAGATTGAGTGGTGTCAGTTTCAGACCTTGTTTGAAAGTGTGCCCATTAGACTAGAAAAACAGCCTAGATAACTTCTTGAACAATTAGAGGAGATTCATCAGATTACTGTCTGGCAAATGGGTGTTGTGTAATACCTGTATCCATCAAGGCAGCCATTTTGGGAGAGTGCCCACAAGGTTATCTTAAATTCTGTATGTACATTCAGGTAGTTCTCAACTTACGACCACAATTGTGTCTGGAACTTCCATCGCTAAGTGAGGTGGTCATTAAGTGAGTCATGCCCAATTTTATGACCCTTTTTACCACAGTCATTAAGCGAATCACTGCGGTCGTTGGGTGAATCACATGGCCATTAAGTGAATCCGACTTCCTCCATTGACTTTGCTTGTCGGAAGCTGGCTGGAAAGGTCGCAAATAGTGATCATGTGACCCTGGGATGCTGCAACTGTCATAAATACATACCCATTGCCAAGCGCCTGAATTTTATCATGTGACTGCAGGGATGCTGCAATGGTCATAAGTGTGAGGACTGGTCATAAGTCACTTTTT
This sequence comes from Charina bottae, assembly GCA_023362775.1. Lineage (NCBI taxonomy): Eukaryota > Metazoa > Chordata > Lepidosauria > Squamata > Charinaidae > Charina > Charina bottae. Next base: position 22,489,301 of record JALMGJ010000012.1, on the reverse strand, counting down.
CCAGCGCCATTGCAACTTCAAACAGTTGCTAAACAAATGGTCATAAGTTGAGGACTACCTGTAAAAGCTTGCCTACCCAGGGCCTATCATATTCAACACATCTTTACGAAAATGAATACAGGGAGAAGTCTGACATCTCCAAAAGCATAATTTAGAAACAAGTGGGAGAAGAGACATTAATTAGTTTACCAAGGAAGAGGTATTAATGTCATCTTAACAATTTCACATTCTTTTAGGCTTTAATTTAATTGTCAGCAACTATACGGGTTACCCTTCACTTACTGTATCTTCAATCTCCTTATTTTCAGCCTTTTCCTCTCTACAAATAGAATTACCATATCTGGGCTGCAACAATCCAGACAACATCTAGACAGCAAGAGGAGACCTTAACTCTTTGCTATATGTTCTTCACTCTGGTCTCATTTCATTCATATTGTTATTACCTTTTTAACATGGGTATGTCACTGAACTCCCTCTTCTGAGGGAGATGGGCAGTGATGAAATTTGAAATACAAATAAATATAAATATAAAAGCTATATTTTTTCTTTGGGTGCCCTTGAGTCAGTCTCGACTCTGGGCAATGTCATGGACCGTTACTTGAAGTTTCCTTGGCAGCACTCCGGAAGTGGTTTGCACTGATCTTCTGGGATGTTTGTCAATTTCCCAGACTAAGGCTGAGATAGAGTGAGGTTCCAGGCCTAAGGTAGGATGACAAGCTGGGTCTCACCACTCACTGGGTCCAGCACTTTCACCACTACACCACACTCCCTCTTATGAACCATATACCAGCCAACCACATTTTAGCCTAGGTTATGCAATAGCCCCAACTACATTGTTGTTTACACTTCACTGTGCCATACAAACCCAGAAAATAGGTTTCATTGAATAAAGTGAGGGTAAAATAACCAAGAGTAAGTAGGTTATTCAAAGACAGCTGCAAAGTCTGTCCCCTAAAAACTCAGGTGACAATAAATATGTTTGCTTTTAAGATGCTGGAAGACTCTTGGCTGTTTTGACTTCAGCTGACTTACTCCTGCTTTACACCTGAATGAAAGAGATCCAGCTGCACATACCTTCAGTGTTTACAGTTGTGGCACAGCTATTTTCAAAGTAAACATAAATACAATCTTCTATTTTCCTTCATTGCCAAGGAAAAAGCAAACAGAAAAATTCAAAGGGGTCAAGGGAAGCAACAGCAACTGGTATAGCAGGAAAACAGAATGTTAAAGTAATGACATGTTCTCTTGTATGAGTAACTTCCCAACAATCTGCTGAAGGAGTGAGTTTGTATTGGGCTGAAACCCCAAACCACCATCTTTTTAATTTGCCAAGCACCTGTGAAAGAATGCAGCTGCAAAACCCTGGAAAAACAATGGGAACTGTGACAGTTCATTAATATAAACCAGCAACTAGAGGTATTTGGGAAAAGTCATTGATATAGAATTACACTGGAGGACACATGGGCAGTCTTGAAGTATACCAGGCAAACAGTTAACTAAGATTATAGATGGGTGTACATCATGTGAAACCATAAAGAATATCCACTGATTAATTAAATATCAGAGTTGTGGGGGAGAAAGTGAATCTCCCGGTTTCTTTTTCCTTCTCTCGCCTCACCTCCCTGTGAAGTTACAATCCTATGCAAAATTTCTAAGGAGTGCGTGTGTTATTGGACTTGATAGGAAAGACTGCAGGGATAGCAGGCATCGAATTGCACGGACAAGAAGCAGGTGTTAATTGCTAGGAATTATATATGCGAAATGTATCACTAGTGATTAATTGTTTAACAAATGAAATGCTGGGACTAACATTTAATTGGAACTAGTCTTAGGAATACAAGTCCTTTCTCCTAATCCCTCCTCTATGGGGTCAGCAATTATGTACAGGTCAAGGAAACGAACAGGGGTACTTCAATCTATTGTTTCCTGTTTTCAGAGGTCAAGTATTCTACTGGAAAGAAATGTGGGGCTTGGCTCCAGTGAGTCCTAGCACAAATTTAATGGAGTTTTGAACAAACATATGTCTAGATACCATATGCTAAACCATAAACTGTGGTTTATATACCATGAGCCCTGGGTTCACGTAGTAATCTAAAACAAAACCATTGCATTGTTGAACTCACATCAAAAGGTTAGTTGTTACAAATATCCACTGATTCTGAAAAAAGCTAAGATAGACCAACTTTATTTCTTTCGAATTTCTGTAGTTCCACAGATGTGACTCTGTAACTCAGAAGTTGCTACAGCTCACCACCAACCTTGCTTCAATTGCCAGGGGACTTAGAACAGCACCTCAAAAGCCAGTCTTAATAACCAGGAAGATTAATGTGGGAGAAGGTGGCTTTTCTTTATATCTTATACTGTATAACCTTCAGTTTCCAAAGGATGAAATAGAAGATATATCCTAAGTACTGTTGTTGTTGTTTATTCGTTCAGTCGCTTCCAACTCTTTGTGACTTCATGGACCATCCCACGCCAGAGCTTCCTGTCGGCCGTCGCCACCCCCAGCTCCCCCACGGTCAAGTCCGTCACCTCCAGAACATCATCCATCCATCTTGCCCTTGGTCGGCCCCTCTTCCTTTTGCCTTCCTCTTTCCCTAGCATCAGCATCTTCTCCAGGGAATCCTGTCTTCTCATTATGTGGCCAAAGTACTTCCTAAGTACTAGTTTGCCAAAATCTGTCTTCTAGCTTCCCAAAAGTTTTTCCCCCCTGTTTTATTATTGTTAAGATGCTTTGGAATTTCATTTGTTTGTTTGATTTCTTTCTTTCTTTTTTTTTCCTGCTGTGGCCAAAGGTATGATATTTTTCCATTTCATGTCTCGCCATCTTTATGCAACCCATGACTGGCCCACAAGATTTTTCTCCTGGCATCTTACTTTAGGATTTCAAGGAATCATGGGAAGCCAAAGAGATTAGAGACTATTGGAGAAATTATGATGAAAAACAGAACATTTACATACTATCCTTGGCCTAACTGTAATGAAGCTAAGAACCAGAATCCATATCTTACCCATGGGAATTTCTCAAAGAATGTTCTTCTCCTTTGGGAAAAAAAAGAGAAAACAATGGATAAAAATGAACTGATGATTTCTGGATTTACCAATTAATAAAGGCAGAATATGGGGAGAAGGGACCCATGTTATATAATTTTGAAGGGGAGAAATGGTTTTAAATATGTTTATAACTGCTGTGAAGAAGATCAGAAGCTGCTTCCTTAACTATCTTTCTGTTTTCTTTTTCTGTTTTTTCACTCTTTATTGCTTTAACACTTTTTCTTTTCTAACATTTTAAAATATTGTTTTTTAACTTTATGTTTATCTTTTTAACTTTGTAAAAAAGTTCTTCAAGAAAACGGGGGTGGGGGGGAGAAAACAATTTCTTGTTCAAGAAATTGAATGATAGAGAAAAAAAATGCAGGATATATTTGCATCAGAGCACCAGTAATTCAAAGGGAACTTAAGGAAGTTCAAAAAGGTGTTGAGAAAAGAAGAGAAAAAGGGCCTATGAAATGGACAATCTGCTTGTGTGTTCCTGGATGCTTGTAGGTCCAAAGTATCTCAGTAATGTGTTATGTTCAGGGTTTGCCAGTAGCATATGAAAAATCTGGGAACCAATGGTGGCTCTGGAGTAACAGGTTGCAAGTTGAGTACTTCTTTCTATAGCTTATTTTATGGTGGTTTTCCTTCTTCCTGAGGGACCGGTTTCATTTGGTGTGGGGGAAGAGTTTAGAGACAACTTCGATAGGAAGTGCAGCAGGGCCTTTCCCCCTCCGCTGTTTAATCGCTACATGGAACTGCTGGGAGAGGTTTTCAGTCAGCATGGGGCAAGGTATCACTAATGTTCTCTTGATATCCAGTTATCCACCTTTGGCCAAAAAGGTGGTGATGAGTCCTGAGTCCCAATGCTGGAGGCTGGGAGGGCCTGGATGAGAAAAAGTAAGTTGAGGCTGAATCCTAGCGGTTATGGATTTGAAAGCCTTCTGAAACTGGAAATATTCAATCTTTAACTCTAGTTGGGGTTATGCTCCCCATAATGCAGTTACTTTGCAATTTATGGGTTCTCCTGGTTCTTATTAGAACTCCTAGTTCTTGTTGGAACTCCTAGTTCTTGTTGGAACAGCAGATGGAGGCCATGGCCAGGAGAACCTTTGTGTAATTACATCTTGTGCACCAACTGAAAGAAAAATGGAAAATTGAAATTGAAAAAAAAATCTTGTGCACCAACTGCTGCCCTTTCTGGATTGGGAAGCTTTGTGCATGATCATTCATGCACTCTTCACTTTATGATTGGAATACTGCAATTCTCTCTACATGGGACTGCCCTTGAAGACTGTATGAAAGCTTCAGCTGGTAAAGCATGCAGCTGCCCATGCAGTTATGGGCATATTTTTAACACCACTATTTTGGAAATTGCATTGACTGCCAGTTAGCTTCCTTTTCCTGTAGGACCTGTGAGTGTAGCAGGACCCCCCAGATAACACACAACCCCATTCAGAACTAGAAATGTAAAATTTCTGGATCCAGAGGCCATGCAATCCACAGTCACTCAGTTTTGCTGGGGTCGAGCCTGAGTCTCATCCTCCCCATCCACATGCCACAGTGTCCAGACACTGAGTCAGAACCTTGATCGTTGCTTAGGCAACCAGGGCTGAGAAGTATAGTTGGATATAATCAGCATACTGATGATGCCTAATCCTATGCCAGCAGATGACCTCGCCCAGCAGCCTCATGTAGATGTTAAACAGGAATGGGAAGTGGACTGAGATTATAGTAACAGAATCTTGCAAGTCTGAATGTGCTTCTCCCCTCTGTCCCTTTATCTTCCTGAGAACTAGGGAGGGTCTTATCTGAGAACACTTTCTCAGATTACAATTCTGGCCCGGTGTAAGGTGCTCCTCTCCGATGCCCTAAAACCCCCTTCTCTTAAGTAAATCACAGACACGAGATTTCCAAGTAGCAAAAGGGTTTACTCCGGTGCATGAAGGTTTAACACGAACAAAGACTTGAATGGTTTAGCATGGCATATTACAGTATATTTAAACATCCCCTCCCCGTTGTCCATGGTTGTCAACACACGTAGCCTGCAGGTTCGCAGGTGCTTAGACAGTCATTTCCGGAGCTGTTGAGTTCCACTTCGCACTTCATTGCGGGCAGTTCTTCCTTCCGTGCTGTTGTCTCTCTCACGTCAGTTTCTAGCTGCCCTTAATCCCCATCCCTATCGAGTTGAATGGCAGAGGTCTGCTGAACTCTGACACCCGGACTCAGACTTCTTTTATCTGACTGTTGTCTTGGTTTCAGCTCTTCCTGCTGTTCCTCAAGGTTATTCCTTCTTCCCATTACACAAAGCAACCCACACTACTTTTGTACATGAATCCCCCCCCCCCCAATGGACACCACTTCTGCTGTTCATGTCAGTCATATACCTTGATATTTGACAAGTGAACCTTCAGCTAAAGGAAGGAGGCCTTCATATATACCAATCTAGAAATGGATGACTCCACCTTGCTGAAATCTTCAGTCATTTAGGATTCTTCACCTCACACAGAGGACCTCTACACAATCTTTGCATCTCACAATTCAGGTTGGCCAAGTGGCAAAACCAACTGATTGGTTTTTCAGTATGTGAGGGGATGCCACACCTATGCCAACCTGTTGGGCAAGAGTATCTTGCCACTGGGCATTCTGACCAGTGGTGGGAGTTGAAATTTCAAACATCCAGAGAGTACCAGGTTGTCAGCTCCTGGTCTATGTACACCAAGATTCAGAACAAAAATCACAGCAAGATTCAGAACCAAAATCACATTGTGAATTTCTCTTTAAATATTCTATTTGGCTGTAGCTTTGGCCTATAGTAATATAAGTTCATTGTCATCCATTTCAACCAACTGAAGTGCACTGTTATTTCATAAGAGGCACAGAGGGAAAAAATAGCTACATTCTCTGTGGTCCCCAGTCTAGATTACTGTCCCTGTAGAGTTTTGGGTCACACACTTCAGCTAGTTTACTCCATTTTCTCTTCCTTCCCCCCCCCCCCCATTTAACAAGAATGCAATGGAACTTCAGCCTACAGTTTGATTAAGTGCAATTGTCACCCCATGCAGCTATTACAAATTGCAGAGAGTAAAAAGATATTGCAGAACGATTCACATGGCAGAGATTAAGGGCTGCTAAGAGATGTAAGCTCATAGACGTTAATCACTAGTGAGCTTGTGGGTGTATTCACACACACACACACTCCCACATACTTTATCAAGAACGTCTGCTAAAAGCTTTTATATACAGTATATATATATAAAACCAAGTTTTGGACTACATCTTGGAATGATGTATTTTGCCAGCATTGTGAAAGTTTTAATTCCTCCTCTAAAATCTAAATATCTTTCCATACAATTCAGACAGTTTTGAAAGCATATCTTTTCTTCCGAGTGAAGCAAATTTTGTCACATGTTACAGTTAAGCCAATCAACAACTCAATAGGATGCAGTGTAGTAGTATATTAGTGTGTAATTAGTGTGTATTAGCATGTATTAGTATAATAGCATGAATTACAAAGTCTCTGATATAATTACCAGGACAAACATCATATGTCAACCCTCTACTTGCCTTCTATAGGAGGGATGTGCAACCTATTTTCAAAGCCACTCTGCAAGAGATCTGTTCAGACTATTATTAAAGAGCTATCTAGACTTTCCCTGCAGTTTATAGTCTGGACTTGTATGTTATGGGTCCAGTAGGATTCCTGCCATTGTCCACAGACACCAGTAATGTTACTTACAGCATTTGCCACTCCATTCTTCTGGCACCTATTGTTGTCTCTTCTGCCTGCATATAGTATGTTCCAGTAACAGCTTTTAAGCCAAACTACATGTTACTCTTCTTATGTACATTGTAGCTATATCTTGATTTTTTCATAAATTAATTACAGATTATTTATCCATCCATCCATCCATCCATCCAAGTTATATAGCTGCCCATCCCACAATAGTGACTCTGGGCAACTAACATAAAGTTAAAACTCATAATATAAATAATAATATAATATAATAATATAATATATATCAAATAGGTATCAAAAGAGTAAGAGTAAGAGTAAGAGTAAGAGTAAGAATGGATAGGATAGGATAGGATAGGATAGGATAGGATAGGATAGGATAGGATAGGATAGGATAGGATAGGATAGACAAGACACGTGGCAACCAAAGACAACAGGAATCTTCAGTAATTGCACACGAATCTCATGGGCTCAAAGACTTGCACAGTCCATTAACACCTCTATGAATAGACCTAACAGTTGCCACCAATACAAAGATCAGGGTAACCTACAAAGTGTCTAATCCCTAATTTGTTATGCTGAATACCCTTTTCTTGAAGATGCGCTAACCTTGACCAGGCAACTTGAATTTCCTGCTCCCACTGACAGATGGAGCCCCGAGTTATTATTTTTCTTTGTGAAGAGAAGTCCTTAAGTAATAATCAATAAGATAAAATTATCTTAAATCAAGTGGGAGTTGTTTAATTTGGAGAACAGAAAACAGAGTGAAAATCAAACCAAATGAAATGCAAGTAATGAATCTCTAATAGAAATCTAGCAGGACTGAAATGGTTCCTAAGAGGTAAGAAGAAGCCTATTATCATAGCAGAGGACCCACTGAGTCCTGCATCCTGTCGGGGGTAGCCTAATCTCTCCAATAGGCATAAAGGAAGTAGCTTACCCCTGTTCCTTTTCTTCAGCTATCAGCTATGTAGCCTTGGACAGCCATCTCAAATAAGGTGGAAGATGGAAACCAGGAAGTGTGGGGAAAATCCAGGAATACCGGCTGGGCAGAAACCACAGGAGATAGGTGGTCACTCAAATAACTGGGCCCTATGCAATATAGGACTTTATAGGTGATAACCAGCACCTTAAATCCAGTAATTAACAATCAACATCTTACTATTCAAGGGTAAAATACTGAATGATTAGAATAATCATAGATTTATCTTTCATGGACTTGACTATTTCTTCATCACTCAAGGCAGGTATAGGCAACCTGAAACCTCAAGGCAATGTGTGGCCTCAGACTAATTTCTTGCATCTCTTGGCTTAATTTCAGTGATCCACCATTACCCTGTAGCTTACTATTTAGAAAAAAGAGAACCAGGTATCAGGAAGAAAAAAAATGGGTGGTGGTGGGGAATGAACTATATCTACAGTCAAGGCATTTAATTCCAAAGTTTAATTGTACGTTAGATGAAAGATGCTCTGCTGCTCATTCACGATGGCCTCAAGATCTAAGGCTACAAATTGATGGGAACACAAAGAGTAGTTCATATTCAAAACCATGCCTCTTCACTTTGCAGACTGTTCCAGTGGACATTTTGCCAATTGACACACAGAGACATAGAGAGAGAAAGTCTTCAGAAAAGCCATGCGGAGTCTTCTAGAGGACAGAGCTACCTCAGCACTTCAAGGAACAACATTTCATTTGCACCAATAAGCTTTGAGAAGCAACCCTTTGAATACCTGATACAGCCATAGTAATTATCAGATGTTTGGCCAATTCTTGCTTTGATCCCAGGATCATAGATACTGAGAATTAAAATAATAATAATAATAATAATAATAATAATAATAATAATAATAATCCCAGAAGAAGCAATAGAAATCAATGTCAAAATATGTATTTTTACCTGTATGTGATGTTTTTAATTCCTTTGATGTGTTGTCTGGATTGCCACCTTGTAATTATTTTGCAATTATTTTGCAATTTGCTCTAGTTTAGTTTATTGTATTTCATTGTTTTTACATCATTCTGGGAGCCGCCCCTAATCGAGTAGAGTCGAGTGGCATCAAAATTGAATAAATAAATAAATATATCACAAGAAAATACCCTGGAGTAGAAAAGAATTCTAATCTCCTCCATCAGTAATAGTTCATGTTATATGCAAACCAAACAAATTATATTTTGCTCAGAACAAAGATAGTTTTCAGACTAGAATTGAAGAATACGGTTGGATGATGAGTCCCATGATATGAAGGGAAACTATGGTCTCTGCAGAGCATACATTGCAAGTTCAGAAAAAGAGTAAAATTAAACAGGGAGGGATAAAGGACTAGAAAAAGAAATGTAATAGCCAGAGGCTCATTCATGTGGTACCAAATGATTTATTAATGCATCAAAATCACTAAACGATCTGGGCCATTTCCATGTATATCTTGAATGTTTACAAGCATATTGTTTACACAATACATTCAGTGACTCAGTTTAATTTAAGTTTCATCTCTGTTTTCCTGGCTTCTCTGGATTTATCATTCAGTTATGGCCACATTGATTAGAGTAGTACATTAAAGGAATGCTATTCCATGTAATTTTATCATGTCTCATCTTATAACCAAGCCAGTTTCCTCTTTAACATCCGTTTCTGTTTCTAGGTTCTATCACTTCGACTGTTCCTGGCAGTTTAATGTTGCATTTTGCCATCTTTGGCACTGAGGCCACATTTTTCCATTAACCGCCAGAAAATTTCTTAAATAACACACGTCCAGATGATCTGATGTTGTTTCCTTTTCTTACACAATTTACTCCTGCATTCATCATTTAACAGAGATCATGTAAAAATGGGATAGGAAGCTTTCCAGCTTTGTCTCAATTAACATACAGCACTTCATTCAGAGCAGTCCTTTGAACCTATACGTGCATTTGGCAGACTCCGTGAGTCAACTTGTTGTACGGATTGTACGGAGCTTCACTTAAGATATTCATGTTAGATTAAAGACTATTTGCATGTTGATTGTCCCTCTTGTCAAATGTCTCTTTTAGGTTCCAGATAGAATACTTGATTCTAGGTTCCTCTAATTATTTCATTGTATTTTCAATTAATGTCAGACTGATTTCAATTTTAAACATGGTCTCCACACCAAAGATGGCTGGAAACACTTTGGAAATTCTATCCTTGGATGCTTGCAGGTTTGAAAATTATTTCGGCTTCTTGGCAATACTAAGGAAGAAACGGATAGTATGTGAAGTGCTGAGACTTCCCTATTTTCAGTCATATTATATACCAGCAAGAATAAGCTGGGAGAGAGACAGCTAGTTCTGAAGCAGAAGGCATGCCTCTGATGTGCTGTGTTTCATAATATCACCAAGAACCAGCCAGATTTTGGAGCACTTTTGGCATTTTTCAAACTAGGGAAAGTTTCTAATGTGAGGTTATTCATGAAAAATCTGTTAGTGACATTCTGGAATCTGGGATTTCTGCCAGAACTCAAATAAAAGGATGATAGGAACAATAAAGTCTGCTCATTCTTGCTAAAATCAGATACAGATATGTCATTATTGCAGTACATCTAGATACTTATGTCCTTCTCAGTGACAGATATGCACACTATTGTAAGAAGAGAATGCAGACAGGAGAGTATTAATGATTCCGAAGGTATGAACTACAGGTAGTATGTTGTTGTGGGAAATCCATAGAAAGTTATTTCTGAAGGCAGGACCATTTGTGGAAGGTTCTGAATAGGTTCTGATTGCAAAATCAATTGGTGCAAGAGGAAAACCTTTTCCCACAGGCTGAGATAATCTAGATGTCTGAAAAGGGGATTAGCAATTTGGGGCTGAGTTCACACATCATGAACTCAATGAGTTAATGCAGTATGCCAAGGCATTAGTGGTTTGATTGGTTTAGACTTGGTATATCATATACCACAGCACAGTTTATGATGTCTGTCTGTCTGTCTGTCTGTCTGTCTGTCTGTCTGTCTGTCTGTCTATCTATCTATCTATCTATCTATCTATCTATCTATCTATCATCTACTCTATCTATCATCTATCTATTATCTATCTATCTATCTATCTATCTATCTATCTATTATCTATCTATCACTCTATCTATCTATCTATCTATCTATCTATCTATCTATCTATCTATCTATCATCTACTCTATCTATCATCTATCTATTATCTATCTATCTATCTATCTATCTATCTATCTATCTATCATCTATCTATCATCTACTCTATCTATCATCTATCTATCTATCTATCTATCTATCTATCTATCATCTATATCTATCATCTATCTATCTATCTATCTATCTATCTATCTATCTATCTATCATCTATCTATCATCTATATCTATCATCTATCTATCTATCTATCTATCTATCTATCTATCTATCATCTATCTATTATCTATCTATCATCTATCTATCTATCTATCTATCTATCTATCTATCTATCATCTATATCTATCATCTATCTATCTATCTATCTATCTATCTATCTATCTATCTATCATCTATATCTATCATCTATCTATCTATCTATCTATCTATCTATCTATCTATCTATCATCTATCTATCTATCTATCTATCTATCTATCTATCATCTATCTATCTATCTATCTATCTATCTATCTATCTATCTATCTATCATCTATCTATCAATCATCTATCTATCTATCATCTACTCTATCTATCTATCTATCTATCTATCTATCATCTATCTGATTTATATTCCACCACAATCGTAAACAGATTCTTGGTGGCTCATGATAGCAATGAACATAAGAATACTAAGAATATATAAAATAAATGTATTAAAAATCCAAAACAATTTCACACCTGGCATCATGCCCCCAAAGCCCTCCAGAAAATTCTGTTTTCAACTTTTTCCTGAAGGCAGATAATGTTGGGGACAAATGAACCTCCAACAGGAGGCTGTTCTAGAGAACTGGCCTGATCACAGAAGAACAATGCTTCGGGGATCCAGTTCCCCCATACTCCTGAAAATGGGGACAACCAGCTACTTCCAAAATAGTCAGGTCAACTCTACTGGGGAGATGCAGTCCTGCAGGTATCCTGGACCAAGCCATAAAAGGATTATAGGTTAACACCAGCACTTTAAATTGCATCCAGAAGCTAAAAAGAAGCCAATGGAGGGCCTGCAAAAGAGGTGTAATATGGACCCACCAGCAAACACCCATGAGCAGCCAGAACACTGTTTTGTACCAACTGAAGCTTCCAAGTGGTCTTTAAAGGCAGTCCCATGTAAAGTGTGTTGCGTAGTCTAATTGGGTGGTGGGGAAGACATGAGCCATTGAGGTCAGGTCCTCACATCCCAAGGCTGCAGGTGGTACACAAGTCGAAGCTGACCAAAGGCCTCCCCTGACCATGGCCTCCATTTGCTGATCTAGCAGGAACTGTAAGTCCAAGCGGGCAATATAACCCCACCCAAGTCCTTCAGGGGCAATGTAACCCCACCCAGAGAGACAAAATGGGGGGGGGGGGAGATAGAGGAACCCTAATGTACAAACAGTAGCTCCATTTTACTACAGTTCAATTTAAGCCTCCCATCCAGACCATCATTGCCTCCAGACACTGGGTCAAGACTTTGACAGCATCTCCAGCATTGGGTCACAATATACAATTGGGTATCACCAGCACATTGAAGGTACTGGAATCCCAACTAACAGATGATCTCCCCCAACAGCTTCATGCAGATGTTAAATCATGGGGGATAGAACCGACTCCTGCAGCGCTCCAGAGGGAGTGACCCCCATGTTGATCTCTCCTCCCCAGTCACCACCAAGCCACCAGGAACTGTGCTTAAGATACACTGATTTGGACTGCTCTATTGAGCAGAGGGAGGGACAGAATGTCAGGATGGAGGCTGAGTTTTAGTTGGAACAGGACACAGAATGCTTTAAAGGACCCTTTCAGCTCTATGATTCTAAGCCTCCAACAATCTGTTTCCAAGGGAAATTAAACTCTGATTAAGCACTATATTCCAGGAACTACTCACTGTTCATAGAAATGGGTAAACATTCAGTTTGGTGTAGTGGTTAAGGCAACGGGCTAGAAACCTGGAGACTGAGAGTTCTAGTCCCACCTTGGGCACGAAAGCCGGCTGGGTGACCTTGGGCCAGTCCTTCTCTCTCAGGCCTAGGAAGGAGCCAATGGCAAACCAGGAGACTGAGAGTTCTAGTCCCACCTTAGGCATGAAAGCCGGTTGGGTGACCTTGGCCCAGACACTCTCTCTCAGCCCTAGGAAGGAGCCAATGGCAAACCAGGAGACTGAGAGTTCTAGTCCCGCCTTAGGCCTGGAAGCCGGTTGGGTGACCTTGGGCTAGTCACTCTCTCTCAGCCCAACTCACCTCACAGGGTTGTTGTTATGGGGAAAATAAGAGGAGGAAGGAGTATTAGGTATGTTCGCCACCTTGAGTTATTTATAAAAATAATAAAGGTGGGATAGAAAATAAATAATGAAAAAAATATTTTAGACGCTGAAGCACTTGCACTCCCCTAACTTAAAACCCTAACCTAAGAAAGTAGCCACAAATAGTGGATTACTTCTAATATTTTGGATCAAAAATCTGTTCTATGAAAAAATTAGCAATAGTATCATGTCACAAGAACAGTGGATTTCTACAGCTCCTTTTCTTTTCTTATATTACTTTACAGAGGCCAATCCATCAGCATACTCTTCAAATTTTTTTCTCCTCCAGGTCTAGAATGCTATCCTTCAAAACCTTTATTTGTTCATCATTTTAATTCACTCCCCCTCTTCCTTTCAAGGTGGCAGCATCCTTCTGGACTGCTTTTGAAATCTAGAACTTAGGTGTGTCTATGAAGGTTCTCAGTCATCCAGGTGGAATTGTCTGTAGCTTGAATCATGTCAACTGGATTTCTATTTTCTCAGTGGAAATGTTTCGCTCCTTATCCAAGGAGCTTCTTCAGTCTGAGCAAAGTTAGTAAGGGAATCCTTAAATATGTTTCTAGGTGGCTGTGTGACCTTGCACCTGGGGCTAGGTCATGGTTATTTTGAGATGTTATTTCTAAGTCCCTTTATCATCTAAAGGAGGATCGTTAAGATCACCATGCTGCTCTTGAGCTTGTGAAATGGTCTTCTTCCCAGGCACAGAAGACAGAGCCGGGAGAAAGATGGGAGAAAGATTGTGCCTGAGGCCCCCACCTCTATTCAAGGAAGGATTTTCCAAGTTTGCATAAATGGATTCCTTGACCCCTCTCTCATTATTATGCCAACTTGGAAAATCCTTCCTTGAATAGAGGTGGGGGCCTCAGGCACAATCTTTCCCCTATTTTCCTTCCTGCTTTGTCTTCTGTGCCTAGGAAGATTAAGACCATTTCGCAAGCTCAACAGCAGCATGGTAATCTTAACGATCCTCCTTTAGATGATAAAGGGACTTAGAAATAACATCTCAAAATAACCATGACCTAGCCCCAGGTGCAAGGTCACACAGCCACCTAGAAACATATTTAAGGATTCCCTTACTAACTTTGCTCAGACTGAAGAAGCTCCTTGGATAAGGAGCGAAACGTTTCCACTGAGAAAATAGAAATCCAGTTGACATGATTCAAGCTACAGAGAACTTAGGTGTGTTTTGACCAGTGCTCAGTAGCATAATGGAGTTTCTCACCAAGTCTGCAAATCAGGAGCAGGACAAAAAGTATTATTGGGCTTGGTACCACAGAAGCATACAGTATTACTATATCATGGTCAGTTGGTTGTGTATTGCATTCCTGACTTATATAATAGCCACTTATCTTTAAACGGATTGTTTAATCATCTATAAGGAGAAGCAGCAATATGAGATCCTCCAGGCCTGCATATAAATCTCCCTGAGCCCATTAGTTCCTCCAAATATTGCTGTCCAGTTGTAATTTTCAATGTGACAGAAGTGGAAAAACATTAAATACATGAGGAGTAATCATAGTAACTATTTATTTGGTTTGGCTTCATGTTAATTGCCTGCAAATTAAAGGAAATTTCAATTGTGTCCAAGCATGCCACCTTTGAGAGTGGACTCCTAGTTTACCACTTAAAGGCTGAGTTTTATTGTTGACCCAATAAAGGTTAGGCTTCCTATGTTACAGTACAGAGTGTTTCTGTTCAGCTTTCTAGCTAGAAGACTCCATTCTCCACCCCATGTTTTCTGTTCCACAAATACTCAGCATCAGTAGAGACGCAAACATGCTCAGTTCTCTTTGTACTGCCTTTGGGCTGATGGACTTCCCCAGTAAGATTTTAAAATGTATATTATTTATTTATTTATTTTTCAAATCTTGCCACCGCCCATCTCCCCCGGAAAAGGGGGACTCTGGGTGGTTTACAATAGCAAATACTTTAAAACAATAGAGATAAAAACATCTAAAATATAAATACACTATTTCCAAATATAAATATAAAAGTAAAAAATAAATATAAAATCCAAGTGATACAAGAGATCAAAATCAGTGAGGTGAGCTCTAAGGCGCCAGCCATCTCCAGGAATAATTACTCCCCTTCCCGCCCCAAGTGAGACGGCAGAGCCAAGTCTTCAGGTTCTTCCGGAAGGCCAGGAGCGATGGGGCCTGTCTCACCTCTGGGGGCAGAGTGTTCCAGAGGGTGGGGGCTACTGCAGAGAAGGCCCGCTTCCTGGACCCCGCCAAATGAAATTCTCTTACAGACGGGGTCCGTAGCATGCCCTCTCTGCATGACCGGGTGGGACAGGTCGATGTCATGGGGATGAGATGGTCCCTCAGGTAACCTGGACCCATGCCGTGTAGGGCTTTAAAGGTGATCACCAACACCTTGAATTGGATCCGGAAGCAAACTGGTACCCAATGCAGCTCGCACAGCAGTGGTGTCACATGTGCCAATCTTGGGGCACCAAGAACTGCCTGCGCAGCCGCATTCTGGACCAGCTGAAGCTTCCAGATACTCTTCAAGGGTAGCCCCATGTAGAGCGCATTGCAATAGTCTATATGGGAGATGACCAGGGCATGAGTGACTGTTCAGAGGGCTTCTCGATCCAGGAAAGGGTATGACTGGCACACAACACAAAGTTGCGCAAAGGCCCTTCTGGCCACGAATGCCACCACCAGCTTCTGCTCTCGGCACTGGTAGGGCCTGACCATCACCCACACACTCACTGTGCCCCCCCTCAGCCTCTCTCACTGGTCAACAGGGGGCACCTCATCCATTTCTACCTCCCTCCTGTCTCTCACTCGGGGTGAGTACTCTCACATGCAATCATACGCTCCTGGACTCCCCTTGCATCTCTCACACCTGGGAGGGAGTACCTCACTCACACTGGAGGGACCATGGTAGCTCTCTGCAATCTCTGGGCAGGCTGGGAGGGGATGACCAGTGCCCAACTCCAAACTTGCCACTCCTCACTGCCGGGCCCTACATGCCTAAGCCCGTCGTGCCCACTGGGTCCCCTGTGCTGTTATAATCTGCTGACCATGCCCCCCTGCAGTCCTCCCTCTTTATCCAGGGGGCTCTCAGAAGGGGTCTGGGACCATAAAGGTTCGCCGCCCCCCACCATCAGGATCTTCATCCAGAGGGCTCTGGAAGAGGGATCTAAAGTCCAGGGGGCTCTGATAGAAATAATTAATTCCCCAGAGCTCATGTCCCCTGTCGCCAGGCTCCGTCGCGCTGATTTTCTCACCGGGGTCCACCGCGCCACGCCGGTTCGTGGCGACAGGGCCCACGTGTCCTCTACCAGGGTTGGTTCAATTATTCATTGACCAAGTGTATTTATATTTATATCCAACCTTTTCTTGGATATAAATTTTCTTGGAGTTCAAGGCAGCCTTCATGGGACTTTCCTCTAAACTTATCTCCACAATAGCATTCCTCTAAAGTAGACTGTGTTGAGATGAGAGAGATTGTGACTGGCCCAAAGACATCCAATAAGGACTGAACCAAGGCCTTTCTAGTCCAAATCTAACATCTTAATCAAAACAGTACACTGGTACTTTTTGTGTTTAGGCAAATGTTGGAATGTCACAAACATTTTAGCATCCTAAGTAGGCATCAGTACACTGAATTTATGTCTTAATTGGTGGCATGCAGGAAGCCATATATTGCTTGCGAACCACTCTCCAGATCAACAATCCTAGTTGGCATAGAATAACATTAGCATGCTTGGGGTAAAACTGGTTGGTTGCACTTATGGAGTACTGGCCAAAATGTGCCCAAAGAACTGACAGGATAATTGCATAAATGCATAAATGGATTCCTTGACCCCTCTCTCATTATTATGCCAACTTGGAAAATCCTTCCTTGAATAGAGGTGGGGGCCTCAGGCACAATCTTTCCCCTATTTTCCTTCCTGCTTTGTCTTCTGTGCCTAGGAAGATTAAGACCATTTCGCAAGCTCAACAGCAGCATGGTAATCTTAACGATCCTCCTTTAGATGATAAAGGGACTTAGAAATAACATCTCAAAATAACCATGACCTAGCCCCAGGTGCAAGGTCACACAGCCACCTAGAAACATATTTAAGGATTCCCTTACTAACTTTGCTCAGACTGAAGAAGCTCCTTGGATAAGGAGCGAAACGTTTCCACTGAGAAAATAGAAATCCAGTTGACATGATTCAAGCTACAGAGAACTTAGGTGTGTTTTGACCAGTGCTCAGTAGCATAATGGAGTTTCTCACCAAGTCTGCAAATCAGGAGCAGGACAA
This sequence comes from Charina bottae, assembly GCA_023362775.1. NCBI lineage: Eukaryota > Metazoa > Chordata > Lepidosauria > Squamata > Charinaidae > Charina > Charina bottae. The sequence goes on along the minus strand of JALMGJ010000012.1, from coordinate 22,471,841 downwards.
AAAGTATTATTGGGCTTGGTACCACAGAAGCATACAGTATTACTATATCATGGTCAGTTGGTTGTGTATTGCATTCCTGACTTATATAATAGCCACTTATCTTTAAACGGATTGTTTAATCATCTATAAGGAGAAGCAGCAATATGAGATCCTCCAGGCCTGCATATAAATCTCCCTGAGCCCATTAGTTCCTCCAAATATTGCTGTCCAGTTGTAATTTTCAATGTGACAGAAGTGGAAAAACATTAAATACATGAGGAGTAATCATAGTAACTATTTATTTGGTTTGGCTTCATGTTAATTGCCTGCAAATTAAAGGAAATTTCAATTGTGTCCAAGCATGCCACCTTTGAGAGTGGACTCCTAGTTTACCACTTAAAGGCTGAGTTTTATTGTTGACCCAATAAAGGTTAGGCTTCCTATGTTACAGTACAGAGTGTTTCTGTTCAGCTTTCTAGCTAGAAGACTCCATTCTCCACCCCATGTTTTCTGTTCCACAAATACTCAGCATCAGTAGAGACGCAAACATGCTCAGTTCTCTTTGTACTGCCTTTGGGCTGATGGACTTCCCCAGTAAGATTTTAAAATGTATATTATTTATTTATTTATTTTTCAAATCTTGCCACCGCCCATCTCCCCCGGAAAAGGGGGACTCTGGGTGGTTTACAATAGCAAATACTTTAAAACAATAGAGATAAAAACATCTAAAATATAAATACACTATTTCCAAATATAAATATAAAAGTAAAAAATAAATATAAAATCCAAGTGATACAAGAGATCAAAATCAGTGAGGTGAGCTCTAAGGCGCCAGCCATCTCCAGGAATAATTACTCCCCTTCCCGCCCCAAGTGAGACGGCAGAGCCAAGTCTTCAGGTTCTTCCGGAAGGCCAGGAGCGATGGGGCCTGTCTCACCTCTGGGGGCAGAGTGTTCCAGAGGGTGGGGGCTACTGCAGAGAAGGCCCGCTTCCTGGACCCCGCCAAATGAAATTCTCTTACAGACGGGGTCCGTAGCATGCCCTCTCTGCATGACCGGGTGGGACAGGTCGATGTCATGGGGATGAGATGGTCCCTCAGGTAACCTGGACCCATGCCGTGTAGGGCTTTAAAGGTGATCACCAACACCTTGAATTGGATCCGGAAGCAAACTGGTACCCAATGCAGCTCGCACAGCAGTGGTGTCACATGTGCCAATCTTGGGGCACCAAGAACTGCCTGCGCAGCCGCATTCTGGACCAGCTGAAGCTTCCAGATACTCTTCAAGGGTAGCCCCATGTAGAGCGCATTGCAATAGTCTATATGGGAGATGACCAGGGCATGAGTGACTGTTCAGAGGGCTTCTCGATCCAGGAAAGGGTATGACTGGCACACAACACAAAGTTGCGCAAAGGCCCTTCTGGCCACGAATGCCACCACCAGCTTCTGCTCTCGGCACTGGTAGGGCCTGACCATCACCCACACACTCACTGTGCCCCCCCCTCAGCCTCTCTCACTGGTCAACAGGGGGCACCTCATCCATTTCTACCTCCCTCCTGTCTCTCACTCGGGGTGAGTACTCTCACATGCAATCATACGCTCCTGGACTCCCCTTGCATCTCTCACACCTGGGAGGGAGTACCTCACTCACACTGGAGGGACCATGGTAGCTCTCTGCAATCTCTGGGCAGGCTGGGAGGGGATGACCAGTGCCCAACTCCAAACTTGCCACTCCTCACTGCCGGGCCCTACATGCCTAAGCCCGTCGTGCCCACTGGGTCCCCTGTGCTGTTATAATCTGCTGACCATGCCCCCCTGCAGTCCTCCCTCTTTATCCAGGGGGCTCTCAGAAGGGGTCTGGGACCATAAAGGTTCGCCGCCCCCCACCATCAGGATCTTCATCCAGAGGGCTCTGGAAGAGGGATCTAAAGTCCAGGGGGCTCTGATAGAAATAATTAATTCCCCAGAGCTCATGTCCCCTGTCGCCAGGCTCCGTCGCGCTGATTTTCTCACCGGGGTCCACCGCGCCACGCCGGTTCGTGGCGACAGGGCCCACGTGTCCTCTACCAGGGTTGGTTCAATTATTCATTGACCAAGTGTATTTATATTTATATCCAACCTTTTCTTGGATATAAATTTTCTTGGAGTTCAAGGCAGCCTTCATGGGACTTTCCTCTAAACTTATCTCCACAATAGCATTCCTCTAAAGTAGACTGTGTTGAGATGAGAGAGATTGTGACTGGCCCAAAGACATCCAATAAGGACTGAACCAAGGCCTTTCTAGTCCAAATCTAACATCTTAATCAAAACAGTACACTGGTACTTTTTGTGTTTAGGCAAATGTTGGAATGTCACAAACATTTTAGCATCCTAAGTAGGCATCAGTACACTGAATTTATGTCTTAATTGGTGGCATGCAGGAAGCCATATATTGCTTGCGAACCACTCTCCAGATCAACAATCCTAGTTGGCATAGAATAACATTAGCATGCTTGGGGTAAAACTGGTTGGTTGCACTTATGGAGTACTGGCCAAAATGTGCCCAAAGAACTGACAGGTTCTTTCGTTACTATTAGCAGAGAATGTTGCATATGGCATAGATACAGCTAGGCCTGGTGAACTAGTTTGCACATTTTCTTATCACTAAAGAGGTTTATGTGAAAGCCTTGATTGGTCAAGTCATGATGGGCATTGGAGGTCAATATTTTTGAGCCCATCGTGGTAGATTATTATTATTATTTATTTATTTATTTATTTAATTTATATGACCGCCCATCTCCCCCCAACGGGGAACTCTGATGGAAGATTACAACTTGGAATGGAAGAGGAGTAAAGGGTAAAAAGGAAATTAAAGGAAAAATGCATATATTACATGTCTGTGAATCAAAGAGAAAGGGGAAACATGTACAGTAATAGGTTTAATTATTTATAATTTTTAAAATTACATTTATAAGGCCACCCAACTCTATAAAAATTGCAAGTTCTGTCTCTCCAGAAGCTTTTGATATTGTGTGGCTGGAAGCAAGCTTTTTCCGTAATGAACCTGTCCTTCTGGAATAATTTGCCCCTAGAGATCCAGTTGACCCCCACATTGCTATTATTTAGGACACCTATTAAGACTTATCTTATTATCTTAGATCTTGAAGCCCGAATAACTGTACTGTGAGATCAAACATATGCTTTGTGCTTATCTATTAGATTGCTCTGATGGTTTAGCTTTTCATGTTATGGTTTCAGATTTATTTCATGTAAGTTGCCCAAAGTTTTTAAAAAGCTTTTAAAGAAAACTGATCAGGATATAAATGTAAATCAATCAATACATATCAAAACATTCTCTTCTAATTTTGAAAAATGGTAAGGCTGCAAGTGTAGATAGTGTTACTATGAAGAAACAAAATATAGATGGTTTGTCTGTAGTTTGAATCATGTCAACTGGATTTCTATTTTCTCAGTGGATTCCACCTGGATGACTGAGAACCTTCATAGACATATAGATGGTTTGCTTATGGATGGGCTGTGCAAGTTGCTTAACATGTGTATGAAGACTGTATCTCTGCTTGTTGATTGGAAGAAGCTGTTATTATTCTCCATTATAAGGGGAAGGGTAGCAAGACTGAATGCAAAATGGGGGATTAGTTTGTTAAGAGTGCCTGGGAAGGTGTTTGGCAGAATTCTGATTGAAAAGGTAAAAGACATGACATAATAAAAATGGGAGAAGTGCAGTGTAGCTGTACATGGTGAGAAGTGGTCAGAGTATATTTTTTTTGCTCTTCCAGCAGGTCATTCAGAAATGCATTGTGAGAAAGAAAGTGTATTGTATGTTCATTGATTTAGAAAAAAACATTTGGCTAAAGTGAAAAGCTTTAAATTATGGAAGGGTCTGCATGGTTATAGAATTGAAGGGTGGTTGCTGAATGTTATTAGCGTAATATAGGATAGAAGAAAAGTGTGAGAATAAATAGAATGCTTATCAAATTGTTCAACACTGAACTGGGTAAGATAACGACCTGTAATGTTCTCTTGGTTGTTTAGTGTATCCATGGATAAATATATAACTAATGTATAAGGAATGCTTGTGTTGACATTAGAAATGTGTGGATTAGTGATGTGAATGTACTGTTATATGCAAATAATGCTGGGTTTGGGGTTTTCATGATATGATTTGCAGTGAATGTTAGATACATTGTATGATACAACAATCAGTATAGATCTGAAAATTAATGTATCAAAGTCCATGGTAACTGTATTTGACAAGGAAAATGTAGTGAATGGCTGCAAGTTATAATAAATAGTGAAAAACTAACAGCAAGTAAATGAATGTGTGCTTATACTAAAGATGGGAAATCTGATGGAGAAATTTTAAGACATGAATTAATGTTAGAAAAGTAGTGGATAGTATGTGGTGTGTTATGAGGAACTAATATTTTTTGAAAGTAGCTGTGTTAACAAATGATAATTTGTGCAACTTTTAGATATGCATGAAGAATTTATTTATTAAGATTATTTTTTATTAACCTTTTCTTGTCCTTATCTTATACTTTTAACTTTGTTTTCTATTTCTTACTCTTTTCCTGTGATCTGTATAATGTTGCTTCCCCCTGACAGGAAATGGTATGATGGGTGTGTATGTATGTTGAAATGTCCCTAAGTTAACTAATACCACTTTCTTGAGTGTAGCTACAATATATTCTTTCAGATGTGAAAGTATTGGCACTTGGATATATAGCACATCAATTTAATAACACTTTATATTGAATAAAGGGGGCATGATGGCTCAGTGGTTAAGACGCCAGGCTTGTCGATCAGAAGGTCAGCAGTTCGAGACCCGAGCTCTGTGTGACAGAGTTAGCTCCTGCACTTGCCCCAGCTCTTGCCAACCTAGCAATTCGAAAGCATGCAAATGCAAGTAGATAAATAGGTACCACTTTGGTGGGATGGTAACAGCGTTCCGCGCATGTCATGCCAGCCACATGACCGAGGAAGCATCTTCGGACAGCGCTGGCTCTTCGGCTAAGAAATGGAGATGAGCACCGCCCCCTAGAGTTGGACATGACTGTGCAGGGGAAAACCTTTACCTTATATTGAATAATTATATTGATTGGAGGAAACTCAAAAGGTAATTCATCCTATTAAAAAAAATATGAATCAGGGCCAATCTGAGTTTGAAATTCTTCCCCCATTACAACCTAGCCCTCTCTGCCAGTCACTGGTCCCAAATCCCCAAAAAGAAAGAAGGCACATTCCACCCCACACAATAATCTAATTATTTGTCGCACAAATCCTCATAATTCCAAATAATGCACAGTACAAATGATGCAAAGATCATAAGGCATGCATTCAGAAATAATTAACTTCTACAGAATAAAAATGTTTGGTGTTATTTAAATATGTTGTTGTTCTTATTATTATTTAAGTAAGTGTGAGTGCCTTTTTTTTCCTTTTTAAGGGCCAGCTGAAGGAGATCCTTTCTCAAAGAGATTTGTTGTTGTTTATTCGTTCAGTTGTTTCCGACTCTTCGTGACTTCATGGACCAGTCCACGCCAGAGCTTTCTGTCGGCCGTCACCATCCCCAGCTCCCCAATGGTTGAGTCCGTCACCTCCAGAATACCATCCATCCATCTTGCCCTTGGTCGGCCCCTCTTCCTTTTGCCTTCCACTTTTCCTAGCATCAGCTTCTTCTCCAGGGTATCCTGTCTTCTCATTATGTGGCCAAAGTACTTCAGTTTTGCCTTTAATATCATTCCCTCAAGTGAGCACTCTGGCTTGATTTCCTGGAGTATGGACTGGTTTGATCTTCTTGCAGTCCAAGGCACTCTCAGAATTTTCCTCCAACACCACAGTTCAAAAGCATCTATCTTCCTTTGCTCAGTCTTCCTTATGGTCCAGCTCTCGCAGCCATAGGTTACTACAGGGAATACCATTGCTTTAACTATGCGGACCTTTGTTGTCAGTGTGATGTCTCTGCTCTTAACTATTTTATCAAGATTTGCCATTGCTCTCCTCCCAAGAAGTAGACGTCTTCTGATTTCCTGGCTGCAGTCAGCGTCTGCAGTAATCTTTGCGCCTAGAAATACAAAGTCTGTCACTGCCTCCACTTTTTCTCCCTCTATTTGCCAGTCATCAATCAAGCTCGTTGCCATAATCTTGGTTTTTTTGAGGTTTAACTGCAACCCAGCTTTTGCACTTTCTTCTTTCACCTTCGTCATAAGGCTCCTCAACTCCTCCTCGCTTTCAGCCATCAAAGTGGTATCATCTGCATATCTGAGATTGTTAATGTTTCTTCCAGCGATTTTAACTCCAGCCTTGGATTCCTCAAGCCCAGCATGTCGCATGATGTGTTCTGCGTACAGGTTGAATAGGTAGGGTGAGAGTATACAACCCTGCCGTACTCCTTTCCCAATCTTAAACCAATCCGTTGTTCCGTGCTCTGTTCTTATCGTTGCTATTTGGTCGTTATACAGATTCCTCAGGAGGCAGACAAGATGACTTGGTATCCCCATACCACCAAGAACTTGCCACAATTTGTTATGATCCACACAGTCAAAGGCTTTAGAATAGTCAATAAAACAGAAATAGATGTTTTTCTGAAATTCCCTGGCTTTCTCCATTATCCAACGGATATTGGCAATTTGGTCTCTAGTTCCTCTGCCTTTTCTAAACCCAGCTTGTACATCTGGCAATTCTCGCTCCATGAATTGCTGGAGTCTACCTTGCAAGATCTTGAGCATTACCTTACTGGCATGTGAAATAAGTGCCACTGTTCGATAGTTTGAACATTCTTTAGTGCTTCCCTTTTTTGGTATGGGGATATAAGTTGATTTTTTCCAATCTGATGGCCATTCTTGTGTTTTCCAAATTTGCTGGCATATGGCATGCATCACCTTGACAGCATCATCTTGCAAGATTTTAAACAGTTCAGCTGGGATACCATCGTCTCCTGCTGCCTTGTTATTAGCAATGCTTCTTAAGGCCCATTCAACCTCACTCTTCAGGATGTCTGGCTCTAACTCACTGACCACACCGTCAAAGCTATCTCCAATATTATTATCCTTCCTATACAGATCTTCCGTATATTCTTGCCACCTTTTCTTGATCTCTTCTGCTTCTGTTAGGTCCTTACCATCTTTGTTTTTGATCATACCCATTTTTGCCTGGAATTTACCTCCAATGTTTCTAATTTTCAGGAAGAGGTCTCTTGTCCTTCCTATCCTATTGTCTTCTTCCACTTCCGCACATTGCTTGTTTAAAAATAATTCCTTATCTCTTCTGGCTAACCTCTGGAATTTTGCATTTAATTGGGCATATCTCCCCCTATCACTATTGCCTTTTGCTTTCCTTCTTTCTTGGGCTACTTCCAGTGTTTCAGCAGACAGCCATCTTGCCTCCTTGGTTTTCTTTTTCTTTGGGACGTTTTTTGTTGCCGCCTCCTGAACAATGTTGCGAACTTCTGTCCATAGTTCTTCTGGGACTCTTATCTACTAAATCTAGTCCCTTAAATCTAATCTTCACCTCCACTGCATATTCCTTAGGAATATTAGTGAGCTCATATCTAAGTGATCTGTGGGTCTTCCCTATTCTCTTTAGTCTGATTCTAAATTTTGCAATAAGAAGTTCGTGATCTGAACTACAGTCAGCTCCAGGTCTTGTTTTTACCGACTGTATAGATGTCCGCCACCTTTGGCTGCAAAGGATGTAGTCAATCTGATTTCGGTGTCGACCATCTGGTGAAGTCCATGTATAAAGTCGTCTTTTAGGTTGTTGGAAGAGAGTGTTTGTTTTACAACCTAAATATTTATAAAGAGATTACATACATATGAAGAGATTACAACCTAAATATTTATAGCAGAAGAAAAGGAGAGAAAGAAGGTAGAAGGTGAAGATGAATATCCAGAAATGGAAGTACACATTAGGATTTCTTTTAATTGGGAGTGAGGACTAAAGGATTAAAAGAAAGGAACTGAAATGAAAAAGGAGGAGGAACTGGGGGCAAGAAATGTATCTCCCATATTATGTTCCTAAAAGGGTACTCCAGTACACCAACAAGGAAGTGTATAGCCACTTAGTATATGGTTAGGAAATGCTTGGCCATTCATCTGCTATTGGGCTACAAATGATCATTTTTGACAATTACTTATACTGACTGTTGGGCACTGCAGTCCAATGACAGCTGGGGAGGCACTAGTTATTTATTTTATTTATTTATTTAATCTTATTTATACCCCGCCTATCCCCTCCCTAATGGTTCCCAACTTTAAAGGAAGTTCTTCACTTTAAAGGAACTTTAAATGTTTACTATAAACTTTGAAGGAAGTTCTCAACTTTAAAGGATGAAAATGGTTTTGGTAGCCTAGTTGGAAACAGAATATGTTGACTGAAAACAAAAGGTGGAGAAGATGGAATAAACTCATATAAAGCTTTAAGGGGAATTAAACAAATAATTCCTTTCTGGTGTACAGTGTATGCATTTCATTTTTTTTCATAGTTTATTGATTTTCCAAGTCATTACATTAAATTTCCCCAACATGGTATCCTCCAGATATGTTGGTACTCCAACTCCCAGAATTCCCATCCAGGCTTTGACCAGGCTGGGATTTCGGAGATTTGCAATCCTCACATATCTGGACGGTGCCAAGTTGAGAACGGTTAGATTACATGCTTATTTTAAAGAAATTTCTTCTGTTCTATGCATCTCAGCTTTTCTTAGAGCTTTATCATGTCCTTTTGAAATATCTATATCTATCTATCTATCTATCTATCTATCTATCTATCTATCTATCTATCTATCTATCTATCATCTTCTCCCCAGCATACCTTTCTTCTCTCACTGTGAAAGGAGCAAAAGCACAGAAAAGGGAAAGTTAAAATACAGTATACTTTCTTAACACTGCAAGATCTAGAGGACAGAGTTCAAAACATCCAAAAAAGTGCCCTCTTTTAATGACTGTCATTATATTTTGATGTGTTTAATAATACAGCAGAGGTTAAATGAAACATGAAAAAAGGGATGTACATTAAAATTGAGATAACTCTTCCTTCAGTGAAGTGGAACCCAGCAGATGTAGCTGCACACTGTAATTGCTGCCTGCTTCCTGTCAGTCTGATTAAGTTGCATTGTCCCCGTTCCAAGTCTAAGAATCAGTGGCTTCCCATAGGGCACAGCATGGGACAATGGGCTTATGCAGTCTGATCACTGTGCACACCTCCTGCTTGGGCCTCGTAATGGTGCAGAGATGCCATATACATTGATGACTTATAAAACCAATAGTGCAGCACATTAGGAAACAAAATCAAGGCTTATCTTCCCAACAGTCCAGCCAGGGAGCCCTTCTCTCTCTCCCTCCTCCGCTCCTTCTCCCTCTCCCCCCATGCTCCATACTTCAATTCCTTAGCTCAGCATTCCATATCATTCCAATATTGTTCCAAGGCTTCACCTTCATGCTTGCTTGTTTTCACACAGCCTCTGCCATCTTTAGAAGCTGTAGCAAACCTCGCTTACGCTTGTTGACATCCCTTACTGTAACAGATTTTTATTCCCAATTCGCCACAGTTAAGAAGCTGGTAGAGTCTGCAGGAAACTCTCTTCCTCCCCCCTCAAAAACCAAGTCTTAATTACCACTTATAAATGTCCTGTATCCATTTTAAATTATCAAGCCAAATCATGATCTGGTGTAAAATCCAAATGGAGAAAGGAAGGTTATTATGCATTAGGAGAAAGGAAATTTAAGCTGTGAAGGAAACAGAAATGTGAGCTGTAATAATGCAATGTTTTAGACTACTGTCGACCAGTGAGAAGGAAATGTTTCAGGGTGCAGTGTTTCTATATTCCTACCATCCAGCTACCTCTTCTGAAATACTATATTGCTTGCCTAGAACCCCCACTCCAAGAGACAGCCAAACTTTCATGCCCACAAGCCATACTCAGCCCTCATCAGCGTCTCCTTCCCCTTAAGAGTATTTTTCTCAAGGATTTTAAAAAGTATTTTTAAAAATCCTGGCGAGCTACCAAGTCTGCTAACATCTTCCTCTTATACATGGATATGACTGTTCACAATTATTACATAAAAGGTATGATATTTATATTTCCTTCTTCTTCCAAAGATTACTTTACATAGGTTTTGCATTTCAGATGTACTTAGCTTCCAAAGTAGACTACAGATATGTTGTTATCTCTGGCAACCCTTAATGGACTTTTGCTGACCCCAGGACTGAAATGATGATGCTTTATGGATTTGTTTATAGATATGAGATGGGATAAGAGAAGAAGAGATCATTGGTTGTATTTTAAAAGAAAGTGATTTTTTTTATTCGTTCAGTCGCTTCCAACTCTTCGTGACTCCATGGACCAGCCCACGCCAGAGCTTCCTGTCATCCATCGCCATGCCCAGCTCCCCCACGGTCGAGTCCATCACCTCCAGAACATCATCCATCCATCTTGCCCTTGGTCGGCCCCTCTTCTTTTTGCCTTCCACTTTCCAAAGTACTTCAGTTTTGCCTTTAATATCATTCCCTCAAGTGAGCACTCTGGCTTTATTTCCTGGAGTATGGACTGGTTTGATCGTCTTGCAGTCCAAGGCTCTCTCAGAATTTTCCTCCAACACCACAGTTCAAAAGCATCTACCTTCCTTCGCTCAGCCTTCCTTATGGTCCAGCTCTCGCAGCCATAGCTTACTACGGGGAATAACATTGCTTTAACTATGTGGACCTTTGTTGTCAGTGTGATGTCTCTGCTCTTAACTATTTTATCAAGATTTGCCATTGCTCTCCTCCCAAGAAGTAGACGTCTTCTGATTTCCAGGCTGCAGTCAGCATCTGCAGTAATCTTTGCGCCTAAAAATACAAAGTCTGTCACTGCCTCCACTTTCCCCCCCTCTATTTGCCAGTTATCAATCAAGCTGGTTGCCATAATCTTGGTTTTTTTGAGGTTTAACTGCAACCCAGCTTTTGCACTTTCTTCTTTCACCTTCATCATAAGGCTCCTCAGGTCCTCCTCGCTTTCAGCCATCAAAGTGGTATCATCTGCATATCTGAGATTGTTAATGTTTCTTCAAGGACCTAACAGAAGCAGAACAGATCAAGAAAAGGTGGCAAGAATATACAGATGATCTGTATAAGATCATCACTGGCGATCACTCGTAGCCGAGTAAGATTGTCTTCCAAAGGTAAAATTTTAACGGTGGATCCGTAAGGCCAATTCTGGATCTGCACAACCTCCCACAATGAGGGCATAGGTTTCCGGGTGGGAGACGGTCATGATGAGGGTTTGCCTGACGTGCCTTCCTTTTAGCTCTTTTCTCCTTTTCGCCCTGTATTCGTGCTTCTTCAAAGTCCATAGCGCCATTAATAAAGGATGACCTCCAATTGAAACGCTCATGAGTTAGGGCTTCCCAGTTCTCAATGCTGATATTACATTTTTTAAAATTAGCTTTGAGAGTATCTTTGAATCTCTTTTGCTGTCCACCAATATTCCGTTTTCCATTCTTAAGTTGGGAGTAAAGTAGCTGCTTTGGAAGACGATGGTCAGGCATTCGAACAACATGACCGGTCCAGCGAAGTTGATGTTGGATGATCATTGTTTCAATGCTGGTGGTTTTCACTTCTTCTAATATGCTAACATTAGTCCGCCTATCTTCCCAAGTAATTTGCAGAATTTTTTGGAGGCAGCGTTGATGGAATCTTTCAAGAAGTTGGAGGTGGCGTTTGTAGAGGGTCCATGTTTCACAGGCGTACAGAAGGGTTGGTAGTACAATGGCTTTGTAAACAAGCATTTTGGTCTCCCTACGAATGTCCCGATCCTCAAACACTCTACGCTTCATTCGGGAGAAAGCTACACTCGCAGAGCTCAGGCGATGCTGAATTTCAGCGTCGATGTCGGCTTTTGTAGATAGATGGCTGCCGAGATAAGAAAAGTGATCGACATTTTCTAGTGACACACCTTTAAGCTGGATTGATGGCGCTGCAGAGGGATTGGTTCGAACTTGCTGGTAAAGCACTTTGGTTTTTTTAATGTTAATCGAGAGGCCGAGTTTTTCATATGCTTCTGCAAAGATGTTTAGGATAGTTTGAAGATCTTCCTCGGAGTGTGCACAGACTACGTTATCATCAGCATATTGAAGTTCTATAACAGAAGTTGCAATTACCTTATTTTTTGCTTTCAGCCTACTAAGATTAAAAAGCTTTCCATCTGTTCGATATATAATTTCTACACCAGTAGGAAGTTTCTCTTCAACAAGGTGCATAATCATAGCGATGAAGATGGCGAATAAGGTTGGAGCAATAACACATCCCTGTTTAACGCCGGATTCCACTTTAAATGGATCGCTTTGAGAGCCATTGTTATTCAGGATTGTTGCCATCATGTCGTCATAGAGTAACCGCAAGATGTTCACAAATTTATCAGGTCATCCGATTTTCAGTAGGATGGTCCAGAGAGCAGTACGATTTACAGTATCAAAAGCTTTAGTCAGATCAATAAACGCCATGTACAGAGGGCGGTTTTGCTCCTTGCATTTTTCTTGAAGCTGTCGTGCAGTGAAGATCATATCCACTGTTCCCCTGGAAGGGCGGAAGCCATTTTGCGTTTCAGGGAGGATGTCTTCTGATACAGATAGGAGACGGTTTGCGATGATCTTTGCCAGGATTTTGCCTGCTGTGGCTAGAAGGGAGATGCCTCGATAGTTTCCACAGTCTGTTCTATCACCCTTTTTAAAGAGAGTGATAATTATGGCATCCCTAAAGTCTGCTGGAATCTCCTCCCTCATCCAGATTTTTTCGATGAGCTTATGAAGTTGTTGTGTAAGTTCAGGCCCGCCTTCTTTAAAGACTTCAGCAGGAATCCCATCAGGTCCACTAGCTTTGTTATTTTTCATTTGTTTAGTGGCTTTGCTGACTTCCTCCAAACTAGGGGGTACTGCAAGCTCATTTCTTATTTGTTTTTGCGGGATTTGCAAGAAGACTTCATCAGCCACAGTAGAGTGACGATTAAGGAGATTGTAGTAATGCTCTTTCCAGCACAGTGCAATAGACTCTTTGTCCTTTAGAAGTTTAGCACCATCTACTGAGCGTAAGGGATTTGTACCATGGTTTGTTGGTCCATAGATGGCCTTTATGGCATTAAAAAAGCCCCGTGCATCATGAGCATCTGCAAAATGTTGGGTTTCTTGGGCTTTTTTTTTATCCACCATATGTTCTTAAGTTCTCTAGTTCTTCTTTGGACTTCTGCCTTTGCACTGGCGTAGATTTTTTTCTTAACGGCACAGTTAATATCTTTTTGCCATATCTGGAAGGCTTTCCTTTTCTTGTCAATAATATGTTCAATCTCACTATCGTTCTCATCAAACCAGTCCTGATGTCTCTTAGTCTGGTATCCGATAGTTTGTTCACAGGCTGAAATAATAGAAGTCTTCAATTTAATCCAGTGTTCCTCAACATTTTCAGGAAGTTCCATAGGCAGATGTTCCTTGAGAGTTGATTGAAAGCAAGCTCATTTAGTAGAATCTTGAAGGGCCAGTGTATTCATTTTACACCTTGGTTTTCTTCCTTGGAGTCTACGATGAGGGACAATCTTTATGGCCATCGTGGATCGAATTAATCGATGGTCTGTCCAGCAGTCATCGGCGCTCATCATGGCTCTGGTGAGAAGTACATCATGGCGATCTCTAGCACGGACAATTACATAATCTAAAAGATGCCAGTGCTTCGACCGTGGGTGCTTCCATGATGTTTTAAATTTATTTTTCTGGCGAAAGAGTCTGTTAGTAATGACAAGGTTATGCTCTGCACATTTAGTCAGAAGTAAGATTCCATTCGTGTTGCTGTTGTCAACTCCTTCTTTCCCAATGATCCCTGGCCACAAATCAAAATCACGCCCAACTCTTGCATTGAAATCGCCCAGGAGGATAATTTTATCCTCCTTTGGTATCTCTGATAAGATGGTGTCCAGCTGGGTATAAAATTTTTCCTTGATATCCTCATCTGCATCTAGTGTTGGTGCGTAAGCACTTAGGATAGTTGCCTGTTGGTTTTTGGCGAGTTTTATTCGGAGAGTTGAGAGTCGTTCGTTAATCCCAGTGGGAACTTCTGACAAGAGCTTCACAATGTCGTTTTTGATAGCAAAGCCTACCCCATGTATTTGTCGTTCTTGTTCAGGTAGTCCTTTCCAAAAGAAGGTATAACCTCCTTTTTCTTCCTTCAACTGTCCTTCTCCTGCTCTTCGAGTTTCTTGGAGTGCTGCTATATCGATATTAAAACGTCTCAGCTCCCTTGCAGTAATGGCAGTCCTACGTTCAGGTCGTTCACTATACATATTGTCTTGCAGTGTCCGTATATTCCATGTTCCAAAATTCATGTGTTTTTTACGACCGCTAGATGGTGACCCCACTGGTCGCGGTAATCCAGCCAGGGAGAAAAATGAGGCAGATTATGTTTAGGGCACCTTTTCTAGTCCCCTCCCCATATGGGTGAGCAGAGTGGATCCTAAATAGGGCTGCTCAGTTGTGGATACAGCTGCCGAACTACTCAACTGCCTCGATCCTTGAGTCAGGGCGACTGAATCCGTATCCACCGCCCATGTGCTGGTCCATGACTAGGAGCTTCTGGATTTCACAGTCCTGCCCCCGTTGCCATTCGTCAGTCGCCATGGGACTTTTGGTTGTTTTGGGTTTGGTGTGGTTGGAAGACGCCTGTGCGTGAATTTGTTTTATGTGTGGAGATCGGTGCACAACGATCAGCACACAACCCTCACAGAAAAAGGCTCTAATCCAATGGCATGGATACCATGATGATTGGTGACCTTTTGTCTGCTGCAGCCTTCATCCGCCTTCGCAGAAGTTGTAACAATACACCTTGTTATCTTCCACCTGTTCTGCCGTTGAGGACTTTCTTGGATCGTTCTTTGTCTGGTTCCTCCCCCTGGACCTTACCACCATGGGTGACCCTGCCAGGAGTACATGACTCCCGACGGCTTCGCTCACAGGGTTCATTGGGAACACACAAGCCCACTCACCACAACAAGGTGACGATCCAGTGAGTGAGTGTATCGTGTAATATCGTGTGTAATATCGGGGATAGTAATATCGGGGATAGATTTGACGGTGTAGTCAGTGAGTTAGAGACAGACATCCTGAAGAGTGAGGTTGAATGGGCCTTAAGAAGCATTGCTAATAACAAGGCAGCAGGAGACGATGGTATCCCAGCTGAACTGTTTAAAATCTTGCAAGATGATGCTGACAAGGTGATGCATGCAATATACCAGAAAATTTGGAAAACACTAGAATGGCCATCAGATTTGAAAAAATCAACTTATATTCCCATACCAAAAAAGGGAAACACTAAAGAATGTTCAAACTATCAAACAGTGGCACTTATTTCACATGCCAGTAAGGTAATGCTCAATATCCTGCAAGGTAGACTCCAGCAATTCATGGAGTGAGAATTGCCAGATGTATAAGCTAGGTTTAGAAAAGGCAGAGGAACTAGAGACCAAATTGCCAATATCTGCTGGATAATGGAGAAAGCCAGGGAGTTTCAGAAAAACATATATTTCTGTTTTATTGACTATTCTAAAGCCTTTGACTGTGTGGATCATAACAAACTGTGGCAAGTTCTTGGTGGTATGGGGATACCAAATCATCTTGTCTGCCTCCTGAGGAATCTATGTAATGACCAAGTAGCAACGGTAAGAATAGACCACAGAACAATGGACTGGTTTAAGATTGGGAAAGGAGTATGGCAGGGTTGTATACTCTCACCCTACCTATTCAACCTGTACGCAGAACACATCACGCGTGCTGGGCTTGATGAATCCAAGTCTGGAGTTAAAATCGCTGGAAGAGAAAGTGGTAAGTTACTAAAATTGTTTATACTTGTTGTGATGAAGGCAGGAAATCTCTTCTATATATTTCTTTTCTTTTTCTTTACTATATTCTTATTTTTTCTCTCTTTTCTCTTTCTCTTTCTCTCTTTTTTATTTCTTTTCTGCAACTTCTACTCTTTCATTTACTTTTTCTATTTTTTTCAGTTTGTATTAGTTTTTACTGTTGTAATAATCTTTAATACTCTCTCTCTCTCTCTCTCTCTCTCTCTATATATATATATATATATATATATATATATATATATATATATAAAGAGCAAAGTAGAATATTTTACTTTTACAGATATTTATTTATATTCATTGCCTGTGCCATCCCAAATGTCAGGAGAGGGATAAGAAATAGTAAATTTGATTTTAAATGGTAAAGATGTAGTAAAGCCCAATACAATGAAATTACTAAAAAGAATACATCTACAGCTTCAGAGAATATTCACTACTTTCCATTTTAAAACTGAAACGTTTTTGGTAGCATAGAATTTTCTCCCCTAGCTGACTTGTAGATAATTATTTTTTTACAAAAAACTGGGAAAACGCCACCATTTCTCCTGACCTATTTGCTTTGAGGTCATTCTCCTTACCTCCTCTTGATTCTGCCTTTAATTTATTTCTGGATTAATCACTTTTGTAATGCCAACCAATCAGACACTGCACAGATGATGATGTCAGAACAGATTGAGCTATTTAAAATTCCTAAATGGAGAATTAGACTATGAAAACAAATTCAAAATGTAAGATTGCTGAAAAGAAGACAGGTTTTTCATTACTTTTGAAAATGTTAATTCAAGGGAATTCCACATGGGATTCTTTTTTGTCCCAGCTCTGGAAGATACTTATTCCCCAAGAAGTTGAATTTAGCTTTGCCTTTTATTCATGGCTGAAAGTTAAGAGTTTGAGTAACTAAACTTAAAAGTGGATATTAGAAGACTTCTAAAAATACATCTTTATTTTTCAAACTTGAAAGGTATGCCTCTAGATATATGTACTTGATTATAATTATTATCATATGTATTTCTAAGGCAATCATCATGATATCTAGATGTCATTACAGAAATTAGGAAAGACGTCAATGTTCTTGCTAAGGAAAGGGCCAATTTTCAGTTTCCAACCATATGACTAAAACTGAGGAAGTTAAATAACAAGAATGTGATTTAAAGTCATATAGAGGATATAGACAACTCCCTTATAGAAAGCTCAGCTGGTCCAATGAGCCTGGCCTCTCAGTGACTATTTGTCTGAACAAACTGGTCTGAACAATGCGACAATTTTTCTTGTACTTAGGGGAAGTCTACGAGATTTGGAGCTTCCTTTTGCAATGTCAAAATTAACACTGAAAGAAGAGCAAAGAGGAAACTTGATTCTTAGATAAATAGGACCTCAGAGAATTTGAAGAGGGAAAGTGGAATGGAGAGTAGTAAGTATGGGTAATATCATGCTTTTCAACATTTATGCCTTTAGGGAACCCATTTCACATGAACTGGTTTCTTTAGAGGGTTCTGGAGGGAATTCTATGGAACACCATCAACTTTCATGGAGATTGGACAAGACTTCCAGATCTCACTTTTGCCCTAAGTGAACTTAGATTGCTCCTCAAAACTCATGCAGCTCTTCCTGGACTGCAGCTGTTCACTCTAGGAAAAGTGTGATGGTTGTGGAGTCCTTGGTGCTCTCTGAGTTTGGTTGTTTGCTTGCAGATGTTTGATTACCCAACTACTGTAGGTAACATCATCATTGCGAGACTCACCATCATCAATGCATGACAGTACAAGATGTTCACACTGAGTTTTTCTTTCTGTTAGAGATTTCAACAGGAGAATAACAGGCCATCGCCTATCAGCTGAAGTCAAAGTACATGTAGGTCATGCAGCAAGACGATGATCCCGAACATATTATCAAGTCTACAAGAAAAGGAATGAAGAGGAATAAATTAAGTATTTTGGAAAGGCCAAGTCAAAGTCCAGCCCTAAACCCCAGAGAAATATTGTGGGAGGAGCTGAAACAGGCAGTTTGTGTTAGACCCTCATATGGTATGAATTGAAGCAGTTTATCACAGAGAGTGATGTGAGACACTGATCACCAATCACATAAAGCATTTGCTGCATGTTATTACAGCTAAAGATTGTGCAACCACTTACTGAATCTAAGAACACACACTGGCAGATTGCATCTTGGACGCCAATGTTTATGAAATGAAGGAAAAAGCACCAAACCTGGGTGCTATTTTTTCCCCTCAAACTCCCTCTATACAGCATTAAACCCACATAAAGTTCTGATAACATTCAGTGGCAAAGACACGCAAAAATCCCAAAAGGGACAAATACTTTTTTCTTAGAACTGTAAATATATGTTGAATTCAATGACAGTGTTATTACATTGGTCAGTTTTTGCCACCTGTATTGATCATGTGAATCTGATCTGTTTGAGATTTCTTGTTTGCTTAATTCTATTTCCTCTTTAAATGTGCACCATGGCTCCAAGTATATTCAAGGCTTATGTTTTGATTACGTTAACTGATGCTAGGCAGTCTTCAGTTGATAAATTATGTGCCATCAAGTCATTGTTGACTCTTAGCAACCACATAGATAGATTTTCTCCATGATGATCTCTCCCTAACCAGGACTTTCCAGGTCTTCTAATGGTGCACTCATTGTCGCTGGAACTGAGTCTATCCACCTTGTGGATTCCTTGGTGCTCTCTGAGTTTGGTTGTTTGCTTGCAGATGTTTCATTACCTGACTAGGTAATATCATCAGTGCTAGTGAGTGTGGGGTTTGCTCCCTGTTTATATACAGTAGCTTGCCCTGCCAGTATTGGTGGAGGTGTGGTTTTCCCCTTGGTATTGATTAGAGTATTGTTTTCTGTTTGATTGTTTGTCTGGTGTTAATCCCTGCTTATCTGGGTGTAGGCTGCTGGAGAGAAAGTGTTCTGGTCTTTTTGTTTCCTTCTTAGCTTTTCTATTGTCTCTTTTGTATGGTTTGTAAATGTGTTTTATCTCTATGTGTCTATTAATGGCTGATTTGTCTGAGTGTCAAGGTTCCAAGAATTCTCTAGTGTTTTTGGATTTAGCTTGGTCTAGGATGCTCACAGTTTCCTAGCTAAAACTATGGTTGAGTCTGTCCATGTGTTGTAAGATTAAGGAGTTTTCATTGTGTCTTCTGACTGCTAGTTGGTGTTCAGGAATGCGCTCTACTAGACTTCTGCCTGCTTGTCCTACATAGTGGCTGTTACAGTCCTTACACGGTATGTTGTAGATGAGTCCTGGTTTTTCTTCTTGGGCTACTGGGTCTTTTGGTTTACTTAAGATGTTTTGGAGGGCTTTAATTGGTTAGTGTGCTACGGTGATGCCGTTTAGTTGTAATAGTCTGTTGGTCTGACCAATAGTCTAACCAATAGTCTAAACCATGATCTTTGTAGGGATAGACACATCATGACATTTTATTTATTTAACATACATAAATAAATAAATAAATAAATAAATAAATAAATAAATATCTTTTACAAGGCCTTCATGGCTGCTCTACCAAGTGCTAGTCTTCAAGCAACCCTAAATACAATGAATTGCAGTAATCCAGTCTGGAAGTTATCAGAATCATCACTGACTCTCATCACTGAGATGAACTTTTTAAAAAGTGGCAGTAATAATATTTGATAGTTATATTTTATAACTGCTCATCCAAGTCAGTTAGAAAATATAATTATCAAATGTTATTACAATGAACTGATGGATCATTGAACAAATCAACCCAGAGTTCTCACTCAAGGCACAAATGACCAGGCTCATATTATCTTACTTTGGACACAGTATATGAAGACTCAACTCTCTGGAAAAGGCTCTAATGTTGGGAAATGTGGAAGGAAAGAGAAGAAGAGGATGACCAGCAGCAAGGTGGATGGACTCAGTTATGGTGGTGATGAGGGCACCATTGGGAACAAGAACAGATTAGGGACAGATCCTCATGGATAAAATCTTTATGGTTGCTAGAAGTTGAAAATGACTTGATGGCACATAATCAATCAATCAATCAATCAATCAATCATCCAAGTCATTTATAAATATGTTGAACAACACAGGGTGTGGAACAGAGCCCCGTGGTACACCATTCAACACTTTCTTCCAGTTTGATGTGGAGTTATTGATATACATGTGGTTTGATTGTTCAACCAGCTCAGCATTCATCTAATACAGAGCATGGTCCAGTCCTTATTTTGCCATTTTCTCTACTAAGATCTTCTGGGAGATATTGTCAAATGCTTTGCTGAAGTCAAGGTGCACTATGTCCACCATGTTACCATAGTCAACTAAATTGGCTACTCAGTTGAAGAAAGAGGAAGATTATGTTGGCATGACTCCATTCTTGATAAATTCATGCTGTCTTCTGCCAAGTAATGTAATCTTTTCTAAATACACATAAACTGATTGCTTATAATATGTTCATGTTTTGGCTAGGCATCAACATGAAGCTGACCAGTGTGTAGTGTCTTCGTTCTTCTTTTTTCTCCATTTTAAAGGTAAGAACAACATTTGCTCTTCTCCAATCCTCTAGTCCTATTCCTGTCCTTGAAAGGGCCTTCAAGATGATATCTGAAAGTTCCCTCATGACTCTTGGATTTAACTGATCTGGCCTGGAGATTTAAACTTGTTCATAGTAGCCAGGTACTCCCTAACTATGTCCTACGTACCTCAGATTGTCACTCCTTCCTTGTGCCAATTGTTCTGCTTAGGTCCATTTGAATTCAGTTTCTGAAAAGTGAACCAAGTACCAGATGGAGAGGTCTTTCCTGTTCCCATCACCTGTTACTATCCTACTATTTCCTCCAAAATAGAGTTTCTCTACTTTTACACACTCCTTCCTTTTTCTTCTTTTTACTACTGCCAATAAAGATATGACACAAATGTAGAAACATATATTAAGTCATGATGGCTAATATTCTTTTTAATTTTTATAAGAAATAGGCTGGCTAGAATAAAACATTCTGCAACCATTGGAATAGAAAAGAAGGCAATTAATACATCTAAAAATGTTCAGCAAATGTATCAGAACTACAGTTATTGGGCAGATAAGAAGTATTTTGAATTTTACTGCTTCTGACAAAAAAAAAGGTGTCTTAAGGCATGCCTGACTAATAAAATTGCAACCCATTGATGGAGGACCTCTTGTTCATCTTAATTTACAACCTTGCTTATTAGACAGCACCTCCCTTAATTTAGTTGCACAACTGAACAGTGTCATCCCTAGCTGGGAATACAGGATCTGCTGTGTTTCCAGACTCTCCTTGCTGTCATGAACCAGCCCCAGCCTTTCATCATACAGAATGTGCCCCCGTTGCATAGATGATATTTGCAGACTAGCTTTGTGCTTTGTGTTCTACTTTTTTCCCATAGGCTACTTACAGCAGCTAAAAATTGAAAACAAACAAACAAAAACCAAGACAAAACAGAAACAGAAACTTATAAAAATTGTTAAAACCTCCATTAAGACTAATCTAAACTGCAAAGGCCTAGCTGAAGAAGAAGCAGATGTAGTATGTCTATGAGATTTCAGCTCTGTTTGTAATCTCAAAAGGAATGAAAGAATACACATTGTTAGTACTGTGGCATTAGAGTTTACTTCACTGAATGCAAGAGTCACTTGTTGAGATGGGCAGCTATAGAAATCAATCAATCAATCAATCAATCAATCAAATAAATAAAAAAAATAGATTGATGAATGTTTATACTACAGCAGAACTAATCCATGGCATATTTTTACTATGACATAACTGGATAGGGGATCAGAAAAGCCCAGGTCTGTATGAGAAAATGAAAAAAAGAAATCTAGCAGAAGACAATGACCGAATAGTTCTGTATTGTTGACAAAGAAAACAATGTGTCCATTGGATACCTATTTTGAAAATGGGCAGATTACACCTAAAGGGTTGTCTTCCTGGGAATGGATTAATGAATGAAGATTAGATAGAAGATCAAGGAGATAGATACGTATAAGTAATGATAATCAAGCCTTACTCCTTTTTTTCCATCAAGATGTCCAAGGTGTGGCTCTGGCAGATCCCCAGCAAGAGTTCCATAGCTATAAGTCAACTATCTAAAATGCCTGCCTAAGCATGGTGCACATATGTGATCATTCAAACATTTCTTCCTATTACCTGAAAGGCAGTAACAGGAGAAGATTTAAAATGCCATGCCTGGAGAAAGGCTTCCTTCCATTCTCTCAGCTCTGAGCTGATATTTGGGTAAGTTTCACCCGTGTTGCTGCTGATGGCGTGCAGTAGGGATGAAAATAAAGCACCTAGGTGTCCAGATGGGCAGCCAAGCAGGTAGTAGGAGCAGATAAGCACAGTGTTAAATTCAGTGCAATGTTGCCTGCAGGCTCTCTATGCTAAGTAGTCATTATTTACACACTCCAATACTGAGGATGCAGGTGTGCGGACAGAGGGTGGCTTTGGGGGGAAAAAAGGAAGAAAAAAGAGTCCCATTTTCAAACAGAGTGTTAATTATTTGGGAAGGAAGGAAGGAGGGAGGGAGGGAGGGAGGGAGGGAGGGAGGAAGGAAGGAAGGAAGGAAGGAAGGAAGGAAGGAAGGAAGGAAGGAAGGAAGGAACTTCATTTGTTTAATAGATAATGTCAGTGGAGTGGTCTTCTCAGTGTGGCAACTATCCAGAAGCCCTATAGGATAATAAATAGGTCCTAATGCTGGAACTGACTGATGTTGGGCAAAAAATCTATTCCTCTGAGCTTACTTTTTCCTTCTGTTCATCAGTTTCAAACAAATAATCTTGGGCTGGATTAAAAACACAAACACACACATATGCATACATTCAACAAATATGTAATCGGGGAACCGTTTTAACTGTTTAACTATACAAACCCCCCACACTGTTTCCTTTTTCATACTTAGATATAATAGTATTTTTTTAATTAGAGAAAAAAGGGCATGGAGATTTGTTGATTGTATCCTATAAGCTAATAGAAAGGCTTATTTATTACACTGAAGACTCATAAGAATCCTTAACATGGGCCTCTGTCTCAGTTAGAAGTATTCAGGGAGCTCGTTTGCAAGAGCTCAGTGCATAATCAGTTTCAAAACAGCAGCATCTCAGGCCTTTTCACTTTCATATTCCTTCATTTTAACACCACCCATCATGACCCCAAAGGGCAACCTAATGAAGGACCATACAGGTGTTTCCGTGAACATAGGGGCTGGCTTGATGCGATTGGTTGCAATCTAAGTCATACTTCCAAAGATCTTTCTCCTGCCTACTCCTATCAGGGGAGAAATGAATGGACAAGTTGGAAAGTTAGAAGAAACTGGGTTGGAAGAAGTCACTCCACAATTGACTGTGGGTGCTGTCAAAACTGCCAGTTATTACAGGCAATTGCATTGTATGGTGTATTATTTAGTGTACCATCACAGGGAAGTATCTTCACTCTTGTCCATACTGTATATGTAGCATTCTGCTGCTCAGCATGTAGCTGAATGTTGAAACTTGGCTTCCAGTCTGAATAAATGTAATAAACATGAAGCCTTAATAAAGAATCAAGTTCACATTTAGTTCCTGTAGAATTTCCCCTTGATTTGTAACAGCTGAGTAGCTTTAATTCTCTTCATCTTTGTTTTGTTTCTTGGTTTCATTTCACTATTATTTGCTTTGGTTTGATTCATTTTACTTACTCCATTTTGGCTTCATAACACTGAAAATGAAATGAATGAATCTACCACTCACTGAATCCATTTCCAAATGTTGCAGCACATGAAATATTAGACAATCATAACTTACAGCTGTGAAAGTTTTCCTTTGGCCATGCAGTTTGATTTCGAACGATGCAAATCTTCCAGCAATGCTTTCATTTTTAAATTTGAGTCTAAGGGTGGCCTTGGCAAATAATAAAATAAAAAAAGTTGACCAACTTAGTATTCAGAGTTGCATTATTTGTGGTGACCAATGTTCTCCAGGTGTGATCCTTTTCATAAGATCACATTCATAGGCTAACCATACATCCTGTTTTGAATGGGACTGTCCTGTTATTTCACCATTTCTGGAGCGTCCCGTCGTTATAGTAAAAATCTCAATTTTGTCCTGTTTTTGAAAGTTTCCCAGCAAAGCGCCCGTGTGCACCCCCGCCTCCCTGCATGCGCACACCCCCCGCACGCGTGCATGCCCCCACCCCCTGCGTGCATGCGCCTGCGCGCGCCCGCATACCCACTTTATCCGGTGATGTTTTTGCCTCAAGGAAATATGGTCAGCCTACACATTCAGTTAGAATATTCTATTTTTTCCCTCACACTTTTACACACATACACACAAACTGGAAAGACCATGATAAAGAAGGACAACTGGGTTGGGAATAAAGTAGGCAGATAACAACAATCCTGGTCTGAAGAGTAAACATTAGCAAGAGACGGGGGAAATGGTCATTTATGGAGGGGATATAATATCCTGAAGAAATTGTAAGGGAAAAAAACACACCTTGATATAACCTTATTTAGAAACCTCCAGTTCATTCACAGGAATCCATATTTAATACAGTGTATTGTGTGAGAAAACTCAAGCCCATTAAGAATGTCTAGGGATAGATGTTTTACTTGTTTACTTTACATGTTTACTTTAAGGAAGTCATATGCTCCAATGGAAAATCTGCATTGCTTCACTTCCTTCCTTGTGGTGGGGAAAAGGAGAAGAAGGTAGAGGCAATATTCTGTTCTTCTTTTAGGAAGCAGGCTGAAAAGGAGAACCTAAAAGTATTCTTTTTTCACTTAGGGAAGGTAGAGACAAAGAGAAGAATTAATGGGAGTCCTTTGCTTACTATCTCTATTTAATGTGCCTAGTTGTCAATCAGAGCCAGTTTGGTGTAGTGGTTAAGGCATCAGGCTAGAAACTGGGAGACTGTGAGTTCTAGTCCCACCTTGGGCACAAAGCCAGCTGGGTGACCTTGCACCAGTCACTCCCTCTCAGTCCCAGGAAGGAGGCAATGGCAAACCACTTCTGAAAAACCTTGCCAAGAAAACTGCAGGGACTTGTCCAGACAGTCTCCGAAAATCAGACATGATTTAACAGATTAAAAAAAAGTTGTTAATAGGATGAAAGATGTAAAGAATTGATGCTTTTGGAACTGCATCTCCAAGAAACGTTAGGCATTTTCTTTCAAGTTCAAAATGCCAATATATTTCCTGAGGCTATGGGAGATTTATGGCAAAGGTAGTCAACCTACAGCTACCATATAGACCCAAATCTTTTTTGCAGCCTCCAAAAATTGCCACATTAAATTTGGATAGTGATGCAATTTCCCATTGACTGCTTCGAATTTTTGCTGGGTGCTACAGCCACTCACTTGCAGAAACAATGGCCAAATGGATCTTTTAAAAATATTTGAAAAAACATTAAAATTATGGAAATCATGGGATATCATAGACAGCCACTTTTACCCACTAATATGTGAATTAGATTAGAATGGTTATTATAGAAGTCCTGGGGGTCCTCTCAGTTTTTTTGATAAAACCCAGAGTCACTGAAACAACACATTAACTTCCCTTTTATTTAACACTTTTCCCTGGTGAAGATAAACATGCTCCAGATTGAAAATAAATAAGCCAGGTGTATATACATTCTATTTCCATTCCATTTCTTATTGTTCTAAAAATATATATTATACTGAAAAACTTAAAATATCTTGGTGCACATAAGGGTGGCTGTTGGCTGCAAAATAAAAGGGTTCCTAGTGTTTCTTTCTGCATGTATAGGATTAATGTTTGGTCTAGTGGTTAAGGCGCTGGGCTAGAAACCAGGAGACTGAGAGTTCTAGTCCTGCCTTAGGCACAAAGCCAGCTGGGTGACCTTGGGCCAGTCACTCTCTCTCAGCCCAACTCACCTCACAGGGTTGTTGTTGTGGGGAAAATAGGAGGAGGAAGGAGTATTAGGTATATTCACCGCCTTGAGTTATTTATAAAAAATAAAGGCGGGATAGAAAATAAATAAATAAATAAATAAATAAATAAATAAATAAATAATGTTACAATAATAAGACACTAGAGCATACATGTAGGAAAGTTCAATAAACCATTGCAGGTCAACATAGTCTTTGCATTTTTAAATACACCCCAAAGCTCAAGATCAGAACACAAGAGTGCATTCATATATCAAAGCTACATAAAGGAATTAAACCATAATTATACAGTTAGTAGTCTTTGCATTTACACCTTAACAAACATTAAGGGACGCGGTGGCTCAGCGGGTTAAACCGCTGAAGCTGTAGAACTGCTGGTCGGAAGGTCGGCAGTTCGAATCCCTGCGCAACAAGGTGAGCTCTCGTTGCTAGTCCTAGCTCCTGTCGACCCAACAGTTCGAAAGCTTAGCAAGTAGATAAATTGGGTACCACCTTAAAGTGGGAAAATATGCTGGCGTCCTGTCCTGTCTGGGGTCAGGTTCCATTGGATGGAAGATCTTAAGAATGGCTGCAGATCCTGGAAGCAACAAACGTCTACAGGAAGTCAGCAGCCAGCTCCAATGCAAGGTACCTTGGGACATGTAGTCCGGAAAGCCAGGAAGAACCATGTGGTTGGGTCCAGGGGATGATTAATGCATCCTTAGCGGAGGGGGTGTTTCCAGCAGTCTTTAAGGAGGCGCTGGTGCACCCCCTCCTCAAAAAGGTGGTTGAGAAGGTGGTGGCGCTGCAACTCCAGAGGATTCTGGATGAAACGGATTATCTAGACCCCTTTCAGTCAGGTTTTAGGCCGGGATATGGGACAGAGACTGCATTGGTCGCGCTTATGGATGATCTCTGGCGGGAGCGAGATGGAGGCAGTGCATCCATTCTCGCTCTCTTGGACCTCTCAGCGACTCAGGGAGTTGGGGGTGGGCGGTGTAGTTTTGCGCTGGTTTACCTCCTTCCTCCAGGGTCGCTCACAATCGGTGGTACTAGGAGAGGAGAGATCCGACCCACGGGCCCTTCTTTGTGGGGTGCCGCAGGGTTAGGTTCTCTCTCCTCTCCTATTTAACA
The DNA here is from genome assembly GCA_023362775.1 of Charina bottae. Classification (NCBI taxonomy): domain Eukaryota; kingdom Metazoa; phylum Chordata; class Lepidosauria; order Squamata; family Charinaidae; genus Charina; species Charina bottae. The sequence goes on along the minus strand of JALMGJ010000012.1, from coordinate 22,445,005 downwards.
TCTACATGAAGCCGCTGGGTGAGATCATCCGTCATCACGGGATGAGGTATCACCAATATGCTGATGATACTCAATTGTATATCTCCATCCCGGGTGAAGTAAGTGTTGCAGTGGACACCCTATCTCAGTGCCTAGGGGCTGTAGGGGCCTGGATGGGGAACAACAGGCTTCAACTGAACCCTGGTAAGACGGAGTGGCTATGGATTGATGGCCCCTCGGCCTCCAGGAAGTTATCATCTTTAATTCTGGATGGGGTGGCACTACCCCGTTCAGACTCAGTCCGGAGCTTGGGGGTCCTCCTGGACTCACGACTCCTGCTCGAAGAGCAGGTGGCAGTCGTGGCCAGGAGGGCCTTTGCACAGCTTCGGCTTGTGCGCCAGTTGCGCCCCTTCCTGGATCGAGAGGCCCTCCGAATAGTCACTCATGCCCTTGTCATCTCTCATATAGATTATTGCAATGCGCTCTACATGGGGCTACCCTTGAAGAGTATCCGGAAGCTTCAGCTGGTCCAAAATGCAGCCTCTCGAGTTGTTATGGGTGCGAGAAGATCAGCACATGTAACACCACTGCTCCGCGAGCTGCATTGGGTACCAGTTTGCTTCCGGGTCCAATTCAAGGTGTTGGTTATCACCTTTAAAGCCCTACATGGCATGGGGCCAGGCTATCTGAGGGACCGTCTCATCCCAATTGCATCTACCCGCCCCACCCGGTCATGCAGGGAGGGCATGCTGCGGACCCCGTCAACAAAGGAATTCCATCTAGTGGGGTCCAGGAGGCGTGCCTTCTCTGCGATAGCGCCCGCCCTGTGGAACATCTTGCCCCCAGAGGTGAGGCAGGCGTCCTCCCTCTTGGCCTTTAGGAAGTCCCTAAAAACCTGGTTCTGCCGCCTGGCGTGGGACAAAGGTAGAGATAGTTTCTCCTGGGGGTGGTTAGTTTAATAATGACCTCCTTTTAAGATCCTACCATCCTCTGGATTTTTATATTCTTATTTATTGTACTGTTTATTGTATTTTAATGATTATTGATTTTTAACTTTAATTTTAACATTTGTTGTAAACCGCCCAGAGTCTACCGTGGTAGAGATGGGTGGTGATAAATTTGATTAATAATAAATAAATAAATAAGAGCCAGTTCCCTTACCCCCTCCCCTTACGCGCGAATTGTATAATGAAAGAACACTGTATAATTTGATGTATAACGATGTATGTAAGCTGCGCAGAGTCCTCCGTTAGGGAGGGGATGGGCGGGGTATAAATACAAATATAAATAAATAAATAAATAAATAAATAAATAAATAATATACATTTATTTATTTATTTATTTATTTAATTATATAAAGAATATACATTTGTATAAAGTGTAGTTGTGCATGCACACACAGATATCTTTGCATGAGCTGTCTGCAAAGTGACTTAATTTTCGAGGCAGATTGACCACCATGTATGAACAAATAGTCTTCTATCGGTCCATGTGCTGATTTTCTGCTAATTTCCTTTCAACATTGCATTGCCATATCATCATATCCAATCTAAACAAGTAGTTAAAGGTAAAGGTAAAGGTTTCCCCTGCACAGTTGTGTCTGACTCTATGGGCCAGTGCTCATCTCCGTTTCTTAGCCGAAGAGTCAGCGCTGTCCAAAGACGCTTCCGCAGTCATGTGGCCAGCATGACACGCGTGGAATGCTGTTACCATCCCACCAAAGTGGTACCTATTTATCTACTTGCATTTGCATGTTTTCAAATTGCTAGGTTGGCAAGAGCTGAGGCGAGTGCGGGAGCTCACTCCGTCACGCAGGGCTAGGGTCTTGAACCTCCGAACTTGTGACCTTCTGATTGACAAGCCTGGCGACTTAACCACTGAGCCATCGTGCCCCTATAAGCAAGTAGTTACAGGGACATAATTGTTCCCTGCTACAGCACTGGCTTGGTTGAAAAATGTTGGACAAAAGCAGCCAACGACAGCCCACCAAATGAAGTTACCTGCAATGCTCAGGACCATGAGAACACTCAAAATAGCACTGCTTGAAATGGCCAAGTTTTGTTTCAAGGTTGGACCAAAGCAACTTGCTCCATTCCAACCTCAAAATAAAACTCAAAGCATGCAGGCTTTGTTTCAAGCTCAAAATGTTTGAGATGTGAAACGTGTTAAGGATGAATCTCTTTGCACATCTCTACTCTCAGCCTCTTGAAGTATGATGGAGGGAAGGGAAGGTATCATATAATAACAACATTTAGCAGGGATGGAAAACATCACCGGGAAGATCTTGTGCAAATGGGACAAGTGGAAATCATAGGTACATCCAAAACACAAGGGACATTGTACAATCTGGGTTATATCAGAATACATATGAGTGGTTTTATCTACCATGCTTCACAAGCAGTTTACAGGAAGCTACTGATGGTTTTACTAATTCCTTTTGGGGTCACAATATTCAAATCCTCTTGCTGTTCAGATGAAGCAGCTTACTTCGTGGAGATAAATGGTGATGGAAATTATGATCACGACTGCCATTTGGATGGGTTCTAAAATGAGTAGTTAGGGCACTTTCATCCCAAATCCTTCTCTATGGTCCTTTGGCCATTGACCTAGATATTTGAAGGTCTCCAGTTCCTCAATAAGCCAAGGAGTGCCCAAGGAATCTATTACTAAAACGGAAAGGGTACTTAGAAAAAAATATATGCTAGTCATATAGATTGTCTGTTGTTTCAGAAGACTGGACTGCAATCATCAGTCAAATCAGTATGAAGCTTCCTCAGAGTCATCAATAAACTAATCAAAGTCCATCTATTTTTCATAACCTAATAGATCCAGCACATATCTTGAGTTGTTGTGGCTAACAGAAGCAATATTCTTATAACCCTTACTTTCCAATTATATGCCTTGTATCAGCAATATAATTCTGCACTTTTATATGTTGTAGCTGAAGAAAAAATGTACGTGTGTAGAGGAGAGTCTAGATAAAAATATACAAAGTATAACATGAAATTATATTGGCAATTAAGAAAACAAACAATTATTAAGCTTTTAAGCAATCATGCCTTAAAAATCATATTTCTTAAAGCCCATTAAATTAAAAAAAAACCTCTTATGCAAATGGATAAATATAAATTGTTTACTACAGATAGAGTACTATTGACACTTTTTTCATTTTAGAAACAATTATAGCTGATACTTGAAAAGGAACATGGCAAACAACTCTTCAAATTGATTCTCAGATGGCAGTTGGATACATATAGCAACAAACAAAATTAAGAAAGTTGCACAAGGTCATGTTAAACAATTATTCATCACAAATTAATGCAGAACAAATATCTTTCCCATAGCTTGGTTCTCATACAGATTAGACTCACCACTTTTGCTTAAATGGGTGTTCTCTAGAGCACTTAACAGAAATGATTGAATATTTAATATGCTTTACAACCCTTTTATGCACACAGAGTCTAGAAGGCTACCTAAGGTAGCATTATGGCAGAGTTAGTTTTAACACTGTATAACTGTCGCCTTTTACTGAGAGGTACAATTCTGCTTTTGGGTCAAACAGTGGATTTCATTTATTATTCTTTCCTTCAGGAAAACATGGCATGGGTTTGTATGTTTTCTGCTACATTTGAACTTTGATAATATGGAGTAATTATTCCACAATGACCTCTGCTCAATATGATTTTTATTTTTCTACAGGTCAGACCAAACTAGTCTATCCACAGAATTAATGGGCAAATGACCCATTTTAGCTTGAGGCAAATGCTGTTAAAATGTAAAGAAGAAAAAGCTGCTAAGAAGATGAGCTGGAAAACAGTTTGTAATTAGGAAAGGTGACAATAAATAAATATTTGTATGTAACTTCATCCCAATTGTATGAATATTTCCTAGGGAAGTACGTGTGTGTGTGTGTGTGTGTGTGTGTGTAAGGATGAATGTATGTATGGTACATGTATATTATCAAAATTAAGAAATGATTCTCTTTGGATTCATTCACCCACTGATTCTAATTCTAGTGCTAGAGTGTCCACACAGGGTAGTGTCAAATTTTTTTATGTGTATAGACACAGAAACAAAAAAAGAAAAATGGCAGAGCTTCAATCCCAGTGTTGTGTCTGCCATCTTGACTTTTTTGACATCATCCCTGCTAGTAAGTGTGCACAAGAGTGGCCCTTAGGTCATTATCTAACTAGTGCACGGCTTTCCAAAGTTTTCCCGCGGCGACACACCAACCGCTGTTGGTGTGTCGCCGCGGGAAAACCCGGAAATGTCGCTGTTGCGGCAGCGCGCAAAAACCCGGAAGCGCTGCTGCCGCTTTCGGGTTTTTGCACGCCGCCATTGGTGTGTCGCCGCGGGAAAACCCGGAAGCGCTGATGATGATCAGCGCTTCTGGGTTGTGTGGCGACACACCAGACTGTGTGTGGCAACACACTTTTGTGTCGCGACACACAGTTTGGAAAGCTCTGCACTAGTGTTTTATATAATCTTCTAGCATTATCAGACCTAGGCTGACCATATTTCCTTGAGACAAAAATGGGACATTGGGATGGCAAAATGGGACGGGGTCTTATGTAATATTCTGTATTCATGAAAAAGACAGGGGTCCCTGCCCCCCGGTCCGCGCAATTGGCTCACGCCTGCAAACCCTGCCCCCTGGTCTGCGTGATTGGCTCCTGCCTGCAAACCCCACCCCCAGTCCGCACAATTGGCTCATGCCTGCAAACCCTGCCCCCTGGTCTGCATGATTGGCTTCCACTTGCAAACCCTGCATCCTGGTCCGTCCTCCTCTTCACCTCTCTGCCCTCCCTTGCTGCACGCTAATAGGTGGGAGGGCTTCCTCTTCCGGGCTGCCTCCAATCGGCAGCTCTGGCTTGGATCCTCCTTCCACGCCATTCCCGCCGGGTTTAAAAAATGGGACAAAATTGAGATTTTTATCAAAATGACGGGATGGTTGAAAAATGCTAAAAAAAATTGGACTGTCCCATTCAAAACGGGACGTATGGTCAGCCTAATCAGACCATTACTCTGCTGACATAGCAATAATTCCCTGTTGAGTTCCCCATTGGGGGAGATGGGCGGTCATATAAATTAATTAATTAATTAAATAAATAAATAATGAGAACAGACTATATATGGCCTTAAATAGAGTGAGGTAATGCTCTAGAGATAAGGAAAAACACTCACACTGTAAATTCTAAATAAATAAAAAATGGGCGGAGCTTTAATCACACTATGCTGGCCGCCATCTTGACTTTCTTTTCAACCATTCTCTGCAGACAGCCCTGGTAGTGGGTCTTTTTCAGCCCAGTAGATATCTTTCTGGTTGCATGATGCCATGTAAGCCTACGATCATAATATATATAATCATTCATGTTATTCCAGTTATAGTTCTAGCTTTCACCATTTGTGGTCACAGACAACAAAGAGGATTCAGGATGACTGTGGTTTGCCCAACCTCCAGTCCTGATATCTTCCTTTTCTTGGTTTGATTTGTTGTGTCTTTGAGTCAGTCTTGGTTCCTCATGACTACATGGACAAGTTCATGCAGTTTTCTTGGCAACATTTTCAGAAATGGCCTTTTTCCTAGGGCTGAGTCTAGCCCAAAGTCTCCCAGCTGGCTTTGTGCCTAAGGCTGGACTAGAACTCCCAATTTCTCCATTTCTAGCCCGGTCCCTTTAACCACCTCACCAAACTGGCTCTCAATATCTCCCTTACCCAGTATTTTTATAGTTACATCTACGGATATAAAACTTTTTCAGCTTAAAGAAGTGAAGACTATAGAAATGATTGGAGGGAAAAAAAATAGAAAGAGATTAAAATCTCTTCCCAAATCTCCTGAAAGCTGGTATCAGTGTGAGATTCCACTTTGCTTGAAAGCATTATTATTTTTTATCAAACATTTTATAAACAATTATATCTGAGCAGGATTTGGGGATACCTGGAGAGTCCTCAACACAATGTCACTCATTATGCAGCTTTGTTCAGTGCTTTGCTGCTCAAAGATAAGCTGTGGACACTTGCCATTACCTCAACGGGAGATCTTACTTGCTAGTGTGACTAGAGGTGGGGGAAAAAATCACCTATGCACAATTGCACATTTATCAAGCATGAAGAGAGAAGAGAATATTAAACAGCAGTGAAAACGACTGCAGAGAATGTCCTGCAGGGTTGTCAGAGTGAAGAGATACATCTCTTTCTAGCTTTAGTTTGAGGCTTTGTTTCTGGCCACCTGCGAATTATCCGAATGGCTGACATATTATCAACATCTGCAGTTCCGCTAGGCCCTGATGTTTTCCAGCTTCATTCTCCCACAAAGCTCAATGGCAGGAGTTTCCCTAATCTGTGATAGTAGTACCATTAATGAAAAAGTCTCATGGGAAGTGTGACCTCATCATATATTTCTCAGGGATTTCACTGAGATATGGGAAGCCAGAAAGGCTGAGGAGAGGATTGTCCGATGGAAGAGAAGTCATTTCTACACAACCTTTGTCTTCATCATAATTGAATAAGTGCAAGAACACCTAGGAGAATGTCTTTTCCTTCAAAAGAATGTCTAAAGTTGTTCCTTCTTTCTTCTTCATATGCTCCACTCATTATTCAAGGATTTTGTATGCTTATACATAGTTCTAAGACTCTGTTCACTTATGCGTTTCAATACGTGATGACAGTATGCAGTATATGATCAATTGACTGCCAGCATTGATTTTTCAGTTTTTAACCATGGGCCTATCCCAGGTCATCCAGCGCCCGACATGAAACAGTGGTCACATGCCTAATCTGGTTTTCTTGTCGGAGCAGTAGCAAAGTGATCTGGAATTGGGGGAGCTCTTTGTGGTTCCTCTGTCACAGTCCGATCATGCCCTGGTAACCATGAAATTCTCTGGCACTGCCCCCTGCCACAGGGAGGCTGGACCTATTAGATTGACTGGTGAGGAGAGGATTGTCCGATGGAAGAGAAGTCATTTCCACACACTTCATCATAATTGAATAAGTGCAAGAACACCTAGGAGAATGTCTTTTCCTTCAAAAGAATGTCTAAATTTGTTCCTTCTTTCTTCTTCATATGTTGTCTATGAAGGTTCTCAGTCATCCAGGTGGAATTGTCTGTAGCTTGAATCATGTCAGCTGGATTTCTATTTTCTCAGTGGAAACATTTCGCTCCTTATCCAAGGAGCTTCTTCAGTCTGAGCAAAGTTAGTAAGGGAATCCTTAAATATGTTTCTAGGTGGCTGTGTGACCTTGCACCTGGGGCTAGGTCATGGTTATTTTGAGATGTTATTTCTAAGTCCCGTTATCATCTAAAGGAGGATCGTTAAGATTACCCTGCTGCTGTTGAGCTTGCGAAATGGTCTTAAACTTCCTAGGCACAGAAGACAAAGCAGGAAGGAAAATAGGGGAAAGATTGTGCCTGAGGCCTCCACCTCTATTCAAGGAAGGATTTTCCAAGTTGGCATAAATGGATTCCTTGACCCCTCTCTCAAACCACCTATCTTCTCTGTCTAAAATGTGAACATTTATGTCCTCAAATGAGTGTCCTTTTTCCTTTAGATGAAGATAAACTGCTGACTCTGGTCCTGTGGTGTTACTTCTCCTGTGTTGGGCCATCCTCCTGTACAAAGGTTGTTTGGTTTCTCCAATGTAGAGTTCAGAGCACTCCTCACTGCACTGGATTGCATAAACTACATTGCTTTTCTTGTGTTTTGGAGTTTGATCTTTGGGGTGTACAAGCCTCTGTCTCAGTGTGTTGGTGGGTTTGAAATATACAGGTATGTGGTGTTTGCCAAATATCCTTTTTATCTTTTCAGACATGCCAGCCATGTAAGGAATGACCAGGTTCTTCCGTTTACTCTGAGTCTCAGCCCTATCTGTCGCTGTGGAGAAGAAAGCACTCAACACATTCCAGGGAACGGTGTCCACCCACTGGTTTAGGTATGTGGATGACACCTGGGTCAAAATCAAGGCCCAGGAAGTACAGGCCTTCACGGACCATATAAACACTATAGATGCCAACATTAGGTTCACCAGAGAAGACACCAAGGACAACAGACTGGCATTCCTAGACTGTGAAGTCCTCATTGGGACCGGTGGCAAGCTAGAAATAGGGATCTACAGGAAACCCACACACACAGATCAATATCTGATGTTTGACTCCCACCATCCACTGCAGCACAAACTAGGAGTCATCAGGACATTGTCACACAGAGCAGAAACCATCCCCACCTCCATGGATTCCAAAAAGAATGAAAATCAGCACGAGAACAGCTCTGAAGGCCTGTGGATATCCAAATTGGGCCTTCACTAAATCTAAATCTACCAGACCTAAAACAGCGACAGACAGGGCTGAGACTCAGAGTAAACGGAAGAACCTGGTCATTCCTTACATGGCTGGCGTGTCTGAAAAGATAAAAAGGATTTGTCATGGCTCTCCTCCCAAGAAGTAAACGTCTTCTGATTTCTTGGCTGCAGTCAGCGTCTGCAGTAATCTTTGCGCATAAAAATACAAAGTCTGTCACTGCCTCCACGTTTTCTCCCCCTATTTGCCAGTTATCAATCAAGCTGGTTGCCATAATCTTGGTTTATTTGAGGTTTAACTGCAACCCAGCTTTTGCACTTTCTTCTTTTACCTTCATAATAACACTCCTCAGCTCCTCCTCGCTTTCAGCCATCAAAGTGGTATCATCTGCATATCTGAGATTGTTAATGTTTCCTCCAGCAATTTGAACTCCAGCCTTGGATTCATCAAGCCCAGCATGTCGCATGATGTGTTCTGAGTACAAGTTGAATAGGTAGGGTGAGAGTATACAACCCTGCCATACTCCTTTCCCAATCTTAAACCAGTCCGTTGTTCCGTGGTCTGTTCTTACTGTTTCTACTTGGTCGTTATACAGATTCCTCAGGAGGCGGACAAGATGACTTGGTATCCCCATACCACCAAGAATTTGCCACAATTTGTTATGATCCACACAGTCAAAGGCTTTAGAATAGTCAATTAAACAGAAATCGATGTTTTTCTGAAACTCCCTGGCTTTCTCCATTATCCAGCAGATATTGGCAATTTGGTCCCTAGTTCCTCTGCCTTTTCTAAACCCAGCTTGTATATCTGGCAATTCTTGCTCCATGAATTGCTGGAGTCTACCTTGCAGGATCTTGAGCATTACCTTACTGGCATGTGAAATTAGTGCCACTGTTTGATAGTTTGAACATTCTTTAGTGTTTCCCTTTTTTGGTATGGGGATATCAGTTGATTTTTTCCAATCTGATGGCCATTCTTGTGTTTTCCAAATTTGCTGGTATATCGCATGCATCACCTTGTCAGCATCATCTTGCAAGATTTTAAACAGTTCAGCTGGGATACCATCGTCTCCTGCTGCCTTGTTATTAGCAATGCTTCTTAAGGCCCATTCAGCCTCACTCTTCAGGATGTCTGGCTCTAACTCACTGACCACACCGTCAAAGCTATCTCCAATATTATTATCCTTCCTATACAAATCTTTTGTATATTCTTGCCACCTTTTCTTGATCTCTTCTGCTTTTGTTAGGTCCTTGCCATCTTTGTTTTTGATCATACCCATTTTTGCCTGGAATTTACCTCCAACCCTGTCTACTAAATCTAGTCCCTTAAATCTATTCTTCACCTCCACTGCATATTCCTTAGGAATATTAGTGAGCTCATATCTAACTGATCTGTGGATCTTCCCTATTCTCTTCAGTCTGATTCTAAATTGTGCAACAAGAAGTTCGTGATCTGAGCTACAGTCAGCTCCAGGTCTTGTTTTTATCGACTGTATAGATGTCTGCCACCTTTGGCTACAAAGGATGTAGTCAATCTGATTTCTGTGTTGACCATCTGGTGAAGTCCATGTATAAAGTCGTCTTTTAGGTTGCTGGAAGAGAGTGTTTGTGATGCACAGTGAGTCGTCTTGGCAAAATTCTATCAGCCTATGCCCCACTTCATTTTCTTCTCCCAGAGCATGCTTACCTGTAATTCCAGGTGTCGTCTGACTACCCACCTTAGCATTCCAGTCTCCTGGAATGAAAATAACATCTCTTTTTGGCGTATTATCCAGTAGGTGCTGCAGATCCTCATAGAACTGATCTACTTCTACTTCTTCAGCATATGTCGTTGGGGCGTATATTTAGATCATTGTGATGTTAAATGGCTTACCCTGAATTCGAATTGAGATCATTCTATCATTTTTTGGATTTTATCCAAGCACTGCTTTATCCACTTTATTATTAATTATGAAGGCTACTCCATTTCTTCTGTGGTCCTCTTGTCCACAGTAGTAGATCTGGTGGTCATCTGATGTGAAGTGGCCCATTCCAGTCCATTTCAGTTCACTGACACCCAAAATGTCTATATTTATTCTTGACATCTCCCCAATAACCACATCCAATTTGCCCTGGCTCATAGATCTTACATTCCAGGTTCCTATGGTGTGTTGATCTTTAGAACATCGGATTCGTCGTTCACCACCAGCACCGTCGGCCGCTAGCCGTCCTTTCGGCTTTGAGCTAGCTGCGTCATCACATCTGGGGCTAGTTGAACTTATCCTCTGTTCCTCCCCAGTAGCATTTTGACCATCTTCTGACCTGGGAGTCCCATCTTCCGATGGCTTACTGACATATCTCTGGTTGTACTGATCCATTTAGTTTTCACGGCAAGAATACTGGGGTGGGTTGCCGTTACCTTCCCCAGGGATTGTATTTAGTCTGACCTCTCTGCCATGACCTTCCCGTCTTGGGTGTCCCTTCACGGTTTAGCTCATGGTGGCATTGAGGTGCTCAAGCTCCAGCACCACGACAAGGTAACGATCTCCTTTGCTGTAGTCTACAGTACTGAAAAACTGATTCTTTTTAGACTCTGGCCATGCAGGTGAGTGTGATATACTCCTGATCCGAAGGTAGCAGGAAGCACTTTCAGATACTTGTGACAGACCTAGAGCAACCAGATTTGCAGAACCTCAGACAAGCACAAGGTGGCAGCAGAGAAAGACAAAAATCCCACCACATCTTTGATGTCATCAGGTGGTCATCTGGAGTTTTTCAGTCTAGACCTGGTAGCATCAAGAAACCAAAAGGTTTGATTTGGCATGCTATTTGGCAGATTGGAAAACAGAGTCACTTTGGACTAATATCTTGATTGAGAAATCTACATTGCCATATCTTCCACTGACTATCTTTAAAACAAATATGCAGATATAACAGATCCAAAAAATAGTTTTGTAGGTCCCAGGCATAGACGTTCTTTATAAAAGATTATGATTGCTACATTCATTGAGGTTCAGGGAGTTTTGTGCAAAATACTTTTTTTTAATGAAAAATCACAATATTGCTTTTATTTCTTGGTGAATTGGATGACATTTTCAAGACAAAATTAACTCTTCTGAGGAGAACAAGACTGCCATGGTCCATATGAATAATTTTATAGATTTTTATATATTATTTGGCAAAAATAATCCACTTTAGGGATTTCCCAAAAAAAAGTGTTTGCATGTTTATTTATTTATTTATGGAAATGTGATAGGAAAATGTCACATTTGGACACATATGTTGGAAGTGGTCTTATCTAACAAACCTGCAAAGTATCAGAATAATTTGTGGAAGAGAAATCTTCAAATATTAATGCTAGGGAGGGAAGGGATAAATGACATTACCTCTTCTCTTTCCTCTATGATATTTTTCTTGTAATATTATGAAAATGACATATATCATAATGTTGTTCTTAGGCATTATGTTCTTGGTTCTCGATGGGGTAGCACTACCCCGTTCAGAACCGGTGCGTAATCTGGGGGTCCTTCTAGACTCACGACTCCTGCTCGAAGAGCAGGTGGCAGTCGTGGCTAGGAGGGCTTTTGCACAACTTCGGTTAGTGCGCCAGTTACGCCCATTCCTGGATCGCGACGCCCTCCGTACAGTCACTCATGCTCTCGTCATCTCCCATGTAGATTATTGCAATGCGCTCTACATGGGGCTACTCTTGAAGACTATCCGGAAGCTACAGCTGGTGCAGAATGCAGCTGCGCGGGCGATTTTGGGTGCACCAAGATCCGCACATATAACACCTTTGCTCCGCGAGCTACATTGGGTGCCGGTTTGCTTCCGGGTACAATTCAAGGTGTTGGTTATCACCTTTAAAGCCCTACATGACATGGGGCCAGAATACCTGAGGGACCGTCTTATCCCTATGTTATCGACCCACCCCACCCGGTCATCCAGAGAGGGCCTGCTACAAACCCCATCCATTAGAGAATGCCATCTGATGGGGTCTAGGAGGCAGGCCTTCTCTGTGACAGCGCCCACTCTATGGAACATCTTGCCCCCAGAGTTGAGACAGATTTCCTCCCTCCCGACCTTTAGGAAAGAGCTGAAGACCTGGTTCTGCCACCTGGCATGGGAAGGAGGAAGGGATAGTTCCTCATGGAGGTGGCTAATCCCCTAATTTTAATGTCCTTCTTTTAATGAATACCTTGTTAATCTGGATTTTATAATTATTTATTGTATTGTATATATTGTGGTTTTATATATTTTTAGATTTTATTTTAACTTATTTATTGTGAACCGCCCAGAGTTCCCCATGGGGGGAGATGGGCGGTCATATAAGTTGAACAAACAAACAAATAAATAAATAAACCTACAAATTCCAGAGATATGTTTAGTTCTTATAGAGTTTCAGTGAATGAACTGTTTAATGAACAGCCTTTTCTGCCGTTGCCCCCGCCCTGTGGAACACCTTGCCCCCTGAGGTGAGGCTGGCCCCCACTCTTCTGGCCTTCAGGAAGAGCGTCAAGACCTGGCTCTGCCAACTAGCCTGGGGATCCAAGAGCGATAGGCAGCCCTGGGGGTGGTTGGGGGCTTAAGGAAGCTCTCCTTAACTTTTAGTTTCCCTCTTCTCTCTTCTTCTATTTTTGTACTTTTTCTATTTTTATAATGGTTTTATAACTTTTATTTGTAAGCCGCGCAGAGTCACTTTTATAGTGAGATGGGCGGTGTATAAATTTAAATAAACAAACAAATAAATAAATAAATATTTAACCATATAAAACTTTAAACTAAGTCACAGAAAAATGTGCAGTATGAGAAGGATAATGGTGATTGTGTAGAGCAGAACTTTCCAAACTGTGTGTGGCGACACAAAAGTGTGTCGCCACACACAGTCTGGTGTGTCGCCACACAACCCGGAAGCGCTGATCATCATCAGCGCTTCCGGGTTTTCCCGCAGCGACACACCAACTGCAGCGCGCAAAACCTGAAAGCGGGAGCAGCGCTTCCGGGTTTTTGCGCGCTGCCGCACTTCCGGGTTTTCCCGCGGCGACACATGAACGCCGGTTGGTGTGTCACCGCGGGAAAAACTTTGGAAAGCCCTGAATTAGAGAATAATGGAAGTGCTAAACCACCATTTTTCCCAAGACGTAGGGTTCATCTCCCTAGGAGACAGACCTAGCGCTCCTTCCTTACATCCGTGTGTACAAGATTAAGATGCACGTTACCAAAACACTCTAATGGGACAGCAAAATGTAATTCAAATGTCATCCTCTCCTCTCCCCTCCCCTCCCCTCCCCTTCCCCAACCCACCAATTTTTCCTTTTGTAGAAAGCTTATCTATGAATTTATTTAAACTTGCTGTCTGTGGCTGTGAATCACCAACAAAGCTTTTGAGGATTTGGACTTGGATTTGGATTCAGTCTGCTTCAAAGACCGATTCAGTTTTGGATCCCACCCGGTCAGCATTTGATTTGGTTTGTACAAACAAAGAAAACAAATAGAATACACTCTATTTTGCATATCCAAAGGATAGCCTGAAATAAAATCTGTTCTATATTTATTTATTTATTTATTTATTTATTTATTTTATTTATTTTATTTAATTTCTATAACCGCCCATCTCCCCCCATGGGGAACTCTGGGCGGTTCACAATAAACAAGTTAAAATAACGTTTAAAATCTCAATTATACAATAAATATAAATTGAATTGAAAATCCAGATGAGTTGAGTCATTGATAGCCGAAGTGCTCTTATAGAAGCCTTTTTAAGCAAGTCCTGACAATAGAGCAACTCCTGAAAGACATTGACATTTGGATTTTGTAGCTTTCAAACTTTCCCATAGGAGTATTTTTGCATTAGCCAATGCGGGCATGATTTGTTCCAGCAAAACACAGAAAATAGCTGGTGCAGCATCATCTATTCTGCATCAAGTTTATTTAATAGTTAGTATCTCCTAAAACAAGTACAGAACCCAGCAGGACGTCCCTTGGAGAAATGTTTCACTATCTCATTTCTTACTCACCTGAGGGCAGGTATCAAAGGCTCTCCAACTGTTGCTAGATTCCAACTCCCATCATCCCCAGCTAATATGGCCAATTAAGCAGAGAGCTAGTAATATCTAGAGGGCCACTAGTTCTTTGTTCCTAGATAATCTTTCCTTCTTTCTTTTTTATCTTTTTAAAAAAGCAATCTTTGTAATTTTTAAGGTCATTATGTTTAGATTTACCTACCCAGTTAAATCTCAGCCACTTCATTTTTACTACTTGCAAAGGTGTGCTTCATTAACCAGAAGTAGGAACATGTTTGTCTTACCCTCCTGAGCCCAATCAGCCAAGATCTTTTGGAATATAATGGGAAGATCTCATAGTGCATTTCTCCCCAGATAGCAAAACTAAAATTGTAATTAATAAAATAAGTAAGTCTATATTTCTTGAAAGGTAATAAAACCAATCATTCATAATCACAATGATAGAGCTAACACAGTGGGTTTTTTGTATCCTAACAGTAGGGCAGTATGTAAATAATTATTTCCTTCGGTGCTGTAAGGAAACATTATAGAAGCACAACGAAGAGATTTTCTCACTCTGCCTAACAAAACGTTACCAAAATAATTTCTCACTAGGGTTATGTAAGCTTTGAAAGTTACTTAGGAGAAGTGCTTTGGATATAGGAGTGCAGTACTTTTATTCATGAAAGCAGCCTGACACTTTTCAATCTTCTGAGTAAGTACCATTGAGTCATATTAATAATAATGGATAACTTAAAGCAGTTGCAACTTTTTTTCAGCCACGTACAGCTTCTGAAGATCTCCAAAGATCGTTCCTAGGTGATTATTTTTAACACGACAGAAGAGATAACATGACTGGAAAGCAGTATCAACCATATTTGATTTGATTTTTTAAAAAAGTACGTAATTTTATTTAAGCTTAAATGTAAATTCAGTTTTTGTCCTAGCCATATCTTTTGTTTGCCCCATTTCTAATGCAACTTAACATATTGATTATAGAATTAAAAACAAAGATTTAAAACAACCAGCAAATACTGAAAAGGGAAATGTCATCCTGGTGGAACAGTCTAAAAACCTAGTAAACCCTTACACACACACACAAACACACTGCGTGTGTGTGTGTGTATGTGTGTGTGTGTATACTATATATCCCACACACCCCACAACCCCTATACAGTCCAGAAGCATTCCTTGATTGATGACATCAAAAGCCACTGAGAGATCAAGGAAAGCCATGCACCACGCCTGTCCGGGCTGTGCCAGAGACCACCAACAAGTGCAATCAATCCCATCTTGTGCAGTCCTTGGTGCTCTCTGAGCCTTGTTGTTTTCTTGCAGACGTTTCATTGCCCAACTAGGCAACATCCTCAGTGCGAAAAGGGAGTGGGACTTGCTCTCTGTTTCTACCATGGTTTGTCCTGCTTGTGTTGGTGGAGGTGTTGTTCTCTCCTTAGTAGTTCCTTGATTGGGCTGTTGTTTGCTGCTTGGTTGATTGACTGAGTTGATAGTTCCTTGATTAGGGTATATTGTGCTGTTTGATTGTACATCTGGTGCTAATCCTGGTGTTAATCTTTGCATATCTCAGTGTTGATTACTGGCAAGGAGGTGTTCTGATCTTTTGGCTTTTCTATTGTCTCTTATGAATGGTATGTAAATGTTGTTTACCTCTATGTGTCTGTTGATGACTGCTTTGTTTGAGTGCCAAGCTTCCAGGAATTTTCTAGAGTTTTTGGATTTGGCTTGGTTAGTTAGTTAGTTGGTTAGTTAGTTAGTTAGTTAGTTATTTGGTTAGTTAGTTAGTTGGTTATGCTCACAGTTTCCCAGTTGAAAGTATGGTTGAGTCTGTCCATGTGTTGTGAGATTAAGGAGTTTTCATCGTGTCTTCTGACTGCTAGTTGGTGTTCGTGGATGCGCTCTGCTAGTAAGTAAACAACAGGTCCACTAGTTACTTGGGGCAGATTGATTTAATAGGTCTAACCTCCCTCTGGGAGGGGCAGAATCAGCAAGCCCAAAAGCAATTAGAGAGTGATTTGACCATAACAAAGGACTAACCATAATGTAAGTTGCAACTTTAGATCAGGTCACAACTGCTCTAAGATAAAAACCAGATCTATTGTGTGACCACTTGGATGACTTGGACCCTGGATGATCTGAGCCAGGTCTGTGGTTGCCATGGTGACCAAGAACTCCCTCTGACTCAATGCTACGAGAAGGTATGTTGAAGTCACCCAGAACCAGCAGTCTGGGAGATTGTACCACCAATTCCACAACAGAATTTAGCTATCAAACAGAGATGTCACCATGGAGTAGGGACAAACCCAACTGCTCCCCAGAGCCTAACTTCAGCTGTGAAGTCTCATATCCAGTTACCTGTAGCACAGTGCCTCTGAAAGCTGTTGGGGCTTCCTGAATGTCAACTGCCAGCCCATACCCCTGCCATGGGGTTGAAGCTGGTGCCACACGTGAAACCCAGGTGGGCATTTTCAGAGAGAGGAGCATTCCCCAGGTCTGAGTTATACATACCAGGTGGCCTGCCTCATCCATAATCAAATCGTTATTACTTAGAGACCTGGCACTTATGAGCAACAGTTGGAGACCAGGGCCATTGAGGATCTGGTGACCTTTTATTGAACATGAATACTGGAGGCCAGAAGACAGGATCAATCTCAATAGTACACGCTACCTTCCCTGTGACTGTCCCACCTCAGATTGCCATAGTATTTCTCTCTGCCCATCTGTTCTTTGCCTAATTAAAAAAGGTAAAGGTTTTCCCCTGCACAGTCGTGTCCGACTCTAGGGGGTGGTGCTCATCTTCATTTCTTAGCTGAAGAGCCAGCGCTGTCCGAAGACGCTTCCACGGTCATGTGGTCAGCATGATGTGCGCGGAATGCTGTTACCATCCCACCGAAGGGGTACCTATTTATCTACTTGCATTTGCATGCTTTCGAATTACTAGGTTGGCAAGAGCTGGGGCGAGTGCGGGAGCTCACTCTGTCACGCGGCGCTTGGGTCTCGAACCGCTGACCTTCCGATTGACAAGCCTGGCATCTTAACCACTGAGCTATCGTGTCCCCACCCCCCTTTGCCTAATTAGCTGATGCTAACACCTGCCTTCTCCCCTCTGCATCTCAACATCTCCCCAAACCTTGCTCTCCCCTTTCAAGGCCACAGGCTCCCTCCTATCTCACATTCCATTCCATTCCATTCCATTCCACAACCAACCACACCCCCACATGTCAGACCATAGTGCCCCAAAGCCATTCCTGCTGTCAGGCATTGAGCAACAGTAGGCATGGTAGGATGCATAATCATACTTTCTACATCCCCACAAAATCCACTTCTTCTCTGCTACCCTGAACCACCAGAATCAGTCTTCGGTGCAATTCCATTTCTACCTCATGATCCCCACCTCCACTCCAATCAAGGGTGGACACCCAATCTAAGTATTAGACAGACAGACCAACAGACAACCTTAGCTGCCAATGGATAGATATAAAATTCTCAGAGTGATCCTACTCATTGGTGGGTCCATAAACAAGGCCTTTTCTCTATTTGCAACCTTTTGTTGTTGTTGTTATTATTTTTTCAAACATTTTGGCTGCAGCATTAACTGCTTTTAACCTTTAAAGTTAAAGAGTTTTTAATGTTTATGATTTTCTAGTTTTCTATACCATCAAGAGGGGGGGAAAGGAAGATAAAAGTATTTGAAAATAAATCAATCAAAGTGAGCATTACATTAGGACTAGAGACCTCCAGATGACCCCTAGTTGCCAGTAAAGAGATACAAACTTTCACTCTTTGCTGCCATTTTGTGGTCATCCAGAATTTTGCAGTCCATCTCTGACAGTCCTAATTTAGAGTTCCTGGCTGTCTTCTGGCAAGCAAAATCAATGAGGAACCATGTGATTCGCTTAATGACCACATGGTTCGCTTAATGACCACGGTGATTCACTTAACAACTACTGCAAAAAAGGTCATAAAATCAGGTCAGATTCACTTAATGACTGCTTCACTTAGTGACCAAAATGCCAGTCTCAATTGAGGTTGTTAAGCGAGGACTACCTGTATTACTTCTGAGTAAACATGCCTAGGATTGTGTCAACTATAAACACCAGTGAAGGATAAAAAACTGTTACATATTCATTGATGTGAAGCTCAGGAGCATTTTTTAAAATCCTGCTTAGCATTTGATAAACTGCCTGAAGTAGCTCCATATTTTATATTCAACCTCTTTGTCCCATTTTCAGTGTCACTGTAAATAGATCAGGGGTTCCATGACAAACAACCATAAAGACAGGGCCAACCATAATACAGGTATTCTATATGCATATAACCCTTATCTTTTATGGCATAAAATACTTTTCCACCACTGGCTGAGATGAGGATGCTGGACCCCAAAGCCAAGAGAGCCAATCCACTTGTTACAGCTCCTGTAACTCTTCCAGCAGGCTTATGACAATCTAGTCCAATTCAAAACCCTTATTGGCCATAACTCTCAAATCCCTTATAAAGGACACTGAGCTGAAATAACAGCCCCCTCTCTTTTAGTAACTACATAATGTCATGTCCTGAGTAAGTCCGTAAGCCAATGGGGAAACTGCAAGGAAGGAAGAGGGGCGAGATGAGGTGGAGAAGAAACAGCATTCTGCAAAACAAGGAGCAATTTGTAGACCCTCCTTTGGAGGAAAGCTGTTTGACAGTGTCTCACCAAGAGCTGCCATGGAAAGGGAGTTCAGCACAGTGGAACTGGCTAATTGATGAGGATGTTTGCTGCTGATTTATGTGCTCTCAAATGGAGAGAGGAGCTTTGGAAAGCCCTTTGTCCCAGCCCACCTGGAATGTGTAGCTCAAGCCTGAGCATCCAACTGATGAAGGATATATTAGGCTGGCTGAACGGGGAAGGAGCCTATTAATGCATGTGAAGATTGAACATATGATGCTCTCCTGGACTGAGTCATGAGCAGCTGCTAAAATGTAGATCATCATAGGCTGCTGTAACACAATCATCATGTTTGGATCTTGGATAGTAATAGACACTACAGCTCAACTTTGTGCTGATCAGATTATGGGCCTTTCTCCTCTTGCACCCAGACATGCCTGGGAATCCCGTGCTCTGTCCTCAGGATGTTGCCTTCATCTCATCCCCAACCTATTTCTGAGGCAGCCTTAAGTTGCCCTTCACTGTTCTGGTTTCAAAGTACAGGTAGTCCACGCTTAATAACCATTCATTTAGTGATGGTTCAGACTTACGATGGTGCTGGAAAAAACAACTAAGGACAGTCCTCACACTTACAGCCATCGCAGTCACGTGATCACAATTTGGGCACTTGGCAACTGGTTTGCATTTATGACCATCGCAGTGTCCCATGGTCGTGTGATCGCCATTTTCAACCTTCCTGGCTGGCTTCTGGCAAGCAAAATCAATGGGGAACCACGTGATTCACTTAACAACCACATGGTTTGCTTAATGTCCTCAGTGATTCACTTAACGACCTCTGCAAAAAAGTCATAAAATCGGGTTGGATTCGCTTAATGACTGCTTTGCTTAGCAACTGAAATTCCGGTCCCAATTGTGGTTGTTAAGTGAGGACTACCTATAGCCTTTTCTTGCTTAAGCAGGCAGCAAGCTAGGTGAGCTTTACTGTGGGTACAATCTGACATGCGGAGGTGGGGGTGGGGACAAAGACAGCCAGCTGTTATTCACAGTGCAACCCATTCTGCCTGCCAGCTGTTGTCCAGATTTCTTTTGAATACAGGTTTAGTGGTCTTCTAGAAGAGCTGACAAGTGCATGGGGTAGGTGGGTTGTGCAAATTGTTTCTCTCCTTACCACTTCACCATGTAATGACCCTTCAAGTGATTTTTAAACAGGTTTAGTGCTCTTTTGAAAGAACGCTAAACCCTTGTTTAAAAATTCGCTGACTTAATAGCTGATAGGAGAGAATGATATTAAAGGCAAACCTGAAGTACTTTGGCCACATAATGAGAAGACAGGATACCCTGGAGAAGATGCTGATGCTAGGGAAAGTGGAAGGCCAAAGGAAGAGGGGCCGACCAAGGGCAAGATGGATGGACGATATTCTGGAGGTGACAGACTCAACCATGGGGGAGCTGGGGATGGTGACGGCCGACAGGAAGCTCTGGCGTGGGCTGGTCCATGAAGTCACGAAGAGTCGGAGGCGACTGAACGAATAAACAACAACAATAGCTGATAGACATGTGGGTTGGTTGCTTGGTGACTGGGAGACTCGCAGCACTGCAGAATACCTGCCCCATCAGCTGTTAGTAGTACACAGCTGATAGATTGGCAGGGAGATACATGTTCCTCTTGCCACACTCTGCACCCACAACTTGTGCACATCTCAGGTGTTAACTTCCAATTAATGATGGAACGGGGGTACAGCTGATAGGAATGGGTGGTTTGTGTGGTCCAGCAGAACGTAAAGTCCCTCCATACTGTGCGACTTCCTTCTGTGCCTTTCAGCTGTTAGTTGATAAATATGTCAGAGGATACCCCAAGACAGCAGCATACCGTGCAAGAATCCTGCTGCGTGTGTCAGCTTAATAAGCCCGCTCACCACTTCTCCCAACCCAAGAACCTTCAGAGGCTAGGAGTATTGCAAGGAAAATGGGGAGCTGACTCTTCATCCACCAGATTGGAAACTTGAAGGCTTTGCAAGGGCTGAGTACTATATCTCCTTCTATTCCATCTTCTTTCCCAGTTCAGTTATCAACTAGTTTTGATAGATGGCTGAACATGAATGCCACTTCCCCAGCCTAGGCCTTGTTAAGAAGAATGCATGGTGGATGTTTTCTATAGGCTGGTGAAGATTAATGAGGGGGAAGGGAAAGAAAGCCAGGAGAAATGTGCCAATCCCTTCCCTTAACATATCTTGCACATTGTAAACAATACACTATCATTTGGTAGCCTCCTTCCTCTCAGAGGTTAAAGACTGACAGCAAGGACAGTAAATTTTGTGCAAAACAGTGGAATGAACTGCCCTGGAGAAGAGATGGAGATAAGAAAGTTATAGAGAGATTAGCTACCTTCAGACATCCAAAGACCCGTTATGTAGAAGGCAGAACAAACCTGTTGGGTGGAATTCAGATTAAGACATTGCAAAGATGCAAAAAGTAAAGGTAAAGGTTCCCCCGCAAAGTCGTATTTGACTCTAGGGGCCGGTGCTCATCTCCGTCTGTTAGCCAAAATTGCAAAGAAATGGCAAAGATGCAGATATCAGCTAAACTGTAGGAAAAGACATCCTGATAATGAAGGTTGTTTGAAAGGTTCACAGGCTCACAAAGTGGTAAATTTTCTTTCATTGTGCAGGGAATTCAGTAGAAGTTGCAGTACTACAGTACTCAATTAGGCAGGAGAATGGATTGATGATTTCCAAGATCACTCCCAATTTTAAAATTCTATGCTGCAGGGGTTGTAGTTGCAAAAATGCTTAATTAGGTCAGTTAAAGACATGGTGGCTACATTTACCCAATATGGTAAAGATATGTGGTATCTTAGTGTGTTGTACAAACCCAACCTGATTGAAGCCCTAACTCATGAGCGTTTCTATTGGAGGTCAGCCTTTATTAATGGCGCTATGGACTTTGAAGAAGCACGAGTACAGGGTGAAAGGGAGAAAAGAGCTAAAAGGAATGCACATCAGGCAAACCCTCATCATGACCGTCTCCCACCTGGAAACCTATGCCCTCACTGTGGGAGGTTGTGCGGATCCAGAATTGGCCTTTACAGCCACTTACGGATCCACTGTTAAAATTTTACCTTTGGAAGACAATCTTACTTGGCTACGAGTGATCGCCAATGAGATGAGATGATGTTTCTCAACCTTGGCAACTTTAAGATGTGTGGACTTCAACTCTCAGAATTCCCCAGCCAGCATGGCTGGCTGGGGAATTCTGGGAATTGAAGTCCATACATCTTAAGGTTGCCAAGGTTGAGAAACACTGGATTAGTTTATGGACAGATATATTGTGAAAACCAGAAAATAGAGTAATTCAGTAACTAGATTAAGTGTGTTGTTCAAATACAGTCTATGAGTGAGCTCTTCATTCACTCTAACTCAAGATTATCTGGGCTTAGTTTTGAGATCCTTGTATGAAACTTTGAATCAAGCCCATACCTTACTTTCTTTTTCTCCTCAGTCTTCTCTATTTTCTTCTAATTCTGTTATTCCATTGTTCTTTTCTTCCTTTCGGTTTTACTACAATAATTCCTCATGTGAGCTCAGGACAGTCTGGTACTTGAGAATGAAAATCCAAATGAAGCATTTCTAATTTCATTTCCTATGCAACCTGCATCTAAATAAGTAAAGATTGCATAAGTTTAAAAACAGAACTTAGGTCTGTTTTGTACTTTGGGGTATTTAAGGTCACCCAACCTCTACCACTTGAGGTAGAAACTCATCTTTCCTCAACCCCCACCCCATCACACCCCTTCTGTTTCTTTCTGAAATTTTTTATCATGAGCATTTGTTTATCTTCTTTTCTATATCAACTGAAAGGGCTAAAATCGCCCCATTTCAGTGATGTCCATGATCCAAAATATCCCTACAAGAGAATTAGACCTATGGATGTTGCTGAATGACAGCTCCCAACTTCCCTCACTATGTTCTGCCATGCTGGTTTGGGCCACTGAGATTTGTTGGTTGGCAGTATTTGAAGGACCTTAAATTTCCTACACCTGGAATAGACAGGTTATGGAATATGGCCTTTCAACAATTACCCAGGGTGCCCTCATTTTGTGATGGGCCTCTTAGCTTCTGTATTAACTGGTATTGGGGCATGATTCACATACATCTCTGTCAATAGCCTTCTGTGATTCCTTGCAGCTAGTGGGCCAATGGGGGCCTAACGGAAGGGCAAGGGGGTTAAAGGTTGAAACGAGCATTGTGACATCACAATGCAAACTCCACCTCTTCTGTACTTGTGTTGCAATGTTGATTGCAATCTGTAAGGGACAAGCTTGCTTTGAAACATCATGATGCATATTTCACTATCTTGATGAAATCATGACGTGCTGTGGACACTCGAGTGACCCTACTAAATCTGTCTAACTTTAAAATGGTTTGTCTTTTACTCACAATTTAATTGAGCCCTAGGTGGACTATATCAGATACGGAACTTGTGACTTTCCTTTTCTCCCATAACAAGAGTGAAGACAAAAAGAAATGCTTCTGAGAACTGATACAGAAAGGCTTCTGAAATATTCATTTCTGGGAGCCTGGTATGGGGATCACAGATCAAGTTCATACAGAATCCAGTAATTTCAGAACTGTTTTTATATTTATTTATTATTTAAATTTACTGTAAGTTTATATTCTGCCTTGCCTTCAGCATATCAGGGAAGCATACATACAGTCACTCTACTTACCTGTGGTATCCTTGCAACAAACCTGTGAGATGGTTTAAGCTGTGAGATAGGGGCTGGCCCAAAGTCACCCAGGCAGCTTCATAAATGAATGGAAGATATCTCATTTTCACATGGTGGCATTTCTTTTCTTCTTGCTCCTATATGTCCAGATAACTGTTCCATTATTAGCCTTCTGCAATCAGGGTAGTTTATGGAAACCCCACCATCAACATGGCAGCTTCAAAGGGCTCTGGATGAAGCGGATTATCTGGACTCCTTTCAGTCAGGATTCAGGCCGGGATATGGGACTGAGACAGCATTGATCGCGCTCTTGGATGACCTCTGGTGGGAGCAGGATGGGGGCAGTGCAACCACCCTTGCTCTTCTTGACCTCTTGGCGGCCTTCAGTACCATCGATCATGGTATCCTTCTGGACCGGCTTTGGGAGTTGGGGATGGGCGGCACTGTGCTGTGCTGGTTCTCCTCCTTCCTCCGGGGTCAGTTCCAGTCGGTGATGGTAGGAGGGGAGAGGTCCAGTCCACAGCCCCTACTGTGTGGGGTGCCACAGGGCTTGGTTTCCTTGCCCCTCTTATTTAACATCTACATGAGGCTGCTGGGTGAGGTGATCTGATGGTTTGGGGTGAGGTATCATCAGTATGCTGATGATACCCAGCTTTATATCTCATCTCTAGGCTGTCTGAGTGATGCCGTGGATGTCCTATCTCAGTGCCTGGAGGCTGTAGGGGTCTGGATGGGGTGCAATGGGCTCTGGATCAACCCAAGCAAGACTGAGTGGCTTTGGGTGTTTGGGCCTCCCAGTACCAAGGTTTTTCCATCTTTGGTCCTGGATGGGGTGGCACTGCCCCAGACGGACCGGGTGCGCAATTTGGGAGTCCTCCTGGACTCACAGCTCCTGCTGGAACAGCAGTTGGTAGCCGTGGCTAAGAGGGCCTTTGCACACCTTTGGGTTGCGCGTCAGTTGCGCCCATTCCTGGACCGGGAGGCACTACTCACTGTCACTCATGCCCTTGTGACCTCCCATTTGGACTATTGGAATGCGCTCTACATGGTGCTGCCCTTGAAGAGCATTCAGAAGCTTCAGCTGGTGCAGAATGCAGCTGCCCAGGTTGTAAATAGTGTTGGTTACTCCGCACATGCAACACCACTGCTTCGGGAGCTGCATTGGTTGCCGGTGTGTTTCCAGGTGCAATTCAAGGTGCCGCTTGTCCTCATGCCCTTGTGACCTCCCATTTGGACTATTGGAACACGCTTTAAAGCCCTTCATGGCTTGGGACCGGGTTACCTGAGGGACCGTCTTTTCCCAGTTGTTTCTACCTGTCCAATCCAGTCTGGCAGGATGGGCATGCTCCGGGTCCCGTCTGCCAAGGAATGTCGGCCGGTGGGGACCAGGAGACGTGTCTTTTCTGCCGTGGTGCCTGTCCTCTGGAACACCCTCCCTCCTGAGATTAGGATGGCCCTGACCCTTTTGGCTTTTCAGAAGGCCTTGAAGACCTGGCTTTGTGCCTCGGCCTGGGGCCCCGAGTGTGCGAAGGGACCCGTTTCATGGCTGTGCTAACACCAATGGCTTTTAAGATCTCTCGGCTGTATTTGTACTTATATTTAATTTTTGGTACTGTTTTTATTGTTTTATTGTTTTTATTATTGCTCGCCGCCCAGAGTCACTGGTTTGAGATGGGTGGCTATATAAATTGAATAAATAAATAAATACATATCTCTGGACATTCATGGACTTCTAAAGTCCTTGAAGGCTCAAGACTGCAGGGATGTTATGAGTATGATCAGTTGAACATGATTTCTAACCTTTCTGTGATCCAGAGCTCAACTGGCTTGATGTACTGTATGTTCAGCTGAGCACATGCATGGATCTCCATGCAGATCTTAGTGTTCAACATGGAAGTCGTACAGAGGAGCTGAGCATGCAGGGAAGTTGAGGGTGGATCTTGTACCTGCACTTCTGCTTTCACACACACACACACACACACACACCCCTTTAATTCTCACATGTGTAAGCTAAATGCCTGTGAGGGCTAGAGTCCACCTAAGCTTATGTTGTCTTTCCCCAAACTATTTTTTTCTCTCAAGTTCATTAAAGTTGAATTTATAAGGACCACACTCTGACATGTTGGAACAGAATTTGCGGTTCCCATTAAATGTCAGCAACCTATAAACTGTACTGGCTCTGAAGTCAATAGAAAGTGAAAATTGCCCAGCAAGCTTAGGAGAAATTATGGTTAGAAGGTCTTGGAAATACCAAATAACAGGTGCAAAAAGACACTTTGGCAATCCCATCCCATTTCACAACAATTACTAATAAGAAAATGTAAAAAGGTGGGATTTATCCTTACAGTTAAAAAAAATACTAATTTGCCTGAGCCATAAAGAGCTGCTAACAACAATTCAGCTTTTTGTCTGCCATAAGTGCTTCTGGAATTATTCTCAAATATTCTCTGTTTAAATTAGTTTAAGGCTGCTGTCAGCAACTTCCTTTTCGATGGAGGGCAGAGTCCTTTTTCTCTTGCTCATCTACACTCCTTCACAGTCATTATTGCTCATTGAGTCCTTGAATTCTTTAGGGGCATTGATTTCCTGCAAGTTTGGTTGGCTACTGTACAATTGCAGCAATTAAAAATACGACAAATCCTAAAACACAGTTTAATTGGAAAAAAAATTATGTGAGCAGAAGAGAACCTTCCTTCAGTTTGGCATAAAAGTTCAGTTAATCCACTCAGATGTAATGGTGACAAGCTATTTGTTACACATCATCCTTCACGCCATAGCCATTTTCTATCATGCTGACTTGGGTAACTTAACCGTGATTTGCAAGGCTATTGACGGATCCTGGTACAGGCATGGATCAGAGGTTTACATCAGGGATCCAGAGGAGGGGTTATTTTTCAGGAACAACTCTCTATGTCCAAATATCCTGCATACAGTATAACAGAGCCAGGTGTAGCTACAGAAGATACAATACAATTTTTATACAGCATCCACTTGCATATTAAGGGTCACTCCTTATTTCAGTGTTTTCATGATTACAGCATCTCCCCCGTTTGGGGGAGATGGGTGGTGATATAAATTCAAATAATAAATACATAAATAATAAATAGCATGCAATCCATGTCCTGTGTGTAGGCCACATGTGGTCCTCCAGCACCCCATATCAAGGCACTTAATGGGAAGGCAAGAGTCAGTGGAGAAGACTGGCTTGGGAAAATAGAAGGCATTCAAAAAAAAGGTCAACAGGAGACAAAGTAGCTAGATACTCTTAGTGATAACACAAGCATGGGCTTGGGAGAACTCAATGAACTCAACGAAGCAAGTATGGACAGATAGTCTTGCTGAAATTATGTTCATCTGGTCATGAAGAGTCAGGCACCATGGAATGACTGAACAACAACACTCTGAGATCATGCTGCCAAAATTAAGCATCATAATGGCTGATTTTTTCCTGCATTGGTTGGTTGGTTGATTGATTGATTGATTATATGTCATCAAGTCATTTTCAACTCTTAGCAACCACATAGATAGATTTTCCCCATGACAATCTGTCCCTAACCTGGTCTTTCAGGCCTTCCAACAGTTTTTTTCCCCTGAATACTTTATTTAAAAAATGCAGAAGGGAATTGGAGCAGAAAGCCCTCGGGACAAAACTTGTTCTCATTCCCTCTTTAAGAAACTTCTAAAAAAACCCTGAAGTCCAAACTGTATTACCAAAAAATTCAACCGTTTTGCTGTTGAATTTTGGAGGAATGATTTCAGGGTATTTGGAGGACTAGGGGCTATTTTAAGGATGGAAATGGGAATGGCTTGCTCCCAGAAGTGAATTGGTCCCATTGCCCTGGATGTTATTGTTACAAATGTGTATATATTATTTGATGTTATTATATTGTAAATTGACAGGCATAAATAAATACATTCCCACCCAGAAAGGCTAAAAAAAGGCCTAACCCTTCCAATGGCATCATAGCATCACCAGAAGACATCCTTTAGACTTCACGTGGCTGGTGGAACAAGTGAGGCAAAGAAAAGATTGTCTACCATGGTGTAGATCCACATTTAAGGAGAGAAGGTCATTTGGTCTTTGAGGTGTTGCCAAGGCAGATGCAATCTAAAAAATGGCAGGACAGAGTGAAATTTGATCCACTAGGAATTTAAATTACATTAATTGGACAGCATGAATCGGGGGGCTCCACATGTACTTAATCATTTCCTCAGTTTATCCCATTACAAAGGTCAAATCTATGGCAACTTCTGGGTCAGTTTTGGGGGACTGCCCTCAGCCAGTGCCTTTTCAGGTAAGGTAAAGGTAAAGGTTCCCCCCGCACAGTTGTGCAGTCGTGTCCGACTCGAGGGGCCGGGGCTCATCTCCGTTTGTTAGCCGAAGAGCCAGCGTTGTCCGAAGATGCTTCCACAGTCATGTGGCCGGCATGACGCGCATGAAATGCTGTTACCTACCCAACAAAGTGGTACCTATTATCTACTTGCATTTGCATGCTTTCGAATTGCTAGGTTGGCAAGAGTGCATGACGGAGTGCGGGAGCTCACTCCATCATGCAGGACTAGGGATTCGAACCTCTGAACTTGTGATCTTCTGATCGACAAGCCTGGCGTCTTACCCGCTGAGCCACCATGCCCCACACCTTTTCAAGTACAGGTTTGCAAATGTTTCAGAGAACAAGAAAGGGGAATTCAAGAACAGCCAAGGTTATTCAGTTAAGCCAGGGTTGCAGCTGGATGATAAAAGAGAGAGAGGAAGATGAACATGAACCACAGGAGAAAAGCTCAGTTTCATAATGAAGGAAGATGCTAAGTCTTTCTCAATAAATCAAAGACATAGCTAGATACGTAAGGGGGTCTGCAGGGGTAGTCAAACTGGGATGGCGCTTTGACTGTGTGGTTGCAGCCACCATCTGGACTTTTTTGATACCCTGTTCTTGGACGCTTCTATAGATAATGGTAGTTGAACTGCAGTGTATGTAGTTGTTTGGTTCACACATTGTGCCAAACCATGGTTTGTTGAAGCAGCCATAGTAGCCTAGTTCACACCTAGCATAGCCATACATCACAGTTTGCAAATCACAGTCACTAGTTTCACACAAGCTAAGATCAGTGCTAGATAACTTCAACTGGGTTCATATAATTAAGTCATAAAGTGGCTTGTTTGGTTTCGACAGCAAGTTGCGTTAACACAGCCCTAGTGGCTTATCAAGAAAGATTTGTGGCTTAGTGATATATGGGGTTTCAGCTTTTTCAACACCCACGATTAAAATAAACTTAATGATGAGTAAGCATGACACGTGAACACTGTGTGTATGTGTTGCGTCTTTGTGAAAAAGAGAATGTCTGGGAATCGTTGTGAAGAGAAGGTTTATTCGTGTTATTGCTTCATCTCCCACCATGATCTGGTATCTGTGGTATGGAAAAATAATGCAGACCCAGTTACTGGGGTAACAGCTCTTGTTTAGCAAGTTCATTTGCAATGGAAATGAGGTCTGGGTCAGCTGTTGTACTTCTGTGAAACAGATCTGGCTTTGCAAAGCTTGTATTAAATTTGCTTCCAGAGTGGCTTCTTTGCAAAATGCTTTGATCTGTCAGGACTTTG
Organism: Charina bottae; assembly: GCA_023362775.1. Classification (NCBI taxonomy): domain Eukaryota; kingdom Metazoa; phylum Chordata; class Lepidosauria; order Squamata; family Charinaidae; genus Charina; species Charina bottae. The sequence continues at coordinate 22,415,765 of JALMGJ010000012.1, read as the reverse complement.
GCCTGGACAACGTAACCTTAATTGCTGACATGGTTGCTGTTTTCAAAAATGCTCCGGAAAGATGAAACTGATTACAATCAAGACCTAAGATGATCGGGTTTAAAAACCAAAGAGAGCCAAAGGCAGCCTACAGCCGAAAGCTGTGGGGATGTAACGGTTCAGAGCCTGGGTGCTGAACTTGTAAGCCTTCCTCTCCGATTGTGGGTCAGCTCTGAGCTCAGACAAACCATTATTTACCAGTTTCAACTCCATAAACACTCGTCCCTGGTGCTCATCTGCCCCAGGAAAGCAGAACAGAGGCCTGCTCTGCAGGGTTGCCTCAGAAAGGCAGGGCCGCAACTAGGGGGGGCAAGCGGGGCATGTGCCCCGGGCGCCGTGCTAGGGGGTGCACCAAAATGACAAAATAACCCATGGGGGGGGCGCACAGAATCCATGTTTGCCCCGGGTGACACAGACCCTAGTTCCATCCCAGCAGAAAGGATGTTTCTCCCTTTTTCTCCCTAGCAGAAAAAGCTTTGAGAACCTCAGCTACTGTCTCCTGTCCATCCAAACCAAATTTCCCTGTGCATCTTAGCTTCCTTCTCAGGATGGCTCTGGAGCTTGCTTTTGTAGAGAATTCCTTGGGTTCTAGAAGCAGGCAGCTTTCTCCCTTGAAGTGCGCAAGTGGACCCTTCGTTTGGTCTCCCTGGCTCCCTTATTTCTGCATGTTTTTAAAAAATAGGACACCAGCATGCTGCAAAGCATTTTTTTTTACAGTTTTCATTTATTATAAAAAATATTTATTATGGAGCTCCTCAGAACAAAACACTAAATCTTCCCCTTCTCTTTGAATTCCACCCTTACAGGCTAAACCAAAGGTCGCTCTTCTCCAATATACTGTATTACAATGCATTGCATTTCTATTTACAGTATAGTAATTATTTCTCAATTTGCCCATTTGATGCAAACATGTATCCTATTTTTTAAATAAGTAATGTTGTTTGGGGGGGCTGATCTAGTGAATACCCCAGACCCTTCAAGGACATCAAACACAATGGCGTCTAATGCATCCTACAGGGATGCAGTCAGAAACAGTGAAGTGGAAAATCTTGATTTATGTTCAAAATGGCTTTGGCTCACACTCAGGAGTCTTTTTTCAAAAGCGTAATAGTCCTGTCCAACAATAACACCATTGCCACCTTCATTTACCAGCACTAAAACCTTTGTTAAAAATGGCAGAAGAAGAAGTTGAGCAAAAACCGCCCAGAGTCCCCTTCAGGGGAGATGGGGCGGTGATATAAATTGAATTATTAATAAATAAATAAACAAATAAATAAATAAATAAACAAACAAATAAATAAACAAACAAACTTTCAAGGATGCTTCTTCTGTCTAAAATTCCATTAATTTTAGCCACATATATATGGATGTATTCTAAATTTGCAAGATTCAGTCCAATCTCATCTTTGCTTCCTTCCTTCTCCTTCTGAAGGAATAGTGGCTCCTTGATGGCATTTTGTCAGGAAACAAGATGCATTTCAGAGAGAGAGGGCAGAGGCTGGAAGCTTTTGCCATCAAACAGTTAGAGAGGCACCATCCTGTTCCTACCCTCTTTCTTAAAAATAAAGTTTTGTGCATTGATGGCATAATGATTGCCCTCTAGTGGAGCAAACTACCAACTTCCAGAAAGATATTTCCATGAAACGGCAGATGATAAATCTTCATTTTTCTCTGAATAGAAGGAAGAGAATGCACACAAAGATTAGAGATGCAGTTAGATAGTTCGATGTCTATTAATGGCCTTCTCCTTTCTTTTTAAATCTTGGCTTGCAAGGACTTGCCAGAAACTTGAGCATTTCTTTTTTTTCTCTTCTTTTTTTATTCAAAAGGTGATTAGGATTTGCTCTCTCCCCAAATCTCACTGCTGTGACAGCATCAAAATCCTCAAAGCCCCCATTTCTCCTCCCTGTGACAATAGATGTCATATAGAGGGATTAGCTGTGGAGATCTTCAGCAGTGCAGAAGTTTACAAACCCAATAACCCAGGAGGTTCTTTGCAACCCATGTATGAATTTTGAATTAGCCCTCGTAAATCTTGACTAATATTTGCAGTGGAAACAGCACATCAGCCAGATTAGCAAACTTCATAGTGGTCTATTTGCAGTCTTCCAGAGGATTCAGGAGAAGGCAAACTGGGATAAGGAGGGGAGAGAGCAAAGCCAGTTTGGAAAATTATCCCCTTCTAATGAAGAGTTTAAAAGTTTTCTTTTCTGGCTTGGCTAACTTCTCATTTAAATATTTAGTCAGGAGTAACTCTGTTGGAATTTACAGCTGGATTCTATGTAGGTAGGACCCACTCATTGGGGTTGATGGGATTTATTTGCACATAAGTGCATGTAGGACTACAGACCTACCTGTCTGCACTGTGCATAGGACTGCTGCCTCTTAATATTAAATTCCAGGGTATTTTCATATATTGCATGGAAGCATACCAGGTATGTTGTGTTGTTGTTTATTCGTTCAGTCGCTTCTGACTCTTTGTGACTTCATGGACCAGCCCACACCAGAGCTTCCTGTCGGCCGTCACCATCCCCAGCTCCCTCATGGTTGAGTCCATCACCTCCAGAATATCATCCATCCATCTTGCCCTTGGTCGGCCCCTCTTCCTTTGGCCTTCCACTTTCCCTAGCATCAGCATCTTCTCCAGGGTCATTATGTGGCCAAAGTACTTCAGTTTTGCCTTTAATATCATTCCCTCAAGTGAGCAGTCTGGCTTTATTTCCTGGAGTATGGACTGGTTTGATCTTCTTGCGGTCCAAGGCACTCTCAGAATTTTCCTCCAACACCACAGTTCAAAAGCATCTCTCTTCCTTCGCTCAGCCTTCCTTATACCAGGTATACGGCTACCCATACAATGATATTTATGCCTATTAATAAAGGCATAATTAGGTTATAGGCATACGGTACAGGTATATAGTTGGGCCAGCAAACAGAGGTCTGCATGGGCAGTAAGGGGGCCAACTGATGTGTGCAAGTTAATGTATTGTTGAAGGCTTTCACGGCCGGAGTTCAATGGCTGTTGTGGGTCTTCTGGGCTGTGTGGCCGTGTTCTGGAAGTTGTGGTTCCTAACGTTTCGCCAGCATCTGTGGCCAGCATCTTCAGAGGGCAGGAGCACAGATAGAAGCAAAATCGAGATTTTGCTTCTATCTGTGCTCCTGCCCTCTGAAGATGCTGGCCACAGATGCTGGCGAAACGTTAGGAACCACAACTTCCAGAACACGGCCACACAGCCTGGAAGACCCACAACAGCCATTGTGCAAGTTAACTTTGTTGCCCAAATGCTGCCTCTTAAGCACTTGTGTCCTATGTCGCAAGAACATAATCACAGCCAAAGGCTGCGGGGAGAGTTTGGATGGTGGGTGGGACGGAAATGATAAAAGCAGGACAGGCTCTGTCCCTTCTGTCCATGCATCATGACATCAAAGGGGAGGAACCTGCATTGTAATGGTATGATGCTGCTTGCATCATTTTGAAGAAAGCTTTGGATCCTACAGGTGGCTCTGGCCACAGCAGTTTGCAAAATGACTACCGTGTGGGTCATCATTCTGGTGTCATCGCAGTTGACTGTAGATGCCACTGGGCAAACTGCTGATAACATAATGGGATGCGGAGAAGTGGAGTAGTCTGAAAAACAGCTACTTCTGAAGCTCAAACTGAAGTCTTCAGTTTGAGCCAGAGCTTCTGGACAAAGGGGCATAGAGGAACATATCCAGTGGCAATATCTGGCCCCAGGAAGTCTCCTAGGAAGCAATTTGTCCTTTGGGCTCAACCGCCTCCTCCATTTGTAAAGTCTTCTAAATTGGTGGCCATTACTAAATTTGTGGCAGCAAATTCAATCCCCCATTTTGGCTGGGTTCGCAGCACGTCCTTAATTTTGTTACTGAATAACCCATTGTCTGGGTTTCCACAATACGTTAAGCCATAAATTAACCACAGTTGACATAAAATGCTGGGCTAAAAAAAAAAATTAAAAAACCAAGATTGAATCTAAATAAGCTTAGCCTGTTGTGCTAATGCAGGTGCACCGTCTTTAAGAGCCCCGGATAAGTGTGATGTACAAACACAGCTGACATATGGAAACCCTTCCTTTTATGTGTCCTGAATCTTCATTCAGCTTCATTAGATGATCTTGGGTTCCAATATTTATGGGAGAGAAAGAAACTTCCCTCTTTGCTTTCTTCACTCCGAAAATAATTGTACACTCGAGTTCAACATGACTCAGCATGGTGATTCCATCCCTGCAGTTTTCTTGCAGTGTTATGGAACTAGATTGCTACAACCTTCTTCTAGGACATTTTTTCAACTTCCCAGTGTAGTCCTCAACCCTGGAATTCCCCATCTGGGCGATAGCTAGGTGTGTCCTTCCTTCCTTTTGGAAAGATTAGTCAAGGAAGTTGGGACCACCCTAAACTGAGACACACGTTAAAAACCTACAATCAAAGCTACCCCTCCTCAAAAAGTTGCAAAATAACACATAAAATTAGCTGGGCAAAGAGAACCCATCTAGACACAGGGCAAAATCCTGCACAGAAAACCACCCAGAGTCCCCCTAGGGAGAGATGGAGCAGTGATATAAATCGAATTATAAATAAATAAATAAATAAATAAATAAATAAATATTTATTTATTTATTTATTTATTTATTTATTTATTTATTTATTTATTTATTTATTTATTTATTTATTTATTTATTTATTGGGATGGAAATATATATATATTTCCATCCCCAAACATTATTTGAGCAACTGGGAAGGTGTTTCAAAGCCCTTAAAGCAGTGTTTCTCAACCTTAATGATTTTAAGATGTGTGGACCTCAACTCCCAGAATTCCCCAGCTGGCCAAGGTTTTAGAAGGATAGCTAGGCTTCTTCCACAGATCTTTGGAAGTGAAAGTGATAGTGGTAGTAGGTGGGAATTTACATAATGGGTCATCATGCTGGCCAGCAATCAACCTTTTTCCTTCAAATCATTTGTCCATCTTGACCCATCTGACCAAAGTTTATTAACTGAAAATAGAAGTCTCTCTGTGGAAGGGGGAAACAAGCTAATTTATCCCCCTCTCCCACAATGCATAAATCACAGCTCAAGAGGCTACTAAAGATGGGGAAATAGTGCAAGAGTAAGGTTTAATCAAGGCTGTTTCTAGGCTTGAGGGATTCCTAAAGCATCCTCTCTGTTGAGTTCCTTCCCATGCTGATGAGCCCCCTTTGGGTTACCAACCCAAAGTAGCATCTGTCCTCCAGTACGAACTGTGTGGCCAACAGTGTTGGCCCCATAATACCATGTCATGGGAGCTGTAGTACTGTCTACTAATTCTTGAAGGCATTGTAGAAAATTAGAAGGTCAGTGCTAAGACCAGGGTGAAACTTAGTGTGAGTCCAGCCATGGTGTTTTGGGCAGATCCTTCAGCCTCTTCTGTTCCTTTATTACCCAGATATTTTTACCTTTTTAGACTACCTACTTTGGTACTTGGATGGGCTGACTCCATTGTCATTGACAATGAAGTTCCAGTGGAGGACCTTTGCAATGTGCCACATTGATCAAATATTCAGAATGTTGCTGTTTAAGAGTATCACTTTATACTAGTGTTCTGATGGTAGAACTCTCATCCTCTCCAATTATTTTTGGTATCGAGACAAGTTAGCTTTCAGATTCAGACTGTTGGCTTTCGGCTAAATATTGATGGATTGATCGATCAATTGGTTTGCTTATTTGGTTACTATTAGGACTGATAAATCACTCCCTAAAGGACTCTGAGTGGATTTATTTATTTGTCAAATTTATATAGATGCCCATCTCACACAAAACAATTCTGGGCGGCATACAATAAAACCAACAATTAATACAGTACGTTCTACAAGACCACATTAGAAACAATTAAACATTAATAAAAACAAGATTACATACCATCTTATAATAAGAGTTAAAAAGAGTTTAAAAGCCAATCCAGTGATTACGGTTAGAATATATCAATATTCTAGGAACAGTCAAAATAACATACAAAAAAGAAATGCCAAACAAGAGACTCTCAATATTAATAACCATTCTGCACTCCAGGCTCTCTGGAAAAGCTGTATCTTAATGGCTTTCCTAAACCCAACAAGGTAGGGCCAACTTAATTGGGAGGGAGGAGTTTATTCTGTTCCAAAGAAGGGGGCTGAGACCAAGAAAGTTTGTCCTCATGGCTCCTGAAGATAATAATCCTTAAGAGAAGGATCTGAAGAGATCCCATCCTGCAGATCTTACTAAACATCCTGGTATTAAACTATCAAGAGTTTTAAAGGTGACAACCAGTACCTTGAAGAGAACTGGTAACCAGCGCAGCTCTTGAAGTAGAAATGTTATGTGGGAGAAACCTAAGGCTCCCAATGTAACTTGAGCTGCTGCATTCTGGACCAGTTGGAGCTCCAGATGGTCTTCAAGGGCAGCCCCACAGACAGCACATTGCAATAATCCAACCAGGAAGTGACTAAAACATGAGTATCTCTGAGTACCACATGCCATCTTGTCACTTAATACGTTTCTGTCATTGCACTGGTCCTCCTTTATAAGGTAAAGTAAGGTAAAGGTTCCCCCCGCACATTTGTGCAGTCGTGTCCGACTCTAGGGGCCGGTGCTCATCTCCGTTTCTTAGCCGAAGAGCCAGCATTGTCCAAAGACGCTTCCACGGTCATGTGGCCGGCATGATGCACGCGGAACACTGTTTCCTTCCCACCAAAGTGGTACCTATACATCTACTTGCATTTGCATGCTTTCGAATTCCTAGGTTGGCAAGAGCTGGGGCGAGTGCGGGAGATCACTCCATCATGCGGGGCTAGGGATTCGAGCCTCCGAACTTGCGATCTTCCGATTGACAAGCCTGGTGTCTTACCCGCTGAGCCACCATGCCCCTAGAGGTCCTCATTTAAGGCTTTAATTATTCTAATTTTATTTTAAGACTTCAGACTTCTGTTTAGCTTGTTTTAGTGGACCCTAGACTGGGATCCCTTTTAAGAATTGTTATAAAGGAATAAATTAAATAGTAAAAAGCCCATATTCACACAGTGGCACACAATGTTTCAAATGAAGCATTGCATTTCCCAGCCTAAGCCGACTATGTTCTCTGGAGATATGGATGATTCGGTTGGAAACAGAAAAAGAAATTTGTCATCTATAGACATAATTTCTGCAACATCCCAGCTTTTTATGTGCTCCCCTTTTCACCGGTACTGCTGATTTTTGGTAAGTTAAACCAAAGTTAGAGGTTTAAAGCTAGATAAGGCAGGACAACATGAATGGGTTGGGTGATCAATTTATGAAAAAACAATGGACTTGAAACAGGAGTGTCCATGGGAGAGGTAAAAAAAATTCAAGATGGTGGCCCCAATCATGCGATCAAAGCTCTGGGTCACCTAAAAGGGGGCGGGGTTTTGAACACATGGTTGTGGCCACCATCTTGAAGTTTTTGACCCCCCCTCCCTGCAGACACCCCTGATTTAAGAAAGATGCAATTTGTACTTGGCCATGGTCTTGCATGGCCTCATAAATCCATTAAAAGCCTATGTCCTCCGAAGTTAAAAGAGCTTAAGCATGTGTATCCTTCATTGTTTATGCATTTCTCTACTGCTCCTCTTTCAAGTTCCTCCTGGAAGAGGCCCCAGCTTGCAATTTACAACAGTTATTATCAGAGATGCCAGTGTACAGTCTGATGGACTGAAGGGGTTTAAACCAAAAGGTCCTTTTATCGGTTTCTGTAATGGCCTTTTTGCTTCTCTCATCCTCTAATACCCATGTGTATTAATCTAAAATTGTCACATCGCTTGCATGTTCATATTTTCCCTTTTTTAAAAAAACATGTGCTTTTGAGTTTTGATTTAAAAAACAACAACCCTGGGAAGAGTCAAAATATGCAAATTACAGGATTTCTTAATAAGCTCAAGCTTAGAATCACACGTGCCAGAAACGTATGAGGGGTTCAGCAGTTGGAAGCAGCGCTGGGCAAAAGAAAGCTATGTTGAATACCATGCTTTCTGCTATGAGATTCCCATTTCTACCAGTACCTCTTAGCAGCAACCAAGCCTAACACCTGGTTTGGTCCGTAGTGGCAAAGCAGCATCTCTACTGTGGTAACAATTTGGAAGCGGGATGCTAAACAAGATATATACACGATGTCAAATATTGGCTGCACTCTTCTAAGCCAATCACTTCTAAATAAATTAACCATGGCACTGCCTAATATGATCCACCTGCTTTCTTCCCTGTGCTGTTCCAGACGTTACCTGAACCCCCCTTTGATTAAATGTCAAAAGCATGCCTTTTGCCTGCAGATTTCACTGAAGGCGGATAACAGAAAGGTTCCTCCTGTGACTCCATAAAACTGAAATAAATTCCACTGGCATCTTGTAAATTTTTATTTTCTACAATGACTGCAGGCCCCATCTGCGACCCAGCTGTTATTAGAAGGGAAAGCATTGGCCCTTCTGCATTACAAAACAGCATAGAACAGTAATTGCCAGTGGAAGAGATTAAGTGTAGACACTAAAAATGTTTACTCGCAATGAATATGCATAACGATGGGTAGGAAACAGCACTGGAAGATTAAAAAGAGAGAAGGGTTTGTTTACAAGGCTGGAAAAAAAAAAGAAATGGAATGTCACTTGGCCCCAAGCCTGAAATAGGAACGAAAAACCTTTGGGCAAGGCATTAGGGAGAAAAACAGATGGTTTGTGAACCTTTTATTAGATAGAAAAATCATTAATCAAGCCCAGGCTGGAAATGGCAGGGTTTTGGGTAGTTCATATTGTAGTTTATTTTTTCTTAAAGTGACAGCATGCCTTTTCTACCTTTTGTGTTCTCTTCCCCACAACATACACTGTTTGTGACATGACAGTGGCACAGCTCCTTTCCCCAAAAATGCATTTTTATTTTAACATTCTGTGTCAGAAGCATGTCTAACTTAAAGGCCAGGCTACAGAAGCAAGCTGTTTTGTAAAGGAAATCCCTCGGTAGGGTTTCGTGTTTCAGCACCTGTTTTGCCTATATAGGAAAGCAGTTTAAAAGAAGAAGAAAATAACAGAATGAAAAGAGTGGAAAATATATTGGCCTGCTGTAATTTTTCCTTTTGATGGCTGTTTCATTTCAGAAGGCAACAAATGCCTGCAAACTGTCTTCTGCAGGGAAACCCAGCTGTACATACATCAGAGCTCTTTCTCCCTTTGTTCTGTGGCAAAATATAAAATAGTCTAGGCCTGGAAATGTTAGGACACATGCCTTCTGCTCATTGGTGCAAAAAAAAAAAAAGGACTTTCAAAAACTCTACTTAAATGTCAAGAAAAGAGAGCATGTGTGCATGGAATTCCCAGTGTCAAGGAGCCATGAACTTTGAACTTCAGATGCCTCCTTCCTCATGTAGACTTGGATCCAACTGGGAGGCTAAACATATGTCTGGGTTAAACCATTTCATACAGCAAGTGCAAGATTATTTATTTGTTCATTCAATTTGTATGGCCCCTCATCTCGCCCTAGCAACTCTAGATTGCTAACAATGTAAAAAACACAATCCAAAATAACATCAAACCAGCAAAAGAACTTAAACAGGTGAATAAGGTAAAAGCCAGTATACAGTGAAGTCAGAACCACAACCACATGGGCTCCAATGAACTACCCAACTCTCAAGTCCATGAATTCTCCCGTGTCTTCAATGCCTCCTGAAAGTCTGGCAGAATCAGCTCCACCTGCTTTAATTTATTTATTTTTATTTATTTTTATTTATCAAATTTATCACTGCCCAACTCCCCCAAGGGGGACTTAATTATCTTTAAAAAATCCTTACCTATATAAAACAAGCATATCAGGAAAAAGTCTAGGCTAGAACTTTCTCCCAATGGTTCTGCATGTTTCTGTGCAGATGTAGACGGATGTGTTCATGGATGAACGTTCCACCTGGACTCCAGTCCAATGTATATTTGGTCACCAGTAGCACTGTAAATCCATCAAATAATTTAAAAATAATAATGCACCTCAAACAAATGAGGCCTACAGATATGGTTCAGTTCAAAAAAGAATATGGAAATCTATTGTTGATGGCAACAGTGATGCATATTTCTATCTTGATTTTCTTCCAAGGAGCTCAGGACATGAGGTTATTGCCGTCTATTCTTGCAGTGTTCCTGTAATATAGATTACATCTATTACACTGCCTGCCCTGTATATAGAATGAGATACAAGTTTGTTTTCTGTCTGTCTGTCTCTGGGAGGTAATGTGCTGGACTAGTATGGGAAGACCAGATTGTAGTCTAGACAACAAAGCCAGCTAGATGACTTTGGGCCAGTCCCTCTTTCTCAGCCTTTAACTGAAAAGCGAGAAACATCTATCTACCAACACACACTGGACCAGTATGGTAGATAATGATTCATAACCTTCAATGAGGAGCCCTTCGTGCTGCAATGGAATCGCAAATGTGGAATAGGCTATGAGGGTGTTAGACAAGATGCTTAACTGCAAAGATGAGTTTTGTGTACACAGATCCAACTTGTTCAGGCCCTGGACTTTTCAACAAGCTCATATGGATGTGAAAGTTGGAAAGTAAAGAAACAAGACAGAAGTAAACAGATGCTTTTGAATTAGGTTGCTGATGAATGATACTGTGGGTACCCTGGATTGCCCAATTGACACTGGAGGAAATCAAGCATGAGCTTTGCATAGCAAGGATGTACAAGGTAAAGAGCATTGCATCCTGAGCTTGTAAAGAATTACTGTTTCCCTAGGTGGATACGTGTTTTGATCATCCAGGAATGAGAGAGCAGTTGCCTTAACAAAGCTGTTTTGTTTTGTTTTGTTTTGTTTTGTTTTGTTTTGTTTTGTTTTGTTTTGTTTTGTTTTGTTTTGTTTTGTTTTGTTAGTTCTCAGTTGAAGGGAGCATCTGGAGGATCTTGTCCGGGCTTGGAAGCTAACCAGGTTAATATTTACAGTAAATGGAAGACTACAAGGGAATCCCAAGGCTAGACTGGGAAATCTCTCTCTCTCCCTCCCTCCTAAAAGAAGGTACCAACTACTTCCACAATGTTGGCAAGGAAACTGCATGGATGTTTCCATGTAGTAACCACCAAAACACAAGCTCAACATGAAGAAGACTTTCATCTTTACTTTTTGGAATCCAGTGAGGAGAGGCATGTCTTTTAAGGCCATCCCATCTTTGCTTGCTTTTTTTTTCTGCTTTGCTAGCATGGACAATTCCAAACTGCTAAACCAACCAATCAAATCCCAGGATGCACAGGCAAAAACTGGGGGCTGGGATGTCTTTGAATTACCACTCTATTCCATGAAATCCACTGAATTAGAGGCAGATTTAAATGTTTTTCCATTTGGCATCTTCTGATTTTGTTTTAGAAAAGTCTGGATCAACTTTAGTTTGCCCAATAATGCCGTAATAAAACCATTCCTACACAGGAGGTCTCTGTCTAGAATCATATGCAGTTTTGGTTTCCTTACCAGTAGCCTCCTGTCTCTGTTTTGAAAAACTCAGGATAGTTTTCTTCCCAACAAATTCCCAACTAATTCTTCTTTTAACCAGTTGCTATTAATTCAGCAAAAAAAGAAGGTAATTACATGGTACTTTGCATAAAGCTACATTGTAAGGAAGTGTTTAGATTAATTAAAATTGGGTAGGCACAAAATTCTATTTCTTCCTCATTTTTTAATCTGTTAATTCTAACTTCAAAGCAGACATACAGGGCTAGAAACTGGAGGAACGTGCTGATAGTCTGTCCAAATCTTTAGTATTAGAGTCACTTTGTGTGAGATGGGCACCCATTTAAATAAATAAATAAATAAATATTTGAGAACAAATAACAAACCAGATGGTGAGAACATGGTGTGTATGTATAGTGGGGGGAGACCTGGTCTGGCACTGATGCATTGGACGATTTTACAGCCAATTATAAAGAGATCATAAAGCAATGAATAAGCATCTTTAGAACAATATAGTATTCCAAGTTAGCATGGAGTTGACTATAACAAGTCTGGACAGATTAATTTTACTTCAGGGTTTGATAAGGTAATTTTCATAGCAGATTGTGGGAATGCTGTTAACATAATATATCTTGATTTCAAAAAAGCTGCTGGCAAAGTACCCTTTTGTGGAAAAGCAATCCACTGAAAGATGAACCAAAATAGGGAGATATGAAAGAACATTTCTTTATTAAAATGCCCTTATACTGTGATCGCTAGGTTCCCAGGCAACCAGACTAAGGACCCTGAATACAGATATGCAAAGGATTATATAGAGAAAAGATACATTATTAATAATGAATAATTAATTACATCTGCATAGGCAGAAAAAATCCCCCAACTCTATGGCAACAATAAAGTAACCACCCAAATCCAGACCTTGTGGCTGGTACCTTAGTCTCGCTGTCACCTCTGATCTATTTCCTTCATTATTATCAGTATTATGATTCCTTTTATACTACTTTTTGCCTGATATTTATATTCCTTATCATCTGGCTTCTGTTCCCCTCCTCAGGGTCACACTGAACTAAATCACAATGGATCCCCCATAGCTTCACTTCACTTTTTTACATAGTTCCATTTCTACTGCTGGCACAGGAATATAATTTAAACAGGAAAAAAATCTATTCTTAACTAATAAAACAAGAAACAGCAGTACAGATGTCTTATAAACTTTCAAGCACCACAACTCCATGGTATTCTGATTAACAAGTTCGTTATGTATGGATGCATTCTGAGTGTGTATCACTATATTGTGTATTTCCCCTAATCAGTGGAATGTGGACAGATCTCTGGTGGCTGGTGAGCTAGTCTCTGGATTAAAGGTCCTAGCTTGCATAGAATAGTAGTAGCGTGCTTGGGATAAAACTAGGTTTTGGTTCTACTTGAAGCATATGGATCAATGAGGCCTGAAGTGACCAGTATTGTCTTTACCAGTACTAGGGAATGCTGCACATAGCATGGGTGTGTCTAAGACTGGTAACCTAGTCTATACTTTCTCTTACTAAAAATGTTATGTGAAAACCCTGAATGACCAAAGCCAGAGTGGGCAGGAGAGGTCAATATCTATGGGTTCATCTGGTGATGACCATCTGGCATGTAGAACACTGCAATTTGGGATGTAAAAACATGGATTAATGGTGAAGAACATGGATTACTGAATGAAACAAAAGGAAGAAAGGAAGAAAGTCTGTGTCTGTGAAATTAAAGAAAAAGGAAGAAAGCAATAGATCTGAATAATGGTGATAAGGCCTTGTGGAGTGGAATTGATGAAATATAGCTGGGGAAATGAAGATGTAGATTTAATTACGAATGAAAGAACTAAAATGTACAACAGAAAGTATTCATGGGTATCATCTAAGTTATTGCGGCTGTGTATGAAAGTAGGAATCCATAGGGGGTGATGATTATTCGTTGTTGTCCAGTGAATGGTGATAATGGAAGAACCGAGGATGAGTCTGAGGAATAAAATTATGCAATATTCTGAATGAAGATGATGCAGTGGAAAAAACAGGTTGTTAGGTGACATGAATGGATGGATGGGAATGAGATGAGTGAGTACAAAAACATGTGATTGGGCCATTCAGCGACTAAAGAATAAGTGAGCATAGTGATTGCTTGGTCAGTATCTACTTAGTATACAGTATGTTCTGAATATGTGTTTTAACAATAAACGTATTCATTCATACATACATATGTCAAGCACATGAACATAAATCTAAAAGCATGATTGATTTTATTGTGCATGATGAAAGACTGAGTGGATTAATGAAAGATAAAAGACTACTGTAGGAAGAGCAAGAGGGCAATTGTTAAAATATGCATTGTTCGGCTTCCGGTGGGAACATGGTGGTCTGAACAGCTGTGCTTGCAGGCACCGCAAGCAGAACTGACAACCCGGCAATTTTTTGGGCTCAGGCAGGTTTTTCCTGAAGCCCAGGAGCGTTTTTCCGGAGAAAGGAAAACACTCGTAATCACCCCATTTGTCCTCAAGAAGGCTGCTTGCAGCCAGAAAATCGCAAACAGTGTCTGCGATCGATTGGTAAGAGCAGCCAGGAGGCTGGGGCGTCATCATTTCGAAGCCGCGCTGTAGCCTTAAAGGGACATTAAGACCAGCCACTCCATTTTAAAATCACACAATTTATTTTTCTGTTAAGTATGTGTACCCTAAGAGAGGGTTTCTACAGCAAGGAGAAACACGTTCTCTTGGTGCTTATCGTTATTTTTGTGATTAATTTCTTTAAAAAAAATCTTTTTAAGTTTTAGATTTTTATTTTTTTATTTATTGTGATATTTATACCCCGCCTATCCCCTCCCTAATGGAGGACTCTAGGCGGCTTACATCCACAATCCTTTATACAATTATACAGTTATACAATTATACAGTTCACCGCGTGTGAAGGGAGGGGGTAAGGGAACCGACTCTTCTAAGGCTTCGGACTAAAATTCCCAAGATGCCTTGAGCCGGCTGCTAAGATGTTACTTACGGGTTCGTCATCACCGCCGCCATTCGATCTTCCTCCGATCTTTCTCTCCTCCGGTGGAACCGACTTCCCGACAGGAAGCCGGCAAATTTTCCCACTTAAGGTGGTACCCATTTATCTACTTGCTAGGCTTTCGAACTGTTGGGTTGACTGGAGCTGGCACTAGCAACGAGAGCTCACCTCGTTGCGCGGGGGGTTTGAACTGCCGACCTTCTGATCGGCAGTCTACAGCTCAGCAGTTTAACCTTGAGAATTCCCAAGATGCCTTGAGCCGGCTGCTAAGATGTTACTTACGGGTTCGTCGTCACCGCCGCCATTCGATCTTCCTCCGATCTTTCTCTCCTCCGGTGGAATCGACTTCCCGACAGGAAGCCGGCAAATTTTCCCACTTAAGGTGGTACTTAAGTTTAACCTGCTGAGCCACCGCGTCCCACTTTGCTTTCCATCCAAATATTAAGGAAGGTTGAGAGTACGTAATCATCTCCCTGTTATTATATTTGTACTAAATTTGAAGATTTTAGCATTTTCCTACACGTTGAATCTGTTGTTTTGAACTTTCAGCTTTCTGTTGCTACTTTCCCTGGGGAACTGCCTGTTATCATACTTTCACTTGTGTAAACACATTTCAGAATTTTCCTATTAGCTCCCACTTTCGCTGGTTAAGTACCTAGGGGACGCCATAAGGGGACGCCATAATCTACTATGTGGAACTGGAGGATTTCAAACAGACTCTCTCGGATTTTCATTGAGACCCTAAACAGATCCTTTTTGATTCCTGTCAAGTGTTTATACAAGGCATTCAGGACATTGTGGAAAACATGAGGTCTAAAATGTGTCATATGGTTGGGGATGTTGTGGAAGAAATTGAAGAGCTTAACAACGACAGAAATGTTTCTTCTAATAGTGAGATCGGGGCTTCTGTTGAAATGCTAGATGAAGATTGGATAGTCGAGTTGAAGAAATTAAAGGGACAGATCGAGTTGCAAGTCATAAGTGAAATTGATTTTCTGATGGAATGTTATGGAAAAGAAGGGGTTATGTATGGGAGGCTTTCTGTTGAGAAGTCAGAGTTTTTAAGGGGGGCAGTTGGGCTGTTTGATTTTTTTATGAAAAAAGCTCTGTGTGTATTGTGGGGATATGTAAATGCTCTGGTTTATTTTGAAGTGGTTTACGGTTTAAGAATATTTATTTGGATTGCTTCTAGGGCTTGTTTGACTTCATACATCTTTAATTATTTGGATTAAGATTAATAAGGTATAATAATAAATGCTTGGCTTTAGGCTTAATATAATTAAGATTATTATAATTGTTGTATTATTGATTATAATGGCAGACAATTTATATGCTTTTTAGTTTGATTTTTATTATGTAGACAGAAATGTATAGAATAGTAGTAGGAAGGAAATTAAATAAATGTTATCTTTGTGGGGGAAGTTGATTAGGCGGTGTGTATATATATACACATACATACTGTATATATATTTCTTCTTTTTCTTTTAATATAAGGGGATGGAGCAACTGTATTTAGTGATTTTTATAATGTGCCAATGGAATGATTTATAGAAATAATGTGATTTTGGTTTAACATAGAGTTAGGGATTGATTGATTGATTGATTGATTGATTGATTGATTGGAAAACACAAGAATGGCCATCAGATTGGAAAAAATCAACATATCCCCATACCAAAAAAGGGAAACACTAAAGAATGTTCAAACTATTGAACAGTGGCACTAATTTCACATGCCAGTAAGGTAATGCTCAAGATCCTGCAAGGTAGACTCCAGCAATTCATGGAGCGAGAATTGCCAGATGTAAAAGCTGGGTTTAGAAAAGGCAGAGGAACTAGAGACCAAATTGCCAATAACCGCTGGATAATGGAGAAAGCCAGGGAGTTTCAGAAAAACATCTATTTCTGCTTTATTGACTATTCTAAACCCTTTGACTGTGTAGATCATAACAAATTGTGGCAAGTTCTTGGTGGTATGGGGATACCAAGTCATCTTGTCTGCCTCCTGAGGAATCTGTATAACGACCAAGTAGCAACGGTAAGAACAGAGCACGGAACAACGGACTGGTTTAATATTGGGAAAGGAGTACGGCAGGGTTGTATACTCTCACCCTACCTATTCAATTTGTACTCAGAACACATCATGCAACTTGCTGGGCTTGATGAATCCAAGGCTGGAGTTCAAATTGCTGGAGGAAACATTAACAATCTCAGATATGCAGATGATACCACTTTGATGGCTGAAAGCGAGGAGGAGCTGAGGAGCGTTATGATGAAGGTGAAAGAAGAAAGTGCAAAAGCTGGGTTGCAGTTAAAACTCAAATAAACCAAGATTATGGCAACCAGCTTGATTGATAACTGGCAAATAGAGGGAGAAAAAGTGGAGGCAGTGACATTTCTAAGTGCATTTCTACGTGCAAAGATTACTGCAGATGCTGACTGCAGCCAGGAAATCAGAAGACGTCTACTTCTTGGGAGGAGAGCAATGACAAATCTTGATAAAATAGTTAAGAGCAGAGACATCACACTGACAACAAACGTCTGCATAGTTAAAGCAATGGTATTCACCATAGTAACCCTATGGCTGCGAGAGCTGGACCATAAGGAAGGCTGAGCGAAGGAAGATAGATGCTTTTGAACTGTGGTGTTGGAGGAAAATTCTGAGAGTACCTTGGACTGCAAGAAGATCAAACCAGTCCATACTCTAGGAAATAAAGCCAGACTGCTCACTTGAGAGAATGATATTAAAGGCAAAACTGAAGTACCTTGCCCACATAATGAGAAGACAGGATACCCTGGAGAAGGTGCTGATGCTAGGGAAAGTGGAAGGCAAAAGGTAGAGGGGCTGACCCAGGGCAAGATGGATGGATGATATTCTGGAGGTGACGGACTTGACTGTGGGGGAGCAAACAACAAGGGATTGATTATGGAAAATTTGTTGTATATTCTTGCTGTTAAATGTAGGAAGTCACCTCTTCTTGTAATTGTAAAAAAATCTTATCTCTTGTGCTTTCACACTTTTTTATTTTTCTCTTTTCTTTTTGTAGTTTTTTTCTTTTTTGTAGTTTTTATCGTTGTCTTAAATCAAATAAAATTCTTATATAAAAAAAGATAAAATATACATTGTGACATCACAAAGGTAACCCTGCAACGTAAACACTTCTGCCCAACATTGGAAGGCAAATACAAAAGACCATAATTTGCATCATGATCCACAATGCACTTCTTGTTGTTTTTGCATCCTCTAAGCCAGTAGTGAATGATCACCTATGGATAATCACCTACGGTGATAAGAGATACCGAATATGGGGCAGACCATTATCTGATAGTGTCAAGAGTGCATGGGAAAACATGCATATGGAAGACAGGAGAAGAACTGAAAGAAACAAGAGAGGAAAAGAAGCAAGAATTCCATACAGAAAACAAATAGGTGATACGGAATGCATGGAATGGGGAAGAATGCGGGATGTGGATGGCTCAGCAGGTTAAACAGCTGAGCTGTAGGCTGCCGATCAGAAGGTCGGCAGTTCGAACCCCGCGCGTGAGGTGAGCTCTCGTTGCTAAGTCCTAGCTCCTGTCAACCCAGCAGTTCGAAAGCCTAGCAAGTAGATAAAATGGGTACCACCTTAAGTGGGCTAATTTGCTGGCGTCCTGTTGGGAAGTCGGCTCCACCGGAGGAGAGGATCGGAGGAAGATCAAATGGCAGTGGTGACGACAGACCCGGATGTGACAGCTACAGGACATCAGCAGCCGGCTCAAGGCATCCTGGGAATTGTAGTCCAGAGCCTAGTAGAGTTGGTTCCCTCACCCCCCCTTCATGCGCAGTGAATTGAATTTGGTGAATTGTATAATTTGAATTGTATATATATGAATGTAAGCCGCCTAGAGTCCTCCATTAGGGAGGGGATAGGCGGGGTATAAATATCACAATAATGCCCAGTTGGAAAAACACTGCTTTAGGGGCAGTAACTTTGGATACTTTATGTTGCAGTCTTGCTAAAATTAAGTAGACATGGACTTGAATAAACTTCTGGACCAGGCATCAGCACAATTTGCATGTTAGAATGGTTAATTGTAACTACCAGCATATGTGTGTCCCTGTGTGGGTGTGGATGTGGGTGTATGTACTGTATATGTATATATGTATGTGCATGTGTATTCACTGAAATATTTAACATTTATTTTCGGCTACCAAAAAATCTCAGGAAGATAACATCTCCATTTTAGAAATTCAGTGCATTCATTTGCATGTCTGATTAGATTACTTTAATAAAAATTAAGCAGTCCAATTGAGAAATCACATTTTGAGGGGCACCGCACTTATCAGACATGTGTGCGTTCACTGAAATAAACATTCATCAGGTACTGTACTTTTTCCCATTCAAACTCAATTCACTTTAAAAACTGGAGGTTTTTTTCCTCCCTCTTTCTCAGCTTTCATGTGAGCTCACAACTAGTAGAATATCTTGGAAGCCACTTTGCAGCATATCTACACTGCAGACCTACACTGCTTTAACATCCACACAGATTCCTCCCCTACATCTATTATCTGTTACATTTTAAGTCAAGCTCTACCGAAATCAATGGTCTTGTTTGCAAGGGTCTGATAGGCTTCCTAATACAGACCTGCATAAGAGTTCCCTTGGTCTAAGGAATGAAAGGAAACAGGAGTTGGGAAGGAGGGGAGTTCTACATTTTTTAAGGGTTGACAGTAGGGCCAATGCTAGAGGTGATGGGTAAGATGGAGCTCCTTGTCCTTTTCCATCGCACGTGCAAAAGCTGACTGGGCTGCTAGTCGGATCTTACCCCAGCTTCAGCGATGGAACAGTATTCTCCCCCATAAGATATCAGCCTAGCTGAGGAGATCTGGGTAGATTATGTGTCCCCCACTACTGGGCTGTTTTGGCTCTGGAGTTGTTAAGTCAAGAGAACATATCCTTCTAAGTTGTGTATTTCATAAGAACATACGACTCTTGATCACTATCCCACTCAAAGGTCCTTCCACTCTTACCAAGGGTCACAAGCCACTTTCTTTCTTGCCAGTTCAGACTGAGATACATAAAGTTTACCAATTGTTTTGGAGTGGGCACTAAGATTAGAGAAAAACATATACTGCTGTCCATTGATATTTGTAAGGCAACTTTTCTGATTTCTTTAAATCATACAACTGAGGGAAACATGATTTTAGGGTTAGAGTTATGATAGGGGTTCTTTTAACCACCTTGAGATATCACCTTGTGTATTTTATACATAACTGTGTGTATGTGTTCTGTTTATTGACCACAATAAAGTAACCATCATTATCAGACTGTTGTGTCCTTCAAAATCTTGCATCTGACACATGACTTGGTTGCCTCAAAGCAATGTCAGGAATTCTCTGGGAATCTTTATCAAAAATCATTCCCATCTGAAATTGGAGGAAGGAAGATAAAGAATAGATTAAAACCATTCAGGTTTACCACCTAAACCAGAGGTTCCTAAACTTTCTCAGTTCATGGTGCTCTTAGTGTCTCAATAATTTTTTCATGGTGCCCTAGGCCAGAACTGTTTGGGAACTGTTTCAGAACTGCAAGTCTAAACATTTATTTTATTTATTGGATTTGGAGGCTGCTCAGTTCCAGAATGAGTTTGTTGTTTATTCGTTCAGTCGCTTCCGACTCTTCGTGACTTCATGGACCAGCCCACGCCAGAGCTTCCTGTCGGCCATCCAGAATGAATATAATTTACAATTCAAAAACCACAAAAAGAAACTAGACAATAATCTCCCACATAATAAAACACTGATAGGATTCCACAACCACCCTACCTGAAGGCCTGGGAATGCAACCATGTTTTTAAAGACCTCCAGAACTTCATTAGGGTGGGAGGCATAAACATTTCTGGGGGGATATCAGTCCAGAGGGCAGAGGCTGCAATAGAGAAGGCACACTTCCTAGGTCCCAATCATGTCATTGTTTGATTGAAGGGACCTGAAGTGCACCAACTCTTATTGGATAGGCAAAATACACGGGAGATAGGCTGTCCCTCGAATTACCTATGCCATGAAGGCTTTAGGCATAAAGGCATCTTGAATTGCTTCTGGAAGACCACTGGTAACCAATGTAGCTCATGGAACAGTGGAGTCACATGGGTATACGAAGGCATGCCCAATACTGCCCATGCTGCTGCATTCTGAACTCAGAACAGTCCCAGCCAACAGTTCAAGAGCAGCCCCATGTACAGTGCACCAAGCTACGTATATCCTGGTCTTGTGACATTTCTTGGCCTCTAAGAATGATAATATTGGAAGAGTCCATTTAGAATATGGGTACCCAACTTCTAGTAGAGTGAGAGAGAGCCACAGAGGTTTTTCAGCGGCCTGCCGAAAGTAGGTGGGGGCATGTAAGAAATGCATGGGGTCACTGAAATAAAATTTAAGGAGTAATGCCGCCTGGCATGGGAAGGAGGAAGGGATAGTTCCTCATGGGGGTGGCTAATCCCCTAATTTATAATTGTCCTTCTTTTAATTATTCCATCACCATCTGGATTTTATGATATGCATTTTATTGTACAACTGAGGTTTTATATATTTTAGACTTTATTTTAACTTATTGATTGTGAACCTCCCAGAGTTCCCCATGAGGGGAGATGGGCGGTCATATAAATTAATTAATTAATTAATTAAATAAATAAATAAATGTTAAATATGACACACAGAGACACATATACAGTATGTACTCTCTTAAGCATTTTCTCACACACTCACTGATACACACTCAGGGTGTATACAAACCCACTTTAACTAATTCATTCCTCCTAAATTGCATCCCCTTCACTTGGAGTTCTTGGTGCTCTCTGAGGTAGATAGGTAGGTAGGTTGGTTGGTTGATTGATTGATTGATTTAGGCTGCCCAACTCCAGTGGACTCTGGTTGTTTGCTTGCAGATGTTTCATTATTCAACTAGGTAACTTCATCAGTGCAAGTGGGGGTGGGGGTTTATATATAGTAGCTTGCCCTGCCAGTTTTGGTGGAGGTATGGTTTCCTCTTTGGTGGTTCCTTGATTAGAGTATTGTGTTTTGCTTGCTTGTTTGTCTTCTTTTAATCACTGCTTATCTGAATGTTGGCTGCTGGAATGAATGTGTTCCAGTCTTTTTGTTTCCTTCCTAGGTTTATTGTTGTCACTTTTGTAGGGTGTGTAAATGTGGTTTATCTCTATGCGTCTATTAAGAAAAGCGGGAGGGTGCTGTGCTCAGAACTGGACACATATTTGAGGTGGCGTCTCATCAGGACGAAATAAAGTAGAAATCTGTCTCACTCAAATGTAATAAATAACCAGTCCACAGAGGAGCAGAAATGCACACCACCTGTTGATTTCTTCACAGGCTTTCTTCCATACCACAGGTACATTGATGCCAATCAATCATAGGCAGGCTCAGCTTGTATCATCTTGGACTTGTCTTGGCAACAGTATGGAAGCGGTTTGCCACTGCCTTTTTAGGGCTGTGAAAATGGAGCCTCAGCAGGCTTTTTAAAAGTTTGTTTCATTTTCTGTTTTTAAACAACAGCCTAAATAAACCTTACAAATGGCATCGTTAAGTTGGAAATGTTGAATAGTTAACAGCAGGTCTAATATCAGAAAAGCGTCCTGAAATTCTTTTCTGAGTGGGTGGGGTGTTTCTCTTCCATTCCTCCTGAGAGTTCTCACTTTGAGCAAGGCGGAGTGAAAGATATTACCTTAATTCCCAAAATTAGACAAGATGAAAGACAACAAAGGGGGACAGGGAGGAGGAGGAGGTGAAGGGTTAGACATCAAGATTGTAACTACCCTAGAGGATCTGCCTACACATTTCCTAATCTCTTTTCAATTTGAACACCAAGATGAACTTTGTGAAACACATGAGCTTCATCTGAAATGGAGGGAGGAAAAAAGGGAACAGAGGAAAGAGAGGAGCGAGAGTGTGAAATAATCTTTAAAAGAATAGAGTGGTCCTGATTGCTAGCATCGTATCTGGAGTGGCACATCATTAATAACAGTGGTCAAAAGAGAGGGAACATTTTACCAGCTGCACTGAATTATTTGATAAATTGGAATTTTTAAATGACTTCAGTGTTTCTATCAGGAAAGTCAGGTCTAAGGAAAAGGATCAGGATAAAAACATTGGAAGTGTAAGAGGAAAAGGGCTTCCGATGGGAATGGTGGACTGAACGGCTGTGCCCGCTGGTTCAGTAACTTTTTTTGGGCTCAGGCAGGTTTTCCTGAAGCCCAGAAACGTTCTCCGGATCAGGGAGAATACCTGGAATCATCCCATCTGTCCTCCGGATGGCTGCTTGCAGCCAGAAGATCGCAAACTGCGTTTCGCTTTCGACTGGTAAGAGCCAGCTGGGAGGCGGGGACTTAATCACTTTCCAAGCCGCGCTGTAGCCTTAAAGGGACACTAAGACCGGCCACCCCATTTCCATTTCTAAATCACCAATTTGTATTTTTTTTAAGTATATGTACCCCAAGAGAGGCTTTCTACAGTGAGGAGAAGCTGGTTCTCTTGGTGCTTAACATTATTTTTGGGATTACTTAAAAAAAATATCTTAGGTTTTGGATTTTGTTTTCCTTCCAAAGGAAATTCCAAAGATTGAGAGTAAACAATTGTCTTCCTGTTACTATTTTTGTATTAAATTTGAAGATATTAGCATTTTCCTACACATTGAATCGGCTGATTTGAACCTTCAGTTTTCTGTTTTCACTTTCCCTTGAGAACTGTCTGCTATCTCACTCTCACTTTATGTAAACACACTCCGGATCTCTTCCATATCTTCAACTTTTGCTGGTTAAGCTCCTAGGGGGCGCCATAATCTACTGCGTGAGACATGAAGGATTCTAAACAGATTTCTTCTGACTTGTACCAACCTTTTACCCAGGACATTGTGGAAAATATGAGATCTAAAATGTGCTATCAGGTTGGGGATGTGGTGGATGAAATTGAGGAATTTAAGAGCGATAGAAAGGTTTTTTTTAAGACTGATATTGGGATTTTTATTGAGATGCTGGATGAAGATTGGATAATGGAGTTGGAGAAATCTAAGGGAGAGAGTGATCTGCAAGCCATAAGTAAATCAATCTCCTGGTGGAATGCCATGAAAAGAACCTGGAATCTTTGAGGGGGGCAGTTGGACTGTTTGATTCTTTCAAGAGGAAAGCTCTGTGCACATTGTGGGGATATGTAACTGCTTTGGTTTATTTTGAAGTGGGATAAGGTTTGAAGAATGTTCATCTGCTTTGCTTTAAGGATTTGATTGATGCTATTTGTCTTTAAAGATTTGGATTTACTGTTTTGAATTGGCTTTGTTTTTTGGGTTTATTAAGATTAAAATTATTAAAACTGTTGTATTAGGGTTAAAGAATGTTTATCTGGTTTGCTTTAAGGATTTGATTGATGTTATTCCCTTTTAAAGATATGGAATTTCTTTTTTGAATTCTTTGTTTTTTGGGTTTATTAAGATTGGGATTATTAAAATTGTTGTACTATTAAGTATAATAGCAGATAACTTAGGTGCTTTTTTAATTTGATTCTTATTATAGTAGACAGAAATGTATAGAATAGTGGTAGGAAGGGAATAATTTAATATGTTTTATCTTTTGGAGGGGAGAAAGATGTTTAGGAGGTTTATATGAACTTTTTTTTTAATTTATTTTAATATAAGGGGGAGGAGTAACTGTACTTAGTGATTTTTATTATGTGTTAAAGTGGAATGACTTATAGAAATAATGTGGTGTTTTGGTTTAATATAGAGTAAGAGATTGATTATGGAATTTTTGTATATCCTGGGTGTTAAAAGTTGGAAGCCACATCTTTTTGTAAACGTGAAAAAATTTTCTCTTGTGTTTCCGCACTTTTTTACTTTTTTTCTTTCTTTGTAGTTTTTTTCTTTTTTGTAGTTTTTATTCTTCTCTTGACACCTAATAAAATTTACTATATATATAAAAAAGGGAAGTGTAAGAGGAAAAGAATAAATAAAATTGCCTTCAAGTGGGGCTCAAGTCCTAAGGACTTCATGGACATGGACATATCCATAGAGGTTTTTTTTTTACCATTACTATAAAAACACAGAAGTCTCTCCCAGTATTTGGTTAATATTACTAGTGCTTTTACCTCCCTTCACCTGCAGATCATGCCTTCAGCAAAGCTTGAAGGGGGTTTTGTAAGTGCCCTGTTGAACAGCATCTCTGTTCCTGTAGTGTCCTCAGTCTGTCCTCCACTGCCCCATTTATCATGAGATCAGGGCCACATTATTGCTCAGATCTTGAACCATTGAATTATCTCTACCTGGACCCCACCATCTTGGGCAATTTTCGCCCGGTCTCCCACCTTCCCTTTTTGGGAAAGGTGGTTGAGAAGGTGGTGGCGTTGCAACTCCAGAGGATCCTGGAGGAAACAGATTATCTAGACCCCTTTCAGTCAGGTTTCAGGCCGGGATATGGGATGGAGACCGCATTGGTCGCACTTATGGATGATCTCTGGCGGGAGCGGGATGGAGGGAGTGCGTCCATCCTGGCTCTCTTAGATCTCTCAGCGGCTTTTGATACCGTCGACCATGGTATACTTTTGGGGCAGCTCAGGGAGTTGGGGGTGGGCGGCATGGTTTTACGCTGGTTCACCTCCTTCCTCCGGGGCTGTTCCCAGTCGGTGGTGATAGGAGAGAGCTGACCCACGACCCCTGATTTGTGGGGTGCCACAGGGGTCGGTTCTCTCTCCTCTCCTATTCAACATCTACATGAAGCCGCTGGGCGAGATCATCCATCACCACGGGATGAGGAATCACCAATATGCTGATGATACCCAGTTATATATCTCCATCCCGGGTGAAGTAAGTGATGCAGTTGATGCCTTATCTCAGTGCCTGGAGGCTGTGGGGGTCTGGATGGGGAACAACAGGCTTCAGCTGAACCCTGGTAAGATGGAGTGGCTATGGATTGACGGCCCCCCTGTATCCGGGAAGTTATCATCTTTGGTTCTGGATGGGGTTGCACTACCCCACTCAGATCCAGTGCGGAATCTGGGGGTCCTCCTGGACTCATGACTCCTGCTCGAAGAGCAGGTGGCAGTCGTGGCCAGGAGGGCCTTTGCACAGCTTCGAGTTGTGCGCCTGTTACGCCCTTTCCTGGATCAGGATGCCCTCCGAACAGTCACTCACGCCCTTGTCATCTCCCATATAGATTATTGTAATGCGCTCTACATGGGGCTACCCTTGAAGAGTATCCGGAAGCTTCAGCTGGTTCAGAATGCAGCGGCGCGGGCAGTTATGGGTGCTAGAAGATCAGCACATGTGACACCTCTGCTGCGTGAGCTGCATTGGGTACCAGTTTGCTTCCGAGTCCAATTCAAGGTGTTGGTGATCACCTTTAAAGCCCTACATGGCATGGGGCCAGGGTATCTGAGGAACCGTCTCATCCCGATAACATCGGCCCACCCCACCCGTTCATGCAGAGAGGGCATGCTTCGGACCCCAACAAGAGAATTTCATCTATCGGAGTCCAGGAGGCGTGCCTTCTCTGCGATAGCACCCGCATTATGGAACATCTTGCCCCCGGAGGTGAGGCTGGCCCCCTCACTCCTGACCTTTCGGAAGTCTCTTAAGACCTGGCTCTGCCGCCTGGCCTGGGACGACAGAGGTGGTAGTGCCTCTTGGGGGTGGTTGGCCCCGTAGTGCCTTGATCTAGATTGTGGCTTCAAACCATCTTTGGGTTTTATTTATTCCTCTTATTTATCATTTTTTAGTAATTTTTGTATAGATTTTAAATTTTGATATTTTGTAAACCGCCCAGAGTCCCCTATGCGGGGAGATGGGCAGGGATAAATTAATAAATAAATAAATAAATAAATTAAATAAATAAATAAATAAATAAATAAATAATCAATCA
Source organism: Charina bottae (assembly GCA_023362775.1). Lineage (NCBI taxonomy): Eukaryota > Metazoa > Chordata > Lepidosauria > Squamata > Charinaidae > Charina > Charina bottae. The sequence goes on along the minus strand of JALMGJ010000012.1, from coordinate 22,389,350 downwards.
ATCAATCAATCAAACAAACAAACAAACAAACAAATAAATATCTTCTTGCTGATGTGTTTCCAACTGTTTGTAGTCAGGCTGCTACTTTTGCTTTGTTATCATTGAAACTTAGAAAGTTCTTATTGTAGCCTCGGTTTTACCTTGGTCCAATCTTCATATAGCTAGCACTTTTTTAGTCATTTTCTTTTCTTTTCTTTTGCTTTACTTTATGTTATCAAATACTTTGGCCACCTAATGCAAAGAGAGGACTCACTGGAAAAGACCCTGATGCTGGGAAAGACTGAAGGCAAAAGGAGAAGGGGATGGCAGAGGATGAGATGGTTAGATAGCATCACCGATGTAACGAACATGAATTTGAGTAAACTCCGGGAGACAGTGGAGGACAGGAAGGCCTGGCGTGCTATGGTCCATGAGGTCACGAAGAGTCGGACATGACTAAACGACTGAACAACAAAATTTTATGTTATGCTACGCTGTTATGACTTGTGGTTACAACAGTAAACCTATTTACTTAGAGAGTTTTCTTGGCAATAGTACAGAAGTTTTCCAGAATTTTTTATGACTTCCCCATCTAGTTTACAGACATGGGATTCCTGGTTAGCCTCCCATCCAACTATGGACCAAGCTTAGTTTTTGAGCATTAAGGTAGCCCAAATGGCTGCTACTTGAGTAAACCAGAAATCCTTTTCCCCATAATCTATTTCCCCACTTTCAAACATATTTATTTATTTATTTATCATCATATTTATATCCCGCCCATCTCCCCCGCAAGGAGGGACCCTATATTAAGAATATAGTGAGGAGGATGGGACATGAGAAGATCACAGCTCTGTATTAATGACTTTTCAGGGTGTGATTAGATATTGAGAAGATCACAACATCTAAAGAAAGCCAATTTATCACTACTTGATGGTATTTTTTCTTAATTTGCATAAGGAATGATAGCCAATCTAAAGTAAGAATCCAGGAACCTCTGTAGTCCAAGGTGTATCTCCAAGTTTCCCTTGGCTCTCATCAGTGAAACTGAGGATGAGTGAACGTAATGCGAAAGTAATTTTAATATAGCCTCTTGCTCATTAATCTTACAGAAGCTCAGTGCTCTCATGGTTCTCTGTTGGGAGCTTCTGGGGCCACAGACAGTCCTGTGATTCTGTGGGAGCTACATGGAGTAAACATTTTTACAAAACAACATCAATAGGCACTGTTCCCCTGACCCTTGTGACTGATCTCATTTTAGTAACTCAAAGAGAAAAAAAATACTATTTTCATACAATGTGTTATCCTAACTCTTCTTCCAGAAAATGCACTGCATGCAGGATTTTGCTCCCCATCCCAAAAGAGTAAAAACTGTGGTGTCTCCCTCCCCACCTGCCATCAGTGAAGTGTTGCAGTTAAGAATTCTCTCACTTCAATCTATGTATTTGATTTGTAAACTACTTTTAAGACCAAGGGCAGAGCTCCACTTTCTGCTTGGCCCATTGCCATTATGGGCACTCATCACTTGCCCAACTTCTGCACACAGTCATGCAAAGCTTCCCTTCCCTTCCCTTCCCTTCCCTTCCCTTCCCTTCCCTTCCCTTCCCTTCCCTTCCCTTCCCTTCCCTTCCCTTCCCTTCCCTTCCCTTCCCTTCCCTTCCCTTCCCCTTCCTTCCTTCCTTCCTTCCTTCCTTCCTTCCTTCCTTCCTTCCTTCCTTCCTTCCTTCCTTCCTTCCTGTGTGTCTTCAGCACCTTCAGCTGCAACTTAGGGACATTGTTATTTTGTTTCTATTAAGCTGAATCTGTCCTTCCTTGCTTTAAAGTTTCCAAGGACCTGCAGAGGAACATAGGAGCAAAAGGACAACCTATTCCCTTTTCCTTTGATTATTGTAGCAACAAAGCTAAGATGGTACCCTAAAGGAGAAAAGGAAAGGAAAGAGAAAGGGTCTGTGTCAAAGGAGGTACTGTATGTGGGAAGGAAAGCAGAGGAAAGGCATGGGACTGGAGGGAAGGAAGCAGTTCTAAAAGGAAAGGCAGGTACCAGTTGACTGGTTCTCACAGGAGCCACCAACAAGCTTTGCCTCCCCTGCATGGATGGAAAGGGCGAGAAGCAGGGGAACGACCAGTCAGTGTGAAAAGGCCCTTAGGTTGTAGTGCAGAATTGCCCAAGTATCCATCAAAGACACCCTTACAAGTCTTCTATGTTCACCTCTAAGGTCTTCAACTAACAGACCTCATTAGCTCTGAGAACAAGAAGACCTGTATCAAATCAGCCCACTCCAAGAACGCTACATTTATGAACTGCCTTTACTTTGTGAGGGACCAGTCAGCTGAATAAACTCACCAAGGAGGCTGAGCCCCTTGTCTCATCTCACAGGCACAATCCTGAGGATTACCTTCACCTTCAGAGAAGACAAAGAGATAGAATTCATCACGCTTCTGAGATAGAACCCATCACACTGCATTGTGGGATTGGTCTCCCGTGCACTCAGGGCCATCATGCTTCTTCATGGTGAACAACATTTGTCTAAAATAGGTCCTCAATTATGCCCCACATTCATTGCATGTACTAGAAGCAGTGCATTACCATCTGCTTTATCACAATGGGACAAACTTTCCAAAGCAAATAGCCAGTGGGTAGCACCAGAAATCTACTCTTCCCTGCTACTCTGAATATAAAATGGTAAAGGTTCCCCCCGCACATTTGTGCAGTTGTGTCCGACTCTAGGGGCCAGTGCTCATCTCCGTTTCTTAGCCGAAGAGCCAGCGTTGTCCGAAGACGCTTCCGCGGTCATGTGGCCGCATGACGCGCGCGGAACGCTGTTACCTACCCACGGAAGTGGTACCTATTAATCTACTTGCATTTGCATGCTTTCAAATTGCTAGGTTGGCAAGAGCTGGGGCTAGTGCGGGAGCTCACTCCGCACGCAGGGCTAGGGATTCGAACCTCTGAACTTGCGATCATCCGATCGACAAGCCTGGTGTCTTACCTGCTGAGCCACCACGCCCCTTATATGCCTGAATATAGCCAGGTCCTAAATATGGAGAGTTTTAGGGCTGTCTAATATGGCAAAGGCCCAGGGTCAGGTTGAACCCTGATATAATTGGCACTCTGAGAAGTGGGTCAGGCTCTGGGATAACTCTGCCCCCTAAAAGTTCTGGAACTGCAGGAGTAAAACAGAAGTCCACTTTCCATAATCTTCCCCATCAAAAAATCCTTGCCTTGTGGGTTACACGTGGGCTTTACATTTCATCTGCAGCCTAAGGAATGACATGACAGCCGCCTGTAAGAGCACCCAAGAGCATTTTCCCCTGTCACAATCCCTGTTGCATAAACATCTTGTGCAAGAGAATGCCACTTTTCCAAGCCCAGCCTTCTCTATTTTCTTTCAGAACATGTCTGAAAATATTTAACTCATGGACAGATAAACTCCTTCTGGAAAAGCTGTGTGTCTGGGGAATGACTTGGAGGAAGCATGCTTGATGAGTTATGAGAGGATTAAAACACATCCTGTTCTCTCCCTCCCCCCCCCCCCCCGCCCCCTGCCTCCCAACACTTCTTCCATTCAGAATTCACTGAGGTTTTCAGGAGGATTCTGGCGTCCTTCAGCCTTTCAGCTGATGATCGTGTGTACCTTCTCCTACACTTCTGAGAGGAAATGAAGCAGCAAATGTTCCCCGCCCAGGTGGGAATCCCAGTGGAAGAATATTTCCCATTCATCAGCTGTTGTTGCTCTCATCATTACATTCATTTTTTTCACATCTTTGATCCAGATTTCATTTTCCAAACGTCCCAGCTGTTCTCTCTCTCTTTCAGATTAGAAATTTGGATTTTGGGGGAGCTTGAGATGCAAAAAAGTCCCACCTGTCCGTGCAAACCTTAAAACAGAACAAAAGTTTACCTCATTTTTGTCAGCCTGCTATCCTCTGTGCACACCATAACTCAGTCCATAACTAAGAATTCCTGCTGAGCCATAAATTCTGTAGGATTGGCAAAGAAGCAGGAGGCCTGAAGCCTGTTTCAGTTTGAGCTTGCAGAGAACTGTCTTAAACAGTGTTTCTCAACCTTGGCAACTTTAAGCTGTGTGGACTTCAACTCCCAGAATTCCCCAGCCAGCAATGCTGGCTGGGGAATTCTGGGAGCTGAAGTCCACACAGCTTAAAGTTGCCAAGGTTGAGAAACACTGGTCTTAAATGACTTCTGCTATTCTTGAATGTCTTTCATTTTAAATTTCAATTACCATAATGAGAAACAAAGAGGACAGTTTCTAATTTCAAGCACCCTCTTTAGCTGCCGTTGTCTGCATGATGGGATCTTTCTTAATTGAGGAACGGAGAACTTGGTTTTGAAGAAAATGCCTAGAAGACATAAATAAACATTTAATTTGCTTGTGAAAACTTCACTTGCAGAAAACCTCAGCCTTCAGCCAAACAGTCAAACTTTTTTCTCCCAGACAGGATTGTTGTCATCCTTTCCTTCAAAAGGAGTTGCAACTTCTATTTATTATATGTTATGAACCAAATAGAGGAAAATCTCCATTCTGATCCCTCCTGATGAGCTGGCTGGGATGCTTTGAGGTTGCACTCTACACTTCTGGAGAGTGTTTGGGAAAGCAGAGAAGGATTTTCCCATGCTTTCTTCCTAGGTTATCACTGCCCAATTTAACATCACCAAATGACACATTTGCAATATGCTCAGAACAGTCCAAAGAAAATGTTTAATATAATGGAGAATTAACTTACAGCATTCACAATCATAAAATGTATTGATGATCATTAAGATCAGTTTTTCAAAGGCCAAGACAAATTGCCAACTTTTCTCCACTGGCTTTCAATCAACTCAATAGGGCATAAACAATCAGCATTTTATATTCATTGAGTTTGCTCAATCCTTCTTGACCTAGTTGGTGGGTTTGTTAACACCTGACAGTGTTTCTTCCTTCTGAAGATGATACTGCTTTTTGTGGTAGGTGATGCTATTTTTATTACCTAAGCATTGATATTCAGACATGCCAAGATTCCTTCTAGACCAGAATTTATATTCTTCCAGTGTCCAACCAGTTGAAAAATTGCATAACTCTTTATGATGACCTCTGTTACTTCTTCTGTTACCTGAAGGCAATTACTAGGGTTCTGTTAAAAGGTAAAGGTAAAGGTAAAGGTTCCCCCCGCACATTTGTGCAGTCGTGTCTGACTCTAGGGGCCGGTGCTTATCTCCGTTTGTTAGCCGAAGAGCCAGTGCTGTCCGAAGACGCTTCCACGGTCATGTGGCCGGCATGACACACACGGAATGCTGTTACCTACCCACTGAAGTGGTACCTATTAATCTACTTGCATTTGCATGCTTTTGAATTGCTAGGTTGGCAAGAGCTGGAGCTAGTCCGGGAGCTCACTCCACACACAGGGCTAGGGATTCGAACCTCCAAACTTGCGATCTTCCAATCGACAAGCCTGGCGTCTTACCCGCTGAGCCACCACGTAGGGTTCTGTTACCCGAAGGTAAGTCCTAGGGTTTTCAAATGTTTATTGCCAATTCATACCTAACTTTGTGCAAATTGCCCTACCCTTAACTGATCTTTTAAGAACGAAAAGTCAGGGTGAGGGACCGAAAGCAGCGAAATCGGGGTGGGTGGGGGTGGTACTGAAATGGACTCCAGAGTGCCAGGTTGCTTTCGACAACCTGAAGGCACTTTTCACAGCAGAGCCAATTTTAAAACACCCTGATTCTGGGAAAACTTTTGTTATTCAAATGGACACTTCAGATACCGCAGTGGGATAGTGCTTTTACAGCGTGATGTAAATAATATATTAAGACCTGCGCTTACATTTCTCGCAAATTTTCAGAAACTGAAAGACGTTGGCATGTTTGGGAGAAAGAGGCTTTTGCAGTACGCCATGCATTGGCCACTTGGAGACATTTATTGGAGGTTTCTTCCCACCCATTTGAAGTGTGGACTGATCACAAAAACCTAGAAGCACTAAAATCTCCACGTAAATTGAATCCCAAGCAAGTACGCTGGGCTGAGTTCTTCAGCCAATTCAATTTTACTTTAAAGTACCTTCCTGCAGGAAAAAAATTCTTGGCAGATGCCCTTTCTAGATTGCCACAACAGGACAGCCAAACAGAGGAGGTCATTAATACCGTAATGTCTCCCCAACAATTTGGTATTGACCCAGAACACACAAAAAGGGTTGAGAATCCCTTAGAGATAAGTCCAATCCCACAAGTGGGGAAAGCAGCCATCACGCGCAGTCACCTGATCCTCCTTTAGAAACAGCATTGATGAAAGAATTAAGAACTGAAATACAAACAGATCCTTGGTGGGTGGCGAACAAACAAACTCTCCAAGAGAGCAATGGATTATGGTGCAATGGGGAGAGACTGCACATTCCTAGTGCATTACAAAAGTGCATTTTTGAGAGATGTCCTGATGACAAAGTGGCTGGGCATTTTGGGTTTGTAAAGACGTTGCGCTTGGTCAGAAGGCAATTTTGGTGGCCCACCAAAGTAAAGTAAAGGGAAGACTGTGATTTGGGTTGTCACGGATTTGTTTTCTAAGCAAGCACATTTCATCCCATGCAAAGGTCTGCCTTCGGCTAGCCAGCTTGCCAAACTCTTTATCCAACACATCTATTGCCCTCACGGTGTCCCCAACAGGGTAATCAGCAATCGCGGAAGTCAATTTAACTCCAAATTTTGGAAAGCATTTTTAAAATTAATTGGAGCAGAACAAAGTTTGAGCTCTTCGTTCCATCCGCAGACGTACGGAGCGACTGAATGTCTGAATGCCGTATTGGAGCAATATTTAAGGTGTTATATTAGTTATCAGCAAAATGACTGGGTCAATCTTTTGCCGTTTGCTGAAGTTGCGTATAACAATGCGGTGCACCAAAGTATGGGGTTTTCCCCTTTTAAGATCGCTATGGGGCAGGATTTTGTGCCAATACCTGATTTGCCTTCTCCCCCTTCAGGAGAGGGACCCAATCGTTTATTGGCTGATGAGTGGATTGCTAAAGTGACAGCCAATTGGCCAGTTATGAAACAGACTTTGCAGGAAGCAAAAAACAGTTATAAAAAATTTGCAGATGCAAAGCGATCCCCTGAGTGGCAATTAAAAATCGGATATAAGGTTTACCTGTCAACGAAGCACCTCTGTCCCAGTCAACCTTCTAAGAAACTTGGGCTGAAATATGTAGGACTGTTTACAATTACCAAAGTTATAAATCTAGTGACTGTGCAATTAGACTTGCCAAAAAATCTAAGGAAAGTGCATCCTGTGTTTCATATCAGCCTATTAAAACCTGTGAAATCTTCCAAAAAGTGGCATCCCGAACAATCCGAACCTCCCCATTATGGTCGAAGGTGAACAACACTTTGAAGTAAATCTATTCTTGATTCCAGGCTTCACAGAGGAAGACTTCAGTACCTAGTCCAATGGCAACATTTGCCGACCAGTTTTAACGAGTGGGTGGAAAAATGGCATGTCCGTGCTCCTAAACTCACTACTCAATTTCATTGCAAGTTTCCTGACAAGCCTAAGTGAACTTTCCCCTTGTAATTAATGTTTCTTATGTGTTTCTTTTACAGATTTGGATGCCTTGAAAGTGAACTGAGCCTGCATTTTTATTGCATGTTATTTTTCTTTTCTTTTCTTTTCTTTTCTTTTCTTTTCTTTTCTTTTCTTTTCTTTTCTTTTCTTTTCTTTTCTTTTCTTTGTTTTCTTTTGGGGGCGGCATGTCAGGGTTCCACTTAGAATCCTGCCATGTACTTTTGCAGATACGTGTCAGCCTGTACTTGGATGGGAGGGGGAGCACATTCCAAGAGCGCGCCAGCCTGTTGGAGCTTGTTTTGCAGATCGTCAAGGTCGTCCACCTGCACGAGTTGGAGGGGGCTTGAACAGAGTGGGAAAGTAAGAGACAATGAGATCATGGGGTGAGGAGGCTGGCACAAGGGGGGGGGGCTAAGCTAAAGGCAATCTTTTGGCGGGAAACATTATTCATTCTTTGAGAATGCTTTGATTTACATGTATCCTTAATAAAGCTTATTCTGCAATTCAAAAGAACTGCATGGAGAAGTGTTTCTTGGGGCATTGAAGTCAGGGTCATCACAGCTATAAAGGTCCCCAAGATTATAATTTTTGCATAGGAGAATTGCTCTATCCTCTTCATTCCTGTGCTGCACTTTCCCCCCTTAAATATTAGTCTTAATGTTTTTAGTAATAGATTACTCTATTCCTTTTCCCCCCCCGTCTTATTGTCCATTTACATTCTTTTTTTGCAGACTGGTGTTCCTTATTGTTCTCCTTTGGGCAAGCCTTGAGGAAGGAAGTATTTCTTCCTTTAATAGCTTTCTTGACTCTGTTCATTAACCATGCTGGCATTCTCTCGAACACAATTTCATCATGGGAAATAAAAAGAAACCTTGGGGAATTTTTGGACCACTTGGTTGAATTGGATCTTCTTAACAAAAGCTGTGCAGTGATGGGTGGGGTGGGGGACAAAAATATGTAACTGCACAAAACCAAGCTTGCTCAATCTTGTGATTGCCTAGCTCAGCCTCCTTGAACTTGGCAGCCTCTAAGTATGTTGAGACTGCAATTCTCCAAATTTCCCAACTAGCATATCTGAAGGTTCTCAGGAGGGAAAGTCTGAGCTAGACTCTTTGGAGGTGGAAATATTTCATGGCTGGACTACTGTCATCACCCAGCCTCTTTGGACAATTTACAGCGACTCTGATAGATTAACTGGTTGGGTCATAGCTTGGCAGTCATGCAGGTATTTGCATGTGTCAGAACTTCTCCGGAGCATCCCCTTTTAATCAAAACAATAGAGCAGAGCTTTCCAAACTTTTCATGTTGGTGACACAGTTTTTAGACATGCATCATTACACGACACACTCTTGCAGCAGGGCATCATTTCGTGACACATTCTTACAGCAGGGCAGAAGGCAGGCACTAGGACCTGCGTGGAATCACAGCAGGTTTGGAGGCAGCATAGCACAAGGCAGTCACTAGGACCTGCGCGGAATCCTGGCAGGGCTTGGAGGCAGCAGCAGCCGCGACACACCCAGGCACTGCAGCCGACACACTAACGTGTCCCGACACACAGTTTGGAAAGCTCTGCAATAGAGGAAAGATGTATCTCTCATTAAACAAGTCAGTGGAAACAGATGCATATAGTAAATAAATAGGCTCTTAGCCCCCTGCAATTGTTAGTGGATCCTTCTTGTATCTAACATGCTCTTCTGGCTCAATTGCTTTCTAGAGCAGAAGAGATGCTTGAACTGAGGCCTCAAAGGGAAAATAGAAGGCATAGACAGCTGTCTGTCAACACAGAAGCCGAGTGACTGAGCTCCTATGAAACAGGCATTGTTTTTTATCAGGAAAAATAGATGGGGAGGACAAATCCACTTGTGAAACTACTGGGAAAAATCATTTGTTCAGGATAAGGTATTTCCATCTCTGGCTGAGCAGCAGATTGGATGGAAGTCTTGTCCCAGTGTCTGAAGGCTGTGAGGAGTTGAATGGGACAGAAAAGACTCAGAATGAATCCCACAAAGGTGCTAGTTACAGGTAGTCCTTGCTTAATGACCACAATTTTGGTTGCTAAGTGAGGCGGTCATTAAGCGAATCCGACCCAATTTTATGACCTTCACTGCAGTTGTTAAGCGAACCACATGGTCGTTAGGCGAATCACACAGTTCCCCATTGATTTTGTTGGAGGTCCCAGCAAATCAGCATGCCTCATTAGCATGTAGATGAGCGCTCTAGGATGACTCTCTATGTGCTTCAGGAGGAAGCTGTTTGTTGCTCCTCCCACTTCCTTTTTCTCTCTCTCTCTGCCTTTTGCCACCATCAAAGGAGCACATGGCTGCTGAGCTCCTCTCCATCGAGAGGCCATGCCTAGGCCTCAATTCCAGAAACTTTCCCCTTTCTGCACACAGCCCCTGGCAGCAAAGAGTGCCAGGGGTCTACATACTTTTAGGGAGAAAGAAGAACAAGAATGTAACTGGACCAAATAAAAGTAAGAACTCTTTTGAAACTACTTTGTCTAAGCGTGTAATTCTTTATGCTTGGGTGGGCTAAGTGCTTAAGATCAATAACCTATATCTCTCTAGTGTGCTCATTAATGCTATTTTGATAAAAACTCCTTTCTGTGTGTGCTTATTGCTCTGCTGCACTAAGCTCTGCTCCATTCAGTGGTCCTAGCAGTCCACTAATGGCAATCATAGTTTTGCTTGCCAGAAGCCAGCTGGGAAGGTCGAAAATGGCAATCACATGACCACAGGATGCTGCAATGTTCATAAATGTGAACCAGTTGCCAAGCGCCCAATTGTGATCACGTGACCATGGGGATGCTGCAATGGTCATAAGTGTGAGCACCAGTTGTAAGTTGGTTTTTTCAGCACCATTGTAAGTCTGAACCATTGCTAAACAAATGGTCATTAAGTGAGGACTACTTGTACTGTGTGTTCAGAAGACTTCAGGTTCCACAACTTTTTTCATCTTTAGCACTGGATAGGGTAGCATTACCCCCAAAGGTCTGCAAATATGGGGGTATGAATGGTTGACTCTTATGGAGGCCATGGCCAGGAGGGTCTTTGTATCAGTTGTGGCCTCTTGCAAATTAGGAGACTTTGGCAACAGCTCCTCATAATCTCACACTTGATTACTGAAATTTGCTCTACATGAGCAGCCCTTGAAGGCTATTAAAAAGATAAACTGTTTCAGAATGCAGCTCTCTACTTGCTGAATGATCAACATCAGTACATCAGGATTTCACTGATTTTGCAGGTTGCCCATAGGCTTCTGGGTCCAATTCAAGATGCTGGTTATTACTTATAAAGCCATTTATGGTTGAGATCTTCAGTACTTTTGGACTGTCTGAGCTAGTTAGATTCTGCCCGCCCACTCATTGCTGGCTGACAAAGCAGATGGAGAACCCCACCTTCTGGAAGGGATCCAGAAACGTTGGTTCCTTCCCACTGGGACAGCCTGTCCTTTGAGGTTAAGAGAGTCTCTTCTCTGCTATTGTTTGAAAAAGCACTTTGAAGCATGTTTTTCCAGTGGGCCTTCAGGGCAGAAAGTGCAATATAATTGAGGCAAACATACCAGATTGGTATTCAGAAGCCACATGACATGTATCTTCATTTGAATATATTTGCAGTGTATTATCATAAGCTGCCTAGAATTGTAGAGGAGACAGCATCGAAGAATATGCATAAATCAATGTTAAAAATACCTTTTCTCTAGGGCGACCCCAACTTTGAAATGCCCAACTAAGGTAGAAATGATGAACCCTACCCACAGTGTCTTTTTGATGCCACTTGTATTTCTTTCTGCACGGACACATTTTTAAATGATTTGTTTGCTTATTTTGTGCCTGTATAGTTTGCTTGCCTCTTAGCTTGTAATTTTATCATTGTTCATTTACTATTCTTGTATAAAGCTATGAACACACCCTGGGATTCCTTGTGTATCAAGCATAGTTATAAATTTTAGATAAATATAAACAAACAGTGAGGACATAGGCACAGTATGATCTCAGTTTTGGGTTCATGGTATTGAATTAGCATGTTTGATTTCTGAATGCTGAATTGAAAGATAGCTGAAATTCCAAAGTGAACAGACAAAAGGAACACTTTTCATGGGAATGGTAGCTGGAAGAAAGAAGAAGAGAAAGCAGACTTTGAAAACCTGACTTAGTGGAAAGGAAGGTTCAGAAGATCTTTCCAGACTAGGTACATTATGCAAAGACCTAGCTCTCTTGGGAAATCTATAATGCTGGAAAGGGTAGAAGGAAAGAGAAAAAGAGGATGACCAACCACCAGATGGATGGGCTTGATTACAGCAGTGATGGGTGCACGATCGGAAGATTCGAGGTGCAAGTTTGAGACAGATCCTCCTGGAGATGGTCTGTATTTGTGGTTATTAAGAGTCAACATTGACTAAATGGCACATTATCATCAATCTATTTATTGGTCCATGTGGGCTCCACTTTTCAGAAAACTCTTACAAAATCACTAGGAGAACTTGAGCATACGCCACCAACTTCTACAGGAAGAGCAGTGCATGATGGAAGATGATGCCCCTTCACTCCCTTGCCAGTTTTCAAATATATTGATATAGCAGTCTTCTTCCAATCTTCTGTCAGCACAGCTTCAGCTTTAAAAGATTTCCTCTTGGTCTGTTTCTGGGTACACACTGAGTTTGGAAGATAATGGAATTCTTAGCCATCCATCTCTTTAAGTGTGGTGGGAGTGGCACTGTAGGAGAAAGTGACAAGAGCACCGAAGTTGCATTTGTGTCGGCCACTGGGAGCATGTGTTAGAGTAACTCCCCTCCATTTTAAAACTGTTAGAGGGGAAAAAAATCTGGTGTGTGGAAAGCAGGAAATGGATGGACTGAGTGAGTTAGCAGTTTTGATAAAAGGAGCATTTGGGGAAGTGAACAAATCCATCTTAGTTTAACAGTGAAGCATCATTCAAGATGAGAATTGGACCTGCGGTTGACTAAATGAATTTTACTTATATTATACCAGGCTTTGCCTAGGAAAGAAAATGGAAAGATGGAAAGAAAATAATGTGTGTGGTCAAGAATAGATCAGTTTCCCCCGGGAACACCCAGCAATGTAGCTCTCCAATGCCTGGGAGAGGCTGTCCCTAGGCCTGCAAAGTTTCACGGGCCTCTCTCCTCTAGTTTTATATCAGCGTAGGCTGACCATACATCCCGTTTTGAATGGGACAGTCCTGTTTTTTCCCCTTTTCTCAACCGTCCTGTCGTTTTAACATAAATGCCGGTTTTGTCCTGTTTTTCAGGAACAGGTGGAGGCAGAGCAGCTGACCGGAGGGAACCCGGAGGAGGAATCGCCCCCATCCACAAGCACGCGGCAAAGGAGGTGGGAGAGGTGGGCCCAGCACCGTGACAGGTGGAGGCGATTCCCCTTCCAGGTTCCCTCCAATCATCTGCTCCACCTCCGCCCATTGCGCTGCCTGGCCCGCCCCTCCTGTGCACAGATAGGCAGAGGTGAACCCCCCCAGACCCCTCCAACCAGCCGCTCTGCCCCCACCCACCACACTGCCAGGCCCACACCCTGTGCACTGAGAGGTGAAGGCGACCCCCCACCCCCCCAACCAGCCGCCCTGCCCCCACCCGTTCCTCTTGTCCCGTTTTTGTCTCAAGGAAATATGGTCAGTCGATATCAGCGGAAATGATTTCTATGTTTATAGATGCGCTTCTGTCTCCTGCATGACTGCCAGTATTTCTTAGCAAGCAGTAAAACTACAGGTGTTTCACTTTTAAAGCAAGTAGGTTCCCCCCCTTCCGTCTCTCGCTATCTTTTAAATAGATCTGATCCGAAAGGCTGCAATTATCTTTTACGGCTTGTCTGAGTTTCGTCATCTCAAGGGTTAAAAGAGGAGGGCGATTGGCTGGGACCTCACTGTTCTCCCATCTGCTGGGTACCTTGAAACCCATTTGTAAATTAATTTTTTACTTTGAATGCATGCTGCCACATACCGTCATCGCTGGGTACCACGCAGACAGCTTGCCAGGGCTGCTTCAACACGTCTCCAGTGACACACATTGTTCTTACTGATTGTCAATGCTGGAGAGTAAAATCATTAAGTATGTATGTCCATTCTGCTCGCTTGTTTGCCTGGCCCAAGCCTGAGACCATAACGATCATCACATACTTTAGTGAATAAGGTTGACCCACGGGTCCTTAACAGCTGTAGAATGTCCACCTGACACTTTTGCATTCTGAAGTTCATACCTCTGGGGGGAAAAGCAAGGGGGTGATTGTGAAGGGGCCAAAGTTCTGAAATCAACAGCTATTGCTTCATTTTCCTTCTGGGACCAAAAACCTGTCTTGTGAACAGAGACAGTATCAAAAGCTAGGACCAAAAAAAGACACTTGGCATCTAGGTGTCTGGTAGAAATCATGAAGGGGTCTCATGGATGCCCTCGTGCAAATGATAAAAATGACACAATTGACCTCATTTGCACAATGACATCATAATTGAAATAATAAATAAATAAATAAATAATGCATGTTATATCATTCCCCCCTCCCTTTACCCAGTGTATATGCCCTTGACTTGGTAGCTAACCAAGCTTGTTTTGCATTTGGAATTACAGGAATTGTTTGTGTGAAACATGGACCCACAAACCAACCACTAGACCAGAGCTTTCCAAACTGTGTGTTGGGACACATTATTGTGTCGGCTACAGTGTCAGGGTGTGTCGCAGCTACTGCTGCCTACGAGCCCTGCCAGGATTCCACGCAGGTCCTAGTGCCTGACGTGCCCTGCTGCCTCCAAACCTACCCTGCCAGGATTCCACGCAGGTCCTAGTGCCTGGCTGCCTCCAAACCTGCTGTGATTCCACGCAGGTCCTAGTGCCTGCCTTGTGCCTTCTGTAAGAGTGTGTCATGAAATGATGCCCTGCTGTAAGAGTGTGTCACGAAATGATGCATGTCTAAAAAGTGTGTCACCAACATGAAAAGTTTGGAAAGCTCTGCAATAGACTAAGTCATATTTTAGCCTAGCGTGTCTTTTTAAACTCCCCCTCTTGGGTAATCAATGTATTATTACAGTATTAGAGGAGTCTATGTAATAGAAAGGGGGCGTGGTGGCTCAGCGGGTAAGACGCCAGGCTTGTCGATCGGAAGATCGCAAGATCGAAGGTTCGAATCCCTAGCCCTTCATGCGGAGTGAGCTCTCGCACTAGCTCCAGCTCTTGCCAACCTAGCAATTCAAAAGCATGCAAATGCAAGTAAATTAATAGGTACCACTTCGGTGGGTAGGTAACAGCGTTCTGCGTGTGTCATGCTGGCCACATGACCGTGGAAGCATCTTCGGACAGCACTGGCTCTTCAGCTGACAAACGGAGATGAGCACCGGCCCCTAGAGTCGGACACGACTGCACAAATGTGCGGGGGGAACCTTTACCTTTTTATGTAATAGTATTATGTAATTCATAGCTTTCCAAACTGTGTGTCGGGACACGTTAGTGTGTCGGCTGCAGTGTCTGGGTGTGTCACGGCTGCTGCTGCCTCCAAGCCCTGCCAGGATTCCACACAGGTCCTAGTGCCTGCCTTGTGCCTTGCTGCCTCCAAATCTGCCCTGCCAGGATTCCAGGCACGTCCTAGTGCCTGCCTTGTGCCTTCCTGCCTCCAAACCTGCTGTGATTCCACACAGGTCCTAGTGCCTGCTTTGTGCCTTGCTGCCTCCAAACCTGCCCTGCCAGGATTCCACGCAGGTCCTAGTGCCTGCCTTGTGCCCTGCTGTAAGAGTGTGTCGCGAAATGATGCCCTGCTGTAAGAGTGTGTCGCGAAATGATGCATGTCTAAAAAGTGTGTCACCAACATGAAAAGTTTGGAAAGCTATGATGTAATTTGTCTTTTAGTATACTGCTGTATTAATTTGTTTTACTCTGTTATTATTTTTCTTTTAATTTGCTGGTCATTGACCGAATAAATACATACTACTATTATAAACTCCCCCCCGCCCCAAATTGGCATAATTAGACAAAACATGATTAAATTGTGTTGTGTGTCTTTACCCAAATTTAAGCAGGATTGCGCATGCATTCTGCACTGAAAGGACAATGAAAACAATAAACTAAATTTCCACCAAGAACCAGATATAACGACCTGCATAAGCGGTGCATGTTTTCACAATAAATGCTTTTTGAAAAATAATGATAATCATATGATTTCACTTCATTTCTACTGATATTGATATTCATACATCAAAGTGAAAAGCTTTCAGCCACATTGCAGTCAGGATTTTACCCTGTATTTTTCAACCATGCAATCTGCCTTGTTTGATTTCACCCTTACAAGCTAAGTTCCAGAAGCTTACTTTTCTTGCTTTTTAAGTGAAATTGGTTTTTCTCCATGAAGGTGAATTCTGCATTTGGTAATATGTCCAGAATTATTCTGTGTGCTGCTGCAGAATAATTCCTAATACATCTTAAATCATCTATTTTACTTCTCTTCATATTGGACTATGAACAACATTTACTGAAACATTTATAGTATATTTTTGTGAAGGCTGCATTCTACATTCAAACAAATCTAGGCTTCAGGTTGATCACTGTGTTTTATCCTTTAAAATCAGATACTTTGGGAAGAAAAACTGAATAGTCTCTTTGCCTGGGATCAATTGTATTCCCAACCCCCCCCCCCCACACACTTATGTTTGCTGGGACTGAGAACTTAATCAATGTTTATCTGATCACTTATCAACAAAAGTCAACATTCCATCTGAAGTTCCCAGTCTCTTGCAGAGACATGTAAATATTGTTATTACTGAGATACCGGGATGGATGGAAGATAAAGTTCAAAGGCACTCCACAAATGGGCATTAGTAAAAAGAAGGCTGGGTTAGACAGAAGTAAGCAGATAAAATAAGTGAAGTGTTTGCTGTCCTAGGATAGTTTATATCTAAAGTTCCTACTAAAACACTTGCATGCCCACATGCATCATAGAAAAGGCGGATAAGAGAAGAAATGTTATTTCTCCCTAAATCCTTTTTGCATAATCCATTCAGCTGATATTTGCAGGCTATAAAGTGCTCATTAATCATATTACCAATGAGCACTGATTTTTCAGATTGTGCTAATTAGACCTCATTTGTTTCAGGTGAAAGAACCTGCATGATCAAAACCTGCCCAGTGCCACAAACACTCGGGAAGATGTGCCAGTCAGAAGCAATTACGGCTCTGCCCGTGTGCCACATTCTAACACTGCCCACTTCTGCGGCTGTGGTGAAACGTCTGTTAACATTTCCATTACAAAGTCAAATAACATCTTAAAGGGATTTATTACTCAACCATAACACTGAGCTGGCTTTTGGCATCTAAGATCAAAGCAATGGAGGGTTGTGAGGCTTTCCTTTTTCCATTTGCACCAGAGAAGAAAGCAACTGTGCAATAATACCTATTGATCTAACAACCTGATCGTTTTAATTTGATTAGAACATCTGATCATTTTAATGAAATAAAATGTTAAAAAGAGGCTTCCATCATAATCCCATGTGATTCAATAAATATAGGGGTTTAATTTCTTTTTTTAAATGAAGACTCTACCCACTCCCTGATTTCAGTGGGAAAGTATCAGCTGTGTGATCTTAGGCAGTTACTCAGAAGAAAAAGCCATTCTGCTGAAGGAATTTTACTCCCGGGGAATTGTTCTGGATACCACAACTTCAGTCTCTTGGCACTGCAATTAATAGAACTTAGAAGTGGTTAACTTTGGCTGCACTGAGTTCTAAAACACCATCTTCCTTGAAAGCAAAATAAATATATGTAATAATTATAAATTATAAAAATGTTCTTGTTCCACAAGGCTTCTTATGAGCTTTTGGCGAAGGGTGGGGAGTGTAAAAGCTCTTACATATTTTATGCTGATGAGCTTTTAACTGTTTGATATAGTTTTAATTGTGGTTTTATTATTGTTTCTGTTATATTTATTCTGAGAGCTGCCCTACGGGGAAAAAAGACACATATTTTAAAGCCTGGATTTAAATGTCAAAAAAAAAAGGCAACCAGATTCAGTTCTTATGAAATAGAATCAGATAAAATAATTTGTCACCAAACAAAATCTACTTGTGTCAAATTGGAATTAACCAAATCAGATGCAATGTATTTTGAATTTTCAGAATCACCTGCTTTCTAAAAAGGACTAAGAGAATCTTCCAGTGAGATGCAATTTCACCAGGGGGTTAAAAAAAATGAATAAAATGTACAGTAGCTATAGCAGCCCTTCCCCAGTAACTTCCTGAATTCAATAATCTATGCCTAATTTACAGCTTTATACATGCAGAAAGTTAACAAATATAGACCTCTCCCTTAAGCACAAGCCAAAGAATTTCACCTGTGAATGGTTCAGCATTATAATGGGCGGTAATATTTATTAAATAAATAAATAAATAAATAAATAAATAAATAAATAAACAAACAAACAAACAAACAAACAAGAAAGCAAGCAAGCAAGCAAGCAAGCAAGCAAGCAAGCAAGCAAGCAAGCTAATTCTGGGTTCTTGAAAACTGCTTCTGAAGTGAAATGTGGGTAAATGAGAAGGGCTATCATCCGGGCCCCAAAACTCCAGAGAGGAGCAAAACCTTTGAACTTTATATATCCCTTTGGTTGCTACCTAATGGTGGTCTGGGTTTTCATGGCCCAGATCTTGCAATCTGATGAAAGATGCTGCATTGCAGGGATCTTGACTTCTCTTTGGCTGGTGGAATGGGAGACGGAACAAACGTTCCTTTCAATCACCCACCAAGAGAATTCTCTTTAGACTAGATTGATCCCACCGTTCTCAAAAAGCCTTGCAATAATAATATACTTCCTGTTTCACGTAAAGAGAAAGTTTGACATTGTGAGGCATCCCAGATATCCACAAATGATTTGACAAGTCTGATTTTGCCCAGCAAAGCCCATGAAATGGAGGTATTAGTTAATTTTTAGCTTTACAATACATCTCCCACCTCTCAGTTCCTAGGGCTCTCAAGGTGGCTTTATTAAAATGCCTCTTTAATTCTATTACTTTCTTGGTAAACACAATGTAATGGGAAATGGTGAAGAATCTGCAAGCGTAATTACATTCCAAGCATCGCTGAGGACTTCAGTGCATTGTAGACATCTGTCAGATGCACAGACAAGACATCAACAATATCTGAAGAGCTCCTTTTTTGAATTTCAAAGAAGCCGTTTGAAGACTAAACCAAGAAAATTTAGTGTTTTATGGGGAGGGGTCATTTCTCAGAGTATGCTACATTTTACCACCAAGAGTCCTTAATCTAGGGCAGTGTTTTTTAACACTGGCTGGGGAATTCTGGAAGTTGAAGTCACACATCTTAAAGTTGCCATGTTTGAAAAACACTGATCTAGGGTTACCAGAGTAGGTTGCAAAACTCTTGATCATCATCATTGGCGATCACTCGTAGCCGAGTAAGATTGTCTTCCAAGGGTAAAATTTTAACAGTGGATCCGTAAGTGGCTGTAAAGGCCAATTATGGATCTGCACAACCTCCCACAATGAGGGCATAGGTTTCCGGGTGGGAGACGGTCATGATGAAGGTTTGCTTGACGTGCCTTTCTTTTAGCTCTTTTCTCCCTTTCGCCCTGTACTCGTGCTTCTTCAAAGTCCATAGCGCCTTTAATAAAGGCTGACCTCCAATTGAAATGCTCATGAGTTAGGGCTTCCCAGTTCTCAATGCTGATATTACATTTTTTAAAATTAGCTTTGAGAGTGTCTTTGAATCTCTTTTGCTGCCCACCAATATTCCGTTTTCCATTCTTAAGTTGGGAGTAAAGTAGCTGCTTTGGAAGACGATGGTCAGGCATTCGAACAGCATGGCCGGTCCAGCGAAGTTGATGTTGGATGATCATTGTTTCAATACTGGTGGTTTTCGCTTCTTCTAATACGCTAACATTAGTCCGCCTATCTTCCCAAGTAATTTGCAGAATTTTTTGGAGGCAGCGTTGATGGAATCTTTCAAGAAGTTGGAGGTGGCGTTTGTAGAGGGTCCATGTTTCACAGGCGTACAGAAGGGTTGGTAGTACAATGGCTTTGTAAACAAGCATTTTGGTCTCCCTGCGAATGTCCTGATCCTCAAACACTCTACGCTTCATTTGGGAGAAAGCTACACTCGCAGAGCTCAGGCGATGCTGAATTTCAGCGTCGATGTCGGCTTTTGTAGATAGATGGCTGCCGAGATAAGAAAAGTGGTCGACATTTTCTAGTGACACACCTTTAAGCTGGATTGATGGCGCTGCGGAGGGATTGGTTCGAACTTCCTGGTAAAGCACTTTGGTTTTTTTTAATGTTAATAGAGAGGCCGAGCTTTTCATATGCTTCTGCAAAGATGTTTAGGATAGTTTGAAGATCTTCCTCGGAGTGTGCACAGACTACATTATCATCAGCATATTGAAGTTCTATAACAGAAGTTGCAATTACCTTATTTTTTGCTTTCAGCCTACTAAGATTAAAAAGCTTTCCATCTGTTCGATATATAATTTCTACACCAGTAGGAAGTTTCTCTTCAACAAGGTGTATAATCATAGCAATGAAGATAGCGAATAAGGTTGGAGCAATAACACATGCCTGTTTAATGCCGGATTCCACTTTAAATGGATCGCTTTGAGAGCCATTGTTATCCAGGATTGTTGCCATCATGTCGTCATGGAGAAGCCGCAAGATGTTCACAAATTTACCAGGGCATCCGATTTTCAGAAGGATGGTCCAGAGAGCAGTACGATTTACAGTATCAAAAGCTTTAGTCAGATCAATAAATGCCATGTACAGAGGGTGGTTTTGCTCCTTGCATTTTTCTTGAAGCTGTCGTGCAGTGAAGATCATATCCACTGTTCCCCTGGAAGGGCGGAAGCCATTTTGCGTTTCAGGGAGGATGTCTTCTGATATAGATAGGAGATGGTTTGCGATGATCTTTGCCAGGATTTTGCCTGCTGTAGCTAGAAGGGAGATGCCTCGATAGTTTCCACAGTCTGTTCTATCACCCTTTTTAAAGAGAGTGATAATTATGGCATCCCTAAAGTCTGCTGGAATCTCCTCCCTCATCCAGATTTTTTCGATGAGCTTATGAAGTTGTTGTGTAAGTTCAGGCCCACCTTCTTTAAAGACTTCAGCAGGAATCCCATCAGGTCCACTAGCTTTGTTATTTTTCATTTGTTTAATGGCTTTACTGACTTCCTCCAAACTAGGGGGTACTGCAAGCTCATTTCTTATTTGTTTTTGAGGGATTTGCAAGAAGACTTCATCAGCCACAGTAGAGTGACGATTAAGGAGATTGTAGTAATGCTCTTTCCAGCGCAGTGCAATAGACTCTTTGTCCTTTAGAAGTTTAGCACCATCTACTGAGCGTAAGGGATTTGTACCATGGTTTGTTGGTCCATAGATGGCCTTTATGGCATTAAAAAAGCCCCGTGCATCATGAGCATCTGCAAAATGTTGGGTTTCTTGGGCTTTTTTTATCCACCATATGCTCTTAAGTTCTCTAGTTCTTCTTTGGACTTCTGCCTTTGCACTGGCGTAGATTTTTTTCTTAAAGGCACAGTTAATATCTTTTTGCCATATCCGGAAGGCATTCCTTTTCTTGTCAATAATATGTTCAATCTCACTATCGTTCTCATCAAACCAGTCCTGATGTCTCTTAGTTTGGTATCCGATAGTTTGTTCACAGGCTGAAATAATAGAAGTCTTCAATTTAATCCAGTGTTCCTCAACATTTTCAGGGAGTTCCATAGGCAGATGTTCCTTGAGAGTTGATTGAAAGCAAGCTCATTTAGTAGAATCTTGAAGGGCCAGTGTATTCATTTTACACCTTGGTTTTCTTCCTTGGAGCCTACGATGAGGGACAATCTTTATGGCCATCGTGGATCGAATTAATCGATGGTCTGTCCAGCAGTCATCGGCGCTCATCATGGCTCTGGTGAGAAGTACATCACGGCGATCTCTAGCACGGACAATTACATAATCTAAAAGATCCCAGTGCTTCGACCGTGGGTGCTTCCATGATGTTTTAAATTTATTTTTCTGGCGAAATAGCGTGTTAGTAATGACAAGGTTATGCTCTGCACATTTAGTCAGAAGTAAGATTCCATTCATGTTGCTATTGTCAACTCCTTCTTTCCCAATGATCCCCGGCCACAAATCAAAGTCACGCCCAACTCTTGCATTGAAATCGCCCAGGAGGATAATTTTATCCTCCTTTGGTATCTCTTTTTTTTTTTCCAAATTTTATTAGAGTTTTAAATATACATAGTTAAAATGGTGAAAATGAAAAAGAAATAGAAATACAAATCAAAGAAAGAAGTAAAAGTGTATAGAAAAGTAAAGAAAAAAAGAAAAAAGATAAAGCATAGAATAGGCTATTCTATGCCTCCTTTGGTATCTCTGATAAGATGGTGTCCAGCTGGGTATAAAATTTTTCCTTGATATCCTCATCTGCATCTAGTGTTGGTGCGTAAGCACTTAGGATAGTTGCCTGTTGGTTTTTGGCAAGTTTTATTCAGAGAATTGAGAGTCATTCGTTAATCCCAGTGGGAACTTCTGACAAGAGCTTCACAAGGTCGTTTTTGATAGCAAAGCCTACCCCATGTATTCGTCGTTCTTGTTCAGGCAGTCCTTTCCAAAAGAAGGTATAACCTCCTTTTTCTTTCTTCAACTGTCCTTCTCCTGCTCTTCGAGTTTCTTGTAGTGCTGCTATATCAATATTAAAACGTCTCAGCTCCCTTGCAATAATGGCAGTCCTACGTTCAGGTCATTCACTATCCATGTTGTCTTGCAGTGTGCGTATATTCCATGATCCAAAATTCATGTGTCTTTTACGACCGCTAGATGGTGACCCCACTGGTCGCGGTAGTCCAGCCAGGGAGAAAATGAGGCAGACTATGTTTAGGGCACCTTTTCTAGCCCCCTCCCCATATGGGGTGAGCAGAGTGGATCCTAAATAGGGCTGCTCAGTCGTGGATACAGCTGCCGAACTACTCAACTGCCTCGAACCTTGAGTCAGGACGACTGAATCTGTATCCACCGCCCATGTGCTGGTCCATGACTAGGAGCTTCCGGATTTCACAGTCCTGCCCCCGTTGCCATTCATCAATCGCCATGGGACTTTTGGTTGTTTTGGGTTTGGTGTGGTTGGAAGACGCCTGTGCGTGAATTTGTTTTATGTGTGGAGATCGGTGCACAACGATCAGCACACAACCTTCACAGAAAAAGGCTCTAATCCAATGGCATGGGTACCATGACGATTGGTGACCTTTTGTCTGCTGCAGCCTTCATCCGCCTTCACAGCCGTTGTAACAATACACCTTGTTATCTTCCGCCTGTTCTGCCGTTGAGGACTTTCTTGGATCGTTCTTTGTCTGGTTCCTCCCCCTGGACCTTACCGCCATGGGTGACCCTACCAGGAGTACCTACCAGGACTTCTGACGGCTTCGCTCACAGGGTTCATTGGGAACACACAAGCCCACTCACCACAACAAGGTGACGATCCAGCGAGGGGAAAACTCTTGATAACCACTAGATGGCACAAAGAGTTAGAGTTGTATGTAACGCTTTGCTGCCATCCAGTGGCCATATAGATCTTTGCAGCTGGTCCAATAGCCCTAATTAATCTGAATTGCAGTTAATTTGATTCTATGGCAAGTAGAGTCTATTGTTTTGGGGTGTTCATATCCCTGCTGGTTCAAAGATAATTTATCACATTTCATGTACACATGTACTACATATACTACCTTCCTTGTGTATCTAAAACTGTAATGTGTGAAGCAGGAAATGCTCTGTGATGGTGCTATAAAGTAAAGGTAAAGGTTCCCCCCGCACATTTGTGCAGTCGGGTCTGACTCTAGGGGCCGGTGCTCTTCTCCGTTTGTTAGCCGAAGAGCCAGCGTTGTCCGAAGACGCTTCCACGGTCACGTGGCCGCATGACGCACGCGGAACACTGTTACCTACCCACTGAAATGGTACCTATTCATCTACTTGCATTTGCATGTTTTCGAATTGCTAGGTTGGCAAGAGCTGGAGCTAGTGCAGGAGCTCACTCCGTCACGCGGGGCTAGGGATTCGAACCTCCAAACTTGCGATCTTCCGATCGACAAGCCTGGTGTCTTACCCGCTGAGCCCCCATGCCCCCATGATGGTGCTATACTCTGTGCTTATATCATTTACAGATATAATCACAGTAGCAAACAGAAGGTTGGTCAAGACCAATGGTTCTCAACCTTGGCATTTTTAAGATGTGTGGACTTCAGCTTCCAGCATACTGGCTGGGGAATTCTGGGAGTTGAAGTCCACATGTCTTAAAGTTGCCAAGGTTGAGAAACACTGGTCTAGACAGATGAATGGGCTGCACATGTTGGCCACCATATTAGATCTGTCTATTCCTCTAACCCAGGAGAACTGATCTGGGGGAATAGCAGAAGCAGCACAGTTGGGCAGACAGCACATTCCTATCTTTGAGAAAGGTTAGCTAGTTAGAAAAGAATGGAAGATATAGGAGTCCACGAGAGGGAGGGAGCAAGAGGGGGCAATGAAATATGCATTGTGAGCCAAATGTTGCCCCTTATGCACTTGCATCATGATGCAAGTACAAAAGAGTGAAACTTGCAATGTGATACCAGAATGATTTTTTTTTCATTTTGGCATCATAATGGTTAGGAATAGACACCTATAAGGGGAGATGCCTAAAACTAATCACAGCTGTAACAAGATATGACTTTGTGTGTGATTAACACATTATTCCAATTTTTATTCTTAATAAAACAGTGTCCCAGGCATCAAAAGTAGACCCCGCCTTCTGGAACATTCTCCTCCCTGAAATAAGATTAGCCCCCTCTCTCCTGGACTTTAGAAAAAACCTAAAGACCTGGTTTTGTCACCATGCTTGGTGTGGGGAGGGGAATAGCCAGTCTTGGGGTTGGCTGGTTTCTTAGATCTCCCTTGACCAGCCCTACCAGCTCTTGGGATAAGACCTACCATTGTCTGGATCTGATTGTAACTATGTATTTTAATTATTATTGGTATTACTTATGGTTTTTATTGATTTTAAACTATTTTGTTGTGAACCTCCTAGGGTCCCTCCTTGAGAGGGAGATGGGCGGGATAATAATATGATTGATTGATAAATAGATAAATAGATAAATAGATAAATAGATAAATAGATAAATAGATAAATAGATAAATAGATAAATAGATAAATAGATAAATAGATAAATAAATAAAAGCTTTGAAAGCATCAAAACTAACATTTGGAATTGGAAAATGCTTTGTATCCCACATATTTCAATCATAGAGTGATCAAGGACATCCCATCAGGTCTGGCAGAAGAGGTATGTTGTGAGTCCTGTCTGTTAAGGAGTTACATCTGGCAGGACCCAGGAGACGGGCCTTTTCTGCCATGGCAACCACCCTGTAGAACAGGGCTTTCCAAAGTGCCGCCGCTGGCGACACACCTGGCGGCGGCGGTGGCAGCGGCGACACGCGCGCGCACGGTGGCGGCGCGGGGGGGCGTGCGGCGGCGCGTGCCCATGGCGGCGGCGCGGGGGGCGTGCGGCGGCGCGGGGGGCGTGCGGCGGCGCGCGCGTGCATGGCGGCCACCGTGCACGCGCGCGCCGCCGCTTCCGGGTGGTGTGGCGACACACCACGCTGTGTGTGGCGACACACTTTTGTGTCGCGACACACAGTTTGGAAAGCTCTGCTGTAGAACATCATTCCCTCCGAGGTGAGACAGGCCCCATCCTTGGTAGCCTTCCAGAAGTCCCTCAAAACGTGGTTATGTCAACAGGCTTGGGGATCTCAAGGAAATGGAGACTTGTTGAGATGGCTACATTGTCTGCAATACTGAAGATGCTCTTTTCTAGTCTTTTTAAAAATAATATTGATGTTCTTATTATGGAATGTCCAGAGTCATGTTTGTGAGATGGGCAGCTATATAAATGTGAGGAATGAATGAATGAATGAATGAATGAATGAATGAATGAATAAAGCCTCATCAGTCTAATTTTATTTATTTTAATTAAATAGAGTGGGGAATGGGGAACTCTTACTCATAACTTCTTGATTTTAGCACTTCCATGTATCCTGTTTTGTTCCATCTGTGGTAATGCCCTTTTCAGCAATACAGAATGACAGTAACTCAATTGAGACACTTTCTTAGGATACAGAAGGGCCCAGGTGGTCAGGTAGTTAAATCCTAAGTAAGTAAGCCTTCTGCCTAAGACCTCAGATAGCAGCTTCAGTTAGCAAAAGCAGAGTGCCCTTTGTGTTAGATTTCACTGGGCATGATTAAATGTAAGGGCTACCAGCCTGCTCCCATATCTAAACGATTGCCTTATTCTGTATGAATCTGTCCCATTTTGAGGATAACATTTGGAGTCACTTATCTAATTGTACCTTCCTTCGAATAGTAGGCAAAATGGCTTCTGGGAATAGCACAGGTTCCGTGCCATTGCCCCAGTCTGAAGAAACATCATACTGTGAGTTTTAGTCCCACCTTAGGCATGAAAGCCGGCTGGGTGACCTTGGGCCAGCCACTCTCTCTCAGGCTTAGGAAGGAGCCAATGGCAAACCAGGAGACTGAGAGTTCTAGTCCCGCCATAGGCATGAAAGCCAGCTGGGTGACCTTGGGCCAGTCTCTCTCTCTCAGCCCTAGGAAGGAGCCAATGGGAAACCAGGAGACTGAGAGTTCTAGTCCCGCCTTAGGCATGAAAGCCAGCTGGGTGACCTTGGGCCAGTCACTCTCTCTCAGGCCTAGGAAGGAGCCAATGGGAAACCAGGAGTCTGAGAATTCTAGTCCCGCCTTAGGCATGAAAGCTGGCTGGGTGACCTTGGGCCAGTCCCCCTCTGTCAGCCCAACTCACCTCACAGGGTTGCTGTTGTGGGGAAAATAGGAGGAGGAAGGAGTATTAGGTATGTTCGCCGCCTTGAGTTATTTATAAAAATAATAAAGGCGGGATAGAAATTAAATAAATAAATAAATAATAAAAATAAAAATTCTCCCCATTTTGGATCAAATATTTGTTTGATTCCTAGTGCTTGAGGGAGGTCCTACCATTAGGTGGAATGAGGAGGTCATCTCAGGCAGCAGAAGATAGCAGCAAGATGAAGGAAGTCGGAACATTCTGCCCTGTGGCCTTTCCTGTGACTCCTAGGCTAGGCTGTCTCTTCAACATCCACTGGAGGATGTGCCTTGTCATCATTACTGAAGAGTGCCAGTAGGTCAGCTTTTGTACAGGCATAGGAAGAGTCACCACCATGGTTTACCCCTTGGGAAATAAAATATCTTGAGTCAGCCCTCTTCTTCTGATTTTTAAATGCATTCTTGTGGCTGTCCATATTCCCCCCCCCCCGCTTTTCTGCCACCAACGTTATGATTTTTTTGCAGGGTTGATTATACTTTAGGAGTCTGATCAGACTGAAAGGCGAGATACAAGTTCTCTAAATAAAAATAATCTTCCAAAGCAACATTAGAAGTCAAGAAAATCTGAATGTAATTAAGAAGGGTAGTTCTGAGAGTCTGCAGAGCATAAGGAGGTTCAAAACAAAGTCTGAACCGGCTCACAGTTAGGGATTGAGGCATTCTTGAGATGCTTAAGACAAGTGGAAGTTTACATTTTTGTTCTTGATGCTAAGACCTACACACACATGCTGACTGTCTTCCCCCATTTCCCTGGAACTGACTGAATAATTCTAGACCTGCCAGCCTCTACTCAGTAATTTTCACCCTCTTACTTAGCGCCAGACCTCCTTCTTATGGCCCTGGAATATTTGCTTCCACCCATTTTTCTCTGTGTTTTGTTGGCCGTGCAGTATCTTACATCACACAGCCTTATAATTGTTTTGTTGTTTGTGATTATGTGATATATATATATATATATATATATATATATATATATATATATTCTCCATCGTTGTTCTTCAACACCCCAGTGTATAATTTTTGTACATAATCTGCAGTAACTTCTCTCCCTAATTATTTTTTTTTCATCTTAGATGTGAGACTTAGCAACCGAGAAAGGTGCTAAAGAGAGACAAAACTTGTGTGGGTGGCTGGAGATTAGCCATTTGGAAATCTATCCCTTGCTTTGTACCACAATCTGTTTCCATATTTCCCTTCCAAGTTGTTTCATGTGGGTGCTGCCATTCAGAGATCTTTCTTGTTGATCCATGAGCTGACGATGATTCAATCCGTTTATCCTTGAGTAGCCCCAATGGGATTTCTGGGATGCCAACCTAAAGTAGAATAATGGTTTACAGGCTATATGTTCACTAACGGCTTAATATGCAGCCTCAGATGGTTGCAGCTCAAAAGAATGGACAGTTCACAGAACACTCTGGGCATTACCAAATGTGACATTCGGTCCACTTGAGAAGCAAATTGAGCCTCCTACCGTTCAGCCAACAATGTGGCTGTGTGCTTTTGCTTGTCCCAGGTCCCAGCTTCCTCCTGTTCCAATGGCAAGGCATTTGAAGACATGTCTGGTAATGTCCTCCAGGAACTGTCAATATTGGCACGCCAGCTCCTCATTTATTTGAACAAAAGCTTGATCCTCTTTAAGAAATAGCAAGCGGTTTTCAAGTAAAAACTTACTCTGCCCCTTAACTGCCAATCTTTGACCCACAAGGGAAGAGTCCTCGATATTCTTGGAATGGTGAATGTATGGGCACATTTGGGAAACAGCTATCGTAGTGAGTGTGGCCTGTCACAAAACACTGATTTAGCAAGGAAGCCCAATCATAAAGAAAGCACTGGGTTACATCCCCTATCATCTTTATTTTTAAACAATCTTGCAACTAAATATTATGCTTGAAGCTGGTGATTTTCTTTGCAATATGCTAGCTTCCCGTTTTGAAAAATAAAATACGATAAATATGATAAATAAATATGATAAATGTGATAAATAAATAAAATATCTTAAAATATAAAATGAAATCAGGTGTGGCATCAAGGGGAGTATTCCCAGGGAACTCAGGGTCCAAGGATCCTTCCCTGACCGGGTTTCTGCTCTTTTTTCTCTGTTTCAGGTTAACGGAGAAGAAAGTTGAGATGCATTCATGTGCACTGATGGGAGATTAGTGGGAGATTAGTTTTGCTATTCTCTGTTGTTTTTTTTTACTATTTTTACTGGACCAGGATGGAGGTTGGCTTGGGGCTTTGCAAAGAGAAGAAGGTGTTGGCCAAAACTGCCTATTTCTTTTGACTGAGAATTATAGAAATTACAGTCAAACGCATTGGTTAAAGCTGCCCTATCTGGTAATACAGGAATTACAAACAAGATGCAAAACCAGAATATTTTCTATGGGTGCACCTCCATTCAGAAGCAAGCTACCTTTCCTTGTCACACATACAGATGTTGGCATCACAGTGGGAGCCTATGGGAGCATTTGCAGGAATCGCAAGGGGAAAGAAAAACAATACTTGTATATTCTTTGCGAATGGGCAGATAATATGCTAACGTGTGTTTATCAAATAGTTGCGGAATTTGCAGCCCGGGCAGCTCTTGTTAACTTGTCATGTTGCATTTTCTACAGCATTTTTATTTATTTTGCATTGCTCTCTCTTTCCTTTTCGCTTCACCTTAACTCTGAGCCATTTGTACTGTTGTTTTCATTGCTAGAATTTTGAGCAGTTTGACACACCCTGAGTCTAAATTAAGGATAATGCTGCAGTGTGGATGCTTAAAATTCATGCCTAACCACTTTCTAACTCCATGGGTATGAAATTCAAAAACCCCTCTTATTAAACACCGTTAAATATTCACTTCAATTCCAAAGACAAATATGAACAGAAACAACCAAACAAAGTACTGTATTAAAATCATTGATTCACAATATTTAAATTTCCAGCTAGCCTCCAATTAGCAGGCTTTCCAATATTTGAACAGAAGACCATTTTAATGTAATTACAAACACATTTTAGGCATCTAAATTTTTTGCATAATTAGTTCCCTATTAAACTATTTATGTAGCCCTTTTTTCATCAGAAATAGAAAAAGGAGAACAATTTTATTCCTTACTGTTACAATAATTAACTATGTAAGTAGAACAGCATATTAATAGAGTATAATTTGTTTACATTTAAAAGAAAATTGTGTTAGATTAGCATAGCAAAAGACTATTTTCATATCCAGGCAATAATATGCAGGCCTAATAGCAATTTACAGTGTAGTTAAAGAATATTATTAATAAAGTAATACAGTGTAATTCTGTTTGCCCCAACCATATTTCACAATGTCCTTAATTACAGTTAATTCCATCGAGGCTAATTTGGGTGTTGTTAAGCAGTAGACAGAGGAATCTTAAATACAACCTTTGTTAATAATGAATTTTGAAAGTTACATTGGAGCAAGCCACAATAAAGAGATGAAGAAATACATTTTATGTATTATTCCCCCCCCAAATCTTGTTAATAGGGTCAGTCAATAAGAATACTTAATTGGCAACTAGGAAAAGTTTGGCTGTAAATGGAGTTTTGTTTTCATAGACATTTAACAATGAGACAGCCAGAGTGTCATAACAACTTATGAGTGAAAGATCTGGTCTTGAAAGGTATTAACTGAGTGTTTTTGACACTCGTGGGGGTGAGCATTCATTAAAGTTTACCACCACCTGGTGAAAGCAGCAACGTAGATCCACTCATTGCCATGAAGCTCCATGACATAGGAATATAGAAAGCTGGTTTATAGTACTTCAGAATATTTCTCCAACTTACCCATTAGACTGACACTAACTCTAATCTCATCTTTGCTACCATCTGTTAACAGATTCTTTTGGCGAGTGATTCTAATAATTGAATCTGGGACCTTCTGCATACAAGCCATGTGCTCTACCACTGGGTATTACAAAGTGGAAGGCCTCGAATCGCTAAACTTAGGCATGGAATTTCAAGTTGAGATGCCTTCCAGATTGGTCTTGAAGCAAATTTGAAAACTTGAGTCTCTTGGTTCTGTTTTCAACACTGACTTTGGTTATAGAATAAAAACCCCAAATCCTCAAACACTACTTTTCTGATTATGCCCAGTTGTAGCTGGAAACCGTAAGCCTCAGTCTACTGATGACATCCACAGCAAACTGTAACATATTTGTAATATGATTGGATTTCAAATTGAAGCCTGAAAGGCATGATAAATATTAACCCAGGTTGGTACCAAATGTATTCATTAGCCTTGTCCACTCTGGTACCCAGATTTACTCAGTGTACTATGAGACGCTGGGGGTAATAAATATTCTCTTCATCTCCTTCCACCCTCATTATCTTATACAAAGATTTAAAATATTGGTGAATGCTGGTATTCATGAGTGAATAGTGTCAGATTCAGACAAATGTAAATGCTAGAATTCACCAGGAGGAGTGATATTCCTTATCAAGGAACATACAATAATGAATGCTGAAAATCTTTCATTTAGGTGACTCTGCATTTACTGGTTTATCTCTGAGCTCTTCAACATCCACAACATTCACTTGTGATTGTTAAAATTAACATACTGATACTCATCAAATCTTGATTGTTCCCTGTACTATATTCACCCAAAATCCACTATATGTTTATACACATTTATTGCTTGCAAGTAGATAAATAGGTACCACTTTGGTGGGTAGGTAACAGCATTCCGCATGCGTCATGCCGGCCACATGACCGCGGAAGCATCTTTGGACAACGCTGGCTCTCCGGCTAACAAATGGAGATGAGCACCGGCCCATAGAGTCAGACACGACTGCACAAATGTACGGGAGGAACCTTTATCTTTTCCTTTCTTCACTCATGGGTCAAATGTTATGGTGGTTCTCCATCCAGCCACTGATCAACCAAGACCAGCTTAGTTTCAGCAGAGTTCCTGGAGTTCCTGACCATTTCCACACAGCCACCAGCCTCCCCACGAGAGCAAAGAAGGGCTTTCATGCAATCTAGCAAGTGATCTCACCATTGCTGTCATCACAACACTCAATATGTTCCATAAAGTGTCCAGTAGTCCTTCAAGGGCCCCCATTCCTTCCTGATGTTTCATCACTTCTCAGTTTAAGAAGCCTGGTAAAACAATGGAACTGAAGCTCATTCAGAAGCTAATTGACTCAGCTTCAGAAGAATAGCTAAGACAGCCATATCATGGGAATTTAGGGGTGTGGTGAAGATCCCAAAAGAGTACAAATCAGGAGTGTGAAAGAGGCCATTGTACCCTTTATCTACATGGGAAGATTCATATTTTAGCAGAAGAATGTATTCCTCCAGTGGGAAGTGTTTCTTCTTAAACCTTGGGCCAAGGCAGGACAGTTGTTGTCCACCCCAAGGCAGCTAATGTGATGAAAAGAGCACCGAGATTCTCTCATCTCTGAAGAACTGCTGCAGGGACTGCTATCCTAGTTTCTAGCTAAAACTGGCCCTTTCAACAGATGATCTCTTCCAAACAAAGGAACCTTGGTACTGGATGGACAGTGTGCTAAATAGGGCTGTGCAGATCTTCAGAGGGGTGCTTCTCTTGGAGGAGGTTTGGATGAATCACCACAATGAAGCTTCTTCATGAAGCAATGTGGATTAATGGCTGTTGTGGGTCTTCCGGGCTGTGTGGCCGTGTTCTGGAAGTTGTGGTTCCTAACGTTTCGCCAGCATCTGTGGCTGGCATCTCCAGAGGGCAGGAGCACAGACAGAGGCGATCTCTCTGTGCACAGATGCTGGCGAAACGTTAGGAACCACAACTTCCAGAACACGGCCACACAGCCCAGAAGACCCACAACAGCCATTGAACTCCGGCCGTGAAAGCTTTCGACAATACATTCAATGTGGATTACTTTGGTTTAAAAGTGAAATATAATAGCTGTGTTGCTTTCCTTTACAGGTAGTCCTCATTTCACGACCACAACTGGGACCGGCAACTTGGTCATTAAGTGAAGCAGTTGCTAAATGAAACTGTGACTGTGCTGATGATCTGACCTCAGCTTTCCTTTGCTTTACAGGTCGAAAATGCGAGGATTGGTTGCAAAGTTACTTTTTCAACACCTTTGTAACTGCAAACGGTTGCTAAACGAGGCAGTCGCTAAATGAGGACCACTTGTAATCTCTTTCTTGGGGTCATTTGTGGCAGTTTCAATAACTGGAAGAAGCGCAAGCCTTGTTATGATCCTCAAAGAGGAAAAAGTCTCACCTCTGTGGTGCAAAACACTTTGTTGAAATGTATCCAAGCATCTCAGCCAGGCCACCACCAGTAAATAACCTCTAAAATAATTGTGGAGTTATTTCTTGATTACGTAATAAGAGATGCTCTAGGACATCCTTTGATTAAAAGAAAGTTCCAACATAGCTTCCTAAAATGCTGGACAAGAGAGAGTTGGTGTTATTGCAGGTAGTTGTCGAAGTATGTTCTCTGAAAGATATATTGAGATCTTAAATTAAACTATATCAACCGGCGTTCAGTGCCTGATGCCTGGTGCAATGCAAATCACACACCGATTGAAAGAAAAAAAGCAGGCTTGGGCAAATTTGCATCAAGGAAGTTTGGGTGGGGCGCCAGGTTTTTGCTGTTTCTGTTTTTGCTTTTAATTTTTTTGTATGATATTGTTTTCATATGATGGTTATGAGCTGCCCAGAGTTCTGCTCTGAAGATGGGCAGCCATGCAAGTATTTTAAATAGATAAATTCACAGAGAAGAGGACTCCTAGTTGTGATAACACTATACTAATCACAAGCAGAATAATTTCAATAATAGTAACTGGGGAGCAATTGAGACAGAAGGTATGGCCCCTGGCCTGCTTATGGCATTTGGTTAGGCATTGCATGACTGCTGGGCTACATCCAGATGGGCTGTTCTGGTGTTTTTCATCCTATAACTCAGATGGAACCTTTGGATGGTGAAATGCAAAAGAGCATCATAACGTCAGTTAGATAGGAATGCTTTACCAATATAGCCTATAAACCAATGAAAACGTCTCATCTTGTTATTTATACTAACATGTTTCCAAGACTGCACCTCCCTTCACTTGTAATCCAGAATAAGTCCCAAAGTGAAGGGATTTTACAACTAATCTTAAATAATTTTGAAATCGGTTTGGAGTTTCTAAAGCCCTCTATGATCATAGAAATGATTGATTTGGGGAGCATTTTAATAGACTTGGTACTGTAGCTTAGTTTTGCATTATAAGAAAGATAGGATGTGCCTTGATGTGTGCTTTCCAAATGCTATATAACATTTTATTCTTTTCCTATTCCATTCCCAGTGAAGCAGGCTATTCTCTGACTAGCCAAGCTTGGATTTAAATCCAAATCTGACCTGTAAAAAACTGGACAAATGTTTTATAGACCCCTAATTCTGGTTACACCAAATGCTTTTGAAAACATCTTTGGTATTTTGATCATTGCCATCTATTCTATAATTTGGTCACTTGTTCTACAAGGACATTTGGGTCATTTGAGATCGAATAATGGCCATTTTGACTTTCATATATGCATAAAAAGAACATATGCACATATTTGATCTCTCTGAATATTTAGTGAATACCAAAAGAACTGGCTGAATGAAGTTCAGGGAGATCAAATGCTCCGATTTATACTGCGACACCAATTTATATACTGCACTTAGCACATGAACATTAGATTGAGGTTCTCCTGAGATTTAGGTGGCTCTTACCCTGATGGCATTCTGAGGAGGTTTAAAGTCCTGACTGTTCTCCCAGACTTTAGTCTAGAGTGGTGGGAGCCCCTTGTAGAATGTCTGTATGTTGCTGTTGGCTAGATTCACCATCTTGTTTACTGTTTTTTATCCAAATTCTTAATTGATGTTTGTTTTTATTCTGTGAGCCACCCAGAGATGATTGGAGTCAGGCGGTGTCCAAGTCAAATAAGTAAAATTAGCATCATATCCTACAGATGGCTAATGTTCATCCAGAGGTGAATGGCAAAATTAAAAAACTGTCATTGGCGATCACTCGTAGCTGAGTAAGATTGTCTTCCAAAGGTAAAATTTTAACGGTGGATCTGTAAGTGGCTATAAAGGCCAATTCTGGATCCGCACAACCTCCCACAATGAGGGCATAGGTTTCCGGGTGGGAGACGGTCATGATGAGGGTTTGCCTGACGTGCCTTCCTTTTAGCTCTTTTCTCCTTTTCACCCTGTACTCGTGCTTCTTCAAAGTCCATAGCACCATTAATAAAGGATGACCTCCAATTGAAACGCTCATGAGTTAGGGCTTCCCAGTTCTCAATGCTGATATTACATTTTTTTAAATTAGCTTTGAGAGTATCTTTGAATCTCTTTTGCTGTCCACCAATATTCCGTTTTCCATTCTTAAGTTGGGAGTAAAGTAGCTGCTTTGGAAGACGATGGTCAGGCATTCGAACAACATGACCGGTCCAGCGAAGTTGATGTTGGATGATCATTGTTTCAATGCTGGTGGTTTTTGCTTCTTCTAATATGCTAACATTAGTCCGCCTATCTTCCCAAGTAATTTGCAGAATTTTTCGGAGGCAGCGTTGATGGAATCTTTCAAGAAGTTGGAGGTGGCGTTTGTAGAGGGTCCATGTTTCACAGGCGTACAGAAGGGTTGGTAGTACAATGGCTTTGTAAACAAGCATTTTGGTCTCCCTGCGAATGTCCCGATCCTCAAACACTCTACGCTTCATTCGGGAGAAAGCTACACTCGCAGAGCTCAGGCGATGCTGAATTTCAGCGTCGATGTCGGCTTTTGTAGATAGATGGCTGCCGAGATAAGAAAAGTGGTCGACATTTTCTAGTGACACACCTTTAAGCTGGATTGATGGTGCTGCAGAGGGATTGGTTCGAACTTGCTGGTAAAGCACTTTGGTTTTTTTAATGTTAATCGAGAGGCCGAGCTTTTCATATGCTTCTGCAAAGATGTTTAGGATAGTTTGAAGATCTTCCTCGGAGTGTGCACAGACTACGTTATCATCAGCATATTGAAGTTCTATAACAGAAGTTGCAATTACCTTATTTTTTGCTTTCAGCCTACTAAGATTAAAAAGCTTTCCATCTGTTCGATATATAATTTCTACACCAGTAGGAAGTTTCTCTTCAACAAGGTGTATAATCATAGCGATGAAGATAGCGAACTAATTAATTAAAAAACTGTATAGTATTCCCTTTACACTGAACAGTAACAAGTTTAAAACAAAGTATAGAAACTGATGACAGATTCAAATACAACGTTTCCCTGGAATTTTGAAGCCAGGATATTCCATATTTGTCATGACTGTTTCACAAATTAGTTCAGATACCACAGTGATCTACAGTTTAGGCTACCTATATTTTTTTTCAGCCCAATAATGATTTTAAAAACTTTAACTGATGTTATGATGTGAACAAATAGAAGTGAAATGTTGACCAAATACAAAAACAAACCAACAACCAGAACCAGAAATGGACAGAAGAAAAAAGAAAGACAAAACAAACAAAAAGTATCAACTTGTACATATTGAAAGAATGAATATGAAAGAAAACCCTCAGATCATAACAATGAATTCATCACTGACCACACAGAATAATATTAGTATCAATAAAAAGCAATCCGTATGTCAAAAGTGAATACATGTGTTCAGTGCAGGATTTCGAATCAACTGTAGTAGGCACTTTCCATTGGAAAAACACTTTTTAGTTATAGACCATGCATGTGAAATTCAGAGTTCTTCATACTTCAGTACATTTTAAATGTATAGTATATAGTTTAAAATCTCATCCTCATCTTGTTTCATTTCCCAACCTCACATTAAAAATCCTATGGATATTAAACCAAAACATTGGATCCGCAGAACAAGCCCAAAATATGAGTCAGTTCATACCACATTTCTAACATATAGAAGTTGAAACCCAACCTTTTCTATACATCCTGTAGTGTAGAGTATCCAGTCATCATCATCACACACAAAAGAATCTTTTCCGCATATCTTAAGCCCACACGATACAATTTTAACATTCTTTAAAACTATATCCTAATGATTTATTAAATTAGGATATTCCAGGCAACCAAAGAAATACCTTAAACTTTGAAAAGAATAAGAGGCAAACATTGATTTTGAGCTGTTGGTCTACTTTGATTTTCTGTCTCTCAGCATCTTGGTTTGTAAAGTCACTCATTTATACAATCTGTTGTATTATTTACATCTATGTTTATATCATTCACCTCCCAAGATTCTGGGTGATTTACAATAATGAAAAATAAATTATAAGTTTGACTTCAAAGTTCTATAACCAAAGTACCAACTCCCATAAAAAATGGCACCTCTGCAAAGAATACTAAAATATATATACTCCAAAGGTTGGTTTAAACAAAACAATTTTCACATCCTTATGGAAGGTCCACTTTCAGGTCCACTTTCAAAGACCACCCCATGGAGAATGTGTCTAAGCATATGGCAATAAGGGTATGAATCATTGTCACCAGGACTTCTCAGCCCCCACTGGACTACAACTGACTCAACAGAATAAGATGGATAAAAGCCCCTGACTGACTTCT
The DNA here is from genome assembly GCA_023362775.1 of Charina bottae. NCBI lineage: Eukaryota > Metazoa > Chordata > Lepidosauria > Squamata > Charinaidae > Charina > Charina bottae. The sequence goes on along the minus strand of JALMGJ010000012.1, from coordinate 22,352,385 downwards.
ACCAACTGTTCCAGCAGAAGTTCTGAGTCCAGGAAGACCCTCAAGTTCAGAAAAAGTTTGCACACTCATTTAAGACCATAACGTTTAGCTCCTAATTTATCAGCCACTAATGTGTAGATATTACAGGAGACTAAGGGTCCATGAGGTCACGAAGAGTCGGACACGACTGAACGACTGAACAACAACAACAACAACAAAGGGTCTTAAATGTGGTGCCCAAACCATCTCCACATAAATATTCAGTAAGAGACAAGAAGAAACCAAACAAAGAAAAGTGGCTAAACTCAGATGGAGTTCAGAGGATTACAAAATAAAATAAAATTAAAGCAATATGGCTGAAATCTTGTTGGAGAGTGCCATAAGTCCAGTGGGAGTAAATAGTATAGAATTACAGCATGTAAATAATTAATGGTATAAAAATATAGCACACAAGTAAGTTTTGTGTCCGAAAGCAATAAACTGAAGTGGCTTCAGTCCATCAAATTCCTTTACTAGCCATATTATGTTGAATTGCTGGGAAGTTTCTTCCCTTCCCTTCCCTTCCTTCTTTATTCTTAAGAGACAGAAATCATGCAATGGTGTCTCTCACTTAAAAAGGTAAATAATCCCTGCATTAAAATATACTGCAGAGCCATCTAGTAGTAATGGTAGTAGTAGTAGTAAACAGCAGTAGTAGTATTAGTTTATTTATTATGGTCTTTCTTTTTATCCATTCAATTGTGTTTGATTCTCGGAGACTGCCTGGACAAGTCCCTGCAGTTTTCTTGAAAAGGTTTTTTCAGAAGTGGTTTGCCATTGCCTCCTTCCTAGGGCTGAGAGGGTGTGACTGGCCCAAGGTCACACAGCTTGCTTCGTGCCCAAGGTGGGACTAGAACCCACAGTCTCCTGATATCTAGCCTGGTGCCTTAGCCACTACACCAAACTCGCTCTCATTATGTGTTTATAACTCAGTGCAATACAGACACAGAATGAAAGAACTAATACAATAACATATTACAATAAATTATATTATTGTTATATATAATGAGGCTTTAACTAAAAGATCCATGACATTTAATAATATTAACATCTACACATTCAAAGTCATAGGTAGGAATGTATTTATTTCAACTAAAGCAACTTCACAGAAACCCATGAAAAAGAATTTTTCGTACTTTTTAAAAACTTTATTTTTTTTTAACTATAAGAGATCCAACTTAAGCATTGAGCAACAACTGCCTTGCCTAATTCACTACATGCTGTACCTGATTCATATCTATATGAGGTCCCTACTCCAGTCATGCCTGGTGTCTTCAGACTAAGTTCGGTAGGACTTATTACTTTGTTTATTGATTAGATTATATCCTTCCTTTCATTCAGAAGCTTAAGGCATTGTATGTAGTACTTCCTCCTCTCATTTTCCCCTCATCCACAACTCTGTGAGGTAGGTTGGGTTGAGAAAGAAGAACTTGCTCAAAGTCACCAGCATGTTTAGGACTGCAACCTCCATCTTCCATAAGCTTAACTTGTATGCCGTGGTTCAGATCGACTACAGCAGTAACTGCTGCCAAATCTGTTGGCATCAGATGACTACAGAAATATCTTCATCCCAGCCTAGAAACAGTTTAAGGAGGGCTAATTTTTGTACTCCCATTCTGAAGGCAGTCTGATCATAGATCTCCAAGTTTATATTTCCATGTTTTGAAGCACCATCTTTGAACAGATGGAATATGCTTTATCTGTGTTAAAATGGAAGGTACAGGTAGTCCTCGCTTAACAACCATTTGTTTAGTGATGGTTCGGACTTATGATGGTGCTGAAAAAACTGACTTACAACTGGTCCTCACACTTATGACCGTCACAGCATCTCTGTGGTCATGTGATCATGATTTTGGCGCTTAGCAACGAGTTCAAATTTATTTCCATCGCAGCATCCCGTGGTCACGTGATCACCATTTTCTACCTTCCTGGCCAGCTTCTGGCAAGCAAAATCAGTGGGGAACCATGTGATTTGCTTAATGACCATGTGGTTTGCTTAATGACCATGGTGAATCGCTTAACGACCACTGCAATAAAGGTGGCAAAATTGGGTTAGATTCGCTTAATGACCGCTTCGCTTAGCAACCAAAATTCCAGTCCCAATTGTGGTTGTTAAGCAAGGACTACCTGTATATGGTGGCATTCCCTCCCCATTAAGTTTACTTGCCATGGGAAAAAAAAGAATGTAGTGCTCATTCTCCTGTCTCTTGAATGGGAGAAAATAGAGCAGTACTGGCTAAAGGAGGGATTGATGGAGTGATGCAAGATTTGGGGAGATGAGACATTTTCAGCCAATCACGTCCAGTGCAGGGAGATTGCATAACTAGCACCCCTCAGAGAAGGGTAATTAAAATAACAAGTCAGTGGAAACAGAGAGAATGCCAGAGTTGTAAATTACACAGAAGCACTGTGAGTTTTGCAGATGGGTGTTTTGTACTCGCTGAAGGTAACTGTTATTTAATTAATTTGGTTTCTTGTAATGCACAAGTGTGGTGTTCTCTGCACTGGCATACTTGGAAAATTCATACATTCATGCCCATAGAAGCTGCATTTCTACCTTCCCTAGTCCTTTGCATCTCTCTGGATGTGCAACGCAAGAAGGAGAAGGAGAAGGAGAAGGAGAAGGAGAAGGAGATTTTTTATTTGGTGCATGTCATATACTCACACTCTTCCCCCAAAAAGTTATACATATGCCTCTAGATGACATCAACAGAATAGGGCTAGTTCCTTCAGGGTCTTCTTTTGGTCTTTATAAAGCCATCAAGTTCTGGGATACAGGAGTCTGGATAAATGGAGATTTGATCTCATTCAGCAATTCCCCTGTGACTTTATTAAGTGTTGAGGTGCTAATACCTGGAAGGAAAATAAAGAAGAAGAGAAATTCCATTTTTCTTTCTCCTTCCCTATTATAAATAGAATACATTAATTCTAATACTGGTGGACAGGAGTCAATAGGAAAGTGGAACAGTACATAACAGCAAGCTGGAGGCAAAGCCCTTGTTTTGGGGGTTGTGTAAATGACAATATCCTGTAAGATTGCAAAAAAACCCCCACTATCTTTCTATTTTACCAAGAAATGTTATTAACTTCTTTCAAATTCCTCAGTTTGAAATTCCTCAAACACCTACATTTACTTTAAATTCTGCCTGGGGCAAAAATATCCTGTGCTCCTTTGATCACAAACCTGGTTAAACCTTTTTTTAAATACCACAGACCTGCTCAAATGAAGAAAGAACACTGAAATCTGTTTTGGCACAAAATTCCAGTGGCAATTCTAGATTTAAGAGGTGACAATCAGGTATGGGAAAGGGTATCTATAATTGAGAGTTGTTAACTGAATTGGGTAAAAAAGGTAAAGGTTCCCCCCACACATTTGTGCAGTCGTGTCCGACTCTAGGGGCCGGTGCTCATCTCCGTTTGTTAGCCGAAGAGCCAGCGTTGTCCGAAGACGCTTCCACGGTCATGTGGCCGCATGACGCGCACGGAACACTGTTACCTACCCACCGAAGTGGTACCTATTCATCTACTTGCATTTGCATGCTTTCGAATTGCTAGGTTGGCAAGAGCTGGAGCTAGTGCGGGAGCTCACTCCGCACGCAGGGCTAGGGATTCGAACCTCCGAACTTGCAATCTTCCGATCGACAAGCCTGGCGTCTTAACCGCTGAGCCACCACGCCCCTTACTTACTGAATTGGGTATCTTGACACAAAAGGACAGTGATGGAATTATAGAGAAACAAATGGAAAAATGATATAATATTTAAATGGAATTACAGAACAACAACAAAAACAACAGTACTGTCTGGAGATACCAAATCTGGGAACCAAACTATAATCTACACCTTACGTGTACCCCAATCCTTTCTTTCAACCCCTGCAGTTGAATAAGTTTGGTGAATCATAAATATTTTACTTTGTTTTCTTACGTTCCTTTTCAGCTGAAAATCCCTCTTTCCAAGTTTAATGCCGTTTGAGCCAGGTCAGAACAATTAGTACTTGGAGAGGACGCAACAGGACTTCAAGTGATACTTCATGAATTTGACAAAAGAGATGAAACAGTAATGATTTTTATAGGTTTCCATGTGGAATGAATGAGTTTGACCAAACCACCATCCATTTTATTTTCAAAGCATCCCCATGCATCCCCACTCACGCTCCTTGTTCTGCCCCCTTGTGTGCCACTTTAAATTCATGTAGGGCTTCTCTCTGGGTTGTACTATGAAGTACAAACTGGAAGAAAGAGCAATATACTGGAGTAGGCTTTCAAGGCCAGTATCTGTTGGGCAGTGGAGCTTCAGGGTTTAGTGACCGTGGTCTAGGCAGCAGATTTCCTGATGTTTCACCAGCAACCGTGGCTGGCATCTTCAGAGTCAAGGTAGTCTACTGTGCAGACCACAAGCAACGGAGCAGGGACTGACTGGCCTCCTGTCTTTATAGCCAGGTGACCTGATTTCTGATTGGTCATTAGCCGAGCTGGTTACTGATTGGTGCAGGTTGGTCAGGGCTGGTCTCTGATTGGTTCTTTGTTTGAACCTGAAGATGATTGGTCATTTAGGTGATGTTGGTTCCTGATTGGTCCTTTGTTCATTTTTGGAGTGCTGATTCCTGATTGGTTCTTTGTTTGTGCTGGATTGTGGTTGGTTAATTTGAGCAGCTGAGTCCTGATTGGGCCCTGGAAGAAGGAACCTTGGGGCAGACAGTCTTCCAAGCAAAACCTCTAGAAATGCCACCTAAGATTAAGGGAGGAGTGGCCAGCAGGGTGGTGTTCTTTTTGGCAGATCACAATGTGCCAGTGCTGCTTTCTGATTTGTCACATCATGGACATGAGTATGGCTTGAAGCAGATGCAAGGTATAATCTTTGTTTCATAGGACTTGGTGATTTTGCAAAGATGGAAATGACAGAGGATGAATCACTTTAATCTATTCTTTCCTGATGTGGTGCTGTCCAGATGTCCTTGGGACTACAATTCCCAGAATGCCCGGCCATACTGGCCAATGGGAGATGTTATTTCAGCAAAATGTCCCCAAATTTCAAAACGGTTTGATTCTGTTCGATCCATCACTGACTTTTACTCATAAATTCTGGCCAATCCATGCCACAATAATCTTTTAAATTGTACCTGAAGCAGTAGGATGGATTTTGCCTTCCCTTCTTCTATATGGTGTTCTGTGCTATATGCATGAATTGTAAAAACAAGTTTTGATAAAATTCTGACCAAGCATTTTGAACAAATATGTGCAGCTCCTTCCTCCCAGTTCAAGCGAACCAGCTTAAGTGCCTGCAAAGTCTGTTCCTTTGACAGATAACCTCTCAAAACACCTACAGTATAATCCTAAAGGAAAATCTACATTATCCTTTGTTATCCCACCAATCTATGCCACACGCAAGATCTTTTTCATTTTCTGATCGGTAACACCGAACTCAAACACATCCTGTAATAACATCTTTGCTACAATGTTTTTTAACATGTGGAAATGCAGCATTTGTGTTTTCAAGAATTATAGTTAAACAGAGAGGTAGATTCAATATCTAAGGATGACACTTTGCAACATTAATTATGCTGAAGCCGTCTGAGATACCTATTCCACTGGAACCTAGCCACAATTTGTTTCTACTGTTGAAGCAAGAAAAGTTAGGAATTGACAGTTTTTGTCTTTTATTTATTTATTTCTATTTCAAATTTAGTCATCGCCCATCTCACTCAAAGAGCGACTCTGGGCGGTTTACAATAAAACCAGAATAAATACTCATTAAAATACAATAAAACAATGTTCTTAAATAGATATTCCAAGGCATAGATAGTAAATAAGTATTTCTTATCTACGGGAGCATCTTCAGGGTGCTAACCACCCCCAGGGTTGGTTACCCCTCCTCATGTCCCATGTGAGTCGGCAGAGCCAGGTCCTCACCCCTTTCCAGAAGGCTGGGAGAGTGGGGGTCTTCTTGCAGGGACAATAAGGATAGTGACATTGTTCAGAATTTATCTTTGTTGTTGCTGTGGTTCACATTTTATTAAAGTTCTTATTTGTTTGTTGGCTTGTTAGATTTATATTCTTTTTTCTCTCTCTCTCCAGGAGCTAAAGGTGGTTCACATAGGGTTCTCCCTTTATTTTATCCTCACAAAAATCCTGTGAGATGAGTTGGTCTGAGGTAGATTGACAGGTCCCAGATCACTCAAAGAACACCCATGGCTGAAGGTCAACTTAAACCTTGGGTTCTCTGTTCAGTCCTAGTCCATCAACAACCATGCTCATTTTCTCTCATTGCATGTAATAGAATGCAAGTATAACTACATTACAGGAAAAGGGTTTATCTACTTAAAAACACGTATCATACAAAATACTTCCATATTATGTAGCAAGCATTTCTATAATTGAAATTCCCTTCTGCTGAGACCTTAATGTCACCTAAGCTAAAACAATGCAGCAACCCAAAGATTTGGTTCAGACCCCAGATTGGCAGCTTGGGGGTGGGGGTGGGGAAGCCCACTTTACCCAATTTAAGTTGTAATCAAATGAAGGTTATGTGAGTTCAAGCCAGCTGCAGTGCAATGGGATATTTATTTATTTATTTATTTATTTTAAAAATATGTATAGTTTGCCAACTGTCCAGACGATCTTATGGAGAGGTTACAAACTCTAAAAACAAGATGAAGCAATAAAACCAAGTAAAATAAATAGCACATTAATGTGAATAGCACATGGAAGTAATATGAACGAGAAGCCAGAGGCATGGTCAGGCTGTGGGTTCCAAGGCCCAAAAGCAAGAGTAAGAAGCCAGGGTTATTTGATGCCGAAAAGCAGATCAAAGGATCAATCAGATCCTGTCAGCACCAGCCTGTTCTCTAGGGAAAGGGGCTTCTAAGGCCAGGGACACACAAAGAGATGGCCCTTTCCCACATAATGCACCTCTCCCAGCTGTAGAATACTAAAAAGGCCCTCTACTAAACGTTAACAGCTTGGCAGGAATATACTGGGAGAGGCACCCCCTGAAGGATCCGGGTCCTAAACTATTTAAGGGACTTCAATTGAAATCTGACTGGTGGCATGTAGATGATTGAGAAGAACTGTGGCCTTTGAAAAGCATATTTAAAAAATCCCACCTTTCTTTTGTAGGAGAGCCACGCTAGTCAATGGTAGACAAATATCAGGCACCCGGTAGAACAGAGCTTTCCAAACTGTGTGTCGCGACACAAAAGTGTGTCGCCACACACAGTCTGGTGTGTCGCCACACAACCCGGAAGCGCTGATCATCATCAGCGCTTCCGGGTTTTCCCGCGGCGACACACCAACTGCAGCGCGCAAAACCCGAAAGCGCAGCAGCGCTTCCGGGTTTGTGCGCGCTGCCGCACTTCCGGGTTTTCCCGCGGCGACACACCAACGCCGGTTGGTGTGTTGCCACGGGAAAAACTTTGGAAAGCCCTGCGGTAGAACCTTTTCAGACTTCTGCAGCAAATTTAATTAAAAGGCATAAGCTTTTGTGAACTACTCATATGTAAGAGTAGCAGAATGTCAATGCAAACAAAGAAATATACTAAATTAGTATTTGACGGTGTGGCGCTTTTGAATATGGAAGTTATATGTAATTAATGTGCCTAATTGCTGTTGATAGGTCTGTCTTCCATCAACTGCTGGATGCTCCTCCAGAACCAACTAACCATCGATAGATGTAGCGATAGCTAGAACCACTAGCTATGGCTACATGTTCTGCCAGAACATTCCATAAATTCATTATAGGTTATGTGAAGAAGTATCTGTTTGTCCTGTGGATTGCTTAAATTGTTCAACCTTTCCTTGCTGGTTTTCTGAACGTCTTTGCTGATGCTTGGGTTTCGCCAACCATCACTAGCGTGACACTTTTCCAAAGTGTTGGACTACAAATCCCATATTCCCCACTCAGCAGGCCATCTGGGAATCATGGAAGAGTGGTAGGCCAAACATCTGGAAAGTGCTGAGTTGCGCCAGACTGTGTTATACAACACAAGTCCTGGAAGAATATTTATTCTCTCTCTTACACGTTCGCTTCTCTTCTTTTTGCCAAAAATGTTGATAGATCCCGCACCGGACGTCCGTCAATGCCAGCTAGTTAAAAATGTGCCTCTGGCAGCTATTCTTCCCCAGTGACAGTTTCGAATGCCTCAAGATGAGCAGCCACGCCGACTGTCACATTTTGTTGAGTGGCCGACATCAGGACTACATCAGAACATCTTTTATTCCGAATAAAGATGTGCAAAATTATGGAGTTGGCTTGGCTTCCTAGGTTGGGAGGGGAGGGGAGAAGCTAACTCCCTCCCAAATAACAGAGTCATTCTACAGCCCATCCATGGGTTTTCTGACATGCTGATATCCCCAAATAACTACAATAAAGCTTCTGCCCCCTTTCAAGATATTTGTCATCGTTTTATCTTAAGCCAGAAAAGATTGAATGCAGGGAGATCAAAACAGCAGAACTGATAGCTTATATCCTCAGCAAGTGCTTATCAAGGGTAATCCTCCAAGATGGGCTGTTTCAAATGTGACAAACTGCCTTCCCTTCTTCCTCTGCAACAGGAAATAAAATCCCAAACCCACAATAATAACCCCCACCCCCAAAAAGGAACAAGTAAATAAGGCCTTGGAGGATTCTAACTGCTCTTAGTTTAAAACCAAGCCTCTGCAGCTTCTCCCCTGCCAAGCCAATGGGAGTCCATCACTCATCTTTTGGAACCTGCCAGCAGCTTGACAGCTCCATCCTGAACATATAGGGAACACACGAGGTCACCTAATGTAGGCTAATTATTACCCCCCACGATCTTCATTCCACTTCTCCCAGTTGGGCACCTTCTGGAATGTTGGCACTGCCGCTTCCAGAGTTTTTCAGCAACATGGTGAGGCTGGTTGGCAGCAACTGCAGAAATCTGCTAGATCCCAAGCAGAGATATTTTCCCCCAGGCCCATCACTTGGATTCTTTTAAATGAGAGAGGTTGGCAGTTGTGGTTGAATGCTGCTCTTTGCAGGGAACGCATTCTACCTTTGAGCTATCATCCCAGACAGGCAGCAGAAACAGCAGGTAGACCAAATCCCACGTGAAGGCTTTACATATGACTTCCCGTCTAGATCCCCCCGAAAGGAGAGATGCTTGAAAGGATAGCATTTGCCAAGCAAATAGTGTTCCGACTGGAGTGGTCCCATTTCAAAGCAACCAGAGAGGCCCCTCTGTGAGCATGCCCTCAAGTAGAGGCTTACTGTACATCACTCTCCTTCCTTTGGTACAATTGACAGACAGGGTTTCCAAGACACACAATTTCAAATAGCAAACATGTCCACATAGTCTAAGGTAGGTTCGGCAACTGCTCTTGGTTGTATTGAGCTGACATCTTCCTATCAGATATGGGACATGGGGCAGGCATACTCTTACCCTAAATATCTCACTGCCAATTGCCCAGTCTAAAAAACATTTTTTGGAGCTTTTTGTGTGCCCACTTGCAAAAAATTCACATGCTTCCTAGATTTTTCATGCATTCAGGAAGAATCCATTTGAAATTCAGATGGCTTCTATGGTGATCATGAAGAATGTTTGTAAGCCCCTAGTTTGTCGCCATCACAAATTGTGCAGGCCTGTTCTAAACGATAATATTTTATTGCCTGGACATGAGAGTCTCTCTGGACTACAGGTAGTCCTTGCTTAACCGTTTAGCGACTGTCTGGAGTTTCAGCGGCGCTGAAAAAACCGACTTATCAACGTACCTCACACTTACAACCGTTGCAGTGTCCCCGCGGTCACGTGATTGCAGTTTGGGCGCTTGGCAACCGTTGCACATTTATGATGGTTGCAGCATCCTGCGGTCATGTGATCGCCATTTTCGACCTTCCCAGCCAGCTTCTGATAAGAAAAATCAATAGGGAACCACTTAATGACCATGTGATTCACTTAACGACAACCGCAAAAATAGTCGTAAAATCAGGTCCAGATTCGCTTAATGACTGCATCGCTTAGCGACCTAGATTCCGGTCCCAATTGTGGTTGTTAAACAAGGACTACCTGCATGTAAATAAGCCACTGTTGTCAAGTGGATGACAATTTGGCCTTGGAAAAGCTGCATTCAAATTCCACTAGTGTCATGAATTCACTGGGATTGCACAAATGTGCCTCTTCATGCTTCAGTTCCTGGAAAAGGGGGAGTAGGCAACTTTTTTCTATGGATAGCCATGCTTCCTTTGTTGGTGGACCGCATGGTAGCCAAGGCTGAAGCAAGGACTAAGTGGAGATAAAAACCACTTAGCCATTCTCTCTCTGACACTCTGCTCCTCGTTTTCCAAGGAACAAGCAGGTGACGTGGGACAGGTAATTCTTACCAGGGGTTTGGACTAACCTTTTGCGTGGTGCTTAGGAAATGAGGCAAAACGCACCAGGAAAATAGCTCAAGGGTTCTATGTTAGGATAAGAAGGTTGCTCTTCTCTGCTATAGAAAGACGGCAGTTCTAATCATTTGCCCCAGATGGACAGGAGACATAGAAGAGGAATATCTGCAAGGCTGGGTGAATGCCAGTATCCTACATGCGTTGAATTTGTTAAAACAAGCACACCAAGCCGGCCCCCTGCTCCCAAAGCAATTTTGGAAATGTAGAAAAAGTTGCTCATAAATAATGTCTGCATTGCTCTGCTGCTCATTGATCCATCAATCTATTTTATAAGGTTTTGATCCAGAGTAGAACCAGAACAAATTCCATGACTGGAAATTGTTAGTGAGGTGAAGAACTGTTGGTTTCTCTTGCTGGGATCTAGGCAGAGTTGTGCAACGTGAACATCCATTATGTAGTGTGAGCAAGGAAGTGAGTTGAAAAAGTGTGTGTGTCTGTAGCTTGAATCATGTCAACTGGATTTCTATTTTCTCAGTGGAAACGTTTCGCTCCCTATCCAAGGAGCTTCTTCAGTCTGAGCAAAGTTAGTAAGGGAATCCTTAAATATGTTTCTAGGTGGCTGTGTGACCTTGCACCTGGGGCTAGGTTATGGTTATTTTGAGATGTTATTTCTAAGACCCTTTATCATCTAAAGGAGGATCGTTAAGATTACCATGCTGCTGTTGAGCTTAATTTTGCCATCACTCCCAAGCAAGTTCCGGTTGTGGAGCTCATTACAGCCACAGAATCTGCCATCCACAACAACCACCTACCTTTTGAGGAAGCAGAACAACTCCGGCTTAAAATATCTGCAGCTCTGTCCAGTGCTCAACCTCCTCTCCCCAACCTTACCGTCCAAGAGAGGAGAGCCCTGACAGGCCTCAGCAAAGATGAAACCATCACCATTTTACCTGCTGACAAAGGAAGATGTACAGTGGTTCTAAACACTGCAGACTACCACAATAAAATTACCTCACTTTTGGAGGATCACCATACATATGAAAAACTGAAAAGAGACCCCACCAACAATTACAAGAAAAAGGTAATAGACAGTTTGAAAGAATTGGAACATGATGGCTCCATCGATAGGATTACCTACCACCGTCTGTATCCTGGAGAAGCCATCCCCTGCATCTACGGACTTCCTAAGATCCACAAGGAAGGAACACCCCTCCGACCCATAGTCAGCAGCATTAATTCGGTAACATACAACATTGCCAAACACCTCTCTACCATACTAGCACCTCTAGTTGGACAGTCTGAACACCACATCCATAATTCGGAAGAATTTGTTTCCAAAGCAAAGATCCTGAAACTGGATACAGATGAAACTATGGTCTCCTTCGATGTGTCCTCCCTTTTCACCAGCATCCCCACCACTCATGCTCTATCCGCTGTCAGGAAGAGACTAGAAGAGGACAGCACCCTTGAAAGGAGAAACCATCTCAACCCAAACCAGATCTGCCATCTTCTGGACCTGTGTCTTAACACCACTTATTTCTCATACAGAGGTGACTTTTACAGACAAAAACACGGCTGTGCCATGGGTTCTCCTGTGTCACCCATTGTGGCCAATTTATACATGGAAGAAGTGGAGAAGAAAGCACTCAACACATTCGAGGGAACGGTGCCCACCCACTGGTTTAGGTATGTGGATGACACCTGGGTCAAAATCAAGGCCCAGGAAGTACAGGCCTTCACGGACCATATAAACACTATAGATGCCAACATTAACCGCGTGGCGAGGTGAGCTCTCGCCATTCACCCTGGCTTCTGTCCACCCAACAGGTCGAAAGCTGAAAGCGATAGATAAATTGGGTACCACTCACGTGGGTCAATTTGCTGGCGTCCATCGGAGGGTCGTCCTCGAACCAAGAAGACCTGGAGAATCCCGATAATGGCGGCGGAGGATGACGAATCCAGAAACAACAACTTCCTGGACGTCAGCAGCCGGCTCGGAGCGAGGCATTCTGGGGCATGTAGTCCGATGCCTGCAGCTGAAGAGCTGGTTCCCTCTCCTCCTCCCGATTGCGCGGTAAAAACTGTAATAATATATATGATTGTATAATATATATGTATTTACATGATTGTAAGCCACCTAGAGCCCTCCATTAGGGAGGGGATAGGCGGGGTATAAATAAGATAAAATAAATAAATAAATTAGGTTCACCAGAGAAGACACCAAGGACAACAGACTGGCATTCCTAGACTGTGAAGTCCTCATTGGGACCAGTGGCAAGCTAGAAATAGGGATCTACAGGAAACCCCCCCACACAGATCAATATCTGATGTTTGACTCCCACCATCCACTGCAGCACAAACTAGGAGTCATCAGGACATTGTCACACAGAGCAGAAACCATCCCCACCTCCATGGATTCCAAAAAGAATGAAAATCAGCACCTGAGAACAGTTCTGAAGGCCTGTGGATATCCAAATTGGGCCTTCACTAAATCTAAATCTACCAGACCTAAAACAGTGACAGATAGGGCTGAGACTCAGAGTAAACGGAAGAACCTGGTCATTCCTTACATGGCTGGCGTGTCTGAAAAGATAAAACGGATATTTGGCAAACACCACATACCTGTATATTTCAAACCCACCAACACACTGAGACAGAGGCTTGTACACCCCAAAGATCAAACTCCAAAACACAAGAAAAGCAATGTAGTTTATGCAATCCAGCGCAGTGAGGAGTGCTCTGAACTCTACATTGGAGAAACCAAACAACCTTTGTACAGGAGGATGGCCCAACACAGGAGAAGTAACACCACAGGACCAGAGTCAGCAGTTTATCTTCATCTAAAGGAAAAAGGACACTCATCTGAGGACATTAATGTTCACATTTTAGACAGAGAAGATAGGTGGTTTGAGAGAGGGGTCAAGGAATCCATTTATGCCAACTTGGAAAATCCTTCCTTGAATAGAGGTGGGGGCCTCAGGCACAATCTTTCCCCTATTTTCCTTCCTGCTTTGTCTTCTGTGCCTAGGAAGATTAAGACCATTTCGCAAGCTCAACAGCAGCATGGCAATCTTAACGATCCTCCTTTAGATGATAAAGGGACTTAGAAATAACATCTCAATATAACCATGACCTAGCCCCAGGTGCAAGGTCACACAGCCACCTAGAAACATATTTAAGGATTCCCTTACTAACTTTGCTCAGACTGAAGAAGCTCCTTGGATAGGGAGCGAAACGTTTCCACTGAGAAAATGGAAATCCAGTTGACATGATTCAAGCTACAGACAATTCCACCTGGATGACTGAGAACCTTCATAGACGTGTGTGTGTGTGTGTGTTTGTGTGTGTATTACAAAATTAAACTACCTCAGTTTAAGCAACTTAGTTTCAGAAAATAGGTTAACAACCACCTTTCAAAGTTTATTATCATAGTGCTGAATAGTTGATAGCAACACTTAAGGGTGTTCATTATTTCATTATAAACTACAATTCTGTATAAAGTTGTTGTTGTTGTTATTTTTAGATTTTTATCCCACCGTTTTAAATATATATTTGGTCAACTCAAGGCGGCAACCATACCTAATACTCCTTCCCCCTCCTATTTTCCCCACAACAACCCTGTGAGGTGGGCTGGGCTGAGAGAGAGGGACTGGCCCAAAGTCACCCAGCCGGCTTTCATGCCTATGGGAGGCCTAGAGTTGACAGTCTCATGGCTTCTAGGCCAGCACCTTCACCACTACACCAAACTGGCTCATTATTATTATTATTATTATTATTATTATTATTATCATTATTATTATTATTATTATTATTAATCTCTTTTTATTTTCTTTGTTCCATTTGCCATTATTTTATTTTTCTTTGCTTTGCTTTATTAAAATAAAATTTCATCATCATCATCATCATCATCATCATCATCATCATCATCATCATCATCTCCATGCCGTAATTAAGAAAGGCTGGCTTGTTTTTAAACAATTAGCATATTAATGATAGTATCAGGGCTCTGGCTTTTAAGTCAGTCTTAAATATCTGCTATTATATACTCCAAACTTCACTGGCTTTACAATTTAGCATTAGAATATCGCAATGGAGTTTCAAGCAGCCCTCCAAACAGATGGATTGGTCAGCCTGCTGTATGGCAGTGGAACTGTGCAAAAATTATTTTATCATTGTAATATGTTTCTATCTCTTGGGTCTTGGAGACTAACACATTTATCATGGTGCATGAGTTCATAGGAGGGAATCAGAGGTGTCTTCATGAATGGGACAAAAAAGAAAAGATAGTGACCATAACTGAACCCCTGGCCCTTTTTTATGTGCATTGATGCACATAAAAAAGGGGTGGGGCTTTGATTGCATGGTTGTGGCTGCCATCTTGGCTTTTTTGACCCTCCTGCAAACACCCCTGGAGGGAATCCAGTTCATCTACTCCTGCCCAAGAAGCTGAAATTAGAGTTGCTTGCATCTTAATAGACTAAGATGGTTCCTTCCTGATGTTGGATGAGTCAAACAATCTAATGCACAAATTTATTTACTACAACTTCTATGCCACTCAGTTCTTTCTCCTTTTCTCGAAAGAAGAAAAAGGAAAAAAAGAAGAAGACAACAATCCACCCAAATGGAGACAGGTGAATCCTTTCAGTCATCAAACACTTTCCTAAAGAGCCATGTTTTTAAAGCTGTTCAGAAGCTCAGTAAGGTGGAGGAGATCTGGAGACAAGGTGTTCTACAGAATAGAGGCATCACTGAGAAGGCTTCAGCATGTGATGCCTTCTAGATGACATTCCCTTGGATGAGGGGTCCCTCAGTAAATCCTCTCTTCCATATCTCATCAGGTGGACAAATTCAGTCTGGAGAAGACAGTCCCATAGCTATCCATGGATGTAGAAGAATCGAAGTGGTTAATCTTCATCATAAAAATAAAAGAGGCAGTGATGGGTAAAAATACGTTTTTCTTCAAGTGTTTCTGTAAGTGGCTTTCTCTCCTTCTCTTTTATTAATTAATGAGATTAAAATTAATTATCTTGATTGTACGTGTTTGGAAAACAAAACAATGCCATTGATCCAGCGTATGCAAACTGGAATGACCCTTAGTCATTCTCTCCAAGGCTGGGGCGTAGGCATCTAAGAGATGGATTACTGCTTTTGTAGTAGGAGTTTTGCAAGGCTGAACCACCTTCGACTTGAAAAAACAATCTGCTCTTTTTTACGGTACTTCAGAAACTAGAAACCTTCTAGAAACCACAGGCTTGCAGGATTTATTTTACACCAAAGAGATTAATCTCTCCATTTTTTTTCTTGACTTTTTGACTTAAAAACCATAGGATTCAGAATACATGTTGATGACTGCACTCAAGTAGGGTGCCTTTGCACCCATTTTAGAAGGCAATCAGAAGTTTTAAGGGGTGAAATGAGAATATTAAGAACTCTTAAAAGTGCCCCTTAAAAAAATCCACCCCCACCCCAGTTAGAAAGAGCTCACATTTTGTGGCCTATCCACTCAAGATGTGCTCTGGGGGCTACAAAATGTATTCTGGAAAACTAGATGGTGCTTCTGGTTTCCACTTTTTCCATCTACTGTATTTCAGGGGGTGACTTTCTACCTTCTTAACACTGAGTTGTGAATAAATAAGAATGAATCTGGATAGAGACTTAAGTCTCCTTTTTTTCCTGACCAAATAATTGGGTTTTAGTGGTTGTATCAGCACCATTCTGGCCAGTTGGCGATTCCATATGGAAATGATAATGACCTGCTTCCTCTCATCCATGCAGAGATTATTATAAAGCATGTTGGAAATCTGAAGTGTGATAAAAATTATAAATAGCAGCAAACAGTGAGATGGAATAGATAAAAGGTTAAAATCAGTGCATATTTTAATTTTGGGTGGATGGGGAGATGGGTTCCATGTTCTACTAAAATAATTAATAATCTCTGTTATGGCTGTACATGCAGGAAACACTATATTGACAATGATAAATGCCCTATTAAAATTGAAGTTAGATAATGCCATGGCAGAAACTTTATTCTAGCTCTTCATTCATGCAAATGCATGGCCATTTTTCTCACATACGGTTTTAGATCAGCATCTCAAATTCCTAGTCAAGGTATTTCCAAGCAGCAGCAGCAGCAGCAGCAACAACAATCATCATCATCATCATCATCATCATCATCATCATCATCATCATCTTGCCAGGGACAATATCTAGAACAGCCTTTCTCAAACTGGTGTCCAACCAGTCAAGCAATTCATCCCAGTAAATCCCAGTATTTCCACCTATGCCCATTGTTTGGGGAAGGTTGATGTAGAGTGAATCTACATCACTTCAGGGTTGTTTTTTTTGGGGGGGGGGTAGTAATTTGCATAGAAAAATAATCTTGAATTTGTCTGAAAATATTTTACAATTGCTCTGTGGGCAGGCTTCCTTTCAGGGGATGAGAATAGGGTGGAAGGCATAATCCAGTAGCATAGCTCTGTATTTCTGGTGCACAGAAATTCATGGATTCTCAGGTTCCATCCCTAACATTTCTGCATAAGAGATTGGGTAGAGAGGATGGGATCTGCTATAGATCTGGGACCTATGGGAAATCTGAATATAAAATATTGGTCTTGATGTGCCAGTGCTCCAAATACCGAGTGAATATTCTTCAACAATGTAGCAAATGCTTGATTTTCAGCATAAACCTTTGGTACCCCATTATTATTCAGTGGTAGTCACTATTCAGCAGGACCTGTCAGCTAACATACTGAAATCTTCAGTTTCTCACACTGACATCTGGGAAGGCAGCAGCAAGCAACATGTTTGACAGGTGACGCATAGCAGCAGTCAATATTTGACTGTATGAGACTTGCCACATTGTTTATTAAATTATTTGCAAATAGTATTCATTCACCAATCCAAAAAGACACTTAAACAAATACTTGTTTTAGATATTACATGTTCCATACTTTAAATCCTAGAATTTTGTTTTTAAAATAAAATCATGATTGTGAAATTTGAAAACTGATCAAATGCTTGCTTTATTTTAAATGTATGTCTAGACTTCTTTTCTAATGCAGCAATATAGAGAGATGCTACAAAACAAAAGGTACAGTTATAAATATTGCTGGAGTAGATCTAATGGGTAGGTGGTTTCTACTACAGCTAATCAAGCTTACTTGATAGTTCAAGCATATAATAGTAATATATAACTGTTATAAATGTTATATCATCTATCTATCTATCTATCTATCCATCCATCCATCCATCCATCCATCCATCCATCCATCCATCCATCCATCCATCCATCCTCCATCATCCATCATCCTGTTGGAATTAAGGAATTAAACAAGGCCGCTGCACGCCCCCCCGCGCCGTCACTGTGCGCGCCGCCGCTGCCGCTGGTGTGTCACCAGCAGCAGCACTTTGGAAAGTTCTGACATACCTAATCGTAGTTTTGTGATTTTTTTTCTTTTTTCATAACTTCTTTTGACCCCTATTTTATTAGCCATGTCTTCTTCCTTTCATTTCTCTTCCTTTCCAACTCCTTTGATCAATTTAAAGCATCTTTGCAGCAAGGCCAATTCCATCATTGTAACTGTTCACATGGCTACCAGGACTTCTCAGCTAGTTTCACTGAATTGCTTTCTGTTCTTGGTTCCAGGTTCACAATTAGTATAACTTTGAATCCTGCTTAACAGAGGAGGAGGTATGTGCAAAGAACATTCCATTTCTGCTTTGGACATACCAATCTGGCCATTTTGGGGGTAGTTTTCAGAAAGTTCCCAAACCAGGAACAGTTTGTGGTATTCTGGAAATGTTCTTTATTGAAGTAAATCAACTTTCTAATTATTTGAATAGAATCAATTTTGATTTTCAGACCAAATCAATGATTTGAATTGCATCCACTAAATTTGTTGAATTTATTCTGCTCAACTCCTTGAATTAGATTCAGGGTAACTAGCACATAAGGGGCATGGTGGCTCAGTGGGTAAGATGCCAGGCTTGTCGATTTGAAGATCGCAAGTTCGGAGGTTCGAATCCCTAGCCCTGCGTGTGGAGTGAGCTCCCACACTCGCCCCAACTTTTGCCAACCTAGCAATTCGAAAGCATGCAAATGCAAGTAGATTAACAGGTACCATTTCGGTGGGTAGGTAACAGCGTTCTGCGCGTGTCATGCGGCCACATGACCGTGGAAGCGTCTTCGGACAACACTGGCTCTTCGGCTAACAAACGGAGATGAGCACCGGCCCCTAGAGTCGGACACGACTGCACAAATGTGCGGGGGGAACCTTTACCTTTACTAACTAGCATATACATCTGCTATTTAAACATAATTTATTTTCTTTCAGTCTAAGACTAGCATAAGATCATATTTAAAATGATGGAATTATGAATCTTCCCAAACATGACAATCTCTGTAGATAAATTATTAGTTTGATGACTTAATGATTACATATTTAGCATAGAACTCTGATATCCTTATAGGACTAAAGTCTACTAAGTAAGTTATGATTAATATTAATATTACAATGATATATAGTGTCAAATTAAAATCAACATGGAAGCCCCTAGAGTCGGACACGACTGTGCAGGGGAAATCCTTTACCTTCCCTTTGCTACGCAACACTCCAAGTCTTTTTCCCAATCAGCCACCAACCTAAAGTATGCAAAGATGTTTTCCTGGTTCATTAGCTGCATGCAACTCAGTGAAGAAGTTCCTCCTTCCTGGGAACAACAGAAAGTCTTTTTATGTTTTGACTTCCAGTTTGGGAATGTGTTGGAACAACTTGATAGCCAGGATTTTTTGGTGTGTGGTTTTCAAGAATTATTTATTTATATTCCAAATTTCGTCCCCGCCCATCTCACTCGAAGATTAGTCTTCAATGAGAACTTCAGTCAAGTAAACAAATGACTATATAGACAAATATAAATTTAATGAAAGTATTAAAGCTTTCCTTGGCTTCCGCAGTGCGCTACTACACCTGCTATCATTTCTCTCACTTGGAAAATATGGTTTAAAATGTTCTGTCCTTCTCCTTCTTGCATCAATGTTCCAGTACCCATCTACCTTTCCTTCAAACCTGTCTACCCCCCAATCACGCTGACTTTATGATAGGGAGGAGGATTTTAACCCTTATTGATTAAAACCTGATTCTTTTGCAAAAACATTGGCCTCATAAATCATATTTGGAACAGAGGCTTCAATAAAATATATGTGTTCCTGCATGTTTGGATTTCGCTTTTAATGTTACCTTCACAGATGCATTGTCCTCTGCAGAGCAAGAGGTGAAACTATGCAGAGTTTTGAAACTGCAAGAGGCAAAGATGCAGCAAATTATTCTTCTTTCAGTTCCTACAGTTCCTACAGTTTCATCCATTGTGCCTTTGGGGAATCAGAGGCAGAAGATTTTTTTTCCCCTCCTGGAACCCAGTTTATTAAAGACCCTGAAACTTAAAACTAGATCTTAAACACAGTCCATGTCTCATACTGGCAGCCACTGAAGTAAATACAACAGCAGGTAGACTTAATCTCCTCTACTCTCCCCAGATGGTAAT
Source organism: Charina bottae (assembly GCA_023362775.1). Taxonomy (NCBI): domain Eukaryota; kingdom Metazoa; phylum Chordata; class Lepidosauria; order Squamata; family Charinaidae; genus Charina; species Charina bottae. Next base: position 22,332,485 of record JALMGJ010000012.1, on the reverse strand, counting down.
TGAATGGCCACATCCTGCTTTAGCTGCAAAACAAAGATCAGACTTTCTGCTAACCCCCAATAACTTTAATGCTCAGTAGGCTGCCTTCATGTCATAAAGGAATGCATTACTAGGCAAAGTGTACTAGCTGGAAACCCAAGCATCCTTAACTTTCTCCACCTATATCAAGAGATAAATAGTTCTAACATTACAATTCTGCTGGTTTTAGACTCATAGTTGATTCTCTCTCTCTCTTTTAAAAGCTAACTGGAAACATAAATCACTGCCAGATGATTGAAGTCAATATTTTTGCAGCAAAGCACAGACAAGATGAGTGATACTTTGTAGGAAGTAGGACATCACTGCACATTGGCTTTATATGTCCACAATAGTTCTCTTGGCTTTTGGCACTGTGTGGCCTCTGACATCGCAGTTCATAAGTTATGGCTTCTGGGTCAGCATGATGAGTGATCTCACCAGGTTTTGTCTCATTCAGCAAACCACAGCTAGCAAAACATGGTTTAGCGTCATATGTGAACCATTTCTTTACATTTATTATAGGATATTGGTGTAACGTGTATGTTTCACTGCAAATATGAAGATTAGACCTTGTAGATATGTCCATAAATATTCCTGTCCATGTCCCTGCAACCTGTTGCTATTAAGTTACAATATCTATAGTGACTTGGCAACATCTTTCCTTGGTGTTTAGAAAAATCTTTCCACGTTCCCTGCTAACTGACCATTTCACCAAGGCCCTCCATGTTCAAAAAGGAGCTCTTTGACCACATTTGTGGTCCATAGAAGAATTATCTTGACACCTTTTTCAAAGAGTTTACATAAAAAGTATTCATTTTAGTAATTATCTAAAACATTATTAACAAATATATTATCACAAGAAATATTATGATTTCTGTAGGTGCTAAGATAACTTTTCACAAGTAAGAGGGTTGAGAATGAATGCATTTACTATACCATCATTGCTGTTCCATGCTGCACTCTTATTGTTGGGAGTGAATTTCTGCACACTATTTAGAAGCCACACAAATTAAAATTCCCAGGGGGGTGGGGGGCTTCCCCATTGATGACAAGGGGGAAAGAAGGCAAGAACAACAATATAGTTTTCATGCTCCTCCTTTCATTTAGCCCCTACATCAAAGATGACCAATTTTTTTCTCCATGGGAGGTGGGGATACCAACTTATTACCTCCAAGGGACAAAATAGCAGTTACAAAGCAGTTACGAATGCTTATCCCTTTTTTATATTTACAGATATGGGGTGGGTTTACATAAAATAAGTGCATTCAACTTCCCCTATGCTTAACACTCCTATTTTACAGCTTTTTTTTTAATGGAATCACTGAAAAGTTTTATTTGGAAGCTGAATTTCAGTGGCATGATCCTGGAGTGTTTGGAGAACCATAAAAATCATCTGAAGGTTGGAAGAGGCTCTCTGGCAACCCACCATACCATACAAGCTTTGTGAATTTCAGAAAAGGGCATAATTTAAAGATAAAATGGTAATAGAGTGATGTGGCATGATGTGATGACTTTTCTTTATTGATTATAATGATCCATGGAGGATCAATGTCTAATGTGGGTAGGAGGCACTTCAATCTCTATATCAACATGATTGTCTTTCTTTCAGGCTTTGGATGGGACCATCTTCATGGAAGGTTGTGTTTTGGCCCAGGTTCACCTAGCAAATGTTTCTTTGAGCTTAGTTTGTGGCTGCTGGTGTCTCAGATTCACATCAGCATCAGAAAAAACAAATGTGTAGCTCCAAACTTTCCAAAGGAAAAGTATTGCAGCCTGAAAATATAGATTTTTTTTTTCTGATTAGTAAAGTGGGTATCCGACTTTGGGTGTGGGTTTGTGATCAATTTTTGCTCAGCGAAAATGAGCCTCTGATAGTTTATTGCTAACTCTACGAACAACTCTCAAAGCACAGGACAGAGTGAAGTAATGAAAAACAGGTGCCTTTCTCAAATAAATATCATTACTTGGGGTGCTCTAGCATTTGAATGCATTCCTTCACAAAAAGCTGAGCATATGCAGAGGAAGTAAGGCATAAAAATTAAAACCAGAGTGACGTGCTTGTATTTTCTAGCTCCTACAGAAGTGGGTGTGGCCATTGGAAGTGAGTTACCATTAATTTGAGACTGGGAAGTATGTCTGACCCTCACAGTGGTTGGCAGAACAGGTGCCAGCTTTTGTCCTAACATCACTAAAAATTGGACTTTCACTTTGTGTCCTTTTGGGGCTAGAATGGTGTAAGGGAGAAGAGAGTGAGTGAGACAGTAAGAGACAAAGGCACCCTGGGGATTTCTTAGATTAAAAATGCCCATATTGAACTAATAAAAGGATGGAGATTCCCACTGGAATTTCATTATGCATAGTTTGTGGCTGTCATTGCTGTTATTTATTTACTTTCACATGCTATGTAGATTTGCAATGAAATCACAGAGTGTCACTGGATGTAAATCATAGGCCCACAGAAATCAGTGGGGCAGGTTTGCAAAAGTTACCCCTATTCTCCATGAGTGAATTTCTGCTTAGAGTTCTGAATGGAGAAGCAATAGATCCATGGGACTGGATGTAGCTTGAGGAAGCACACTTACACACATACAGCTGAATGCCTACCTGAGATCTAAATGCATACAATACGAGATACATAAGGCTTTCTTTGTATGTGGCTGCAGAAGAGCCAGCATGAGAACTTAGAATTTATCTCTATGCTCTCTTTGGTCTTTGTTTGATTACCATTGATCGATTCATAAGAATGCTTCTGCTTTTGCCCCATCTTTTGTGAAGAACTTTGTCCAAATATGTACCAGGTCACACCTATCTACATGCTTCCTGACACTATCAGACTTCTAAAACATTAGGGAGATAGAACACAGCTTTAGGAGAAACCATGCTGATTCTTCTTCAATAAGATCTGTCCTTCTATATTTCTCAGTATTTTATGTTTAATAATGATTTAATAACTTAAATGATTTAATTTAATTTAAAATTAATAATTTAATAATCTATCATGCTAGTTGGCAAAATATTAAACCAAGCTTTGGGGACCTGTTTTAAAAATTGGGGATACATTGGCTACTTTTTAGTTCTCTGGTAAGTGTTAACTATCTGTTACCCAGTATGTTTTCAATTTGTTAATAAAGTCTAAAAAATTGTTTTTCCCATCATTATTTTCCTTAGATCCTCAGATTCTTTTCCAGAAAATATTCACTTGGGCACATCTATCTTGTACTTCATCTTCTCTAATGAAGAGAGCCACAAAGAACCCATTAAAATCCTCTTCAGTCTCCTTTAGTACTTCTTTTATTTATCATCCAACAGTCTAATGATTCCTCTACCAAGTTTCCTAACTTTGATATATTTAAACATTTCTTTTAAATGATTGATTTTAATGTCATTAGTAATATACACTGAAAGCCTCTGAAAACATCCAAATGAAACATCAAATTGAAAACAATTAAAAATCAATATTCCAGTAACAGAAAATCAGAACATCAGTATGGTAAACATCTGATTGGGAATTTTTTTTGGTTGTGTCAGACAGACAAAGAAGGAAGAATGGAGCCCAACGTCAAGGTTGCAAATTGTTGCACAGTGTTGAATACTGGTGTCATTACATACTTGCTGAAGTCCATGAAGAAATAGGGGACTCACTGGTATTTTGGGGACCTTTTGGCCTTTGCTCCTTTTGTTCCTTGCTGTTGAGTGATTTCCTCTGGGGGATGGAGATGATTGGATGGTGATACTAAAGACAAGTAGATGGAGATATGGGTAGAGGACAGCAAGAGGATTATGTTGTCTAGGCTCTCCCCAAAGCTTGGACATCTAGAATAGTTCACTGAGCACATCATTATCCAGAGGTACAGCCATAACAGATGTACATAACAGCTGTACATCCAGGTATTCTATATGGATTTGGGTCCGGATGATTGAAAGATGCTTCCCTTCCCACCCCCTTGGTTTTGTCAGAAGTGTAGGGACTTCATTGACCTTAGAAAAGTGCTCAAGTTTAGCATTGTTCTGGGACAATCCCATTGACTTCAACAAAACAGTTCTTAAATAAATGGTCTGAGGACTGAATTCTTAATTTGCCTGCACTTCTATTATCTGCAGAGTGGAAATAATAACACCTATTGCACCGAGCGCATCAATTAACATTTGTAAAGCCAGCTGATCTCTTGGGATGGACACTGCTGCTGAAATGAATAGTTTGCCTGCTGATTTAATGCTTCTTTGGAGTGATTAATTAGATATGTTGCCACTTTTACTAGACTTTGTAGATTGTTAACTGCCTCACTTTCTTGGGGCAGCAGCTTCCGTAGCTTATGCACAAGGATGACATTCTGCCCTAATTCACTGAATTGCTTGTCATCAATATAAGGGACCTGCCCACTTCATTAATTATGGAATAAATAAGCAGCCTGCTGCATCTCCATCATGATACTCATTTAGCTATCTTTTACACAGAATATGAAGTATAATTGCCATCAATGAATGGGGTATGGGGCAAAATCACTCCTGAGTCCTGCCAGGAATTAAATAATGATTTAATTTGCCATACATACAACATATAATATCACATGTTTAGAACCTGTAGTAAAAATTAAAGTTATCTTTCTCTCTCTCTCTCTCCCTCCCTCCCTCCCTCCCTCTCTCTTATCTTACTATCTCATCTGTCTTGTTAATGGAAGCAATAGAATATCAGTTATTCCAAACTACAGATATCAGAAGACTGAAATGTACATACAAACTTTAGAAAACAGCAAGAAATAGAGAGATATCTAAATCCAAAAAGGATGATCCCTGTATGGAAAGACGGCCAAACCCCAAGCCCGCCATCACCATCTTTGGAATTCTCCTGGTGTATGGGTTTCAACCCTTAGACTTTCCAGCCAGCCTGATCATTCCACTTGGGTGGCTCCTATGCTGGAGTTGGCTGCCCTAATTTTTTTTATAGTTTTGCACTGCTCTTGGAAAAAATCAGCCACTCTCTGAGCAGAAGAGGCTTTTTGCTATTTCTCCCATGGATGGGCATCTTTGAGGAAATCAGTAGGTGATGTGATGACCTCACTGGAAACAGTAGAACCAAACTTCTTTAGTGTGGTATCTTCTGTTTTTATTTGGGTGTGTGTGTCAGTATTAGAGCAGAAATAAGATTATGAGCCCCCTGGGAGACAACTGCTCCCATCCTCATCATTAACCCCCTCAACCCTCTAAGTTGCTCCAAGGTTGTTGCTTTGGGAGTGATCTTAAACTTTTCCCCCTAATATTATAGGAGGGTTTTAAGGGTGGGAAATCCATTTGGATTTGCCTTCTAGACATCTTCCATTGCCATTCTGACCCTTAATTTTGAAAATAAAAATGAAAAAAAAATCATGCCATGAAGATGCCACCATATTGTTAATTAATTTCACTGGCACCATCTCATATTGCTCTAGCACCACAAAAACAATAGAGGGTTTCAGACTCCAGAAAGCCTACTCATAGAACATTGAAAAAAAAACTCTATCCAAGCCATAAATTAAATAGTGGAGTCCTTGGTGCTCTCTGAACTTGGTTGTTTGCTTGCAGACATTTCATTACCAGACTAGGTAACATCATCAATGCTAGTGAGTGTGGGGTTTGCTCCCTGTTTATATCTAGTAGCTTGCCCTGCCAGTGTTGGTGGAGGTGTTTTCTCCTTGGTAGTTCCTTGATTAGAGTATTGTTTTCTGCTTGATTGTTTGTCTGGTGTTAATCCCTACTTATCTTGGTGTTGGCTGTTGAAGAGGATGTGTTCTCTCCTTTTTGTTTCCTTCTTAGCTTTTTTATTGTCTCTTTTGAATAGTCTGTAGATGTGGTTTATCTCTATGTGTCTACTGATGGCTGATTTGTCTGACTGCCAAGCTTCCAGGAATTCCCTAGCATGTTTGGATTTAGCTTGGTCTAGGACAGTGGTCGGCAAACTTTTTTATGCCAGGAGCCATTTTGACATTTATAACATTTATAACATCACTCGAGGGCCAGGGGGCAGGGTTTGAGGGTGGGAGCCAATCGCGTGGAAGGGGGCGGGGTTTGCGGGCTGGAGCCAATCGCGTGGAAGGGGGCAGGGTTTGCAGGCGGGAGCCAATCGCGTGGAAGGGGGCGGGGGAGGTTTGGAAGAAGGAGAAGGGAAAGAGAGGCTCGACTGCTCCAGTCGCTTCTCTTCCAGAGCTGCTCACGCCCCCAGTCCAGGCAAAGTAAAGCTGGTGGGGAATCCAGCGCGGGAGTGGGGTTTGCGGGTGGGAGCCAATCGTGCACACTTAGGGCCTGCTGCCGCCATGCCCGCCTCCGCACCTGTCCCCGCCATGCCCACCATGCCTGCTGCCACACTGGCTGCCATGCCCAGCATGCTCGCTGCCACGCCCAGCATGCCTGACATTGCGCCTGCCCCCGCCACGTCCGCTGCTGCGCCTGCCCCCGCCACGCCTGCCTGTGCGCGCCCGCACGTGATATTTTATGGAAGAGCCACACTCAAGGGGCCAAAGAGCCGCATGTGGCTCGCGAGCCGCGGTTTGCCGACCCTTGGTCTAGGATGCTCACAATTTCCCAGTTGAAATTATAGTTGAATCTGTCCATGTGTTGTGAGATTAAGGAGTTTTCATTATCTCTTCTTACTGCTGGTTGGTGTTCATGGATGTGCACTATTGTCTTCTGCCTGTCTGTCCTACAAAGTGGCTGTTACAGTCCTTACACTGCATGTTGTAGATGACTGCAGTTTTTTCTTCTTGGGCTCCTGGGTCTTTTGGTTTACTTAAGATGTTTACAAGGGCTTTAGTTGGTTTGTGTGCTATGGTGATGCTGTGTGGTTGTAATAGTCTTTTGGATGTTTCTGAGATGTTTCTGATGTATGGCAGTGTTATCCTTTTCATAGCTTGTGTTGGTTGTGCTGTAGTTGAGTGGTCAGCTACTTTTTGATAAAGTTGCGTGGATATCCATTTTGTTGGAAGATGTTGTATAGGTGGTCTGTTTCCTTTTTTCTGGTGTTCTAAGTTGCTGCAGTGCATTTGTACTCATCTTAATAATGGTCTTACACAGCTCCTCTTGGGGGAGGTTTGGTAATGGAGCGCTTAGTTAGCGTGGGTGTCTTTCAATAGACTTGTGTTTCTAATTTGCTGTCATTTCCTCTGCTGATAAGGGGGCACAATGGCTCAGTGGTTAAGATGCCAGGCTTGTCGACTGGAAGGTCGCAAGTTTGGAGGTTCGAGACCCGAGTGCCATGTGACAGAGTGAGCTCCTGCACTTGCCCCAGCTCTTGCCAACCTAGCAATTTGAAAGCATGCAAATGCAAGTAGATAAATAGGTACCACTTCAGTGGGAAGGTAACAGCATTCCGTGTGCGTCATGCCGGCCACATGACCGCGGAAGCATCTTCGGACAACGCTGGCTCTTCGGCTAACAAACGGAGATGAGCACCGGCCCCTAGAGTTGGACACGACTGTGTGGGGGAACCTTTACCTTTACCTTTACCTCTGCTGATAAGGATATCCAGGAAGGGTAGTGTGTTGCTGTTTTCTTTTTCCTTTGTGAATTTTATTCCTTGGAAGATGTTGTTGATTGATGTATTCTCTGGTTGTTCCTTTTTTTATTATGATGACGGTGTCGTCTACCTACTGGATCCACACTTTTGGTTGTATGCGTGGGAGTGCTATAGTTTCTAGATGCTGCATTACAGTCTCTGCTATGAGTCCTGAGAGTGGTGATACCATGGGTGTTCCTTTGATTTGTTGGTATATTTGTCCATCAGACTGAAAGTAGGTAGTGAGTTGATGAGGTCCATGACTCTGGATATTTTGATCTTAGTGTTTTTTGTTACATTGGATGTGTTGTGTAGTACTGCTGTCATGGATTCTTTCACTAGTTCTGGATCAATGGATGTAGAGTGCTGTGAAATCGAATGAAACCATAATTTCATCTTCTTCTATTTTTAGGTCTTTGATTTTCTGGAGGCACTCTATTGGGGAGTTGATAGAATATTCACTCCCCTCTGTGAGATGTCCAAGCTTTTTTGTAAGTTCTTTGGTTATGTTGTTCGTTGGCTATGTCAGTTCTTTGGCTATGTTATATAAATTAAATACCATGGCTGGTACAATTCTTCTTTCCTGTCCCACAGTTCATCTTGGAATACTGTATATGGGATTGCACCTAAGATTGTGTGCATTAGTATCCACAGGGTTTTTTAAAAAGTCAAGATGCCCACTATAACTACGCATAACTTTGATTGCATGCCTTTGCCCACCATCCTGCCCACCACCATCCCATGGATACCCCTGCTTGTTCAGAACAGTTGTTTAGAGTACTACGTTTACACTCTTGTGCAGTAAACTTTGAGAAGTGCTGCTACTATTAAGTGGAAGTGGAGAGCTCATCAGAAACAGGACCCCTGGGGATAACAAAGGGATACCTCAAGGCTGTAGATCACTAGTGGCATATGTCCTCAAGCATATTTTTCAGCCGCTGAAACTGAAAAGGCGGTCCTGCTGAAATTCAGCAAGAGTTTGCTGATTTATTGGTGAAAGCAATTTGTTTGGTATAATATATCTAAAGTGGACATGTTAATTCTTTATTTGTATTTATTCATTTATTTACTGAGGCTTACACGTGGAGTCCTTGGTGCTCTCTGAGCCTTGTTGTTTTCTTGCAGACGTTTCATTGCCAGGCTAGGCAACATCTTCAGTGCGAAAAGGGAGTGGGACTTGCTCTCTGTTTATATACCCTGGCTTGTCCTGCTTGTGTTGGTGGAGGTGTTGTACTCTCCTTCTCTTCGATTGAGGCTTATATGCTGTCCAATCTAGAAGGACTCTGAGCATCTATTTTAATTTAACCCCCAACTGATCCCCAAAGCAAACAAACAGAAAGGCTAAAAATACTGATTCCCCCATCCCTCCTGGCACATCACTGTATTACCCCACTATACTGTGATTCCCAGAGCAGCCATGATGATGATGAAATATATAAGGCACTTGCAGGCAAAAGGTAGTCATACTTTATAAGTATAATATTAACCTGTATGAGCCCAGCTTGGACTGAATCTCATCTTAAATGGTCTTGAAGAATCTATTGATAACTAAATATATATTTTTGTTTGGTTCAACCCTCTGTACAATAAAAGGGAAAAAAATCTTTGAATTCTTAAGCATTCATTTATCGGCTCCCTGGAATCAAAGTGTGTTGGAAAAAATGTAGTCAGAACTGGCTGTAAATTGTCTGGAAGTCATAAATTAAAATTAAAGAGTTCAAATATGATATAAAATCATTTAATCTGGATGATTTATGCTCATTCTCAGATGCAATTATTTACTAACGCTTCTGTTTATTGCTCTTTTGACTTTTTTAATTACTGCATTCCAAAAATTCAATTACAGAGTGTAGTATATATTTCAAGCAATAGTATTGTAAATAAAAGGGAACCAATTAATAATGTGCTTAGTCTAGCAGAGCTAAATCAAGTGCAGTAAAAATGCCTTGTAAGTTGATCAAGGTTGGGGAACTAAGGAAAAAGATCTCATCTCACTGTTGTGTAACTGGAAGAAAGGACAGTGCGTTCTTTATATTGAGGTTGATGTTGGGAGAACTTTCCTCATTGTTTTCCTTCTATAGATTGACAGGCATGTGAAATAATGAAGCAGTGATTCATTGGAACTTTTCTTTTTAAAATAATGATCTGAGTAAATATTAGGTAGCTATGGGTTAAGGTACTTACTTTTACTTAGCATGAAGGGTTGGAATATGCCCCATTTCAAAAGATCCATAGAGATATGTCAGGCTGGTAAAGAATCTAGTGTGGATCATAGAACCATAGCATCATAGGGTTGGAAGCGATCTTGGGGGTCTTCTACTCCAACCCCCTGGCCAAGAGAGGAATCTTCAGACCATCCCAGCTGCCCAACTTTTGTTGGATGTCCAACCTCTGTTTAAAAATATCCAGTGATAGAGTTTCCACAAGTCCAGGAGGCAAGCTGTTCCACTGCTTAATAGCTTTCACAGTCAGGAAATTCCTCCTTGTTTTGAATTTGGATCTTCTTCTATAAAATCCCACCCACTGTTTCTTGTCCTACCTCAGACACAGTGGAGAATAAATCCACACCGTCTTCCTAGTGACAGTATTGGAAGACTACTATCATGGCTCCCCTTAACTTTTTCTTCTTTAGGCTAAACATAGGCAGTACTTTTAACTGTTCTTCATAAGATTTAGCCTCCAAGTTTCTCATCATCTTGGTTGCTCCTCTCCGCATTCTTTTCAATTCCTTAACAACTTTCTGGTATTGTGGTAACCAAAACTCTACACGGAATTCAAGGTGCAGTCTGACCAGTGCAACATACATTATACCTCTGTTGTTGGTACAGACCAATTGCACTAGGTCTTTTGGCAGCTCTAGCACACCGTTGGCTTATGTGGTATACCAGGACACACAGATCGCCAGATATTCCATATGAGCTTTTGTATAGAATTCTGAGGAGCATTAAGAACTTTTTAAATCTGAAAGGATTTCCTGGAATGAGGAATTATGAAGAGATAATCAATCCGCTTATTTATTTATTTATTATTTAATTTTTACCTCACCTTTATTATATTTATAAATAACTCAAGGCAGCAAACATACCTAATACACCTTCCTCCTCCTATTTTCCCCACAACAACCCTGTGAGGTGAGTTGGAGAGGGACTGGCCCAAGGTCACCCAGCCGGCTTTCATGCCTGAGGCAGGACTAGAACTCTCAGTCTCCTGGTTTCTAGCCCAGCACCTTAACCACTAGACCAAACTGGCTCTGTAAAGAGCTAATTCCAGCAAGGCAAAATGGTCTGCAGAGCTATAGGAAAGCAGGGAAGTATGCAGAAAGCCATCCAATATGGCTTGAGAAAAAATCCTTTTCCATAATTTGGGGAAGGGGATGTCATTGAAGGAGTTTCTTCTTAACCCTTGGTTAGTTTTGCTTTTCTTGGGGTTTTCTGATGCCTCGGGGTGGAAACTCATTCATTTCCAACCAGTCTGAGGCTTCCTCCATAAGATCAGGGAGAATGATTCGTGGCCATTTAATTAGCTGATCTCTCCACTGTTGGATAGCTATATCAATTTCAATTTCTCTCCTTTTCTCCTTTTTCCAATTTAAATTTCAGTTTATTTCGCCTAAAATGCACAATTTAATCCAATTTCCTGGTATGTGGCTTTGCAACCCGTTTCTCTATTATAGAACTTCCTTGCACATTATTGTCACTAAGATGCATCTTTCACTTTTGATTGGAGAACTACATTGCATAATCCAGTGAGGGAGGAATTTTGAGGGCTAACTGCTTTCGGACTCTCTTATTGGTCTGACTGGGCAACATTTGCTAAGTTGCCATTTACTCTTCCCATGGAGAAGCAATAAACATATTAACAAGAGCACAGCAGGAAAGGTGAAGAACCTGCTGTCAAACCATCTCTAGGCACTTAAATGTGTCAGCCTTCAGTTGCTGGTCTCCTGTGCATAAACAGCTGGAGATGAAGCTAGCTTTAAAAAGTCTCTTTCCTGCTTTCAACCTCTTCTTCTGCTTTGGATATGGTGTTGGCCTGAAGGTCTGTCTGGATCATACTTACTATGGCCCCCAATTGGTGGATTATCCTGCATCTTTACCTTTTCTACCAAAGCCAAGAATTCAAGGACCAATCGTCTTCTTTTTCTTGGGTAAGTCTTTTGAGGAGGAGAAGGAGAAGGAGAAGGAGAAGGAGAAGGAGAAGGAGAAGGAGAAGGAGAAGGAGAAGGAGAAGGAGAAGGAGAAGGAGAAGGAGAAGGAGAAGGAGAAGGAGGAAAATGCCCTTTTTGTGACTTCACCTAGAAGGGTAAACTGGCAAAACTCTCTCTTTAAAAAAAAGTGCCTAGTTTCATTATTTCCCTGTTCCATCAGTGAACTTGTAAAAAAAAAACCAGAAGCTTTTCACTTGCCATTGATGAACTTGTAAAGAACAAAAAAAACATGGTTGTGGAAGACAACAACCAGTGACCAGAGGGAAGTGGGTATTTTTGTATAGTGCACAGTAGCCGGTTGGAGTAGAGATGTTTCGTGAAGTGCAGCAGGTGAACCAGACAACTCTACTTGAGCTACCACAAGTCAGAAGACATCACTTTTGATGGGCCACAGGAAAAGAGAGATGGAGGCTGTCTCCATGGTGGGATAGGGATAGTATAGGATGACATCATGACTTTATGCCCTTGAGACATGGCTCATATTTGTGCTGGGGCAAGGTGGTTTGGCAAATCAATCCTCTGCAAAAGAGACATCTTGAATGATTTCCTTATAAGACATTAAGAATGAAATGTACAGTTGTGAAACCCTCAAGAATAGCCCAGCACCCGAATTACAGATATCTGTTCTCAATATTAATCAGCTTCAGAAGCAATTTCCATCCTGGAACAAAATTCACTTCACCACAAGTTCATGCAGCTTATTTCCTGCCTCCTGTGATTAGTACATCTATCCACCTGGGATTTAGCTGCTTTAGGATGTCACATGTGTAGTGATACAAATGTGGTGATTTGTGAATAGCTGCTTTGCCTATAAACATGGAGGTCACATAAATTTTTAAAAGCAACAAGGAAAATGTATGCTAAAATTCCAGACCAGAAAGACAGATATAGATTGTCAATACTTCTTCTTTCCTCAAGAAAAAAAGAGAGAGAGAGAAAAAAAGGGGGGGAGCAGAGAAAGAAAGTGTGTGTAAAAGAGACATAGGCTTATAAACTGGAACTGATTCTTGTAAATCTTTAATAAAAAATAAATGTAAGCATTTAGACACATCTGTTGAGAAGAGAAAAATTTCTTTCTATGAGTGAGTGTGGTCAAAAAAGAAATCAGAGATTGTATAGTCAAAGGCTTTCACGGCCGGAATCCAATGGTTGTTGTGGGTTTTCCGGGCTGTGTGGCCGTGTTCTGGCAGTTTTTGTTCCTAACGTTTCGCCAGTAGCTGTGGCTGGCATCTTCAGAGGACAGGAGCACAGCTAGAAGATTCTAAAGATTTGTTGGGCACAGAGAGAATCTTCTAGCTGTGCTCCTGTCCTCTGAAGATGCCAGCCACAGCTACTGGCGAAACGTTAGGAACAAAAACTGCCAGAACATGGCCACACAGCCCGGAAAACCCACAACAACCATCAAATCAGAGATTACTTACATAAAGAATACAACAAAATCCCAAGTACATTATGTGTATGCCGCATTTAGATCTTACAAGTAGGAAGATCATGATCTGGAATTTTGCTTGTTTGTTTGTTTGCTTACATATAGTTGACTCAAGTGCAAATGTGGTTGCACTTCACTAAATTGAGCAAGATAGGCATAATAGTTACTCAGGTCTGTACTATTCACATATAAAGCTCTGATGTTAACATCAATAAATGGGAAATCCTGCAAACCATGGGTTCTGGAATGCTACTTTCATAGCAGCTCCACTCTGGGTCACATGACTAGGAAGAGAAAAGTGGATGACATAGAATGGAGGAGTTGGCAACATTTTGAGCTGCTGCCCACCTGCTTCTTCACTGAGATGCACTGGGGCAGAGCTTTCCAAACTGTGTGTTGTGACACGTTAGTGTGTCGGCTGCAGTGTCTGGGTGTGTCGCGGCTGCTGCTGCCTCCGAGCCCTGCCAGGATTCCGCGCAGGTCCTAGTGCCTGCCTTGTGCCTTGCTGCCTCCAAACCTGCCCTGCCAGGATTCCACGCAGGTCCTAGTGCCTGCCTTGTGCCTTGCTGCCTCCAAACCTGCCCTGCCAGGATTCCACGCAGGTCCTAGTGTCTGCCTTGTGCCTTGCTGCCTCCAAACCTGCTGTGATTCCCTGCAGGCCCTAGTGCCTGCCTTGTGCCCTGCTTTAAGAGTGTAAAGTGTGTGTCGGGAAATGATGCCCTGCTGTAAGAGTGTGTCACGAAATGATGCATGTCTAAAAAGTGTGTCACCAACATGAAAAGTTTGGAAAGCTCTGAACTGGGGGATTTTTTTCTGTGTGTTTCTTCTCTGCAACCCCTAGCCAAATCCAGCCCATTTTAAACTCGGTTTTTCTTTTGTTGGCTTCTCCCACTGAACCAAATTTGGTCCCATTCTGTTCAGTTTTCAGAGGGTTATCCTGCAGGTTCTGAATAGCTTAATTAAAATATGAAATGAAGCTACATTGCCTAACAAATAGCTCTCATTATGCTAACTCTGCTTAAAAAGCCTTTTGACACATGGACACTAATAGCCATAACATATGGAGATAGCTCAGCAAAATGAGGAAGTGGTGGCAGCAGCAACAATGAGAGCATGGACATCAGCACATTTTGAATGGAGCCCAGAAAAAATAAAACAAGCCAAGAGAAAGGATTATATGAGAAACTCCTAGGTATGACTGCCCTTCTATAGTACCAATCTAGGACTAATCTGAAGATTTTCTCTAGGAAGTAGGTTCCTGTCAACGTGTTCTGGAGACTAGCAATGTGCAGTGCTACATCAAAACTGACCTTTCTGTGGCTCAAGAGCTTGTGACTTGTGGATCAAGAAGCACAACTTATACCAAGGGCGCAAGAGCCCATATTCCACTTCCTAAACAAACCTTTGCACTGAAATTGACACTGACATCTTCCTCCTTTCCACTCTTAAAGATTAGATGACTTTTAACTCCCATTTGTGATTACTGTATATAGCCAATCTCATGTAAACAGGAAACATGATAATGCTACATAATCAAACAGATAAGAACATGTGGATATCACTAAAATAGAGGGCAACTGAGAATGAGGTGAGTTCTTGGTTTAATCACCAAATTAGAGATGGTTTCATTTGTTTTCTATCTAACCCGGCATGAGGAATTGCATAATCAGCACCTTCTCACTATCCTGCCTCACTGCAAAGATGGATGCTGATCCCAGAAAGTGAAAATCATGTGGATCTTGGGCTTAATCCTCAGAATCTCCAGGATAGGACAGGTAGGGCTGAGAAAGACTCTGATTCAAAAACTTGAAGAGATGCTGCTTACAGTCACTGTAAGTAATATTGACCTAGATGAAAAAGTCAGGATCTGATTTGTTGTAAGGCATCTTCTCAAGTTTGATAATGTGGGAGCTGCAGTTATTTGCACTTACAAAATTGGCACATTCACTTGTAGATAATTTACATCACACTAAGTGATGACCTGTTTTGAGGTGTATAGTAAAGCTTTGTAACCAAAACGCTCAACTAAAGAAAACAAGCAAAAACAATTCTCCCACCCAGAGATAAATGCTATCAATGAAATGGTAAATGGGTTATCAGATTTAAATTGCATTAACACATATTTACTCAAATGAAGAAGCAATTAGTTGTAGCTGAATCACCATAGAAGGTAACCAAACCAGGACAGGATAGAAAGAATGTAAATAAAATGAAAATAGGAAGATTTATTATTAAATTAAAGCCACTTAATTACTTCAAATGTTAAATATGCAGTTTTCTGACATTTAAATGATATTTTTCACCAAAATTAAAATGAATTGTCCAGCCCAAATTCCCACTTCTTTACTGAGAAGTAAATGTCAGACCAAAATTAAAGCTAACTAAGACCAGTGTCTGCTATACTTTGGGAAAAAAAAGGAGATTTAATTAGAATCAATAAACTACCTTTATTAAAGTTTCCAAAGTGTTCTGTCATTCTAAAAGTATAGTAATTTCACTGATTACCGTATGCAGAGATTATGTAGCTGGTATAAGTCAATGGGGAGACTTTGGACTTGAAAGCACAATAACACCATCTGTGAGCAGACCAAGGAAAATCAAACTTCAGAATGTATTAGCACATGGTGAATATTACAAAGAAAGCATGCAAACCTCTTCATAAAACTGAGGTTGTCTCCTAGGAAAATAGCTAAGGCCAAGTCGGGCCATTGATGCATCTCGCTGTTTCCTGTATTGATTCAGAGCTGCAATCACTACAGTGTTTCTGAAGCCATCGGAGGTGACATTTTGGAGTTCTGTATGCAAAGTATGTGCTTCTCAGTACCATTGTCCTACAGCCTTTTCCCTCTCAATAGCCGGCTGTAGAATTTTAAGGCATTATCTGAAAGGATGGACAATTCTGTTCATTCCTAGTCTATATCACATTTGCCAATTTTAATCTATAAATGATTCGATATTAAACTCTGATTTTTTTAAAAAAAAACTGTATGCAAATTAAGATGGTGCAGTGCTTCAGAGTTGATCTCTGGGCTTCAGTACATGCAAGGTTGCTCGTGTAGCATTTGTCTGCAACAGCTTAAGACAGCTGTTTCTTTTCCTGGGATCATGTGGCATCCATGTGGCTCAAGGGAAACGCATGGCTGCTTTAAGTTGTAGCTGGAAGTTGCTACCTTTTGGACACTGAATCCAAAACACTGCATGGCCTTAATCTAAATGCATATTTTTCTCTCAGAGAATGCACTGACAATGTATAGTCGAAAGCTTTCACGGCCGGAATCCGATGATTGTTGTTGTTGTTCGCCAGTAGCTGTGGCACTTGGGCACAGAGAGAATCTTCTAGCTGTGCTCCTGTCCTCTGAAGATGCCAGCCACAGCGACTGGCGAAACGTTAGGAACAAAAACTGTCAGAACACGGCCACACAGCCCGGAAAACCCACAACAACCAATGCACTGACAATTTACTAAAACTGCCAATACATCACAATAACTGAAGAGATGTGGCAGCTAAGTTCCACACAAGTTTGAGATGCAAGTGTTAGTTTCCTCATAATACTAACTCTCAGTTATCCCTACCTGAGTATATAAAAGTAACATGGCATTGTGTATGTTGCCTGCTGAACATGTACAAGTCATTTTATTTACTCATTATTTATTAAAGGTATTTTTATGCCACATCCCAAAGCATTTTCGAGGTCCAGTAAATATCAGAGTAAAAACTAGAATAAATGCAGTCCATCAAAAGACATATGTTAGGGAACATTTCTGGCTGGAGAAGGCCAGTATAAAACAGCCAGTTTTTTAAAGGCACAAAAACACATGCCTGGTATGCTGCTGATGGCTGGGGCTAGTTAAGGGAAGTTAGATTTTTTTAAAGTTCATTTTGGGATGTATAAAAATTTCTCCATTGGTTTATGAAGAGAAGTTTGGAAAAGACATACTCTCCAATCACCCCATAGCATATGTTCTTGGCCTTTCCTCCCCACGTTACCTTGGCTTCTCCCAACCACCCACATTGAAAAGTTAGCCTCTGCCTCTCCTACCCGCACAGGCCTCTTCTTCCATCCCCCTCTGCCTCACCCACCCTACAAAAGCTGGGCCTCTCCTCCAAAACATTCTCCTAGCCTTCTCTCTTACCTTCCTTCCATTTTCAAAGTGTGCTAGAGATGGAAGGTTCAGATAAAAAATCCCTAAGCTCAATCATAGCATGGTTACTGTCTCGGTGATATGCAGGGATGTCCACAAAGTATGGCCAAAAAAGCCAAGATGGTGGCCATTTTCAATTGTCACTGTTGGGGCTGCCATCTTGACTTATTTTGACCATGCCCTGCTGACACCACTGGTGATATGGTTGATGATATTTATACAGGAACATCATTCAAGGGTGGAGGAAATATGTTCTTCCCCTAGTGATTATCTTCAGTAGCATCTAAATTTCTGGCCATCCTATTGGTTCTACACATTGATTGTGTGTTGCTAGATGAAACCTGATACCTCCTGAGTTTCAGCAGTGTCAAAAAATACCACTGCCTCTTTAATCTTTTAAAAAAAATTTTAAGAAGATTATTACCCAAATGGCTGATTTATTTATTTATATTTCTTTTGCTTTCAGGACATTGCAGAAAGCAGTGTCCTCCTCTCCATACTCCACATTAGGCTTCAGTGATGTCATGATGCAGCTAAAACTAGCTGCTGATGTGATGGGATCCCTGATTGTTTGTGGCTCAGTCCAATCTTATTGGATTGAATCACAGTGTGTCTAAATCAGGTAGGAAAAGGGATAATGGTGATTATATCTCCATGCTTGGAGATATCAAGCAGTATGTCAACCCTATAAACCACAGGATTTTTTGTTGTTGCCATTGAACATGTTTTCCTAATTCAAACATTTCATCAAATCTTAGCAAATAATTAGAAAGATGCTTGGAGAAGATAGTGTACTGAATTACATCTGAAATATTGTAAACCAGTACACAAAAGTTGTAATGTGGGTGCAGGTCTATCACATATAAATAAATGTTCACCTTTTCTGCATCTTGTCTAGTATCAGGAGCAGAGATAACTAATATTAGAAAGTTTCAGCACATGAAAGGCTATCCTGGTACTAATCTCAGGAAATATCAGTGATTTTTGTTGATATGGTCTTGAAGGTAGACATTTTTTTTCAATAATGACTATGCTTGACAAGATTGGGGGTATTAGAATACAAAAGATAGGAAAGGATGGGGTCAGAGAGGTATGGAATGCCCTTAGAAGGGTGATAGGTTGTTGATAGGGAATGGTGCAGACAATGAGCATTTATTTATGACAAGGAGTCAGTTTGGTCTAGTGGTTAAGGCAATGGGTTAGAAACCAGGAGACTGAGAGTTCTAGTCCCGCCTTAGGCATGAAAGCCGGCTGGGTGACCTTGGGCCAGTCCCTGTCTCTCAGCCCTGGGAAGGAGCCAATGGCAAACCAGGAGACTGAGACTTCTAGTCCCGCCTTAGGCCTGAAAACCGGCTGAGTGACCTTGGGCTAGTCACACTCTCTCAGCCCTAGGAAGGAGCCAATGGCAAACCAGGAGACTGAGAGTTCTAGTCCCGCCATAGGCATGAAAGCCGGCTGGATGACCTTGGGCCAGTCCCTGTCTCTCAGCCCTGGGAAGGAGCCAATGGCAAACCAGGAGACTGAGACTTCTAGTCCCGCCTTAGGCCTGAAAACCGGCTGAGTGACCTTGGGCTAGTCACACTCTCTCAGTCCTAGGAAGGAGCCAATGGGAAACCAGGAGACTGAGAGTTCTAGTCCTGCCTTAGGCCTGAAAGCTGGCTGGGTGACCTTGGGCCAGTCCCTCTCTCTCAGCCCAACTCACCTCACAGGGTTGTTGTTGCGGGGAAAATAGGAGGAGGAAGGAGTAATAGGTATGTTCGCCGCCTTGAGTTATTTATAAAAATAATAAAGGCGGGATAAAATAAAATAAAATAAAATAAAATAAAATAAAATAAAATAATAAAATAAAATAAAATAAAATAAAATAAAATAAAATAAAATAAAATAAAATAAAATAAAATAAAATAAAATAAAATAAAATAAAATAAAATAAAATAAAATAAAATAAATAATAAAATAAAATAAAATAAAATACCGTATTTTCCGGCGTATAAGACGACTTTTTAACCCAGGAAAATCATCTCAAAAGTCGGGGGTCGTCTTATACGCCGGGTGTCGTCTTATACGCCGGAAAATACGTACTCGCCATATAAGACCTCTCCTGGCCAAGTGCAGCCGCTCGCCGGAACGCAGCCCCCAGGGAAGAGCAGGAGGACGAGTTTGGAGCCCGTCGTGGAGCCACTGCGTTTTGCCCTCTCCCTTCCCAAGGCTGCTCCGAGGGAACGGAGCTCGCTCCCCCCTCCCCGCGTTTCTCCTTCGAGCGATGGGACCCAATGCAGTACGCCGCCCCGCGCTCGTCCTCCTGCTCTTCCCTGGGGGCTGCGTTCCGGCGAGCGACTGCACTTGGCCAGGAGAGGTCTTATACGGCGAGTAATGTATTTTCCGGCGTATATCCCAAACTCTATATTTTAACTGGAAAAGTTGGGGGTCGTCTTATACGCCCAGTCGTCTTATACGCCGGAAAATACGGTAAAATAAAATAAAATAAAATAAAATAAAATAAAATAAAATAATAAAATAAAATAAATATAATAAAATAATAAAATAATAAAATAAAATATAAAATAAAATAAAATAAATAAATATCCATGCATTCTCCAGGAGCTGATCCCACCTCAATAGTCCCTAGCTAATTAACCTACACTGTATGTGAGAGGGGTATCTTCTGTCTTTGATTTCAAGACCATTTTTAAAATTTTCTCTGGAGAAACAGCTACAGGATTTAAATTACAGAAGCTGCATACAAGTTCACACAAGTGATCAAATAAGGTGAATGACCACTGCACTTCTCCCAGATATAACAGCTTTCCTGCAAATCTATATACCTGAGGCCTTTGAAGTCAATTAGTTTGCAGACCTTAAATTCGGGTATGAATTTAGCTTCAGATAAAGTGATTTTGTCAGACAGATCTTTCAGCCTATAAATACCATTCCCATCCCACGTTTCAAATCTGTATTTGAGAACAAAGGATGCTCTGAAAATGGCATCAGAGGAGATACACAGTCCCCAAGATCTGTGTCATCTCCAGAAATAGGTTCACTCCACTTCAGTCTTTGTGGAGTATGGTAGTATAAAAATATAGCAAATAAATACATTTTGTTTATGCTGGATCTGTTTGCCTCCAGTTGCAAGGTCTTAAAATGGTTTGGCAAAATTGTGACTGAATCCCAAATATATCCAAGTATGGCTCTTTTACCACTGCTGATTGTCCTGACACTTTCCATATGCTGTAAATCTCTTGGATACCATCTACTGTATCTACCTATGATAAAATGGTTGACTTTTCTCATAAAACTTGAAATCGTAAGGTACAAGAATCCTTGAAGGACTAGGAAAGAAAAGACTTAGCCTCTTCCATGTGTGACTCTCTCTTTCTCTTTCATCGAGCAACATGATTTTCCACTGAAGATGATTCCATAGCTCTCTGGGTAATGGGCATGAAATTCTGAAATATTGTCTAATATTGTCCTCTCTGACTAGTATAGGGGAAATGTAAGATTACATTGCTTCAATAATTCCCACTCACTATTCTAATTGTTTCACTGCGATCTGGGCTAGATAATATGCCAACAGGTGGAGTCCATGGTTCCTGCACTTCAAATCCTTGCTTTGCAGGAAGTAATAAAGCACTTAAGTCCATTTTTATATCACATGATCTCAGATCAAGATGTAAAATTCATCCCTTTTCCCTTGACTCTCAGTTCTGAAACAGAGACAAAACATTGTGCAATCCCACGCTGCCTCAAATTAGTTCTAATTTGATTAGAAATGTCCCACCAGGGCATCCCACTCTGTTCAGATTATGTATAATTAATGCTGTGATCAGTTAGATCTGAACTGTTAGTCCATCAGAAGCAGTAACAAGAGCTCTGAATTTTTTTTTCAAAGAGTTTCCCTTAATCCTCTTGTTCTGTTGCTCTTTATGATGAGATAAAAAAAAAGTTCCTCAATTAGGACAACATTATGCTTCACACAACTGGGGAAAAACCCCGTCTGGTTACATGTTATAAGTATGTAAATGATACATTGATTTAATTTTGCTAAGTGTGAGAAGAAGCACAGCTATTTTTCAGTACCAGGGGAATTTTTCCCAACCTACGCAGAAGAAAACCTATTATACTGTTACTTACCTTCAGTGCTTGTAATTCAGCAGGCTACAGACTGCATTAGCAAAATAGGCTAAAAGTGTCCTTAACAAATCCTTGGGGAGAGGTGGGTTAATTCTACATATATTCAGTTTTCAACCAATTCAGCATTATTGCATTTTCACTTAACTGAAAAAGTTAAGTGATTTGATATGTGTTGATTTGATATGTGAACTTTCCAAGTAATTTGAAAAGTTCAAGATCCAATTGAGAACTGATTTTCACAATCTGTTTGACTGGGCAATTTCTACAGGAGACTAAAACCAAAATTATTCCTGTGAGATTTTTTTCAGTTCTTAAAAATGTGCCCCATGAATGAACCAGTTTGGTCTAGTGGTTAAGGTGCTGGGCTAGAAACCAGGAGGCTGTGAGTTCTAGTCCCACCTTAGGCATGAAAGCCGGCTGGGTGACCTTGGGCCAGTCACTCTCTCTCAGCCCAACTCACCTCACAGGGTGGTTGTTGTGGGGAAAATAGGAGGAGGAAGGAGTATTAGGTATGTTCGCTGCCTTGAGTTATTTATAAAAATAATAAAGGCGGGATAAAAATAAAAAATTAAAAAATGTGCATATATATGCACATACTTTCACTTATTAAAATATATAGACAGTCAAATGAAATACTTTCCAATAGGAAATATTAAATAATATTATGGAATTTTTTATATATATGGCAGACTGGATTATGAAATCCCAAATAACATTCTCTTACTGAGACAACTTTTGCTGATGTCCCCTTCGCTTCCTGAAAACTTTCCCCTTGTAAAAGAGGTTTTTGTTTTTCTACCTTGTTTCCAGCATGCTTGAGAACTTCCTTTGATTTTTATTTGGTAGTGCTTTTGAAACAATCATCCAAAGAATAAGCAGAGATAGGGAAAGTGCGAATACCATCAAGAAAAGGAAACTGGCGTTGGTATTTAACCCCTGATAAGTTGTCAAAAATGTAGAAAGGCATTATGAATGTTTGTTGGAAATGTTCACAGGGTGAAGGAACTTTTTATCATCTTTGGTGGACTTGTGAGAAGGCTAAAAATTTTGGGTTACTATACAAAAGATTCTCAAAGTGGACTTACAAAAAAACAACAACACCAGAACTGTTCCTCTTGGGTTTGATGGAGAAGGAGCTTGAGAAACAATATGGGACTTTGCTTTTATATATGATTACAGCAGCAAGCTGAAGCTAGGCTTCAGCAGCATGTGAACCGAGAACTACCAGAAGTGCAAGCTGGGTTTCGAAGAGGCAGAGGAACTAGAGATCAGATTGCCAACATTCGCTGGATCATGGAAAAAGCAAGAGAGTTCCAGAAAAACATCTACTTCTGCTTCATTGACTACGCTAAAGCCTTTGATTGTGTGGATCACAACAAACTGTGGCAAATTCTTAAAGAGATGGGAGTACCAGACCACCTTACCTGTCTCCTGAGAAACCTGTATGTGGGTCAAGAAGCAACAGTTAGAACCGGACATGGAACAACCGACTGGTTCAAAATTGGGAAAGGAGTACGACAAGGCTGTATATTATCACCCTGCTTATTTAACTTATATGCAGAGTACATCATGAGAAATGCCGGGCTGGATGAATCACAAGCTGGAGTTAAGATTGCCGGGAAAAATATCAACAACCTCAGATATGCAGACGATACCACCCTAATGGCAGAAAGTGAAGAGGAACTAAAGAGCCTCTTGATGAGGGTGAAAGAGGAGAGTGCAAAAGCTGGCTTGAAACTCAACATTAAAAAAACCCAGATCATGGCATCTGGTCCCATCACTTCCTGGCAAATAGAAGGGGAAGAAATGGAAGCAGTGACAGATTTTATTTTCTTGGGCTCCAAGATCACCGCAGACGGTGACTGCAGCCATGAAATTAAAAGACGCTTGCTCCTTGGAAGGAAAGCTATGGCAAACCTAGACAGCATATTAAAAAGCAGAGACATCACCTTGCCGACAAAGGTCCGTATAGTTAAAGCTATGGTTTTTCCAGTAGCAATGTATGGCTGTGAGAGTTGGACCATAAGGAAGGCTGAGCGCCGAAGAATTGATGCTTTCGAGCTGTGGTGCTGGAGAAGACTCTTGAGAGTCCCTTGGACTGCAAGGAGGTCAAACCAGTCAATCCTAAAGGAAATCAACCCTGACTGCTCATTGGAAGGACAGATGCTGAAGCTGAAGCTCAAATACTTTGGCCACCTAATGAGAAGAGAGGACTCACTGGAAAAGACCCTGATGCTGGGAAAGACTGAGGGCAAAAGGAGAAGGGGACGGCAGAGGATGAGATGGTTAGATAGCATCACCGATGTAATGAACATGAATTTGAGTAAACTCCGAGAGACAGTGGAGGACAGGAAGGCCTGGCGTGCTATGGTCCATGAGGTCACGAAGAGTCGGACACGACTGAACGACTGAACAACAACAACAGCAGCAAGACTTTTATATGCACAACGATGGAAAGATTCACAAATACCTACAGCAGAAGATTGGATTATTAAACTAATGGACTTGGCCCAAATGGCTAAATTAACAGCATTAATAAGAGAAAATACTGTTTCTGGATGTATTTCTACTTGGCAACCACTTTTAGAATACTTGCTTGTGTCAGAAAAAAATGAAGTTTTGATTTTGGGTTTTAATGATTAAATGGTTTGATTTGATAGAAATAATGTTACTAAGGTTTAATTAATGGTAAGAGATTATATTTGTAATTATATTCATATCTGTATTGGAGAAAGTCAGAAGTCACTTTCTGTTTCTGTTTTCTATCTGCTTGCACTTTAATAGTTTTTTATTTAGTTCTATGCTCTAGCTTTTCTATATTCTATATTCTGTATTTTGTCTTTTAATTATATTCTGAAAATAAATAAAGTTCTTATAAAAAAAGAAAAGGAAACTGGAATATTCAGGACATGATAAGAAAAGAAATATCAATTACTACAATTCACACAAGAAAAGATTCAAGGGAAACACAGTGCTGGAAGACGAAGCGTATCTTGGCTGAAAAGTCTGTGTATGTGATTTGGCAAAAATGCAACGTCCATGTTTTGGTCAATAAAGTCAAAGAACCAATCATGCTGATGGTCACCAACATTCAGTAGGAGATAGCATTAAAATAAGTGTTTTGAGTTTTCATTATTTTGGAACATAGCAGAGGGAGCCACTGACAATGTTGTGGATTTTTTGTTTTTGTTTTTTTCTGTTAGACATTTTCCCGTCAGTCTGTAGCCTCCCAAACTCCCATAGAAAAAGACTGGAAAAAGACTGTAGGTGGAGGCCGCAGACTGCAAGAGAGAGAACAGGACAATGAAAGAAAGGTCATTCAAGAACACATCTTGGCTTCCTGTAAGTCACACTCCAACATCACCCTCCAACTCTTAGAATTTCACTGAAATAGTCTTCTTTTGGACTCCTTTTTCATCAAATCCTCTTTCATCAAATTTAGCAAGAACTGGGAGGGAAAAAAATGCAGGATAATATTTTGGCATCTAGTACACCTGCTTTGTCAACTGGTAGGAGTCTCTGCTGAATCAAACGTTGTTCTTTTCATGGAAGGGCATCTCATGTCTGGGACCACCATCTTTCATGGGTTGTTGTTCTTGTTGTTGTTGTTGTTGTTATTATTATTATTATTATTATTATTATTATTATTAAACTTCTATCAGTTATTGTCATCCACCCTGACCATTGTTCTTTGTTTCCTCCTGTATGTGTTCGTCCTTTCATGGAAAGGGAAAAAAGATTGTCCCTTTCTTTTGACTTATTCTTACTGTTTCTCTCTGCATTTTGTGTTTAAATTTCAGAAATTGCACATGGAATCATGTATGATAATGGTGGTATATAAACGCCTTTAAAAAGGTAAAGGTTCCCCCTGCACATTTGTGAAGTCGTGTCCGACTCTAGGGGCCGGTGCTCATCTCCGTTTGTTAGCCGAAGAGCCAGCGTCGTCTGAAGATGCTTCCATGGTCATGTGGCTGCATGACACGCGCAGAACGCTGTTACCTACCCACCGAAGTGGTATCTATTCATCTACTTGCATTTGCATGCTTTTGAATTGCTAGGTTGGCAATAGCTGGGGCTAATGCGGGAGCTCACTCAGTCACGCGGGACTAGGGATTCGAACCTCTGAACTTGCGATCTTCCGATCAACAAGCCTGGCGTCTTACCCGCTGAGCCACCATGCCCCTTTTATAAATGCCTTTACCAACAAATAAATACATGGTGGAATTAATGCTATAACTTCCTGGGATTTAAATATTGCTGCTGTTACTATGCATTTAACCATGGAGTTTTAATAATCCTATTCCCATTGATAAATCACCCCCCCAAAATAAATTCCCTACTTCCCACTGCATGTTCTTTAAACTTCCTTTGAAATTCTTCACATGTTTTTCCAGAATAGAACAGAAATCTTGATTTCCCCTCAAATTCTTTTTTAAATTATGTTTTATTGAAGAATTTTACACCATTATAAAAGCAAGACAAATTTAAGAAAAAGAAAACAGTAAAAAAAGAAAGAAAAGAAAAAGAAAAAGAAAAAGAAAAAGAAAAAGAAAAAGAAAAAGAAAAAGAAAAAGAAAAAGAAAGGAAAAGGAAAAGGAAAAGGAAAAGGAAAGGAAAGGAAAGGAAAGGAAAGGAAAGGAAAGGAAAGGAAAGGAAAGGAAAGGAAAGGAAAGGAAAGGAAAGGAAAAGTTATAAAGGAGTAGCTTCCAATCTTCTTTACCACATTTATAAATGCATTTATATTTTTTCCTCTCTGTCTAAGGTTACATCGTGGCTGATTTCCCCTTGAATTCTTCTTAATACAGAGTTTTTTTATTATTTTTTAGAACAAAGATAAAAAACTTCAAAAAAGAAAAAACACTACATACAGAAAGAAAAACATTAAAGGTGCATTAAAACATTAAAAGTTTTGGCTTTCTTTCCCACCTGGGTTATATTTAAAGTAATACTGTAATACTGCCTTTCTGTTGTTATCTTTCTGGCTAAATTCCAAGGATGAAGTGTTTTTTTTTCTCTTCATGTATCCATTATTTTAAATTGTACTTTCTGTTTACCTTTTTTTTTTTCCTCTACTGTCTGCCTGAATATTTTCTTTGGTTAATTTTGGATTAATTCATTAACCTCTATCTTTGTGAGTTAACTTTTTAGGATGTGCTATAATTTACTGTTTGAATAATGGAAGAGTTTAAAGAAGATTTAAGAAAATTACGTTGTCAGCAAGAAAATATCCTCTTAAAGGGCTGTAAAACCATCATACAGACTATTTGGGACATTAAGGATGAGATCTTGGTCAAAATGGAACAATTATGTGAAAATACTATGATTGAAGAAGACGACACAGGAAAAGATGGCGTTTTTGCTGTTGTGGGCAAAAATGAAATGCTCTCGGCTGAGAATTCTGAACTGATGTTTATGGGATTAAAACGATTGTTTAATTTTAAGATTGTAGAAAGAGTTGCCAAGTGGTGGGAATGTTTTGACTGTTTCGGTCAATGTTTTGGGAAAGAAAATGTGCTGTGGGGGAGGTTTTTTTTCTCTTTTGCTGGAAACTTTTTTTTCTCTTTCGCTGGAAACTTTGTATTTCCTGAAGTTATTGAAATGTTTATATGCCCTGGTATATTTTGAGGAGGGGTAAAAAATTAAGAATATTTAATTGGACTGATACTGAGGTTAATCTGACTTATAGGATTTTTGATTTCTAAGACTTAAAAGATATTTTTTATTCTGGTAATATTTTATATTGTTTTTAAGCATAATTAGGGTTAAGATAGTTAATTATATAAGTAGACAATTTATAAAAATTAAGAATATATAATTGGATTGATAAAGAGATTAATATGATTGTTTCATAGGGTTATAGATTTATAAAACTTAAAGGATATTGATAAGATATAATGTTTTATACTGTCTTTGAGATCTAATAGAGTTAAGATTGTTTATTATAAAGGCAGAAGATTTATCTGTTTTCATAATTTGATGTGTATTGTCTAGACAGAAGTATATAGAATAGTAGTAGAAGGGGGAATAAAATTATTAAATGGATTATTTTTTAAGAGGAAGGGATTGAAGTAAAAAATTAAATATATGTATATATATATATTTTATGTAAGAGGAAGGAGCAATTGTATTAGAGATTTATATATGTGTTATTGGAAGGATTTATAGAAATAATGTGATTATTATTTGACTTAGAGGAAGGGTTTGTTTGTGGAAGTTGTTGTATATTCTTGCTGTGAAAAGCGGGAAGCCACCTGTGTATATGTAACTTTCTAGAAGTTTTCTCTTTTCTGTTTTTGCACCTTTAATGATCTCCCCTTGAATTCTAAATTAAATTGATTTTTTTCCCTTCACCCCTTTGGAGGTGGAGATTTTTTCCCCTCCAGCCTTGAGCAAAATTTAATTAAGAACTCTACCTGATCTTAGGCCAGTGTTTCTCAACCTCGGCGACTTTAAGGTGTGTGGGCTTCAACTCCCAGAATTCTCCAGCCAGCATGTTGGCTGGGGAATTCTGGGAGTTGAAGTCCACACATCTTAAAGTTGCTGAGGTTGAGAAACACTGCCTTAAGCAAATGGCAAACAAACAAACAAACAAACAAACAAATAAATAAATGCAAACATAAATAAATAAATAAATAAATAAATAAATAAATAAATAAATAAATAAAGCTAACTCTACCATAAGCTCAATTATTATTCTCACACAGTGAAGATATTTATATTTTCAACCATTTTACTTTAACCATTGACCTCCATTTTCCCTTTTTTCAACCCCTCCCTCCCTTGGAAAAAAGTGCAAAAACATTCAGATGCATCCTTGATTATAAACACCAGCTTGACATTTTTCCAAAGCAGAAGAAATCTTTCATCTTGAATTTGCAGATGGTGAAGGATGCCTCCACCTGGCTTCCAGTGGGATTTGAACCTGTGACCTCGGAGGCATATGATTGTAGGAAAAAGAAGAAGCAGAAGCCGCAGAAGAAGGGATGTCAGCATTCTTCCTGAGAGGTACCGTGAATAATATTCTAAGCCATGCTGTGACAAGTAAGGTGCAACATCATCCTTCTGAAATTGTAGTAAAGTTATGTACTTAAAAGAACGCACCAAAGTGGGAATTGTATTACAGCGTTTTACATGCAAACCCTTTCAATAATTCATGGAATTTTATTATTCAATGGGCAATTCCCAACAAAAGTTAAAGCATGCTCCTGAAGCCCTCAGGAATATTATGTTTCTTAAATGTTACACATGTCAACCTGTAAACTAAGGTATGAATATTTTAAACAGAAGGTCTTCATTTTTTTGTCATGTGTATAAATACTATTCAGCATTTTATACTCTACCAACTATTAAGGTAGCCAAGAAAACAGACCAATGGATCATTGAACAAATCAATCCAAAGTTCTCACTCAAGGCACAAATGACCAGGCTCAAATTATCCTACTTCAGACACATTATGCTAAGACCCAGCTGTCTGGAAAAGGTTCTAATGCTGGGAAAGGTGGAAGGAAAGAGAAGAAGAGGATGACCAGCAGCAAGGTGGATGGACTCAGTTATGGTGGTGATGGGGGCACCATTGGAAGACCTGAAGGACCAGGTTAGGAGCAGATCCTTCTGGAGAAAACCTTGTGAGCTGCCCAGACTCTTGTATGGAGATGGACAACTATATACATTTGATAGATAAATAAATAAATCTGGTTGCTAAGAGTCGATACCAACTTGATCACACATAATCAATAAATCAATCATCCATTAAGGAGGATACACAAAAAGATTAAAATTACTTTCCTTAAAGTGTTTGGAATTTTCAGGGGTGTTAAATATTTTTTGGGGTGCCTAAATTGTGGGTAACACATATAAAATTTCTTCTGAACATTATAGTAACAGGAGATACATATAACTTTGAAGCTCCTACCTAGTTCCTTCTAAGTATCCCAATTTATTTCAAACTTTGGACACAATTTTGGACAATAATGGATATGAACCTGTCTGATACAGACCAATTATTATAGTAAACTATTTGTTTATCTATTATGCTTATATCCTTCCATTTATCCTCACAAAATGTAGGCAATGCTGAGAGAATGAGAGATCCAAGGTCATCTGGTAAACTTTACAGCTGAGTATAAATTTGAGCCTAAATTTCCCCAGACCACAAAGGTAAATATTAAGTTCTATTGACTGCTTGATCACACTTTAATGTAATTACTTGTTCCATTTCAAAATTGGTCTATATCTGGATTTGCTCAGCTAGGTCTTCAATACTTGATGGTTACATCAGATAATCATATACAAAATAAAGTACAATAAGGACCATATTACATATTAAGTCCTACTAATTTCATGAGCGTTTTCTAGGTATGACTAATTCTAGATTCTTCTCAATATTTGTTTGAGGACAGTCAAACCCAAAGAACAAAATTCACAGCTCTAAACACATTTCTATCTCAAAATATCCTTTCCTCAATATATTATATTCTAAGAGAACTTTTTGATATGCATTTTTAAATTTTTTTTAGAGGACTCAGAGGAAGCCTTTTGTGATCTGCATTGTAGCGCAGATGAAGTCATAAAGAATACATTCCTCTAGCATCTCTATTTGGTGTAAGAGGAGCTATGTTTCCCTGGATGCCCAACCCATCTGTAGGGTTCCTTCAATCCATTTTGGCTCCAAGATAAACCTGATGGGTTAGCATTTGAGGGGAGGGGGGAATGCTTCAGGAGGTGAGAAAATGAAGCATTCAAGGCTTACGGAGTCTCACAAATTTTGAGGGGAGGGGTTGTATTTATGGCTTATAGTACAATGTTCTGATGTTTCCTGTTTCAATATTCAAGATTTTGGCCATGAAGAATTCAGAGAGACATATGAAGGGAAGAGGCACAGGGAGCTCATCATTGCTGTAGACTTGAAAGGAGATAGAATAAAACACTTTTGAGGATAATAGTACAAGTTAACAAGGATGGTGCCATAGATAGAACTCCAAGCATCTGTCATAGTATCTGGTATTTCCCAGATATGCTATAGTATGATTCTGCCTAAAGGTTGTAATGGAATGATGATGAATAATAAATTAAAACTGAATCCAAGCCAGATGGAAACATTCTTTGTGAGGGGTCATGATATACAGTGTAGGACAGACTCTCCTCTTCTGGATGGGGTGATACCACACCCTCTCAAAAAGATCCCATTACATAGTTTGGGGGTGCTGTTGGATCCTGGTCCCGCCCATGTGTCTCAGGCTGAAGCTATGACCAGGTTCACCTTTCCTGAAAAAGAATGACAGTAAAATGGTAGTGCATCAACTGCTAACCTCCAGAGTGGACTATTGAAAATGCTTCCCATCGGGAAACTAATTATTTCAAAATACAGCAGCCAGACTGGTCTCTGGGGTACTTGGAGATACCATTTTATGCCTGTTCTTAAACGGTTGTAAATTTCAGGGCGAAATATAAAATGTTAATTATCACCTCCATAGACCTAAATAGTTTCTGCCTTTTCCTGAATAAGCCCCATAGATCAGAGCTTTCCAAACTGTGTGTCGGGAGAGATTAGTGTGTCGGCTGCAGTGTCTGGGTGTGTCGCGGCTGCTGCTGCCTCGGAGCCCTGCCAGGATTCCACGCAGGTCCTAGTGCCTGCCTTGTGCCTTGCTGCCTCCAAACCTGCCCTGCCAGGATTCCACGCAGGTCCTAGTGCCTAACGTGCCCTGCTGCCTCCAAACCTGCCCTGCCAGGATTCCACGCAGGTCCTAGTGCCTGCCTTGTGCCTTGCTGCCTCCAAACCTGCTGTGATTCTGCACAGGTCCTAGTGCCTCCCTTGTGCCCTGCTGTAAGAGTGTGTCACGAAATGATTCCCTGCTGTAAGAGTGTGTCGCAAAATGATGCATGTCTAAAAAGTGTGTCACCAACATGAAAAGTTTGGAAAGCTCTGCCATAGATCATCAAGGTCATTAGAAGAGGTCTGTTTTGGGGTGCTACAACTCCAGGTATGGAACCTGTTCCTTGTAAATATCAGGGGTAAACATTGTTTCGAAGCTTTCAAAACAGCCATAGAGATCCATGGCGTTCAATAATCTTATTCAATAGTTTTGAAAGGTTTTAGTATGAGTTCATTTTAATCGGTTTATTTTGTTTTAATGCCTTTAAATAGTTTAAATTTTCATGTAAACTGCCCTGAGCTATTTAAGAGTGTGACAGAAATGGAATGATATTATATTTTATTACTGTATTATAATATTACATAATTCCTCTTAGTAGAGTTTTGAAATTAAGTGTAACAAATCCCTTTTGTGAGGGGGGATTTTTATCAGCCATTTCCCACTGGCCAATTTTAGTGGGAAGCGTGGAACACTCTTTCTTTTTAAGTTACATAAGAATAAAACTATTGCTCATTCTCATAATCACCATCATCAAAGTGACAATGGCAATCATGACCATTGTTATTAACGCAGTGTCAGTAGATAAATGCTTCAGAACCCGGTTTCTTAACCAGGGTTCCATGGGTCCCTAGGGTTCCACGAGAGGTCACTAGGGGTTCCCTGGGCGATCACGATTTATTTAAAAAATGATTTCAAATTCGGGCAACTTCACATTAAAGAGGTAAGTTTCATTCTTTATTTTTAGTTTAAGAACACTGTTAACATGTATATACAGGCCTACCCATGAAACGAATATAATAATTTTGTAAGTTCTGGCCTATATTTGAGCCTGAATGTGCAGGGGTTCCCCGAGGCCTGAAAGATATATCAAGGGTTCCTCCAGGGTCAAAAGGTTGAGAAAGGCTGCTTCAGAGGGTCCTTTGCTGTTTTAAAATGTCATGTCTGATATTTTGGATATGATACCATATTTTGACTGCAAACATTCAAATGACCACTAGATGACAGCAAAAAGTGAGCATATTTTGTATCCCTTTGCTGCCATTTAGTGGCCATCTAGATTTCTGCAGATCAGAAAATGTAGCCCTAACTATGATGTAAGGGGCGTGGTGGCTCAGCGGGTAAGACGCCAGGCTTGTAGATCAGAAGATCGCAAGTTCGGA